>JARQOC010000004.1:445144944-445758748 GCA_033576535.1 Allobates femoralis
CACCTCCAGGACAATTGCCAACTGGAAGGACTGAGGAAATTCTGCAAACTTAAATACCCCAGTCAAAATTGCAATTATCCAATTCACCTGACCAAGAGTGCAAAACAGGATCAACTGCATTACCAGCTACAACCACAGGAGGGAGCACACAAGCAGAATTCACAACAGATCCCCATCTTGGGCCTCTCTTATAACCTAAGAAGGAAGAGGGTGGAGGTACGTATAAACTAGGCACCACAAGATCCCTCAGATTTTTTGCCCTTCTTTTTGTTATTGCTGGATTATTAGCAAGGACACAAGATAGGTCCTTATCTGCATGCAGAATCATCCAATAAAGCCTAACAACTTCTACTATTTCTCTTCATTGTGAGTGGTACAGTGTAATTAATCTCACCTGCTCATCTGTTTTCCTAGAGGCAGGTCGTAGAAGTTGATCTCGTGATGTCTGTTTGGCTCTCTGATATCCATATTTAATTGGACCATTCCCGTAATGATGAGACTCAAACCAATTTTTTAGTTCCAAAGCCAGCTTCTCAAACAACTTGTCATTGGAACAAACCCTACAGGCCCTCAACAATTGGCCCATAGGGATTGATTTAATCACCTGGGGAGGTGAGACGATCTCGTATTCAGAACTAAATTAACAGCTGTTTACGGAATATCTCTGTTGATAGTGAACTGCTTCTATCCTTGGTAATCTTCACATCCAAAAATTCAATTGGGTCATTACTGCAAGAATAGATTAGTTTAAAATTGTGCTTATTATTGTTAAGGGCTACTATAAAGGTCTCTAGTTCTTGACTACCCCCTTGCCACACCCATAAAGATGTCATCTATAAATCTGACCCACATCAAAACCACACAGGATGAATTGTTCGGATATTGCAAGGACCGTACCCAGAGCCCCAAGAAAAGGTTTGCATACGAGGGTGCACAGGATGCCCCCATAGCAGTACCCTATCCTGAAGATAGAAACGGTCCTTAAACACGAAGTAGTTGTGGGTCAGAATAAATCGTAATAGTGTGACAAGGAGATTCACCAAGGAGGCATCAAGGTCGGTGGTTCTGTGATAGAAATCCACCGCCTCAGTGCCATCCTCATGGACAATTGAGGTATATAATGACTTTACATCTGCCACTGCCAAAACTGCATTGGTATCTAAATATAGATCTTGTAATTTGATTAAGAATACTGTTGAATTCCAAACGTAGGATGACAACGTACGGAGCAGAGGCTTCAGATAATAATCCAAGAAGTGACACGCAGGCTCACACAAACTTTTGTACCCGACACAATGCACCTTTCATGTGACATCCGCAGGCCAATCAGAGTGATTGGGATAGTGACATGCTAAGTAAGCACTCCCGATGCTGAGGATGCTGGATGATATACTTAAAAGTCATTTACGGGATGTCGGGGTGATGGAATAAGGTGAGGAAGGTGGGTGGTGTGATTTCCACAGGTGAGCCAACTATAAGAACATTACACTGTCCTAGCACCTCCTGACGAAGCGGTAGGCGAAACGTACATCGAGGTGCTGGGCAGTGCAGTTGGCAGGTAGTCTGTTATACACAAAGTGGGGTGACCATTGATTTGTATGTTGTCATTTTCTATTAATCTCCCAAATTTGGCAAGGAATGTTTAATTTACATGTGCAGATATAGTATGCTATTCCGCTGTAAATGCACACCTATAGTGCTATAATGGTATATGAGAATGTGTTACTTGTACTTTGTAATATGGTGTTCCAGATCTACTGATTGGCACTAGCCATGTATTGTGACTGACAATTTTTTCTACAACTGTACTGCTTGTGCTCTGTTTTTATGGGGATGGTTTTTATGTGGTCTTCAATTCCTTAAATAAAATTTGTTCTTGTTTATATAAACCGTATTGTGGTTTTTCTAATTCTATGCTGCAAATCTTTATTTACAACTACTGTCCTGGTCACACCTAATCCTGTGACCCAATTATCCTTGGACTGATAATTTACACATACTTAAGAGTTCTTACAGCAGTCTCTGTAGGAACTATACGCTTACTGGAAGCATATATATATTGGTCTATTTACAATTACACTTTATAACAGGCAGGGGTCTTAACCCGAGTACTATGGGATAACCTGCGCAATTCTGGTGTTTCTATTGACCTTGACTGGTCTAGTGTGTCTACTGCAGGTGTGGTGGACTTACTATTGGCTATGCTATGAGTCGACCTTTGTTAGTACGGGTATGCTTGGCAGTTTTCTGCAACCTCTTAGATTCACCATGGCCATGACAGATTTGCCGCTAGCAGGGGGTAGATTTCACTGCGAGTGTGGCATTTGTTTCTGGAGTCGACTGATCTTCAGTTGGTCTAAGGTCTCCGCTACTTCTGGCATGGTCAACTGGGGAAATGTTAAGACAGGTACCACTATCGCTTAGTTCACTTGTGTCTAAGACTGGGGAAAATCTCAACAATCAGAAGAGGTTGAAGAGAAGATCCGTGCCATACTAGGGGGAGTGTCTTGATCTTCATTTTTCTCTCTCAGTTGATCGGGGCATACCTTTAGGTGGTCTCTTGATACTGCCACTGAGGTTCTCCTCCATCTTTGCTTAGGAGGCAGACCTTGCTGTTATCAAATTGGGAGGGCAAGATGGTGTACAGTTCACCTTCCCATTGATTATCCAGCTTGTGTATTCTCCTTTTTCACTTTAACAACTGTTCTCCTGCTGCTAAGGGAATAGCTAGGGCGTGTGTTGTAAACCCTCTTGCTTCTGCATTGCCTGGGACAGACTCTTCTCCATTCACTGTTGGACTTTGAAGTATTTTTGTTGCTGTTCTGTATCCCAGTCTGCATCTGGTGGTACTGTCTCAGGTATTAAAATTACCATGTCCAGGTCGATGGGTAACTTTCCAGGTCTTGCCCGCGTCAGGTAGGCTGGTGTACAGTTGGTCGAGTACACCGGGATGTGGTTATACATGTCTACCATATCCGGCAACTTCTCTGGCCACAGATTTTGCTCTTCAAGAGGTAGAGTTTTTAAACAGGTCGATCATTTCAAGTTCATCTTCTCGCACATAGCTTTGGTTTGAGGGTAGTACGGTGTTGGTCGTATTTTCTTGCAGCCGTACAAGCTGCAGAACTCTAGAAATAAATCTGCCTTGAAAGCTGGACTTTGGTCAGTTAAGACTTGTTCAGGGTAGCCATGTGGTCTACAGAAGTGCTCTTGGAAGGCTTTTGCTGCTGTCTTCGCTGTCTGGTCCTTAACGGGTATGACCACCAAGTAACAAGAGTAGTGGTCTACAATCGGGAGGGCGTAGGTGTAGCCAGACCTACTCTGAGTCAGCTTCACATGATCCAGAGCTATGAGTTCAAGTGGTTGTTTCGTGACTATTAGTTGTAATGTGGCTCTCTGGCTATCACTAGGGAAGAGCGAGTAGTGCAATATTCGGACCGCTATACTCGTAACGAGTAGGTCCTAATACTCGTGTACTCGTTATGAGTTGCGAGTCCAAAGTAAGTCAATGGGAAATGCGACTACTTTCACAGTGTATAAATATAATTAATTATAATTAATAAAAAGGTGTTAAAAATAGAAAAAGATAATATACTCACCTATCCGACAGCTGTCCTGGGACCTGAAAAGAACCAGCTGATCACTACCGGCTATCTGATTTGCCATGCCATCAGATGTTCTAACACATCTGCTGGCCTGCCAGGACCTTTAATCTGATGGCCAATCAGATGGCCGATAGTGATCAGGTGGTGTGTGATGTCAAAGCTGTTGGATAGGTGAGAATGTTATTTTTTTTAATTTTTAACAACTTTTATTAACTTTTATTTCACTTTCTCAGTGTATATAGATACACTGTGAAAGTGAATGTACTACTCATTAATCCTAATGAGTAATCGCAAGAAAACTCGGAGTAGCGAGTAGCCCGAATAGCAAGGGCAAGCAATTTTCCCCATGAATCTTACTTAGGCTCATGCCCTTAGCATTAGAATAATAAAACTTTGACTCAGTTCCAAGCACAACCATAGATATTGGATATCTTTTTGTCTATGAGGCTGTGCATTGGTTACCATACAAAAGAAAAAAAGTTCTTGGGTATCTTAAACCAGTGATGGCAAACCTATGGCACGCGTGTCAGAGAGGGTACGCAGAGCCATCTCCACTGTCATGCGGCCTCGCCTCTGCATGTGTTGAACTGCCGGCACTATGGCACCGGCAGTTCAAAGCTGTCTTGTCGGAGAGGAGGAGACATTTCTCCTCCCTCCGACACTCTTTTCTAGCCCCGCTGCGTCACGTGACCGTAGTGATGCGATCACGGTCATGTGATGCGCGATTGTGGTCATGTGCCGCATACAGCATCATGTAACCACGGGAGAGGAGAGAGCAGCAGTGGAAGGAGTAGTTCTACAGAAAGTGAGTATGAATTATTTTTTTTTTTTTAAGGTATGAATTACATCCAGTATGGGGCATGATGGGGCAATACTACATGAGGGGGCATGATGTGGGCAATGGTACAAGGAGGGGGCATGATGGGGGCACAAGTACCAGGAGGGGGCATGATGGGGCAATAGTACCAGGAGGGGGCATGATGGAACAACACTACCATGATGGGGCTTTACTACATGAGAGGGCATGATGGGGCATTACTGCAAGATGTGGACATGATGGGGCATTTCAGTAAGGAGGGGGCAGGATGGGGCATTACTGCAAGATGTGGACATGATGGGGCATTTCTGTAAAGAGAGGGCAGGATGCAGCATTACTACAAGGAGTAGACAGGAGGCAGATATAACTGCTAGGAAGGGGCAGGATGAAGCATTAGTACAAGGGGACAAGGATGGGGCTTTACTACAAGATGGCAGGATGGGAACATTACTGCAAGACTGGGCACTACTGCAAGGTGACAAGGATGAGGCACATTACTACAAGAAGGGGGCCTATATGGGGACATAACTGCAAGGAGAGGGTTAGGATGGATTGCATAACTACAAGGAGAGGGTCAGTATGGAGCACATAACTTCAAGGAGAGGGTCAGGATGGAGCACATAACCTCAAGGAGAGGGTCAGGATGGAGCACATAACTTCAAGGAGAGGGTCAGGATGGAGCACATTAAAACAAGGAAAAGGACAGGATGGAGTGCATAACTACAAGGAGAGGGTCAGGATGGAGCACATAACTGCAAGGAGAGGGTCAGGATGGAGCGCATAGCTACAAAGAGAGGGTCAAGGTGGAGCACATGACCTCAAGGAAAAGGACAGGATGGAGTGCATAACTACAAGGAGAGGGTCAGGATGGAGCACATAGCTACAAGGAGAGGGACAGGATGGAGCACATAGCTACATGAAAGGGACCAGGGTTTCAGTGTGGAATCTGCTTTCATTCCATGATAAAATCTATCTCCTATCTTTCTAATGTTCTGCATTTTTTTTCCATTCAGATCAATCCACCTGCTATGTCGGGAAAGGGCAGTGAGAGCGGCTGACCGCACACATAAGCTGAATGACCACTGCTGAAGAGAAGAGAAGACTGCAAATGTAGGTTTAAAAGCAATTAATTGTTAATATAATTAATCATCAGGGTGTCAGGACAGCAAGCACTGTACTGGGGAAAGAGTTGAGTCTGCGGCTTCTCCCCTGTGCAGCACTTGTGACATCCACTCCTGTAATTTAGGTTAAATTGCCCCATGAATCTTACTTAGGCTCATGCCCTTAGTACCAGAATATTAAAACTTTCTTGAGATTCTTTTAAACTAAGGCAAGGGCAAGCTTTCCTTCTGAATCTTTCTTTGGCCTCATGCCCTTAGTAACAGAATAATAAAACTTTGACTCAGTTCCAAGCACCACCATAGATATTGGATATCTTTCTGACCATGAGGCTGTGCATTGGTTCCCATACAGCAGGGAAAATGTTCTTGAGTATCTTTAAAATGAAAGCAAGAGAAAGCCATTTTCCCCATGAATCTTATTTAGGCTCATGCCCTTAGTAATAGAATATTAAAACTTTGACTCAGTTCCATGCACCACCATAGATATTGGATATCTTTTTGTCTATAAAGTTGTGCATTGGTTCCCATACAGCAAGAAAACATTTCTTAAATATCTTTTAAACTAAAGCAAGGGCAATGTATTGTCCCAATGATTCTTATTTAGGCTCATGCCCTTAGTAACAGAGTATTAAAACTTTGACTCAGATATTCAATATTTTTGGTTGTGCTTGGAACTTTCAGACTATGAGGCTGTGCATTGGTTCCCATTAGAGATGAGCGAGTACTGAAATGCTCGGTGGTCGAAGCTTGGGTTGAGCATCCCAAGATACTCGTGTACTCGGCCCGAGCACCGAGCCCAATGTTATCCTATGGGAGACCCAAGTATTCTGGCATGACCCCCGGCAGCATGGAAAAACCCTAAAAATATCACAAAAGTATCAGAACAGTGCTCAAATGACATGGGATCAGCATGGGGAAAAACCCTGTAAGCATTTCAGACCTCAAGGTCACTGATGTCAACAATGTTGTCAGACTATTACGCCACTTTTACGGACTGTCAAGGAAACATTACAAAATATAACCAAAATGTATTTTCATGGAAAAAATATTAAGGGCTCATACCCACTTGTGAGACAGAGTTGGTGTATGTTAGTTTTATGGATTATATGAAAGATTTAAAAAAAAAAAATTGTGTGGCACTCCCATGCCCCTGGGAAGAGACGTAAATGAAGGCCTCTTTAAATAATGTGCCCATTATAAGGAAGTGGGTCTTTTGTAGGATTGGCCTAGGCAGGGCTGCCAAAAGTTGTTAGGCACTCTGATGCCCCTGGATGGAGGATCATGAGGGCCACTTTTAATATTGTGCCCATTGTAAGGAAGTGGGTCTTTTGTAGTATTGCCCTAGGCTGGGAAGCCAAAAATTGGGTGGCACTCCAGTGCCCCTGGGAAGAGACGTAAATGAAGGCCTTTTTTAATATTGTGCCCATTATAAGGAAGTGGGTCATTTGTAGTATTACCCTAGGCAGGGCTGCCAAAAGTTGGGAGGCACGCATGCATGAGGGCCTCTTTT
This sequence comes from Allobates femoralis, assembly GCA_033576535.1. Classification (NCBI taxonomy): domain Eukaryota; kingdom Metazoa; phylum Chordata; class Amphibia; order Anura; family Aromobatidae; genus Allobates; species Allobates femoralis. The sequence continues at coordinate 445,151,998 of JARQOC010000004.1, forward strand.
AATATTGTGCCCATTGTAAGGAAGTGGGTCTTTTGTAGTATTGCCCTAGGCTGGGAAGCCAAAAATTGGGTGGCACTCCCATGCCCCTGGGAAGAGACGTGCATGAAGGACTCTTTTACTAATGTGCCCATTATAAGGAAGTGGGTCTTTTGTAGTATTGCCCTAGGCAGGGCTGCCAAAAAATGTGTGGCACTGTGATGCCACTGGGAAAAGACGTACATGAAGGCCTCTTTAAATAATGTGCCCATTTTAAGCAAGTGACTCATTTGTAGTATTGCCCTAGGCAGGGCTGCTAAACATTGGGAGGCACCACAATGCCCCTGGGAAGAGACGTACATGAAGGCCTCTTTAAAGAATGTGCCCATTTTAAGCAAGTGGGTCATTTGTAGTATTGTCCTAGGCGGGCTGCCAAAAAATGTGTGGCACTCTGATGCCCCTGGATAGAGACGTGCATGAGGGCCTCTTTCAATAATGTGCCCATTTTAAGCAACTGGGTCTTTTGTAGTATTGCCCTAGGCAGGGCTGCCAAAAGTTGAGAGGCACTTCAATGCCCCTGGATAGAGGCGTGCATGAGGGCCTCTTTAAATAATGTGCCCATTATTACGAAGTGGGTCTTTTGTAGTATTGTCCTTGGCAGGGCTGCCAAAAAATGTGTGGCACTCTGATGGCTCTGGATAGAGACGTGCATGAGGGCCTCTTTAAATAATGTGCCCATTTTAAGGAAGTGGGTCTTTTGTAGGATTGCCCTAGGAAGGGCTGCCAAAAATTGGGAGGCATTGCGATGCCCCTGGGAAGAAACATGGAGGAGAGCCTCTAAAAATTGTTCCCATTACAAAGGAGGGGTCTCCTGTACTTGTAATGCCCATTCTGTAAGCATGGACTAAAACATTTACCCCTGGGGGTATACATGAAACTAATGCCTAACTTTTGAACGGTTAGGGTCATCATCATCATAAATATGATGAAAAAAAATTTGGCTTTGTGGCATCATGAAGCATGGTCACACTGATAATATGATGGTGGCGGATGAGGAGAAGGATGAGCAGTACAGCAAGAAGCCAAAGACATGAAGTGTGTACCGATGTGTGGGTGTGTGGGGTGCATGGCAATCTACTGGCACAAAATTTAAATTCCGCTATCATTTAGTGGTGGTGTGGTGAAGTCAGGCCCAATCCAACCCTTGTTCATCTTGATCAAAGTCAGCCTGTCAGCATTTTCAGTTGACAGGCGGGTGCGTATATCTTTAATGATTCCACCTGTAGCACTACAAACACGCTCTGACAAAACTCTAGCGGCAGGGCAGGCCAGGACTTCCAAGGCGTAGAGAGCTAATTCCTGCCACATGTCCAGCTTGGATACCCAATAGTTATAAGGCACAGAGGAGTCTAGAAGCACTTTCGTACGATTGGCAAGGTACTCCCTTAGCATCTTGGCAAACTTTGCAGTCCTTGTGACACTATCCCGCACCTCAGGGCCTGTGGTACGGGAGGTGCTGAGAAAAGTGTCCCAGATCTTTGAGAGTGTTCCCCTACCTCTGCTGGATTGGACTTGTGCCTCTCTCAGCTGGACGCCTTGGTTGTCCACTGAATCGGGACCTCTCCCGCTAGCGTTTTCAGAAGGGAATTTTTTGACTAATTCCGCGACTATGGCCTTCTGGTACAGCAGCATTTTTGTAGACCTCTCCGCCTCGGGAATAAGAGAAATAAAGTTCTCTTTGTAGCGTGGGTCTAAAAGTGTCACCAACGAGTAATTAATGTCCGCCAAGATCTTGATAACGCGAAGGTCACGAGACAGGCAGCATAACATAAAGTCAGCTATGTGCGCCAGACTGTTAACAGGCAAGACTTCAGGGTCCTCATCAACAGCATGACTGGCCATGCTGACCTCATCCTCTTCTCCCCTGTCTCTGGCCATACACGCTGAACCGACGGTCTGACGGTTGTGCATGTATTACCGTCAATTCCGCATGAAAGTAGCTCTATTTCTTCATCCTCCTCCTCCTCACCATAGTCCTCCAATGCACGTTGGGATGAGATGAGACTGGGCTGTGTGTAATCACCCAGGACGGTTTTTTGCTCCAACTCATCGTGCTCCGCCTGCAATACATCGTCTTTGATTTTGAGCAGAGAGTGTTTTAGAAGACAGAGAAGCGGGATGGTGACGCTAATGATGGCGTCATCGCCGCTCACCATCTTGATGGAGTCCTCAAAGTTTTGGAGGACGGTACATATGTTGGACATCTATGTCCACTCCTGAGGTCTTATGTGTGGAGTTTGAACAGTATACCGACGGCCTAGTTGATGCTGGTATTCAACAACTGCCCTCTTCTGCTCACAAATCCTGACCAACATGTGCAGTGTGGAATTCAAACACGTGGGGACATCACACACATGTCTGACGGAAGCTGCAAATGCCCTGAAAGCCGGCAAGGGCGGCAGAAGCAGTAGGTGACTTTCTAAAATGGACACATAGGCGGCGTACTTTGACGAGCAGATCCGACAGCTCCGGGTAGCATTTAATAAACCGCTGAACCACGAGGTTGAACACATGGGCCACGCATGGAACATGTCTCAGCTTGCCTCGCCTCAGAGCCGCCACAAGGTTTCGGCCATTGTCACACACGACCATGCCAGGCTGTAGGTTCAGCGGCGTGAGCCAGTGATCTGCCTGCTGTCTCAGAGCTGTCCACAACTCTTCAGTGTTGTGGGGTTTGTCACCTACGCATATTAGTTTCAGCATAGCCTGTTGCAGCTTAGCCGAGGCAGTGCTGCAGTGCTTCCTGCTTGGGACTGGTGTGGAGGTGAAGTGAGAAGAGGAGGAGGAGGCTGAGGAGCATTGCATGCCAGAGCTGTACACTGTGGGTGAAACCCTAACTGAGTTAGGGCCTGCAATCCTTGGTGTCGGAAGGATGTGTTCCGTCCCAAGCTCAGACTGGGTCCCGACTTCCTGAATATTAATTCTGTGTGCCGTCAGCGAGATGTACCGGCCCTGCCCGCAAGCATTTGTCCACGTGTCCGTGGTTAGGTGGACTTTGCCTGAAACTGTGTTGTTAAGGGCACGTATGATGTTTTATGACACATGCTTATGTAATGCGGGGACGGCACACCGGGAAAAATTGTGGCGGCTGGGGACCAAGTAACGTGGGACAGCCGCCACCATCAGATTGCAGAATGCTTCCCTCTTCAGCAGCCTGAAAGGCAACATTTCCAGCGCAAGCAGTCGCGAAATGTGTGCATTTAGAACTGTGAAGATAAAATAGGGAGGGGGACAAGAGGCGCAATAGTGCCCTATCACTAGTGACACTTGTGTAAAATGGTGGTGCTGTGAAGCCGCTCACCTGATCCAGTTGTGATCCCCACAACTGGTTTGAAGGCGTTTAGGAAACAATGTTCCAGCTGCTACAGGACCTCCACCGACCACTGGATAGTGGTATGAATCAAAGAAATGATGGGAGTGCTGGTGTCTCACGGTCCGCGCTGCTCAGGGTTAAAATAAACTCACCAAAGAGCCAGTTAGATCTCCATCCTTTTTATTCCTCCTTACTTTTTGGTGAGTTTATTTTAACCCTGAGCAGCGTGGACCGTGAGACACCAGCACTCCCATCATTTCTTTCATTTAGAACTGTGGCATGTGGGGTGTTGGCAGCGTATTTGCGCCTGCGTTCCAAAGATTGGTGTATGGATAACTGAACGCTGCGCTGGGACAAGGACGTGGCTGATGTTGGTGCTATTTCTGCTTGTGCAAGTACAGGTGAAGGACAGGAGGCATCTTCGCCTGCAGTATGGACAGGGGATTGGCTTGCACGCACAACTGAGGAAGACACAGCGGTGTCACCCGCAGACACTGCTCCTGGACTCTGCTGTACATCCCACAAAGTCGGGTGCTTTGCAGCCATGTGCCTGATCATGCTGGTGGTGGTCAGGCTGCTAGTTTTGCTACCCCTGCTGATGCTGGCATGGCAGGTGTTGCAAATGGCCTTTTTCGAATTATCTGCAGACACCTTAAAAAACAGCCAGACTCAGGAAGACCTAACACTTCTACTGGCAGCTTCACTCATGTTGTTGTTCCGGGGAACGGTTGCCTGCCTTCTGCCAGGGCCACCACCCTGCTTCTCCCGGCCTGTTGTGATGCTACGCCTAACTCCCTGTGTGCACTGCTGTCCTCGCTCTGCATGTCCTCCTGCCAGGTTGGGTTAGTTACTGGATCATCCACCACATCGTCTTCCACTTCCGCACCTTGGTCCTCCTCCTGACTTTCTGGCAATTGTGTCTCATCATCGTCCACCTCTTGTTGAGACACGTTCCCACCGTGTTCTTTGTGAGACCGTAGCTGCTCAAATATTTGGGCATCGGTACATACGAAACTCCTCATAACCCACTTCAACTGGAGCTGGCGAGAGGTCAGAATCTACGAATGGATAAGTGAACAGCTCTTCAGAGTGCCCAAGTGTGGGATCAGTTATGTCCGGGGCCGGGCACTCAGCATGGTGGGAGGAAGGAGTATCAAGGTGTGGAATGTGCGGTCCAGTCTCACAGCTACTGACACTTGACCGTGTGGAAGACAGGGTATTTGTGGTGGTGCCAAACTGACTGTAAGCATTATCCGCTATCTAATTAACAACCTGTTGACATTGGTTTTGGTTTAATAGTGGAGTACTGCTGCGGTCCCCTAGAAATTGGGACAGGAAGGTCAAGCGAGATGATGTTGGCGTTTGTCGTGTCGCAATTCTAGCTTGCACACAGGCTCGGCCTCTGCATGCACCACGATCACATCCAGTTCCTTGTCCCTTGCCACCGACTTTGCGCATTTTCAATGTTGTGCTGACTGTATACAGCTAAATGAAGGTGTCCAAGATTTGGTTTTTAGCATGACACTGAGATTTGAGATTAAAGCCCTGCAGGTGGACTAGTCTGACACAAATGCTGACGACAATAGCGAGTTTTTTGGCGTATCCTAATTTACGCTGCATTCTACTGTAGCTGCACTAAGATGCTAAATGAGTGCAGACAAGATTTGGTTTTTAGCACGACACTGAGATTTGAGATTAAGGCCCTGCAGGTGGACTAGTCAGACACAAACGCTGACGACAATAGCGAGTCTTTTGGCGTATCCTAATTTGCGATAAAACCTACTCCTGCCTATAGTGAGCTAAATTAATCCCTAAAAGCACTGTTTTGGGATGGATGGATGAGATTTCCAGCCTGTACACCAGCCCCAGATGAGATGCAGGCTGATATACTGGCACAACGAAGTTTGCTATATACCCTGCCTCCTTGCCTGCCTGTATACAGCTCTATTAGTCCTCAGAAGGACTGTTGTGGCAATTATATAGAGTAGATATGACAGGCTCAAACCCCAATTTAGGTGCTCTGGGGAAAAAACAAAGCTAAAGTATAGGAGTAGCCCCGACACACTAATATCATGAAAAATAGAGTCTTTGCAACGACAGTCTTTTTTGTTCTGATTTTATTTTTGTGAAAAAGGTGGTGTTACAATCCAACGTTTCAGCTCTACATCTCGAGCTTTCATCAGGGATATGACTACAGAATATACAATAAAGAACAAAATATCAGTGTATAAACTTTACTAAACAATAAACCTGGTGATGAGTGATTTATTTTGTGAAAACAGTGTCATGCATCCTTTGTGAAGTTATATATGGACCTATAGTGATGTGAGGCCAGTGAATGTGTATTGTGGTGTGATACGGTGTACGTGTGAGGGAGGTGGAGTTGAGGAATTGGGTGAAGGTGTGTGACTGTGTGGGAGATGAATGGCATGGGTGTGTGGGTTGTATTGAGAAGGGGCACTAGGGGACAGTGAAGTGGAGTGGGAGTGAGGGTAGGGTCATCTAAAGAGGCTGTGTGCAAGGGGAGGGCTCTTGGAGGTGTTGAGGCGTAAGGTGTGATTACCTTGGTCCTTGGTATCGGGGTGTATGTATAGGTGGTATAGGTTGACTTTTGTGGTCCAGCTAGGGTGAGGTCATCCCTGTCAAGGGTAGTCCTGCTTGTCCGGACTCATTTGAAGTCACAGACGTCACAGGAGAGAATGAGGGGTTATTGTATTAGCACAGGTGGAGTACCTGTAGGTGTAAAGAAAAGGTAGACTTAGCACTTAGAGACCTAGAAGGACGGTGTGCTTAGGTGGGGTACAGTATAGTGGTACCGCACCTATGTCAGATGTATGTTGTGGTAATTAGACTGGCAGCCCTGCGCCTACACTAGCTGAAAGGCCACAAATCTGTCCCTCAATCAGCAGCAGCTTTCTCTACACTGACTGTCTGTGGAGCAGAGTGACGAGCACAGCGCGGTCAAGTCTTATAAAGACCTGATGACACTGTGCGGCCAGCCAATCACTGTACTGCCACAACCAACATGGCTGTGGCATTACAGTGTCTGTCAGCCAATCCCTGCATGAGGGCTGGCTCTGTAAAGAGCGCCAACATGCAGGGAGGTGGACCCAGAGCATAGCAAGAGTATCGCGAGATTACTCGGTACCCCGAGTACCGAGATATTTGTGCGAGTACCGAGTAGTGACAAGCATACTTGCTCATAACTAGTTCCCATACAAAAGGGAAAAGTTTTTCAGTATCTTCTAAACCAGTGATGACGAATCTATGGCACGCGTGCAAGAGAGGGCACGCAGAGCCGTCTCCGCTGTCACGCAGACTCGCCTCCACACTGCTGTGTTTAACTGCTGACACTATGGCATCGGCAGTTCAAAGCTGTCGTGTCGGTGCTGAGGAGACATTTCTCCTCCCTCCGACACTCTTTTCTAGCCCCGCCTGCCCGCCCGGCATCACGTGACCGCGGTGACGCGATCACGGTCATGTGATGCGCGATTGCTTTCATATGACACGAACTTCGTCATGTAACCGCAGGAGAGGAGAGAGCAGCGGTGGAAGGAGGAATTCTACAGTGAGCATGATTTTTATTTTTTTTTAAGGTATGAATGACATCCAGTTTGGGGCATGATGGGGGCAATACTACAGGAGGGGGCATGATGGGGGCAATACTACAGGAGGGGGCATGATGGGGACAATGCTACAGGAGGAGGCAATACTACAGGAGGGGGCAATACTACAGGAGGATGGGAGAGCATGATAGGGGCAATACTACAGGAGGGGGCATGATGGGGACAATACTACAGTAGGGGCAATACTACAGGAGGGGGCATGATGTGGGCAATACTACAGGAGGGGGCATGATGCGGGCAATACTACAGGAGGGGGCATGATGCCGGCAATACAACAGGAAGGGGCATGATGGTGGCAATACTACTGAGGGGGCATGATGGGGCAATAGTACCTGGAGGGGACATGAAGGGGGCAATAGTGTCAGGAGGGGGCATGATGGAAAAACACTACCAGGAGGGGGTATTACTACATGGAGAGGGCATGATGGGGCATTACTGCAAGATGTGGACATGATGGGGCATTTCAGTAAGGAGGGGGCAGGATGGGGCATTACTACAAGGAGTAGACAGGAAGCAGACATAACTGCTAGGAAGGGGCAGGATGAAGCATTAGTACAAGGGGACAAGGATGTGCCTTTACTACAAGATGGCAGGATGGGAAATTACTGCAAGACTGGGCACTACTGCAAGGTGACAAGGATGAGGCACATTACTACAAGAAGGGGACCTAGATGGGGACATAACTGCAAGGAGAGGGTTAGGATGGCGCACATAACTACAAAGGAGAGGGCCAGGACGGAGCACACAACCTCAAGGAAAAGGACAGGATGGACAACATAACTACAAGGATAGAGTCAGCACAGAGCACATAACCTCAAGGAAAGGCACAGTATGGAGCACATAACTACAAGGACAGGGTCAGGATGGAGCACATAAACTCAAGGAGAGGGTCAGGATGGAGTACATAACTACAAGGAGAGTGTCAGGATGGAGCACATAACCTCAAGGGAAGGGTCAGGATGGAGCACATAACCTCAAGTGAAGGGACAGGATGGAGCGCATAACTACAAGGAGAGGGTCAGGATGGAGCACATTACTACAAGGAAAACGACAGGATGAAGCGCATAACTACAAGGAGAGGGTCAGGATGGAGCACATAACTACAAGGAGAGGGTCAGGATGGAGCACATAACCTCAACGAAAGGGACAGGATGGAGTGCATAACTACAAGGAGAGGGTCAGGATGGAGCACATAACCTCAAGGAAAGGGACAGGATGGATCACAATCTCAAAAAAAGGGTGAGGATGGATCACATAGCTACATGACAGGGTTTAGGATCTCAGTGTGGAATCTGCTTTCATTCCATGATAAGATCTATATCCTAATGTTCTGCATTTTTTTTCCATTCAGATCAATCCACCTGCTGTTTCTTGAAAGGGCAGTGGGAGCGGCTGACCGCACACATGAGCTGAATGACCACTGCTGAAGAGAAGAGAAGACTGCAAATGTAGGTTTATAATTAATCATCAGGGTGTCAGGACAGCAAGCACTGTACTGGGGAGAGAGTTGAGCCTGCGGCTTCTCCCCTGTGCAGCGCTTGTGACATCCACTCCTGTAATTTAGGTTAAATTGCCCTATTGGCACTTCACAATAAAGATGTCGCGCCAACACAGGCGGAGGGAACGAAGAGACCCACTGGACCACAGAGTCTGTGGATGCCAACACCACAAAACACGCTGGAGACAGAAGGCAGGTTAAGGAGTTTTATTTATAACGACAAAGGAGACACGGAGCCCCTGGAGAGGGCCTCAGGGTCAGAGCCACCAGAACCACCCACCGGAACCCCGCGACCTTGACCCCTGTACAGGGATATGACTCAGCGCAATGTGGGGGACCGATGACCCGGAGCCTGTTAACCGACTGCTAGGCGGCACCCAGAGAGAAGGAAGGCAAGAGGGGTGAAGGGATCCTCCGGCAGCAGCTGGTGACATGTGTAGCTGGAGATCTGAATAACAGGCAGGACAGGATCCCTCTGAAAGAAAACAGAACACAGTGTAAGCAGTATGCAAGGAATAACACTGAAGCTAGCCAGACCTGGACAAGAGCTCAAGGAGCACAGTAAGACGCCCAGGCACTGGCTGAATGCAGGGATTAATCTTATGTATCCACCCCTCAGCAGCGATTGGCTAAAAGGGGTGATTGGGGAAAGGACACACTGGCCCTTTAACAGAGCGAACGAGTGGGCGCCCGCCCCATATGTGCACTACCAGGAAGACAGGAGGACAAAGGAGGGCTGGAATTTGCAGCAGCTGTAGGGGAGGACAGGGGAACGCGACCCAGACTGGCACGGCGGCGGAATACAGAGCGGGACCCCCGGTGCAGCAGGTGAGTAGCAGAAGCAGGAGCTGGTACCGACCAAGGGCAGAAGGCGCAGGCTGGGAAGGGACAGTGACAAAAGAATTAGGTTTTGGGCTGTAGTTTGGGCACTCGGCCCCTGAAAGGTTCACCATCACTGTTTTAAACTAAACCAATGGCAAGCTATTTTCTCCATGAATCTTAGCTAGGCTCATGCCCTTAGTAACAGAATATTAAAACTTTAATTTAGTTCCAAGCACAAACATAGATATTGGATATCTTATGAAGCTGTGCGTTGCTTCCCGTACAGCAGGGAAAATGTTCTCTAGTATGTTTTAAATGAAAGCTAAGGACAAGCCATTTTCCCCATGAACCTTACTTAGGCTCATGCCCTTAGTAACAGAATATTAAAACTTTGACTCAGTTCCAAGCACAACCAGTGATCTTTGATACCTTTTTGTCTATGAGGCTGTGCTTTGGTTCCCATACAACAAGGAAAAAGTTCTTGAGTATCTTTTAAACTAAAGCAAGGGCAAGCTATTTTCCCCATGAATCTTACTTAGGCTCATGCCGTACTATTCGGTGAGAACCGAATAGTTACAAGTATATGCTCGCTCATTCCTAGCTATCACGATCTCTTTTTCACAGGTTGCATGGACCATGCTCTCAACACCATCTCTCAATGAACTTTCACATGCTAATCCAGAAGAATCGCTCATTAAGTAGGATATGCTGCTTCTTCCACCCAAAATGTCCTGCTCCATCGTGGTATGCCTCTAAGACCATTTCTGCATCCTGTTTCGGGACTGCTCTCTGCCAGACCAGTTTGTGTTTGCAAGAGTTGATTTTTCTCTGACACAGTTTAACCTCCTAGATTAACAGTTTGCCTTTCTCTGTCCAGAACTGTTTGGCTCCTTGTGGTGCAACTAGACCAGGGTACAAGTCAGCTTGGGTCAACAGCTCCTTCACTAGGCAGACTGCTGGATCGCTATCCTGCATTTCTGACCATCCATGGTGGGGCAGTGGATTGAATGAGACCTCTTGCACTGCAGAGTGATTGTCTTTTATAGAATGGGAACTGTAACGCCGGTGGTCTGGTGTCTTGGTTTCCTCGGCGTTACTGCGCTTTCACCCAATGCTCCTTCCCCCCCTGACCAGCTGGGAGACTGTAGTATGTTACCTGGATAGGATTCTGCTCAGTTCCCAGCTCCGCTGCGTAGCTGCACATGTGTTGTAGTGTCAGTGCTCCGCTGTTTACCTCTCATGTGTGGACCCTGGCTCCCGCTGTGGAAGCTATCCGCGGGTTGTGAGGTCCTCTGCAGCTGGTGCATGACTTTCCACGTGTGTCTAGGCTTGCAGCCGCTGCCAGGTGCTCTGGGCATCGGTTCCTGTGCTGGCTATGCTGTATGGGTTCTGACTGTGCCTAGGGTGCGCGCCGCCACACCTTCCCCAGTTTAGTAAGATGGAGGGTGTGCGCTTGAATTGCTGTCCCCAGCCTATAGCTGAGGGTCAGCTCCTATTTAAAGTTCCTCTTCCCTGTTGGGCGTCGCCAGAGCCTCGCATTAGGTTTCTTGACCTAGCCCTGTGTGTTTGGTCCAACATGCTGCTCCTGGTCTGCCTTGTCTACAGCTCCTGTTCTGCCTGCAATCAGTTCTGGGAAAGCTGATGTCTGTGTCCCTGGACCTGTTTTATCTGTGTTGGTGCCAACGTCCTTGTCTTGTTCCTCCTTGTGTCTTGCTGTTCCCGGTCTGGAGCCGTGTCCGTTGCATGGAGTCCAGACGTCCTGACTGTCGGTGTCCAAGATGGACCTGAGGTTCTGCCTGGTGTCCGTGCCTGGTGTCCGAGATGATCCCGAGGTTCCGCCTGGTGTCCGAGATGGTCCTGAGGTCCTGCCTGATGATGTCTTGCCTTGTGTCCGAGATGACCCCGATGTCTTGCCTGGTGTCCGAGATGACCCTGAGGTTCCCGCCTGGTGTCCGAGATGACCCTGAGGTTCCCGCCTGGTGTCCGAGATGACCCTGAGGTTCCCGCCTGGTGTCCGAGATGACCCTGAGGTTCCCGCCTGGTGTCCGAGATGACCCTGAGGTTCCCACCTGGTGTCCGAGATGACCCTGAGGTTCCCGCCTGGTGTCCGAGATGACCCTGAGGTTCCCGCCTGGTGTCCGAGATGACCCTGAGGTTCCCGCCTGGTGTCCGAGATGACCCTGAGGTTCCCGCCTGGTGTCCGAGTTGACCCTGAGGTTCCCGCCTGGTGTCCGAGATGACCCTGACGTTCTCGCCTGGTGTCCGTGATGTTCCGTGTCCATGATGTTCTGTGTCCTTGATGTGTGTTCTTGTTCAGTAAACTTTACTTTTTGCTATACCTGAAGTGTGCGGTGTCGTCTTGTCCTGCAGGTTACCACCTAGCCCACATGCTCAGCTGCCACAGAACCCGGTTGCTGTTCTTCCCTAGTCTGGGCAGGCCCGGGTCCCCCCTGTGGTCCAGTGGGTCCACATTCCCCTTACCTCATGGGTCGCGAGCGCGACCGTGACAGGAACATTGTGACGCACATTGATGGTGAAAAACCAGCATCTCTACTTCTTCAAGGTCAAGGTCGTTCTAGTCTTCTTCCAAGTCTGGTAGATTTGGCATTCTGGACAGCGCGTCAGCATTGGTGTTCCTGTTTCCTGCTCTGTACTTCATTACAAACTCAGTTAGATAGCCGGGCCATCCATCATTGATCCAGCACACCTAGCTTTGCGGTTTCCAGGTGAGTCAATGAGTTATTGTCTGTGAAGATGGTAAACTTTTTGGAGGCAACGTAGTGCTTGAATTGCTCTGTTACGGGCCAGATTATGGCTAGGAATTCCAGCTTGAAGGAGCTATAGTTGATGGGTTTCGTTTCAGTGGGATGAAGCTTCTGGCTGGCATAGGCGATGACCATTTTCTTGCCTTTCTGCATTTGGGACAATACTGCTCCCAATCCCACATTGCTGGCATCTGTGTATAGTATAAACAGCTGACCATAGTCAGGATAGGCCAAGATATCGTCTCCCATGAGAGCCAACTTCAACCGGGTGAGGGATTCTTCCACTTTGCTGTTCCACTCTATTGAAGGGTTCTTGTTCTTTATGGAGTGGCCCACTAGAAGGTCCTGCAGGGCGGTTGCTAGTTTGGTAAATCCCTTGATGAACCTTTGGTAGTAGCTTACCAACCCCAGGAACTGCCATACTTCATGGATGGTAGTCGGCTTCTGCCAGTCCCTGATGACTGACTTTATCGGGGTCTGGTGCCACACCTTCTGCACCTACTACATTGCCTAGGTTCTGTACCTTTGGCTTCAAGAGGTGACATTTGAATGGCTTCATCTTTACGCCAAAATTAGACAGGGCATCAAATACCTCGGCCAGGTGTTTCAGGTGGTCCTCGTAGGTTCGTGAGTAGACAATGATGTCATTCAGATATAGCAACACTGTCTCAAAGCTCTTGTGTCCGAGGCAACACTCCATTAACCTCTGGAACGTTCCTGGTGCATTGAAAAGCCTAATGGCATGCAGTTGAACTTGCATAGGCCCATTAGTGTTGTAAACGCGGCCTTCTGTCTGTCCGCCTCTGCCACGGGAACCTGCCAGTACCCACTGGTGAGATCTAGGGATGAGAAATAGTTAACAGATTTCAAAGCAGCTAATGACTACTCAATTCGTGGTACAGACTATGCATCTTTATGTGTAACGCAGTCAATCTGCCTATAATCAATGCACATTCTCCTTGTACTGTCTTTCTTTTGACGGGATTAGAGGAGCTGCCCTGAGACTACAACTATCTCTGATTACCCCAGCCTCCTTTATTTCCCATAACATGCTCTTGGCACACTGGTAGTTAGCCGGGGCAACGGGGTGGTACCTTTCCTTAATGGATGGATAGTCTCCGGTGGGTATATAGACCCCCTTTACCTGCCCAAAGTCTAGGGTTTCTTTTGCTAAATACCCATTCGTATTTTTGATAAACCTTATTCTTTTGGTGTGAAAGGGTGGGTGTGTAGCTTTTGACACTAGTCCACCAGCTGTCTCTCAGAGCCATTGTCCTCCATCATTTCAGACGGGATTAAGGGTTCCACTGCCTGTATTGTGTTGAAGCAAGGGTTGACCATTACTGGCGATTAAAGTCTGGTCATTGTCTGGGTAATGGGCAAAGACAGTCAGCCCAGTACCATTTATAAGGGATATATGGCATCATTGTCACCTGGGAGCCGGTGTTCAGAAGAGCGTTCATCAGGATGCCATCAAGCAGACAGGCAGGACCAGTCGTCCTCGACATACTTGTCTCGCCAATTATGTAGGCCAAGTCACCTTACTCCTGGGGGTTGGCCAGCTGCCCCAGGGGTTACTCGTTTAAGGGATCGAATCTTGCGATATGCCCCACCTTGTGGCAGCAGCAGATGGGCTGTCCGGTCAGGTCCCTTTGGTCAGTGGGATTCTCATCTGTCGCCGCCACAGGAGGCTACCTGGACTGGAGGCCAGTTAGATCTTTTCGGTTGGCGAAGACATTTGTAAAGACTGCACTGTTTTTGTCAACACAGCCAAACTTAATTAACTCCGGACGTGAAGGCGTAGATCTACAGAAGTGTTATTACTTTGCAATTTTAGACACTAAGGATGGATGGTGTATACGGACCTGCGCTGCATGGATCAAAGGATCAGATAGTGTTAATTAGGGATGAATGAGTATGCTTGTCACTACTCGGTACTCGCACGAATATCTCGGTATTCGGGGTACTCGGCGAATACCGAGTAATCTCGCGATACTCTTGCTATGCTTGGGGTTCACCTCCCTGCATGTTGGCACTCTTTACAGAGCCAGCCCACATGCAGGGATTGTCTGACAGACACTGTAATGCCACAGCCATGTTGGTTGTGGCATTACAGTGATTGGCTGGCCGCACAGCGTCATCAGGTCTTTATAAGACCAGACCGCGCTGTGCTCGTCACTCTACTCCACAGACAGTCAGTGAAGGGAGAGGTGCTGCTGATTGAGGGACAGATTTGTGGCCTTTCAGCTAGTGTAGGCGCAGGGCTGACAATCCTTCTGATGACTAATACAGCTGTATACAGGCAGACAGGGAGGCAGGGTATATCGCAAACTTCATTGTGCCAGTATACCAGCCTGCATCACATCTGGGGCTGGTGTACAGGGTGGAAATCTCATCCATCCCAAAACAGTGCTTTTAGGGATTAAATTAGCTCTCTATAGGCAGGAGTAGGTTGTAGCGTAAATTAGGATACGCCAAAACACTCTGTATTCTCGTCAGTGTTAATGTCTGATCAGTCCACTTGCAGGGCTTTAATCTCTAATCTCAGTGTCCAGCTAAAAACCAACTCTTGTCTGCATTCATTTAGCATCTTAGTGCGGCAGGGGTGGCTTGTAGCTCCAAGTAGTATACGCCAAAACACGGTATATGCGTCAGCATTTGTGTCTGACCATTCCAGCTGCAGGGATTAAACCGCTCTAATCTGTAATCTCAGTGTGCTGCTAAAAACCATCTTTTGGACGCCTTCATTTAGCTGTATACAGGCAGTACAACATTGAAAATGAGCAAGGCCGGTGGCAAGGGACAAGGAAGTGGACGTGATGGTGGTGCAGACAGAAGCCGTGGCCGTGTGCAAGCTCGAATTGTGCCACGTCAAACGCCCACATCATCTCGCTCGACCTTCCTGTCCCAATTTCTAAGGGACCGCAGCAGTACACCACTATTAAACCAAGACCAGTGTCAACCGGTTGTTAGTTGGATAGCGGATAATGCTTCCAGTCAGTTTGGCACCACCACAAATACTACTTCCACACAGTCAAGTGTCAGTAGCCGTGAGACTGGACTGCACATTCCACACCCTGATCCTCCTTCCTCCCACCATGCCGAGTGCCTGACCCCGGACATAACTGATCCTACACTTAGACACTCTGAAGAGCTGTTCACTTATCCATTTGTAGATTCTGGCCTCTCGCCAGCTCCAGTTGAAGTGGGTTATGAGGAGATAGTATTTACCAATGCACAAAAATTTGAGAAGCCACGGTCTCACGAAGGCAACAGTGGAAACGTGTCTCAACAAGAGGTGGACGATGATGAGACACAATTGCCAGAAAGTCAGGAGGAGGACCAGGGTGCGAAAGTGGAAGACGACGTGGTGGATGATCCAGTAACTGACCCAACCTGGCAGGAGGACATGCAGAGCGAGGACAGCAGTGCACAGGGGAGTTAGGCGTAGCATCACAACTGGCCGGAAGAAGCAGGGTGGTGTCCGCAGGCAGAAGGCAGGCAACCGTTCCCCGGAACAACAAAATGACAGAAGTTGCCAGTACAACTGTTAGGTCTTCCTGAGTCTGGCTGGTTTTTAAGGTGTCTGCAGATAATTACAAAAAGGCCATTTGCAATACCTGCCATGCCAGCATCAGCATGAGTAGCAAAATTAGCAGCCTGACCACCACCAGCATGATCAGGCACGTGTCAGCAAAGCACCCGACTTTGTGGGATGTACACTAGACTCCAGGAGCAGTGTCTGCGGGTGACACCGCTGCATCTTCCACTGTTGTGTGTGCAAGACAATCCCCTGTCCATACTGCAGGCGAAGATGCCTCCTGTCCTTCACCTGTAGGAGCACAAGCAGAAGTAGCACCATTATCAACCACATCCTTGACCCAGCGCAGCGTTCAGTTATCCATACACCAATCTTTGGAATGCAGGCGCAAATACGCTGCCAACACCCCACATGCCACAGTTCTAAATGCACACATTTAGTGACTGCTTGCGCTGGAAATGTTGCCTTTTAGGCTGGTGGAGACGGAAGCATTCCGCAACCTGATGGCGGCAGATGTCCCACGTTACTCGGTCCCCAGCCGCCAGTATTTCTCCCAGTGTGCCGTCCGGCATTACATAAGCATGTGTCACACAAAACATCAAACGTGCCCTTAATGCAGTTTCAGGCAAAGTCCACCTAACCACGGACACGTGGACAAGTGCTTGTGGGCAGGGCTGGTACATATCGCTGACAGCGCACTGGGTTAATATTCTAGAAGCAACAGATATTTTAAAAGAAAGAGGCAGCACTCACCAGTATTTTGCAGCAGTGGTCTCTTTAATCCATCATGTTTAAGGAATCATGACAGGGTGCAGGGAGGTGACCACGGAGGGCGGACGACGACGACATTTCGCAAAAAGTTGCTTCTACGGGTCCGGGGTAGTGTTCCAGGGACTGCAAAGTTTGCGAAGATGCTGAGGGAGTACCTTGCGGATCGTACGAATGTGCTCCTAAACTCCTCTGTGCCTTATAATTATTGGGTATCCAAGCTGGATACGTGGCAAGAATTGTCTCTCTACGCCTTGGAAGTCCTGGCCTGCCCTGATTACTGATAAACGCAGCCGCCTGTCAACTGAAAATGCTGACAGTCTGACTCTGATCAAGATGAACAAGGGTTGGATTGGGCCTGACTTCACCACACCACCACCAAATGATAGCGGAATTTAAATTTTGTGCAGGTAAACTGCCATGTACCTCTGCACACCCACACATGGGTACACACTTCATGACTTTGGCTACTTGCTGTACTGTTTCTCCTTCTTTTCATCCGCCACCATAATATGATCAGTGCGACCGTGGTTCTTGATGCCACGAAAACATTTTTTTACATCATATTTATGATGATGACCCTAACCGTTCAAAAGTTAGGCATTAGTTTTTATGTATACCCCCCATGGGTAAATGTTTTGGTCATGCTTACAGAATGGGCATTACAAGTACAGGAGACCCACTCCTTTGTAATGGGAATATTTAGAAGCTCTCCTCCATATTTCTTTCCAGGGGTATTGAAGTGCCTCCCAATTTTTGGCTGCCCTGCCTAGGGCAATACTACAAGAGACCCACTTCCTTAAAATGGGTGCAATATTTAAAGAGGCCCTCATGCACGCCTCTATCCAGGGGCATTAGAGTGACACACAAAATTTTTGGCTGCCCTGCCAAAGGGCAATACTACAAAAGACCCACTTCCTTAAAATGGGCACATTATTTAAAGAGGCCTTCATTTACGTCTCTTCCCAGGGGCATCGGAGTGCCACACAATTTAAAAAAAAAAAAATCTTTCATGTAATCCAAAAAACTAACATACACCAACTCTGTCTCACAAGTGGGTATGAGCCCTTAATATTTTCTCCAGGAAAATCCATTTTGGTTTCATCTTGTAACATTTTCTTGACAGTCCGTAAAAGTGGTGTAATAGTCTGACAACATTGTTCACAGCAGTGATCTTGGAGTCTGAAATGCTTACACGGGTCTTCCCTATGCTGTTCCCATGTCATTGGAGCACTGTTCTGATACTTTTGTGACATTTTTAGGGTTTTTCCATGCTGCCGGAGGTCATGCCAGAAAAATGCTTACGTCTCCCATAGGATAACATTGGGCTCGGTGCTCGAGCCGAGTACACAAGTATCTTGGGATGCTCGGCCTGAGCTTCAAGCACCCGAGCATTTTAGTACTCCCTCATCTCTAGTTTTCATCATTAAAGTTTTTATTTCCGATGCGTTTCAGAGTTAGTCCCAACTCCTTCCTCAGGGAATAGCAGAGGTACACTACTATTCCCTGAGGAAGGAGTTGGGACTAACTCCGAAACGCGTCAGAAATAAAAACTATTATGATGAACACCATCTGATCCTTTGGTCCTTGCAGTGCAGGTCTGTATGCACCGTCCACCCTTTGCAATTTTGAACTATGTTGACCATTGTGGCGTGGATCCTTGCAGCAGCTATTACCCTTTGCCTTGACACTGGCTGTGTGCTACACAACCCTCCCAGGTGAGTGACTAATTAGATTTAGTCCACCTTTTTATCAATGATAAGACCCTATTGAGCTTCTCTCTCCGTTTTCCAGTTTTGATTACTTAGAGTATGGGCATCGGCCTCAACAGGTGCGTGAGGCAAGGACGCTGCCTCCTGGTGATACATTATTGCCGGCACCTGGGGGGCGCTGTGCCGTTAGGGGTTGTCTCTGACAGCATGCGGATTGCCTGATCCTTAAATTAGGCAAAGCTTATGTTGGGGTTCTGTAGAGCCATGATACGCAGCTGTGTCCGGTGTGTGTTGGACAGGAGCCCCTCTATGAACTGCTCAGTTAGCAGTCTGTCATCCTCCTGCATGCTGTCAGGGTTAATCTGCTTAAAGGCTCGCAGCACCTCCTGAAGGTTGAGGGCATAGTCTCTTAAACTGTCCTGCATCCTTTGCTTACAGCCGAAAAATCTAATTTTGATCTCTGCCACGGTGCGGGTATCAAAGGTGTTTTTCAGCTTTGCTAGGATGTGCTTAGTGGTTCTTTTATCGGCTTCCAGCCAGGACTTTTCTTCCCTCTGGGCCTCACCAGCTAACTGACCAATGAGGATGCTGACCTTCTGGCCCTCAGATAAGAGGTAAACTTCGAATTGGCTACTCAGTCTCTCTTTGAGGTCACCGAAGGTATGTGACTTTCGAGAGTATTGGGGCAACAGGCCGCTCCTGGAATGTACGGCAGTAATAGGGGCATTATTGGAGCCGCGGCTGTGCCTGCTACTGGGTCCTCGCCTAGGTTGGGCATCTTCCTCCCCCCAGTTAACCTTAGCCAGGTTCTGAGTCTTTGTTTTGGGATATCGTTAGATTATCAGGCAGTTGCTCTGCAAGCGGGATGGATCAGTTACCCAGGCGTTCCGGGTCGGGGTCTCCTGCTTTCCACCAGCTGACGTCAGAGTGCAGGGCAGGGTTTCTGTTCGCTGTCTTTCTACAGTTCTGCCCACAATGACATGCTTCCCGTACGCTGCATGGTGTGGTAATGGCGGCAATTTACACAGTCCAACATAGTTTCTGCACACAGGACCCAGTGATACTGGGATTCTAAAATCCTGTTCATGATGCCAGGTTGAATCGGCCGCAAGAATTGGGGTTTTTTCGGTAAACGGGTCGGCTTATTCTTTGGGAGGTCATGGTGGTTGTGGCCTATCTCCGTGGCCCTGGCTGTGTAATGATGGGGGTTATATACAGGTGATATTAATAGTCTTTTCGTGATGCCACCTGTGGTATTCAACCAGGGATGGGCGACGCTGCTTGTTTGGGCCTCTGGGGCAGATGCTGTGGCAGCCAGGATGGTATGACTCCCCACAGGTGGATCGGGGCCCCAGGGTCGGTGTGATAGTCTATGGGGACAATGGTGATTTAGTTTGGGTGCAGGATGGAGGGCGCAGGAAATAACAAAGCGACAAGGGTCACAGTTTCTTAACCTTTACCTCGGTTTAGCAAGTAACAGTCCGGGATACAGTCCTGGAAGCATTCGGAGATCTACCTCACCAGGTGAGATTGGAGGCCTTCCTGCTGCGCTCTCTATGGGTCCCTGCTGCATGAACGCTATGCTGCAGCCCTCTTCCCGCTTATTTGTTCCCACTCCATATGACAGACAGCATGAGCCTATCACAGGGTACCGCTGGCTAGTGACAGCTCCAAGCTCTAGTATACTGTTGTGCCGTCAGGTCTTTGGTGCGACCAGGAGACTTCCAGTCTCCTGCCTCTAGATTCGATCGTCGGGATGTACAGTACCCGCACAACTCAGGACTCTAGAGTCCTTGGTAGCACCTCTCTGGGATGACCTTACTTGCAGTTCCACTTCCCAGAGCTCTCTCCTACACGTCCTCTCCTTTTCCTCTCCTCAGACATTCTCCTAACCTCCTCTTCCTTGCCGGAAACAGGGCAGCTCCCTGAACCCAGGTTCTAGAGCTCCCCCTTCTGGCCTGGAGTCAGGACTGGTGTGTGAATGCTGGTGGTTACCTAGAGTGGGGACCTCCTCTTGCTTCCAGGCATTACATCACCCCTGGTGAAGGAGGCAATGTCGTTGTGGCAACTGTACCACTTGTGCCACACATGCAAGTCTATGGGTGCATGTGAAATATTGGACTGCACTCAGATGTCATCTGAGTGCAGTGCAATATATGCCGAGGCCGGCAATAGAGGAGATGGGAGAGATTAAGCTGTCCCGCTTCTCTCCATCTCTGATCTGATCACAGGATCAGATCATAGCAAATGACACTCTGATCACGCTCGCAGCAGAGCCTCAGCCAAGTGTCATTAGCATATCTCATCCAATCCTCTGACATCAGATGCCATATGCACATTAAGAACATACTGGGAATTGTTGGTTCAAGTGATAAAATTGTATATAATGCTGACCTGACATTACAATTGATTGCTGCATTATGCTTGGTGCATTAATGTACTAATGGTCGTTCAATATGTCATCAGATGTTTGTACCCCATAAAATATTTTTGTGGCTCTTGAGTTTAGTTCTGAATGGCAATTTAGCCCTTGGACCAAAAAAATGTTGTGCACCCCTGGAAGTCAAGGTGTGTAGTTATAGCAAATAGAAGTATAACTGAAAAATGTATTTATTTCATTAGACTGGTAATCACTTGCTGAATCACAGAGAATTCCTCATATACAATAGAATCTGCCAAGTGTTTGGTCGTCTATTAGTACTTAATAATAGCTATTGGGTGTTTAAAAAGGATTGATTAAATATGTAACACAGGGAAAATCTAACAAACAGGGTGCAAAGAAAATGTAAAGGGAGGTAGGAGAGGGTGGTGGAAGATGGGAAGTGACTAATTAGCAACGTATGTTACCTATATATATCTCCCTCGTTCTAAAATATAGCACATACATTGCCGATGCCTGTAGCACCTCCATATAAAATACCATGCCAATCAGGTCATTATCTTTGACACTCCTGAAGATGGTGCTTTTAGATCCAAAATGTTAAAAATTCAAGGCTCATTTGCAAAAATAGCCATTGTGGTCATCATTTGAGGTCACCATCTCTCTGTGAATGGTGACCTTGCACTTTGTCATAAATACCTTTACTAAGGCCTTTGGCTAGCTTTCGATTTCAATCACAGGTGTGCCTGATAATAAAACCATTAAGGTTGACATCCAGTATCATTAGAACAATGGTTGCATATGCAAAACACTTCAGGGGTTGTTTTTGTGGCTAATAATAACCAACAAGGTAATCCTGTTAAGCTTCAGCATTCCTCATGTCATGGCCCCTATTGTTGTAGATCTCTTTAAATGTTTTGAAAGGGACTAGAACATCAGAGTAATCCAGGGATCAGTCAACAAAGTTTATGTCCAAGGCAGCTTTCACATCACATATTTTTTCTTGTCCGTGGGATACTACTTTTTGTAGGATCCCACGGACAGGAAAGAACACCACTGGGGATGAGCTATTCTGTGTCCCGGTCCGTGATTATCATGGATCCGGACACAGAGGGGCACTTTCACTTCCGCAATGTATAATATACATTACGGAAGTGAAATAAATATAGTAAAAAAAGTTAAAAATAAAAAAATTCTGCATGCTTACCTATCCGAGATCCACCACTGGCTCCCAGCAAGGTCCGGGTGCCTATTGGACCTGCGGTGACATCACAAGCCGATCAACAGATTGAGTCACATTCGACCCGATGATGCTGCCGGGTTGTGACATTACCGCAGGTCCTGTAAGCACCTGAACCTTGCTGGAGGCAGAGGTGGATCGCGGATAGGTGAGAATACAGATTTTTTATTTTTAACTCTTTCAGTTACTTAATTTCAGTTCTGCAATGTATGCATATACATTGCAGAAGTGAAATTAGAGGGTTAGGAGCAATTTTAGTGTACTGAGCGGGTCCGAGGAACGATCAGCTGTTTCTAGGACCCGCGCACATAGGCCCCCATGTTAAAACCCAAGGATCGGATCGGATTTGGGCTAATTGGATCCGATTTTGTGGGATTCGATTTTTTGCTGTGCCCAAAATCGAAGTCTCCCATTTTGGGCACAGCAAAAAAATCGGACACAAATTGGATGCCACAAAATCGGATGGCAATTAGGCCAAATTCGATCGGATCCCCATAGGATAACATGGGGGCAAAGGGGATCCGTGGCTGTCCGTTTTACAACGGACAGCCACGGATCCAACTAAATTGTGATTTGAAAGAACCCTAAGTGCTTGTCAGTAACCATATTGCTCATGTTGGTTTTCAACAACTCAAATAAAAGTAAGTAGTAAGGTGGTAGTGGTAAGGTGGTAGTGGTAAAGGGGTGGTAAGGTGGTAATAGTAGGGAGGTGGTGGGGTGGTAGTGGTAAAGTGGTAGTGGTAAGGTGGTAGTGGTAAGGTGGTGGTAGGGTGGTAGTGGTAGTGGTAAGGTGGCAATGGTAGTAGTAAGGTGGTGGTAGGGTGGTAGTGGCAAGGTGGTGGTAGGGTGGTAGTGGTAAGGTGGTGGTGGTAAGGTGGTAGTAGTAAGGTAATGGTAGGGTGGTAGTGGTAGGGTGGTAGTGGTAAGGTGGTAGTGGTAAGGTGGTGGTAGGGTGGTAGTGGTAAGGTGGTGTTACCAATAGGCTGCTCAGACACTATATGTATCACCTGGATGTGAGTGGCAGAGGCCTAGTGGAGTCCATGTGTCTGCATTCACCACCAGCCCCCTCCTTGTTAGCATGGCTGGTCGCCTGGTTGCCACAAACCGCCCTCATGTTATGGGTTGCAGGGGGCTGTGCATCGGTGTTTTGACGCATGTGTCACCTCCTGGGGGAATCTGCAGCCATCTGCTAGATGCAAGGGGTAAAAAAAAAAATAAAATAAAAAAGCGACCATTTTTGGTGAGTTTTTTCAATATATTTAGTACCTATTCGGTGATTTTTGGTAGTGGTAAGGTGGTAGTGGTAGGGTGGTGGTAGTGGTAAGGTAGTGGTGGTAAGGTGGTGGTAGGGTGGTAGGGTGGTAGTGGTAGGGTGGTGTTAGGGTGGTAGTGGTAAGGTGGTAATAGTAAGGTGGTGACAGTGGTAGTGGTAAGGTGGTAGTGGTAGTGGAAAGGTGGTGGTAAGGTGGTATGGTAAGGTGGTAGTGGTAAGGTGGCAGTGGTAAGGTGGCAGTGGTAAGGTGGTAGGGTGGTAGTGGTAAGGTGGTGATAGGGTGGTAGTGGTAAAATGGTACTGGTAGGATGGTGGTAGGGTGGTACTGTTAAGGTGGTGGTAAGGTGGTAGTGGTAAGGTGGTGGTAGGTATGTGGTAGGTGGTAAGGTGGTAGTGGTAGTGGTAAGGTGGTGGTAGGGTGTGGTAAGGTAGTGGTAAGGTGGTGGTAGGTGGTAGGGTGGTAGGTAGTGGTAAGGTGGTGGTAGGGTGTAGTGGTAAGGTGTAGGGTGGTAGTGGTAAGTGAGTAAGGTGAGATAGTGGTAAGGTGGTGGTAGTTGTTAGTGGTAAGGTGGTGGTAGGTAGTGGTGTAAGTGGTGGTAGGTGAGTGTAAGGTAGGTGATAGGATGGTAGTGGTAAGTGGTAGTGGTAGTGTGGTAGGTGGTAAGTGTAGTGGTAGGGTGGTAGTGGTAAGGTGGTGGTAGGGTAGTGGTAAGGTGTGGTGGGTGGTAGTAGGGTGGTAGTGGTAAGGTGGTGGTAGTGTGTAGTGAAGGTGGTGTGGTAAGGGTAAGTGGTGGTAGGGTGGTAGTGGTAAGGTGGTGGTTAGGGTGGGGTGTGTAGTGGTAAGGTGGTAGTGGTAGTGTGGTAGTGGTAAGTGGTGGTAGGGTGGTAGTGTAGTGGTAGGGTGTGAGTGGTAAGGTGTAGTGGTAAGGTGGGTGTGTGGTAGTGGTAAGGTGGTGGTAGGGTGGTAGTGGTAGTGGTAGAGGTAGGTGGTAGTGATAAGGTGGTGGTAGGGTGGTAGTGGTAAGGTGGTGGTAGGGTGGTGGTGGTAGTGGTGTAAGGTGGTAGTGGTAAGGTGGTGGTAGGGTAGTGGTAAGTGTGTAGGGTGTAGTGGTAAGGTGGATGGTTGGGTGGTAGTGGTGAAGGTGGTATGTGGTAGGAGGTGGTAGTGGTAGTGGTGGTAGGTAGTAGGTGTAAGGTGTGTAGGTGGTGGTAGGTAGGTGGTAGTGGTAAGGTGGTTGGTAGGGTGGTAGTGGTAGTGGTAGGTGGTAGGTGGTAGTGGTAAGGTGGTAGGTAGTGGTAAGTGGTGGTGGTTAGGGTGTGGTAAGTGGGTGTAAGGTGAGTGGTAGGTGGTGTGTAGGTGGTGGTATGGTAAGTGTGGTAGTGGTGTGTAGTGTAGTGGTAGGTGTGTTAGAGTGGTGGTGAGGTTGGTAAGGGTAGGTGGTAGGGTAGGTGGTGTAGGTGGTAGTGGTAGGTAGTGGTAGGTGGAGTGGTAAGGTGGTGTGGTAGGTAGGTAGTGGTAGGTTGGTAGTGGTTGTAGTGGTAGGTAGGTGGTAGGGTGGTAGTGGTAAGGTAGGTGGTAGTGTAGTGGTAGGTGGTAGGTGGTAGGGTGTAGGTAGTGTGGTAAGGGGTGGTAGTGGTAGGGGTGGTAGTGTAGGTGGTGGTATGAGGTGGTAGTGGTAGGGTGGTAGTGTATTTAAGGTGGTGTGGTAGTGTGTAAGTGGTGTGGTAAGGTGGTAGGTGGTAGTGTGGTGTGTGGTAAGGTGGTAGTGTAGGGTGGTAGTGGTGGTAGTGGTAAGGTGTGTAGGGTGTAGTGGTAGTAGGTGAGTTAGTGGTAAGGTGGTGGTGGTGTAGGAGTGTAGGTGTGTAGGGTAAGTGGTAAGGTGGTGGTAGGTAAGGTGGTGGTGGTAGTGGTGTAGTGGTAAGGTGGTAGGTAGTGTAGTGTGGTAGGTGGTAGTGGTAAGGTGTGGTAGGGGTGGTAGGTTGGTAGTGGTAGTGGTGGTGGTAGGTGGTAGGGTGTGGAAAGGGTGGTGTAGGTAGGGTGGTGTAGGTAAGTGTGGTAGTGTAGTGGTTAGGGTTAGTAGTGGTATAAGGTGGTAGGTTAGGTGGTAGTGGTAAGGTGGTGGTAGTGGTAGGTAGTGGAGTAGGTAGGTGGTAGTGGGTAGGTGGTAAGGTGGTGTTTGTAAGAGGTGGTTGTAGTGAAGGTGGTAGTAGTGGAGGTGTGTGTGTGTGTAGTGTAATTGGTAGTGGTTGTGGTGGAAGTTGTGGTGGAAAGGTTTAGTGTTGTAAGAGTGGTGGGTATAGGTGTATGTAATGGTAGTTGGTAGGTGGTATGTAGGTGGTGGTTAGTGTAGTGGTAGGGTGGTATTAAGTGTGTAGGGGTGTAGTTGTGTAGGTCTGTGTATTTGTAGGTCGTGGGTAAGTTATGGTAGTGTGTGTAGTGTAAGGTGGTGGTAGGGTGTGTGGTAGGTAAGGCGTAGTGATAAGGTGGTGTAGGGTGGTGTGCTAGGTAAGGTGGTGGTAGAATGGTAAGGTGGTGTAGGGTTGTAAGGTGGTAGTGGTAGGTGGTGGTAGGTTGTAGTGGTATGTGATAGGGTGGTAGTGTAGTGGTGTTGGTGTAGTGTAGGTGGTGGTAGATGGTAGTGTAGGTGTATAGTGGGTTGTATGGTAGGTGGTGTAGGTGTAGTGGTAGTGTTGTAGGTGGAAGTGTAGTGTAAGGTGGTGGTAGGGTGGTAGTGTAAGGTGTGTAGGTGGTAGTGTAGGTGGTGTAGTTGTAGTGGTAAGGTGTGTAGAGGTTGGTATGTGTGTAAGGTGGTAGTGTAGTGGTGGTATGTGTAGTGATAGTGGTGGTGGGAGTGATAAGTGGTGGTAGGGTAGTGGTAGGTGGTGTAGGGTGTAGTGTAGGGTGAAAGTAGTTATATGGTAAGGTGGAGGTAGGGTGTATTGGTAAGAGGTGTAGGTGGTGGTAGGATGGTAGTGGTAAGGTGGTGTAGGTGGTAGTGTTAAGTGTGTAAGTGTGGTATGGTGTGGTAGGTGTGTATGTAGTGTAGTGAAGTGGTAAGGGTGTGTGGTGTGGTAAGGTGGTGGTAGGAGTAGTGTAGTGAAAGGGTAGTATAGGTGGTGGTAGAGGTAGTGATAGTGGTAGGGTTTTAGTGGTAAGGGTGGTAGGGTAGGATAAGGTGGTGGTAGGGTGGTAGTGGTAAGGAGGTGGTAGGTGGTTAGTGATAAGTGTAGAAGTTGGTAGTGGTGGTAGTGGTAAGTGTAAGGTGTAGTGGTAAGTGGTGGAAGGGTGGTAGTGGTAAGGTGGTGGTAGGGTCATTGTGTAAGGGTGGTAGGTCTAGTGGTAAGGTGGTGGTAGGGTGGTAGTGGTAAGGTGGTAGTTGTAGTGGTAAGGTAGTAGGTAGGGGGTGTAGTGGTAAGGGTGGTAGTGGTAAGTGGTAGGTAGGTGGTTGTAGGGTGGTAGTGGTAGGGTAAGGTGTGGTAGGGTGGTAGTGTAATAGTAAGTGGGTAGGTGGTAAGGTGGTAGTGGTAGTTGTGGTAGGTTGTAGTGGTAAGGTGATAGGGCGGTAGTGGTAGGTGGTATGGTAGGGTAAGGTGGTGGTGGTGTGGTAGTGGGTATTAAGGTGGTGGTAGGGTGGTTGTGGTAAGGTGGTAGTTGTATTGGTTAGGTGGTAGTGGTAAGGTGGTAGTGGTAAGGTGGGGGTAGGGGTAGTGGTAAGGTGGTTGTAGGGTGGTTGTGGGAAGGTGGTGGTAGGGTGGTAGTTGTAAGGTGGTAGTTGTAGTGATAAGATGGTAGTGGTAAGGTGGTAGTGGTAAGGTGGTGGTAGTGTAGAGTTAAGGTGGTAGTGGTAAAATGGTAGTGGTAAGGTGGTGGTAGTGTGGTAGTGGTAAGGTGGTGGTAGTGGTAGGGTGGTAGTGGTAAGGTGGTGGTAGGGTGGTAGTGGTAAGGTGGTGGTAGTGGTAAGGTGGTGGTAGGGTGGTAGTGGTAGGGGTGGTAGTGGTAAGGAGGTGGTAGGCTAGTAGTGGTAAGGTGGTGGTAGGGTGGTAGTGGTAGGGTGGAAGAAGTAGGTTGGCAGTGGGAAGGTGGTGGTAGGGTGGTAGTGGTAGTGGTAAGGTGGTAGTGGTAGTGTGGTAGTGGCAAGGTGGTGGTAGGGTGGTAGTGGTAAGGTGGTGGTAGAGTGGTAGTGGTAAGGTGGTGGTAGGGTGGTAGGCGATAGTGGTAGGGTGGTAGTGGTAAGGTGATGGTACGGGAAGTGGTAAGGTTGTGGTAGGGTGGCAGTGGTAGGGTGGAAGTGGTAGGTTCGTAGTGGTAAGGTGGAGGTAGGGTGGTAGTGGTAAGGAGGTAATAGGATGGTAGTGAAAGTGGTAAGATGTTGGTAGGGTGGTAGTGGTAAGGTGGTGGTAGGGTGGTAGTGGTAAGGTTGTGGTAGGGTCGTTGTGGTAAGGTGGTGGTAGGGTCGAAGTAGTTAAGGTGGTGGTAGTGGTAAGGTGGGGTGGTAGGCTCGTTGTGGTAAGGTGGTGGTAGGGTCGTAGTGGTAGGGTGGTGGTAGGGTTTGTAGTGGTAAGGTGGTAGTTGTAGTGGTAACGTGGTAGTGGTAAGGTGGTAGTGGTAGGGTGGTAGTGGTAGGGTGGTAGTGGTAAGGTGGTGGTAGGGTGGTAGTGGTATTGGTAAGGTGGTAGTGTTAAAGTGGTGGTAGGGTGGTAGTGCTAGTGGTAAGGTGGTGGTAGGGTGGTAAGGTGGTAGTGGTAAGGTGGTGGTAGGGTGGTAATGGTAAGGTGGTGGTAGGGTGGTAGTGGTAAGGTGATGGTAGGGTGGTAGTGGTAAGGTGGTAGTGGTAAGTTGGTAGTGGTAAGGTTGTGGTAGGGTGGTTGTAATGTGGTGGCAGGGGTAGGTAGTGGTAAGGTTGTGGTAGGGTGGTAGTGGTGTGGTGGTAGGGTGGTAGTAGTAAGGTTGTGGTAGGGTGAAAGTGGTGTTGTGATAGGGTGGTAGTGGTAAGGTGGTGGTAGTGGCAAGGTGGTGGTGGTTGTAGTGGTAAGGTGGTGGTAGGGTGGTAGTGGTAAGGTTGTGGTAGGGTGGTAGTGGTAAGGTGGTGGTAGGTTGGTAGTGGTAATGTGGTGGTAGGGTGGTAGTGGTAAGGTGGTGGTAGGGTGGTAGTGGTAAGGTTGTGGTGGCGGTTAGGTGGAGGAAGGGTGGTAGTGTGGTAGTGGTAAGTGGTGGTAGGGTCGTTGTGGTAAGGTGGTGGTAGGGTCGAAGTGGTAAGATGGTGGTAGTGGTAAGGTGGTGGTAGGGTCGTTGTGGTAAGGTGGTGGTAGGGTTGTAGTGGTAAGGTGGTAGTTGTAGTGGTAAAGTGGTAGTGGTAACGTGGTAGTGGTAAGGTGGTAGTGGTAGGGTGAAAGTGGTGTGGTTATAGGGTGGTAGTGGTTAGGTGTTGGTAGTGGCAAGATGGTGGTAGTGGTAAGGTGGTGGTAGGGTGGTAGCGGTAAGGTGGTGGTAGGGTGGTGGTGGTAGGGTGGAAGTGGTAGGTTGGTAGTGGTAAGGTGGTGAGAGTGGTAGTGGTAAGGTGGTGGTAAGGTGGTAGTGGTAAGATGGAAGTGGTAATGTGGTGATGATGTGGTAGTGGTAAGGTGGTGGTAGTTGTAAGGTAGTGGTAGAGTGGCAGTGGTAGTGGTAAGGTGGTAGTGGTAAGGTGGTGGTAGGGTGGTAGTGATAGTGGTAGGATGGTAGTGGTAAGATGGTGGTGGGGTGGTACTGGTAAAGAGGTAGTAGGGTGGTAGTGATAGTGGTAAGGTGGTGGTAGGTTGGTAGTGGTAAGGTGGTGGTAGGGTGGTAGCGGTAAGGTGGTAGTGGTAAGGTGGTGGTAGTTGTAAGGTGGTGGTAGGGTGCTAGTGGTAAGGTGGTAGTGGTAAGGTGGTGGTAGGGTGGTAGTGGTAAGGTGGTAGTGGTAAGGTGGTAATAGGGGGGTTGTCGTAAGGTGGTAGTGGTAAGGTGGTAGTGGTAAGGAGGTAGTAGTAAGGTGGTGGTAGGGTGGTAGTGGTGTGGTGGTAGTGGTAGGGTGGTGGTAGTGTTGGTAGTAGCAAGGTGGTGGGGGTGTAGTGGTAAGATGGTGGTAGGGTGGTAGTTGTAAGGTGGTGGTACGGGTAAGGTGGTAGTGGTAAGGTGGTGATAGGGTGGTAGTGGTAAGGTGGTAGTGGTAAAGTGGAGGTGGTGTGGTGGTAAGGTGGTAGTGGCAAGATAGTGGCTGGGTGGTAATGGTAGGGTGGTGGTAGTGTAGTACCAGTAAGGTGGTGGTAGGGTGGTAGTGGTAAAGTGGTGGTAGGGTGAAAGTGGTAAGGTGTTGGTAGTGTAATACCAGTAAGGTGGTGGTAGGGTGGTAGTGGTAAAGTGGTGGTAGGGTGATAGTGGTAGTGGTAGAGTGGAAGTGGTAGGTGGTGTGGTTGTAGGGTAGTGGGTGGTGTGTAGTGGTAAGGTGAGTTAGGGTGGTAGTGGTAGTGGTGTAGGGTGGTAGGTAGTGGTAGTGTAAGGTGGGGTTAGTGGGTAGTGTATGGTGTGGTGGTAGGAGTGGTATGTGGTAAGGTGGTAGTGGTAAGGTGGTGGTGTGTAGAGGTGGTAGTGGTAAGGTGGTAGGTGGTAGTGGTAGGTGGTAATGGTGGTGGTTGGTAGGTGGTAGTGGTAAGGTGGTAGGGTAGTGGTAGTGTAGGTGGGTGTGGTGGTGGTAGGGTGGTGTGTAGTGGTAAGGTGTGGTGGTAGTGGTAAGGTGGTGTAGGTGTAGGTAGGTAGGTGGGGTAGTGGTAAGTGGTGGTAGGGTGGTAGTGTGTAAGGTGGTGTGGTAGGGTAAGGTGTGGTAGGTGGTGGTAAGTGGGGGTGGTAGTGGTAAGGTGGTGTGGTAAGTGGTAGGTGGTGTAGTGTGGTAAGGTGGTAGTGGTAGTAATAGTGGTGGGTGGTAATGTAGGTGTGTTGTGTACAGTAGGTGGTGGTATGGTAGTGGTAGTGGTGGTAGGGTGGTAAGTGGTAAGGTGTGGTAGGTATAGTAAGGTGGTGGTAGGGTGGTAGTGGTAAGGTGTGGTAGGTAGTAGGTGTAGTGGTAAGGTGTGGTGTAGGTGGTAGTGGTAAGTGTGGTAGGTAAGTGGTATGGTGGTAGTGTAAGGTAGTGTATAGGGTGGTAGTGGTAAGGTGGTAGTGGTAAGTGGTGGTAGGGTGGTAGTGGTAAGGTGGTGTGGTAGAGTGTGGGTGGTAGTGGTAAGGTGTGGTAGTAGGTGATGGTAGGTGGTAGTGGTAAGGTGGTGGTAGGGTGGTAGTGGTAAGTGGTGGTAGTGGTAAGGTAGGTGGTAGGGTGGTAGTGGTAAGGAGTGGTAGGGTAGGGTGTAGGTAGTGGTAGGTGGTGGTGTAGGGTGTGGTAGTTTAGTGGAAGGTGGTAGGTGTGGTAGTGGTAGGTGTGGTGTAGGGTGGTGGTAGTGTGGTAGTGGCAAGGTGTGTGGTGGTAGTGGTAAGGTGGTGGTAGGGTGGTAGTGGTGTAGGTAGGTGGTAGGGTGGTGGTGTAGTGGTAAGGTGGCGTGGTAAGGTGGTGGTAGGTAGGTTGGTAAGGGTGGTAGGTGTGGTAAGGTAGGTGTGGTAGGGTGGTGGTGGTAGTGGAGGTAGGTGGTAGTGGTAAGGTGTGGTAGTGGTAAGGTGGTAGTTAAGGGTGGTAGTGTAGTTGGTGGTAGTGTAAGTGGTAGTGTAAGTGGTTGGTAAGGTGGTGTAGGGTGAGGTAAGTGGTAGTGTAAGGTGGTAGGGGTTATGTGTAGATGGTGGTAGTGGTAGTAGTGGTAATGGTGTGGTGGTAGTGGGTAGTTGGTAAGGTGGTGTATAAGGTGGTGTAGGGTGGTAGTGTAAGGTGGTATGGTAGGTGGTGTAGTGGTGTAAGTGGTAAGTGTGGTAGGTGGTGGTGGTATGTGTAGGTGGTGTAGGTAAGGTCATGGTAAGTGGATGGTAGGTGGTAGTGGTAGAGGTGGTAGTGGTTTAAGGTGGTAGTGGTAGTGTGTGAGTAGTGGTAGTAGTAAGTGGTTAGGTAGGTAAGTGTGGTAGTTGGTAGTGGTAGGTGGTAGTGGTGTGGTGGTGGAATGGTAAGAGGGGTAGGTGGTAGTGGTGGAGGTAGTGTAGCGGTGGTGGTATGGTAGTGGTGTGGGTGGTATGGTAAGTGGTGGTAGTGGTGTAGGATGGTAGGTGGTAGTGGTAAGGTGAGTGGTAAGGTGGTGAGTGGTTAGTGGTAGTGGTAGGTGGTGTAGTGGTGTGGTAGTGTGTGGTAGTAGTAAGGTGGTAGTGTAGTGGTGGTAGGTAGTGGTAGGTGGTGGTATGGTAGTGAAGGTTGGTAGGTGTAGTGTAAGGTGGTAGTGTGTAGTGGTAGGTGTGAGGTAGTGGTAAGGTGGTGTATGGTAGGGTAGGTAGTTGTGTGGTGGTGGGTGGTAGTGGTAGTGTAAAGGGTAGTGGTAGTGTGGTAGTGGTAGTGGAGGTAAGTGGTGGGTGGTGGTAGTGTGGTGAGTGGCAATGGTGGTGGTGGTATGGTAAAGTGGTGGTGTATGGGTGGTGAGTGGTTAGGTGGTGGTAGTTGGTAGGTGGTGGTAGGGTAGGTAGTGGTAAGGTGGTGGTAGGGTGGGGTAGGGGTGGTAGTAGTAAGGTGGTGGTAGGGTGGTAGTGGGAAGGTGGTGGTAGGGTGGTAGTGGTAAGGTGGTAGTGAAGGTGGTAGTGGTAAGGTGGTGGTAGGGTGGTAGTGGTAGTGGTGGTTGGGGTGGTAGTGGTAAGGGATGGTAGGGTGGTAGTGGTGTGGAGGTAGTGGTAGGGTGGTGGTAGTGTGTAGTGGCAAGTGTGGTGGTGCTAATGGTAAAGTGGTGGTAGGGTGGTAGTGGTTAGGTGGTGGTAGATTGGTGGTGGTAGTGGTAAGGTGGTAGTGGTAAGGTAGCAGGGGTAAGGTGGTGTTAGGGTGGTAGTGGTAAGGTGGTCGTAAGTTGGTAGTGGTAAGGTGGTGGTAGGGTGGTAGTGTAAAATGGTGGTAGTGGTAAGGTGGTGGTAGGGTGGTAGTGGTAAAGTGGTGGTAGGGTGGTAGTAGTAAGGTGGTAGTGGTAATGTGGTAGTGGTACAGTGGTAGTGGTAAGGTGGTGGTAGGTTGGTAGTGGTAAGGTGATGTTAGGGTGGTAGTGGTAAGCTGGTGGTAGGATGGTAGTGGTAAGGTGGTAGTTGTAGGGTGGTAGTGGTAAGGTGGTAGTGGTGGAGGTGGTGGTAGGGTGGTAGTGGTAGGGGTGGTAGTGCTAGGGGTGGTAGTGTGGTAGTGGTGTGGTGGTAGTGGTAGGGTGGTGGTAGTGGCAAGGTGGTGGTGGTAGTGGTAAGGTGGTGGTGAGGTGGTGGTAGGGTGGTAGTGATAAGGTGGTAGGGTGGTAGTGGTAAGGTGGTGGTAGGGTGGTAGTGGTAAGATGGTGGTAGGGTGGTAGTGGTAAGGTGGAGGTAGGGTGGTAGTGGTAAGGTGGTGGTAGGGTGGTAGTGGTAAGGTAAGGTGGTAGTGGTAAGGTGGTAGTGGTATGGTGGTATTGGTAATGTGGTAGTGGTACGGTGGTAGTGGTAAAGTGGTGGTAGGGTGCTAGTGGTAAGGTGGTGGTAAGGTGGTAGTGGTAATGTGGTGGTAGGGATAAGGTGGTGGTGGTAGTGGTAAGGTGGTAGTGGTAGTGTGGTAGTGGTATGGTGGTGGTAGCGTGGTCGTGGTAAAGGGGTGGTAGAGTGGTAGTGGTAAGGTGGTTGTATGGTGATAGTGTAAGTGGTAAGGTAGAATTGTTAAGGTGGTGGTGGTGTGGTAGTGGTAAGGTGGTGGTAGGGTGATAGTGGTAAGGTGGTGTTAGAGTGGTAGTGGTAAGGTGGTGGTAAGGTGGTAGTGGTAAGGTGATAGTGGTAAGGTGATAGTGGTAAGGTGGTAGTGGTGTGGTGGTAGGGTGGTAGTGGTAATGTGGTGGAAGGGTGGTAGTGGTAGTGGCAAGGTGGTTGTAGCGTGGTAGGTGTGGTAGTGGATGGGTAAGGTGGTGGTAGGGTGGTAGTGGTAATGGTAAGGTGGATGTGGTAAGGTGGTGGTAGTGTGATAGTGGTAAGGTGGTGGTAGGGTGGTAGTGGTAAGATGGGTGGTAGAGTGGTAGTGGTAAGGTCGTGTTAGGGTGGTAGTGGTAAGGTGGTGGTAGGGTGGTAGTGATAAGGTTGTGGTAGGGTGCTAGTGGTGTGGTGGTAGGGTGGTAGAAGGTGGTAGTGGTAGTGGTAAGGTGGTAGTGATTGTGGTAAGGTGGTAGTTGTTGTGTTAATGTGGTAAGGTGGTAGTGGTAAGGTGGTAGTAGTAAGGTGGTAGTGGTAGTGTGGTAGTGGTAAGGTGGTGGTAGGGTGGTCGTTGTAAAGGGGTGGTAGGGTGGTAGTGGTAAGGTGGTGGTAGGGTGGTAGTGGTAAGGTCGAGGTAGGGTGGTAGTGGTAGTGGTAAGGTAGTGGTAGTGGAGGGTAAGTGGTTGAAGTGTGGGTAATTGGTAGTGGTAAGTGGTAGTAGTAAGGTGGTGTCGTAGGTGGTAGTGGTAATTTGGTAGTGGTAGGTGGTAGTAGTAAGGTGGTAGTCGTAAGGTGGTGGTAAGGTGGTAGTGGTAAGGTGGTAGTAGTAAGGTGGTAGTGGCAAGGGGTTAGTGGTAAGGTTGTAATGGTAAGGTAAGGTGATAGTGGTAAAGTGATAGTGGTAAGGTGATAGTGGTA
Source organism: Allobates femoralis (assembly GCA_033576535.1). Classification (NCBI taxonomy): domain Eukaryota; kingdom Metazoa; phylum Chordata; class Amphibia; order Anura; family Aromobatidae; genus Allobates; species Allobates femoralis. Next base: position 445,185,707 of record JARQOC010000004.1, read on the forward strand.
GTAGTAGTAGCAGTAGTAGTAGTAGTATCAGGCAAACGCAGGGGCATATAGATGTGAAATGGCCCTATCAGGAAGAAAGGCCTGAGCAGTCTACTAGTCCTGCTGTTAGGATTAGGCTAGGGCCACACTGAACAGTGCACTCACGTTAATCGGATGCAGTTACAGCAGAGCCCAGCTTGCTGTAACGCACACCGTTAATGTTGGGTGCTTCCTGTGAACGCTGCTCCATTGTAACCCGATGAGGGTTAGATGACCCTCAGGAAGAAGCCCCCCAGGCGAAACGTGTGAGGTTGAACCCCGCATCCACATAGGACCGGTAACTATACCAACAATTGAGGTGCCACTTTGCAGGACACTTGTCCAGCCTCAGTGTGCAGTTTAGATGAGAACCCATCTTCAATTTCCAGTGTGTAGTTGGTATACAGCTTCTGTCTTTATATGGGCCGTTTGCCCTTCTACACCTGTGCATATGGTGACCTTATAGCAACCTATATAAGAGTGTACAGTTTGATTATAGGAGTCCCCCATTGAGTTTATATAACCTATATTGGTTAGATACTGTCCTCTCATTGTATCTGGTTGAGCTACCTGGAAGGGGTCCCCCACAGTTAAAGCATTATTTTATGTCACAGCCCTGTGTTGAGAGCATTTTATGGTCATAGCTACTTTTTCATAGGAGAGCCCCCCATTGAGAATATATCATGGTCATAATTTTTTGTTTTATGGGAGACCACATAAAATTTCTGACATCTTGATCTTTTTACAGGGTGACTGTGTAACAAAAATTCTCTGATTAGTCTTCGCCCAGTCCCCTTTGATGTGTATAGATATAGTTAATTGAGCACAGTTTGTTTTTGTTTCACACAATACGCGATGTAGACCTTTTCTACCCCTGATGCAGGGTAGCACAGACCATCATTGTTTCTTTTACCAGTCTGTTTGTGACACCAGAAGCTGACTCGCCCCGGCGGGGGCCATAGGATACTCGGAACCGAGCACTCTGGATGTCATTGGGGCTGTGTCATGCTGTCATGGTGACGTGACACCGGCTCGTGGTCACCTATTGGGCGGTCAGTAAAAAAGGGAAATTGGAGAAGGGCAAAATAAAAATTAAATAAAAACAGTCTACCGTGACGCCACCCGTGGAAGGCAGCCGGTAGGGGTCCACTGCTGCTGTGCGGGACCTCTGGGGATGATGGAATTGCAGCTGTGGTGGTTTAGCTCCCCACAGAGGAGCGGGTCCCCAGGGCAAATGCTAGAGTCTATAGAGTGAGTAGGTCATTGGGGGTGAAGGACTTAACGTGTGGAATAACCAACAGACATAGGGGTTGTAGTCTCCATTATATTACTGGTAGAAGTAGCAGGTTTGTCCTGGGCACTGTCCACAAGAGGTGGTAGGGTCCGGAACCTGTTAGCAAGTTGGGGTCCTCCACACCTGGCAATTTCTGAGGCCTCCCTATTACGCTGCTCTTGGCAGGTCCTGGCTGACTGTAGCTATGCTGCGACCCTCTCCTCTCCTGTGTGCTGTCTCTGGCCTTTATGACAGTCGGCTTGAGCCTTTCATGGGTTACTCTCCACTGGCTACTTTTCCCTGATCTTTCTGGTGCTGCTGTGTCTCCTGGGCCTCGTGGTGGGCGAGCGACTTGAAATCGCTCATCCTCCGATGCTGGCTGCTGGGCATACGATCCCTCACAACCTCTGACTTCTGTGTCTTCTCCTGCGCTTGGTACTGGGGCAAACGGGCACTTGCTCCACTCCCCAGACCTACTTCTCCACTTCCTCAGACTTTCTCCTAGGGGTCCCTCACGCTGGCTAGTCTACGTCCCGGGACGAGACTTACTTTGCTCCAGTCCACAGGACCTTTTCACAGTTCTCCTAGGAACTGAACTGCCTAACCCCCAACCCCCCCAGACTAGGGATTGGGTTTTTGTTTTGCTTTTCTTCCCTTTGGAATGGTGTTTGACACTTGCTTTGTGTCGTGTTTATATAGTTATAGCATCCAGGAATGTAAATGACACTAAAAATGGGAATATAAATACAAAAGGGAACACAATTACTAATCAGGATATGAGAATATAGGTATATATAAAAACTATACATGAACAGATAGTATAAACAATGAGGTTCTTGTAATTGAGCAGCATGGTGGCTCAAGTGGTTAGCACTGCAGCCTTTGCAGCACTGCAAACATCTGCAAGGTATGTTCTCCCCATGTTTGCATGGGTTTCCTCCGGGCACTCCAGTTTCCACCCACATTGTAAAGACATACTGATAGGATGTTTAGATTGTGAACTCCAAGAGAGACAGCATTACTCATGTATGTAAAGTGCTATGGAATTAATAGCGCTATATAAATATTATTAACTAGCTGTGAGCCCGATTCTAAAGAATGGGGTAGTCTAGAATGCATATATAGTTTATTTACTAATATTTAGGGGAGTGCGGTGAAATTAATTGTGTGTATACAGGTGGCTCAGTGGTTAGCACTGTATATGGTGGCTCAGTGGTTAGCACTGTATATGGCGGCTCAGTGGGTAGCAGAGTATACGGTGGCTGAGTGGTTAGCACTGTATACGGTGGCTCAGTGGTTAGCACTGTATACGGTGGCTCAGTGGTTAGCACTGTATACGGTGGCTCAGTGGTTAGCATTGTATATGGTGGCTCAGTGGTTAGCACTGTATATGGTGGCTCAGTGGTTAGCAGTGTATACGGTGGCTCAGTGGTTAGCACTGTATACGGTGGCTCAGTGGTTAGCACTGTATATGGTGGCTCAGTGGTTAGCACTGCGGGTGGCTCAGTGGTTAGCACTGCGCGGTGGCTCAGTGGTTAGCACTGCGCGGTGGCTCAGTGGTTAGCACTGCGCGGTGGCTCAGTGGTTAGCACTGCGCGGTGGCTCAGTGGTTAGCACTGCACGGTGGCTCAATGGTTAGCACTGCACAGTGGCTCAATGGTTAGCACTGCGCGGTGGCTCAGTGGTTAGCACTGCGCGGTGGCTCAGTGGTTAGCACTGGGCGGTGGCTCAGTGGTTAGCACTGGGCGGTGGCTCAGTGGTTAGCACTTTAGCACTGCGCGGTGGCTCAGTGGTAAGCACTTTAGCACTGCGCGGTGGCCCAGTGGTTAGCACTTTAGCACTGCGCAGTGGCTCAGTGGTTAGTAGTGCGCGGTGGCTCAGTGGTTAGCAGGAGTATGGTGGCTCAGTGGTTAGCAGTGAGTGGGGTGGGCAGAGTGGTCAGCGCAGTGCAGCGGGCAGAGTGGTCAGCAGCGCAGTGTGGCGGGCAGAGTGGTCAGCAGAGGACAGGGCATTCTGCCTGTCATACTTACCAGCGGGTCATCGTCTTCCCCGCACGGCATTTTCACTCCGCCGTCGCCAGCATGTTGGCTCCACTCATGCAGAGCATTGCTATTGTGCAGGCTCCTCTCTGCTGAGTATTGCTCCTGTGCAGCCTCCTCTCTGCAGAGCATTGCTCCTGTGCAGCCTCCTCCTCTTGCAGAGCATTGCTCCTGTGCAGCCTCCCCTCATGCAGAGAAATGCTCCTGTGCAGCCTCCTCTGTGCAGAGCATTGCTCCTGTGCAGCCTCCTCTCTGCAGAGCATTGCTCCTGTGCAGCCTCCTCTGTAGAGCATTGCTCCTGTGCAGCCTCCTCTCTGCAGAGCATTGCTCCTGTGCAGCCTCCTCTCTGCAGAGCATTGCTCCTGTGCAGCCTCCTCTCTGAAGAGCAATGCTCCTGTGCAGCCTACTCTGCAGAGCATTGCTCCTGTGCAGCCTCCTCTCTGCAGAGCATTGCTCCTGTGCAGCCTCCTCTGTGCAGAGCATTGCTCCTGTGCAGCCTCATCTCTGCAGAGCAATGCTCCTGTGCAGCCTCCTCTCTGCAGAGCATTGCTCCTGTGCAGCCTCCTCTCTGCAGAGCAATGCTCCTGTGCAGCCTCCTCTCTGCAGAGCATTGCTCCTGTGCAGCCTCCTCTCTGCAGAGCAATGCTCCTGTGCAGCCTCCTCTCTGCAGAGCATTGCTCCTGTGCAGCCTCCTCTCTGCAGAGCATTGCTCCTGTGCAGCCTCCTCTCTGCAGAGCATTGCTCCTGTGCAGCCTCCTCTCTGCAGAGCATTGCTCCTGTGCAGCCTCCTCTCTGCAGAGCAATGCTCCTGTGCAGCCTCCTCTCTGCAGAACATTGGTCCTGTGCATCCTCCCCTCTGCAGAGCATTGCTCCTGTGCAGCCTCTTCTCTGCAGAGCATTGGTCCTGTGCAGCCTCCTCTCGGCAGAGCAATGCTCCTGTGCAGCCTCCTCTCTGCAGAGCATTACTCCTGTGTTAGCCTCTCTCTGCAGAGCAATGCTCCTGTGCAGCCTCCTCTCTGCAGAACATTGCTCCTGTGCAGCCTCCTCTCTGCAGAGCAATGCTCCTGTGCAGCCTCCTCTCTGCAGAACATTGCTCCTGTGCAGCCTCTTCTCTGCATAACATTGCTCCTGTGTAGCCTCCTCTCTGCAGAGCAATGCTCCTGTGCAGCCTCCTCTCTGCAGAACATTGCTCCTGTGCAGCCTCCTCTCTGCAGAACATTGCTCCTGAGCAGCCTCATCTCTGCAGAGCATTGCTCCTGTGCAGCCTCCCCTCTGCAGAGCAATGCTCCTGTGCAGCCTGTGCAGCCTGCTCTCTGCAGAGCATTACTCCTGTGCAGCCTCTTCTCTGCAGAACATTGCTCCTGTGCAGCCTCCTCTCTGCAGAGCATTGCTCCTGTGTAGCCTCCTCTCTGCAGAGCATTGCTCCTGTGCAGCCTCCTCCCTGCAGAGCATCGCTCCTGTGCAGCCTCCTCCCTGCAGAGCATCGCTCCTGTGCAGCCTCCTCTCTGCAGAGCATTGCTCCTGTGAAGCCTCCTCTCTGCAGAGCATTGCTCCTGTGTAGCCTCCTCTCTGCAGAGCAATGCTCCTGTGCAGCCTCCTCTCTGCAGAACATTGCTCCTGTGCAGCCTCCTCTCTGCAGAGCAATGCTCCTGTGCAGCCTCCTCTCTGCAGAACATTGCTCCTGTGCAGCCTCCTCTCTGCATAACATTGCTCCTGTGTAGCCTCCTCTCTGCAGAGCAATGCTCCTGTGCAGCCTCCTCTCTGCAGAACATTTCTCCTGAGCAGCCTCATCTCTGCAGAGCATTACTCCTGTGCAGCCTCCCCTCTGCAGAGCAATGCTCCTGTGCAGCCTGTGGAGCCTGCTCTCTGCAGAGCATTACTCCTGTGCAGCCTCCCCTCTGCAGAGCATTGCTCCTGTGCAGGCTGCTCACTGCAGAGCGTTGCTCCTGTGCAGCCTCCTCTCACCTGTATCCTGGAGATCAGCTCTTGGGGGCTCAGTACGGGGTCCTCTGTCAGCTGTATGTTCCCTTGTGATCGCAGGATGTCAGAGGCAGAGAATCAGTGATGAGGACACGTCTGATGTGAGACAGCGGCATGATGTCTCCTGTGCTGACTGCAGCAATGAAAGTGCCTGTGATGATGTCACAGTCATGTGATATAGCCCTGCCCATACCAGTGACATCATCTCAGGTCCTGAGAGTGAGAGACTGTGCATGGACTCGCAAAGGCATTGCGAGTGAGGAGAGACTCTGGAAGGACTCGCAAAGGCATTGCGAGTGTGGCAAGCCACGCATACGACGACGGAAACAACTGCCGAATATGAGGAATGTGGCCTTAGGGTATAATTATATATTATTGTTTTATATTATTATTATTATTATATATTATATTATTATATTATTATTATTATATATTATTATTATTATTATTATGTATAGATATTATGCACTGTTCATGTATTGGGAATATACGCAAAGAATGTTCATTCATGGAGAAAAGTTGATGTTCACCTTGTATACTATATACATGTACATTCTTTGTCAGCATATCGGCACTTGTAGAGATAACAGTTTCCTGAGCAATTAATGATTGACATCCAGATGTCCCTGATTTTAACAATGTATTACTTATACTTTGTAAGATATAGATGTGCTAACGAATAAGGAGCGCATCTCCGAAACGCATATAGCTAACTCCATTATGTGGCATCTGTAATGCTTTTAATGGAATAACAATAAAGGATACTTCCGTGCTAGGGCTCCAGAGGAACTTCTCTTTTTCCTATTATTACAATGAGCACACCTGTCATTGCTCTGTGATGCCAAGGAGATCCAGTGGGTATTGGATGGTTGAGCTTTTTTTCTGATTCAAGTGGCTGCAGAAAGACTCTTATCCTAACATACATGTGCCACTGGCATGACATTTGCTGTCTGGAGAGACTCCAAATGATAACAAGGAATATTCAGTTTGCATTGAATAACATCAATGTAAATCAAATTACCGTATATACTCGTGTATAAGCCGAGTTTTTCAGCACAAAAATTGTGCTGAAAAGTGCCCCCCTCGGCTTATACACGAGTCACTATACGGCTGAGTGTGGAGGGGCGGTGTCCGGGGGCTGGAGGAGGCTGTAATATGAGCACCCGGTCACGTGGGGCCGCTCATTAGTGCAATGCAATATGCACTGCATCCCCCTGTCCATCAGCGGCAGGGGGAGCGGTGCATATTACATTGCGCTCCCCCAGTGGTATATACAGTCCCTCCCGCTCCTCCCCCAGTGGTATATACAGGCCCCCACTCCCCCCCAGTGGTATATACAGGCCCCCCGCTCCCCCTCAGTGGTATATACAGGCCCCCCGCTCCCCCCAGTGGTATATACAGGCCCCCCGCTTCCCCCCCCGTGGTGTATACAGGCCCCCCACGGTATATACAGGCCCCCCCGTTTTCCCCCCAGTGGTATACAGGTCTCCGGTTGCTGCCGCACACCTGTAAAAGAATAGCTTTCATATTTACCCTCCTCGCTGTTACCGCGGTGCTCCGGTCTCCTTCCCGCTTCTACCTGGCCAGCCGGCGCAGCCACAATGACATCATTGTTTCTGCGCGGTCACATGACACCAGGTAGAAGCAGGAAGGAGACGAGGACAGCGAGGAGGGTAAGTATGAAAGCTATTCTTTTACAGGTGTGCGGCAGCAACCGGGGGCCTGTATACCACTGGGGGGCCTGTATACCACTGGGGGGAGGCCTGAATATACAACTGGGGGGAGCCTGTATATACCACTGGGGGCCTGTATATATCACTGATGGGGGCCTGTATATATCACTGATGGGGGCCTGTATATATCACTATGGGGGCCTGTATATATCACTGGGGGGGCTGTAACCTCTGATGGGGGGCCTGTATATACCACTAATGGCGTGCCTGTATATACCACTGGGGAGGCTGCTGTATACCACTGGGGCTGCTGTATATACTGCTGGGGCCTATATATACCACTGGGGAGGCTGCTGTATACTACCACTGGGGAGGCTGCTGTATACTACCACTGGGGAGGCTGCTGTATACTACCACTGGGGAGGCCTCTATACCACTGGGGAGGGCCTGTATACCACACTGCTGGGGGCTGTATACCTGTGCTTGGGTCCACCCTCGTCTTATACACGAGTCAATAGGTTTTCCCAGGTTTTGGGGGCAAAAGTAGGGGGGTCGGCTTATACACGGGTCAGCTTATACACGAGTATATACGGTACCTGGATAAACTTGCAGTATGTGCTTAGTTCAACCTCCATGAATCCTCTCATGTCTAGATATTACATAAAGTCTTTACACATTGAAGCCAATTTCACATGTTTTAAAGTTGCTGCTATTGCTGGGAGGTTATACAAGTCACCTGTGGAGGAATGAAGGATAAACTAAGTCAATCAATATAATCAAAAGAAGAAATTGCATAGAGAGCAAGTACAACTAACATGATAAGAAATACAAAAATCCTTTATTGAAAAATCTAACAACAAAGAGCATTTAAAGAGAACCTGTCACCTCTGAAAAGCCTCCTAACCTATCAATACATGTCCCTGCACCTTCCTATTACCATTATAACTATCCCTCTCTCTGCTAAATGCCTACTTTTGATCTGCTAAAAAACGTTTTACTAATTAGGATGATAATGAAGCGGGGGCTATACGCAATAATCCCCCTGTGTGTGTTGGTTTGCAGCCTGAATGATATTTATCACGCCCCCATGGGCGTGATATTGAAATAAAATCTTGCGCCCCTAGCCTGGCTCCCTCTGCTTTGCTATGCTGCCTTACTGAACGCATCATTTCTGGAACCGCGGGCCCCATAGCAACCCGATATTTACCTTGGCAGCGCATAACGCTGCTAAGAGGGGCTACATAGAACCCCGAATAGCAGCGTACACCACTGCTAAGGTAAACATTGGGTTGATAAGGGGCCCGAGGTTCCGGAAATGACGCATTTAGTGTCATTACCACAGGAAGGCTGCATAGCAGAGTGGAGGGAGCCAGGCTGAGGACGCGAAATTTAATTTCAATATCAAGCCCATGGGGTCGTGATAAAGATCATTCAAGGCTGCAAACCAACATGCCCAGGGGGACTATTGCATATAGCCCCCGCTTCATTATCATCCTAATTAGTAAGTATAAAAATGTTTTTTCCCAGATTGAAAGCAAGCATTTAGCAGAGAGAAGGATAGTTATAATGGTAATAGGAAGGTGCAGGGACATGTATTGATAGGTTAGGTGGCTTTTCGAAGGTGACAGGTTCCCTTTAAAAACAAGTAAAAATCCATACAATGGTGTATATATAAACGAACCCCCCATGTAGAGCCACAGGTATATAACACATACTGTACAGCGAAAATAACAATAATGGAATGGTATAACTGACACATAGGTATATATGTATGTGTGTCCCTTCAGACAGAGGTGCTAGGAAGATCCAAAAATAGTAGGATTGCACCGTTTTTGGATTCGGCAGACAAATCCCCACTTCTGCAGGATTCATCCGGCGACACAGCAGCCGGATAGCAGATAATTACCACCCAGCGCGATCCAGCTACGTGCAGCCCGATAGTATCCTATGCAGAACAACTCCGGTCCAGGCTGTCACTCCTGACAGCCCCGGACCGGACGCCGCCGCAGTGTGAAGCCAGCCTCAGAGGAATAACAAATCAGTTGTTGGGTGGAAATTATATAGCATACACTTACCCCATTGATGCTGTGCACCTGTGCTTGGTCAAGAGGTGAGGGCAATTAGCTGATGAGAGTATATTGCACAGCAGGCCCTAAAGCCTGCATCAGTTAGCTTTTGCATGCAAGCACCCAGTATCTTTACTATTGTAATTGTGGTGCATCCTGTGTTTTCGCCTTAAAACTGTCAGTCAATCAAATGAATGTATTATTTATAGATAAAGATTCTACAATTGCAGAAGATCCTATTTGAGATTTGCTCTCCACTTTGGATCCTAAAGCTTGGGTTACATGCTTCAATGGTCTAACGATCCAACCAATGATCCGACTTGACCTACATCACTTGAATGTCGTTCAATGATCGCTACTGAAATGTAACATGTACAGATATCTTTAATGCTGTAGCAACGATTCCGCAACAAGAGAACGATACTTGCTGTTTGATCACCTACGTCCTTTAGTTCTGAATAGGCGAGGTCGTTAACGACATCGTTATCAAGGTGTCACACACACCGATGCTGCAGATTGGACGGACAATCATCACTTGGTTTAAGGTCCTGATCACAAACCTCAGATGAACGATCAGCCAACTTATCGTTGATTGTATGTACTTGTCACACGCAACGTCGTCGTTGCTCCACCCAAAAAGCCATGATGTACAAACGATATCGTTAACGATATCGTAGCGTGTAACGGGCCCTATATATATCCACTCTGTAATGTCCATACTGTATGTTCAAGAAGAGAACATGGCATGGACAACTTTATGACAAAAACACATGTAAATGTATGGTTGGATTTAATTGTACAATCATTTTATATGATTAGTTTACAGAAAATAAGAATTATACATGTTAATAGTTTTACAGTTAGTATTTGAATTCCTTTATTTAGGTTCAGACTAATTGTTTCATGTCATGCCCTGTTGGCATGTTTAACTTTTGTTCTGTGATCCATTTATACATTTTTGCATCACCGTGTCTACCTGCATTAAGAGCTACTAAGATAATGGTGTTAATAGTGGTAATTTTCCTCTGACAGATGGAGAGGGAAAAAGCAGGACAGGAGTTCTGATCAACGTCATTGTCCGGACAATCTGGAAAACGTGCAATCTGTCTCGCCAAAGGAGTGATCATCAAGATATCGGAAGCAACCATAGCGTAAGCTCCACATGTGTCCAGCAGCTTTGTCCATGCAGAACGTGTGGGAGGCCTGCCAGCCTTAAATAAACAGAACAATGGAGCTACATCACCAGGCGGATAAAACTCCATCCTTCTGTAAACATGGACCAATTCCAGGTACATTGAGAGAAGTGCAGGATGACTCATATATTTCATGGAGAGGTACAGGATGCAAGACAAAAAATACTGTACATTCTTAATATCTAAATCCTTAATTTAACATTATGGCTGTCAATACAAATAGCTGAGGTCCAGGGAATTTAGTTTAGCAACTATGTTCAGAATTGTCTAAACCTGAAATACCTAGTTACACAGGAAGGGGGTGTAAAAATTCCTCAGCAGTAATGTGAAGGACAGGTATGATATTACATGTGTAAATGGGTTTCCCTCTACATAAAGTTATTTCATATCAATTAAAGTGATCCAAAGTGATCTCTGAGACACATCCCAATCCTCCTGTCAATAATGAAGATGGAGCACTTTTGTATCACGTATCAACTTTAGTTTATTTTCTAAGTAAAAATTGAAGTTAGAACTAGATAAAGAAGGTTTGAAAAGTTTGGAGAGCAAAGAGCAGATTGGGACAATTTTAATAGCAAAGAAAGGATTTACTGTAAAAGCTGTAACTCAATGCTCAGCAAGAATATACGGTAGTAAGGATAATAATAATGGAGATGGTTGAACAGAACTAAACTTATAAGGAATTTACAAGGTAAGGTTAATGTGTATTTAAAATGTCAGAAGCCTCTCATACAGCCAAATGATCTCATGCTTTGCACTAAGGAGTTTCAACACTCGAAACTCCATGCCTGCAAATTGAGATTCTGGTTTGGCTTTTCATGTGGAAATTGTTGTAAACATGTTAATATTGACTTTTAGGATTGCTTTTTCCAATAGGTGGCAATAGAGTTCAAGTCTGCTTCCTCTCTTAAGAGGCAACTTGCATATTTAATTTCCCAAAAAAGAGCATTGCATGATTTATAAGCCTCCTTACACTGGCATTTCAGGCATATCATTCTCTACAAGCAATAACGTTACACTTTAGGCTGGCTTCACACCACGGTTTTGTGCATCAGGTTCTGTGCAGTTTGAACCGGACAGAGCCTGATCAGATTTTGCCTCCCATGTATCCCTATGGTGCCGAATTGGTCCTATTTGGCCATCTGATTTTGTGTATTCTGTGCAAGATTCGTTTTTGTCCAGTTTTTAATTGTGCCCAAAATCAGAGCCTGCAGCATTTTTGGGCTCCGGTGGAAAAAAAATCAGACAAAATTGGACAGAAACGGATCTGGGGCAATCCGTTGCCCATAACATGGGAGTCTATGGGCCCCGATGTAACATCTCGAAACACCGTGTCTGCAAATTGAGATTCTGGTTTGGCTTTTATCCTAAGTCATGTGGCAAGGCTAGTTAAAGGATCAATATTAACTTTTATAATTGCTACTTCTATTAATTGGTACTAGAGTTCAGGTTTATGTTGTAAGAAAGCTGCATTAGTGAGCCAAAATGAACCCCCTAAACAATATTTATAGGAGTAAGCATGACTCAACTTTGAAAAACTGTTATGAGTTAACAAAGATTCAACATAAAAGATTTTTAAGATGTCCACATTTGTTTTGTAGCAGCTTAGATCCTGGCTAAGCTACCTTGGCTTTTGAGAACATTTTACTGATAAAACATGGTAGACTTGGATTTTAAAAAATTGACAAATCATTGACAAATCTACTCTAATAGCTTTAAAGGCCGATAGGATAGAGCAGCTCTGTGAGTATTTGTAAGCTCACCTACTATTTCAGTTATGATAGGGTATTTTATACATCTACTATATATTCGTTTAATGTTGTCTGTCTGTCACGGAAATCGCGCGCCAGACAGAGGCCACTCATTGAGCGCAGACTATGCAAATAGGCGGCAAGTTCAAAGTTCGAATTTCGCGCCAATTTTCAGCCCGGCGACAACGGGATACACTGGTCCGGCCGACGGTGGCCGCAGCTTGTGCGAGCCAGCCGGGAGATGACCGTCTACCTGTGACACAGAGGTCCACGGCTTGCCACCCGGGAGATGACCAGCATCAGCCGGTCATCTCCCGGCTGGCGAGCCGCTGACTGGAGCTCAGCCGCAGCTACCTGTGACACAGAGGTCCGCGGCTAGCCACCCGGGAGATGACCAGCATCAGCTGGTCATTTCCCGGCTGGCGAGCCGCTAACCTCTGTGCAGCAGTAGCCGCGGCTGAGCTCCGGTCAGCGGCGAGCCAGCCGGGAGATGACCGGCGTCAGCCAGCCATCTCCTGGCTGCTCGCAGCGGTGGTGCCCTTCGCGGCGACCAGTCAGAGAGGTAGCGCGGCTTGGCACGCGGTTTGAAGGCCGCTATCCTGATTGGTCAGCGCTGAACGCGGCAACCAATCAGGATAGCGGCGCGCACCGTGATTTTTGATTGGTCGGTGCTGAACACGCTGGTTTGAATGCCACTCCTCTGATTGGTCGCCGCGTTCAGCGGCAACCAATCAGAATAGCGGCGCACGCCATGGCGCCATATTTCAAATACACGGGGACGTGTGCCACGCACAGGGGACGTGTGCCATGCATAGGCAGAGTTGAACTGTCCTATAGTCAATATGAGCCTTTAGGGACAGCAGCAGAGCAGAAGGGGGCGGCGCCTGCAACATGCACTTCCTGTGTGACGTGCGCCGGCTGCATAAGGTAAAATCACCAGTGGCGGCTACCGACAGCACCCCATCCCCGCCAACGGTCCCCCGACAGCAACCCCCCCTTCCCGGGGCCGTCAACAGCACCCCCTACCCCGGTCCTCACCTAGGCTCAGGCGGCAGAGAGCCTTGCTGCACCCCTGTTTACAAAAAACGCACTGGCAACGCATCAGCTACGCGGGATTGCTAGGACAGAGACGACAGCGCTACAGTCACATAGCGGACGGGGAAGCTGACTTCACTGTCGGCTTTCCCATCCCGCAATTTGAAACGAACAGCGATGTGAAAACGACGCACCAGCGATCCAGCCAGGTCGTATTGTTATCGGTATCGCTGGTGCGTCATTATGTGTGATGAGGGCTCTATACTTACAGGACCTCTGATGTCACAATCATGACCGGAGCAAGGTCACATGAATGTGACATCACCAGAGGTCCTTAAGCTAAACGCACACAGCACCAGGAGCCAGGTACTGCAGACCACTTACACCCACACACCCTACACTCACCCACCACTCACATCAAACTCTGTCCTGAACTCATGTCATACTCGCCTTGCACTCACGTCACACTGTCTCTCTAATGTAAAACCCATGTCGCTGATTGGTTGCGCCCAGCCAGCCGTGAACAATCAGCGACGCGGGATTTCCATTACAGTGAAACAGGCACAGTCCGCCCGGTCTCCCAGACCCCTCCGCTCGGTCTCCTGCCCGCTGCTCACCCGCTCCCTCCCGGCCGCCGCTCCATGTTCCATCTGTCCGCCGCTCACTCGCCATTCTTCTTCTTTTTGTGGCATAGACTCCAGAAATTCTAAGGCCGTGGGGGGTGGGGGGTGGAGCTACCAAAGGGGGCGTTGTAATGGTCAGGAACAAGGGCACGCCCACCACATCTGGGCTATGCACGTGGATACGCCTACTATGACACCCCCTTTTAACTCCGCCCCCAGAGGCCTTGAAATTGCTGACGTCTATGCTGGAGGAAGAAGAAGAAGACATGCTAGGGTGAGAGGTGGCTGGACAGAAGCCTGTAGCGGGTGAGAACTGAGGGGGGCCACCGCCGCACACCCACACCGCCATATATCCGCACCGCCGCACACCCACATATTCTAGAATACCCGATGCGTTAGAATCGGGCCACCATCTAGTGCCTCAATAAAATGCACAACCCTATTCTGCTCCATTACATATGTACCTAATCTTTTTATTCTTTGTATCCAATCTTTTGAGATATTTTAGTAATAAATCATCAAGTTCTTAAGGTTTAAAGACTTATAATGAATAAGTCAACTGTTAAAGAATTAGGGGGTAGCAAGTTGTACAGTAAGGTTAGCGAGCTAAAAACAAAATGTACAAAAGCTATATGTAATCTATATGTAATAACAAGAGATTAAAGTTACTCAAGGAAATAGATTTATATAAAGTGTATTTAAAATAAATTCTAATAGTGGGATAAGTAAATTAATGGTATAAAATTACCAATGAGTAACTATTGTTAAACAGCATAGCTTATTAGCTGTAGCAAAATTACTATGTACATGATATCTGCTTATCCATGTTGGTAAAATCACATAAATAACACATTGGTAAAAATACTTCCAGCAAATAATTTATAAGGTGTAATTATGTTATAATGGCTTAATGAAAACCAACACAAGTTTACCATTTGTTAACAATTGTATTTTTTTTATAAATAGTAATTGTTGTGTACAGAATAAACTATAGTGTTTGTTGCAAGCACAAAACACAATGCCTCTATAGAACAGTATTAAACAACATAATCATAACTGCAACAGATAACGACATAAGGTACATTTGCATCTTTAACTGCAATTTCTTAAAAAAAGGATTACTTTGAAAGGGAAAAAACATTGGCCTAATCAACAGAAAAATTAATTTTTTGCGTACTTCCAGCTGAGCCTACTGCTGCGGCGTAGTTCTATTCACTTGGCACAGAATCTTCGTATTGCTGACAAATAGAAATCCTTCCTTTATTAGTCACATAGTGGTGGCCTTTTCTAACCATAGACTATAAATATGTTTTTCAGCATACCACTTTAAAAATGAAATGATATAAAATTTAGATTTGATTACTAACAAACATATTTGTAAAATATTTTTGATATTTTATGCCATCATTGATATAAAAAAATGAAAACATTTGTCCAGTTTTTATACCATCTGGTAGAGCACTAAAAGTATTGGAACATTTCCAGATTTTTGCAGCATACTTGTTAGCTATGCATTGTGAACAGGACATCTTTTGCTGAGTCATCTTGTTATATCATGGGGGATGATAAATGTACAGCTCTATGCCTGAATAAGCTAAGTTAGCTTAACTAGTGGCACAAAAAGGGATCTGTATAAAATACAGGAAAGAAATGTCTTTAAAGTTGCAATCTCTAGGCATAAATAAATAACTCAACTAAAAAAAAAAAAAAAATCAACATTTGTCTTACCGATAAAAAAAACAATTGAACCATAAAACTTAAAAAGCTTATCTAGTTGTAAAAAAATATAGGTTGTCCACTTATAAAGAAGTGAGATCCAAAACTGAGTGGGATATTGCTATTAGTGGCACACTGCTGCTTTGGGACCCATGGGAGGCTATGTAGGGCCAGAATACTGTGTGGGGGGCTGTGTGTTCCATTATACTTTGGGAGGGATGTGTCCAGGGCGTAACTACATTAGGTGCAGGGGTTGCGATTGCAACCGGGCCTGGAGACTAGGGGGGCCCCAAAAGTCCTTTGGCCTATAGAAAAAGACTAATACTATTAACGATTTGCAATAATTGGGGCCCTGTTGGAGCCTTCGCATCGGGGCCCCTGGGCCTGATTTTACGCCACTGGATGTGTCGGACCATTATACAGTTTACAGGGCTATGTGGAGACTATTATACTGTCTGGGGGCAATTATGTGGTGTGGAGGACTGTGTGGGAGGCATTTTATTGTGTCATTGCCATTATACTGTGGGAAGGGCTGTATGGGTTCATTATACTGTGTGAAAGAGTAGTTGGGTCTATTATACTGTATTATTGGGCGTGGTGGCCATCATACTGTGTTGTGTAAATGAGCCATTATAATGGGTTGGAGCAACTAGGGGCCTCAATGGGTGGGGATATTGTGGGGCTATCGTATGTTTGGGGCACTATAGACATTACTCTATGTTAGATATAATGTGGTGGCATCATTTTGTGTGTGCAGGTGATACTATAGAGTAATTCACTCTGAAAGTGTGAGAACCAAAGGATTCACCAAGTATACAGAGGGTCACAGATGGCAACAGAACCAGACATTTACTATTCAAACAGATCTTTACTGTGAGAAACCAAGGTCACAAGGATAATGAGGTATCTCTACTTCTCAAAAATCACCACAAGAATATTTACAAACATCCGCTCCTGAGGACGGGGGCCAAAGTGCTGTCCAAAGGACTCTTTCCAGATTATCTGGAACCTCAGGAACAATCTGCCTTCCAGAGGATGGATCAGGAATAGGGGGAAGTCTTTATCACTACCAAACTAGTATAAATTAGCGAGTGTGCAATAGCGCGGTTGACACGCCCACTCCAGGGCCAGGGAAGACTCAGAAATTGGGCAGTTACTCGTTGCTCTTTTCACCTCTTTCGGTTCTTTTCACGGGGACAGACAGAGGCCGAGACCTGGTCCTGTGACCCTGGCAGTGTCATTGTTGGGGGAAGATGGCAGGGAAAGTCTGAGGCGATTAGGGGTATTCGTGATGCCACCTGCGGTATGCGGCCAGGGCAGTCGCCGCTGCTTCAGGACCTCTGGGGACAGTGACCGGCAGCTTGGATGGTTCCACTCCCCGCAGGCAGAGAGTGGTCCCCAGGGTAGCAAGATGGAGGATTCGGTTTCGTACCTTGGCAGACGTTCACTGGGACGTCAGTACCCCAATGTCTCATGCGGCCTCTGTAGCCAGTAGTCGCCACTAAAAAAAGACTCACGCACCACAGCTGGAGTTCTGTTACTTTTACTCAGTTTTTTCAGCATGGCCGCCGGGTATGTCCCTTGCCAGCCTCTGGTTCAGTGTTGTCTCCAGAATCGGGTCAGTGCAGTCAAGCCATGGTCGCTGCCCTTTCTTTCCTCTCTAGGTGCTCCTGTCACTGGTGGTCTGTTTTTCACTCCCAGTGCTATAAGGGATAATTCTCTTCTGGGGCGAGAGCAACACTACAATGCCCCCCAGCACCTCTGTAGCACAGAGCTCAAGTACCGGGCAGTCCTTGTGTCCCCTCCCGGGCCCTGCTCCCTAGTTCAGCCTCCTTCCCCAAGTTGTGTCGGGTGTTCGGCCACAGCTCTTGTTAGAAGCCTGGGGTCTCTGGTTCAATGACTTGGGCATACAACTTCCGCACCGTGTTCAGGGCCGTGTCCCTGTCCACAAGCCCCTCCGTTTCATCAGATTCGGGTGCACAGGGATCATTGTCTCATCTGCACCCCAAGGACCCTCATCTTCTCCCATCTGTTGGTTTTTCTGACCCGTGCACAAGCGTGGTCATGCTCAAGCAGAAGGGAGTCTGCACCGCACCGCCGCTACACTCCCAACTTCATCTCCATTCCCGATGGTCTCTACTCTCCAACTCCTACTGCTCCTGTCCCTTTTTTTTTAAACTGGGGCCTCCCTCAGTGATTACCCACTGTCCAAGGGGCCTACAGTTGTGTGTGTGTTTTGAGCTAAACTCCATGACCCAAGCACCTGGAAAGCAGAGGTAGTACTCCCCTTAACCGCAGGAGTGCAGTACCTCTGGTGGTGGCCTACCCGGTGGGGAGCCACACTTTTCTTTGGAATGGCACTATGACTAACAAACTTAATACCAAGTCTATACCCACAATACATACACTATAGCAGAAATAATACCCTGGTATCTAACTTTCAGTACTATAAGAGTCTCTTATAGTCCAGCACAGGCTTATAGAACTGGCTGCAGCCTTCTATCTCACTGTGGCATCATAAAGAGTACTCTCATAATACCTGTCATACTTGGGAGGCCAGGGTAACAAGGAGCTGAATGTAGGGGTTCAGGGGAGCCTACTCTGGCCCTGATACTGGGGTCCCTGGCTCGCCCTGATCTCGGAGGTACCTCTAAAGGTGAGGAGGTCCAAGCCACCAGCCTAAGTCCCTAACTCCTGAGAAGCCCTAGGCATAAGCCCCTACCTCCACCCATGGACCACAAAATCCAGGAACTTCAAATGGAGAGGAAAACAGCAGCTTCGGATCCGTATCTGCTCAAAACAGGTCACAGCCCAGAAGTGAACTGAATCAGCAACATCAGGTGGATGTGAGCTGGCCCATTTATGGTCGAGGGGTGGGGAGCAACCAGCCCAGGCACGCCCCTCAGCTCACCTAAGCATGAGTCATATTCATCACATACACCTGCACTCTCAGCTCCTGCTCATTATCTTTCTCTCTCCACACAGAGCAGGTTAAAAATAAGGCTTCATTTAAATCACAGCAGCAGCACGTCCATACAGTAAGGCAGTCAATACATAACAATACCCACCAAAAAGTGTGCACATGGGGCCAAAGCTCAGGACTTACTGATACAGTTGTAAATCCAAGTATAAGCAGGTCCACAAAAGTTCCATTAGACACAGTAAGAAAAAAACTAACATCTTTGTCGCCCAAATACCTGTAGGCAGCTTTCCCTCACACACGATACCATTCCTTCTCAGGGGGTAACACCCTGGGGTGTCTCTCTCAGAATAATCCTCCCACTGGTAGCACATTTCTGTTTCTTCTCAAGGGAGGAACTGTCACAGTCTGACACACTAGCTTATGGTAACCCAACTAGGCCAACCAGCAAAAAGAGCTGATCACCGCAAGTTCACAAGCTACTTGCTGTCTGTCCACAATATCTTTGGGCATACCCGATAGATCCTATTATCCAGTCCATGCAGGGATCACCCTGGTGGCCCAGGAGGACACTTAAAATTGTTTATCTGTACACTTTCTCAAGTGTTTGGGGAGCATATTGTTGGCATCATACTTTGAGGGCCAAGAAAGAGCAATCATAGTAGGGGAAAATGTTAAGATGTTTCAATAGGAGCCGATTTCTTTTCTAGGTGCCACAATGTATTTCTCTTTAATAGTTAGGAGATATGCCCTTATTTGACTATGAACATGTGTCATGACCCCTCTGAATATTTTAGAGACAGGGCCAATTAGGTCTTCTTTCAACAGCCATAATTTCTATACCTGACACCCTCTGACGATATTTGTATAGTGATTTTGATATGCTATACTAATTTGTTCATATGTTCTAATACATTGTCTATAGAGAAAGGCTGAATATTGTTTCATATGGGTTTTTGCAATTACTTTGATGTTGGGACTGTGGAAAAAGGGACAACTGACACAGAAGGGGATACAATTGTATACAACCCAGATGGTGAAATAAGTCAAAGGGTAAAAAGAGTTTTACTTCCTATTAGAATTAGACAGCAGTCTGGAGTCAACAGGGTGAGAAAGAGGGAGAGAGAAAGAAAGACCAGGAGTTTATCTAGTAAAGGTGTCTACAGGGAATGACATTTCTCAGGTAAGAAGCCTGTAGCAGTTATTGGTTAAGTGGCTGGTTGGCTTTTGATAGGCTGGCTTCACACTGCGGTCAGGTCCGATCCGGGGCTGTCAGGGGTGAACCTGACAGCCCCGGACCCGATTTTCACCCCATGCAGCCCTATGTAGCCGGATGGCAGCTCTCTACCATTTGGTTTCCATGTGTCCGAGAGGAATCATATTTTTCTCCCGGACAAAAAAATCGGAGCATGCTGCATTTTTTTGTCCAGGGAGAAAAATCTTCCCAAATCTGATCCTCTCGGATTCTCCCAGATCCAGGGCAATCTGGCGCTCCCTAACATGGGAGTCTATGGGGCTGGATTGCCCCCATCCAGGAGGATCCGGGAACCC
This sequence comes from Allobates femoralis, assembly GCA_033576535.1. Lineage (NCBI taxonomy): Eukaryota > Metazoa > Chordata > Amphibia > Anura > Aromobatidae > Allobates > Allobates femoralis. The sequence continues at coordinate 445,205,545 of JARQOC010000004.1, forward strand.
GCACAGGACACCTGTGGCTGAAGTTCAGCGTGAGGTATGCTGAACTTCAGCACCAGGGAGCTGTCCCCTGTGAAGCGGTTCAGCACCACTTCGCATGGGACAGCTGGGCATATTTGCCCTCCGGTTCTGTCTCCAGATCCAGTCTGGGGCTGTCAGGTTCACCCCTGACAGCCTCGGATTGGACCTGACCGCAGTGTGAAGCCAGCCTTAGAAGTAGAACAGGCAGAGGGAGAGCTCAGCAACAGCCCTAAAGCTGGGCGTATCTACTTATATAATCGGGAGTTTGGGATTCGGGAGTTGTAGCCAAATCCCAAAATCCTTTGCGGCACTGCGAGCGATGACGCGATAGCGTCATCGCGAGCCGCAGCTGCTCTACCCGACACCGCCCCCATCCTGGCAACCGTCGGCCCCGCCGCTCGCTATCACTATCTGAGGAGTTCTGCCAGACCCCCGGGGCAAAGTGACTACACCAAGATGGCGGATCACGCCACACACTACAGCAGCAGAGCAGGTATGGCGGTGAGCGGTGATAACACTTCTCTGCAGCCTCACCTGTCTCAGCCTGCCCTGCGCCCCAGCCTCAATGGATACGTTCCTTTGCCAGCGACAGCGAACGGCAGTGTCGCCACGAGCCGCCAGAGCCCACCCTCCGGGAGAGGCGGCCAGTGCCTTGGTGTAGGCGCAGAGGAGTGGGAAAGGTGAGGGAGCGTGTGGACGGCCCACTGGAGCGGAGTAACAAGCCCTCAGCTGCAATAGAGAAGGGGGTGCAGTGGAGGACAGTAGAAATGCCAATGTGGCCCACCTTCAATCCACACAGTCACCAGAATGTCAAGTATAGCAGCATCTCTCCTCACCCCTCCAGCCTCACCTCTCCTCACCCCTCCATCCGCACTCTCTCCTCACCCCTCTAGTCTCACCTCTCCTCACCCCTCTACCAGACCTCTCCTCACCCCTCCAGCAGGACCTCTCTCACCCCTCCAGCCGGACTCTCCTCACCCTCACCCCCCACCCTCACCCTCCACACCCTCACCTCACCCCCTCACCCACTCTCACCCCTCCAGCCTCACCTCTCTTCACCCTCCCCTCACCTCTTTCACCCTCCAGACCCCTCCTACCCCAGCCTCACTCTCCTCACCCCTCCAGCCGCACCTCTCCTCAGCCCTCCATCCGCACCTCTCCTCACCCTTCCAGCCGCACCTCTCCTCACCCCTGCAGCCCCACCTCTCCTCACCCATCTAGCCCCACCTCTCCTCACCCTTCCAGCTCCACCTCTCCTCACCCCTCCAGCCCCACCTCTCCTCACTCCTCCAGCCCCACCTCTCCTCACCCCTCCAGTTCTGCTCTCCTCACCCCTCCAGCCTTCTGCTCTCCTCATCCCTCCAGCCTCTGCTCCCTCACCTCTCCAGCCTCTGCTCTCCTCACCCTCCAGCCCTCCTGCCACCATCATTTCTCTGCTACCCTCAGATCCGCCTTATACTCTGCTACCCACAGAGCCACCTGTATACTCTGCTACCCACAGAGCCGCCTGTATACTCTGCTACCCACAGAGCCGCCTGTATACTCTGCTACCCACAGAGCCGCCTGTATACTCTGCTACCCACAGAGCCGCCTCTATACTCTGCTACCCACAGAGCCGCCTCTATACTCTGCTAACCCACAGAGCCTGCCTTATACTCTGCTACCCACAGAGCCGCCTTATACTCTGCTACCCACAGAGCCACCTCTATATTCTGCTACCACACAGAGCCGCCTTATACTCTGCTACCACAGCGCCGCCTCTATACTCTGCTACCCACAGAGCCGCCTCTATACTCTGCTACCCACAGAGCCGCCTCTACACTCTGCTACCACAGAGCCGCTTTATACTCTGCTACCCACAGAGCCGCCTCTTATACTCTGCTACCCACAGAGCTGCCTCTATACTCTGCTACCCACAGAGCCCTCTCTATTACTCTGCTACCCACAGACCCGCCTGTATACTCTGCTACTCACAGACCCGCCTGTATACTCTGCTATCCCACAAGCCGCCTGTATACTCTGCTACTCACAGACCCGCCTGTATACTCTGCTACCCACAAAGCCGCTGTATACTCTGCTACTCACAGACCCGCCTCTATACTCTGCTACCACAGAGCCGCCGATACTCTGCTACCCAAGCCGCCTTATACTCTGCTACCCACAGACCGCCTGTATACTCTGCTACTCACAGACCCGCCTGTATACTCTGCTACTCATAGACCCGCCTGTATACTCTGCTACCCACAGACCCGCCTGTACTCTGCTACCCACAGACCCGCCTGTATATCTGCTGCCCACAGAGCCTTCTGTATACTCTGCTACCCACAGAGCCGCCTGTATACTCTGCTACCCACAGAGCCGCCTGTATACTCTACTACCCACAGAGCCCTGTATATCTGCTACCAGAGAGCCGCCTGTATACTCTGCTACCCACAGAGCCTGCCTGTATACTCTGCTACCCACAGAGCCGTTCTATACTCTGCTACCCACAGAGCCGCCTCTATACTCTGCTACCCACAGAGCCGCCTTATACTCTGCTACCCACAGAGCCGCCTCTATACTCTGCTACCCACAGACCGCCTGTATACTCTGCTACCACAGACCCGCCTGTATACTCTGCTACTACAGACCCGCCTGTATACTCTGCTACCCACACAGCCGCCTGTATAATCTGCTGCCCACAGAGCCTTCGTGTATACTCTGCTACCCACAAAGCCGCCTGTATACTCTGCTACCCACAGAGCGCCTCTATACTCCGCTACCCACAGAGCCCCCTCTATACTCTGCTACCCACAGACCGCCTGTATACTCTGCTACTCACAGACCGCCTGTATACTCTGCTATCCACAGCAGCCGCCTGTATACTCTGCTACCACAGACCCGCTGTATACTCTGCTACCCACAAAGCGCCTGTATACTCTGCTACTCACAGACCGCCTCTATACTCTGCTACCCACAGAGCCGCCTCGATACTCTGCTACCACAGAGCCGCCTCTATTCTCTGCTACCCACAGACCGCCGTATACTCTGCTACTCACAGCTGCTGTATACTCTGCTACTCACAGACCCGCCTGTATACTCTGCTACCCACACAGCCGCCTGTATACTCTGCTACCCACAGAGCCGCCTGTATAATCTGCTGCCCACAGAGCCTTTCTGTATACTCTGCTACCACAGAGCCACCTGTATACTCTGCTACCCACACAGAGCCGCCTGTATGCTCTGCTACCCACAGAGCCGCCTGTATATTCTGCTACGCACAGAGCCCCTGTATACTCTGCTACCCACAAGCCGCCTGTATACTCTGCTACCCACAGAGCCATTTCTATACTCTGCTACCCACAGAGCCGCTCTATACTCTGCTACCACAGAGCCGCCTCTATACTCTGCTACCCACAGACCCGCCTGTATACTCTGCTACTCACAGACCGCCTGATACTCTGCTACTTACAGACCGCCTGTATACTCTGCTACCACACAGCCGCCTGTATAATCTGCTGCCCACAGAGCCTTCTGTATACTCTGCTACCCACAAGCACCTGTATACTCTGCTACCCACAGACCGCTGTTACTCTGCTACCCACTGACCCGCCTCTATACACACAATTAATTTCACTGCGCTCCCGATGTAATTGCATCGGACCTTTTTACTAGTGATAATTATAATTGCGAGTTTGTGGGGACCCCGAGGTAGCAACTGGTGAAGTGGGGTAAAGAGAGGCAATGATGTAGACCAGACATGGGAGTGTTAGTGAAGAAATACTGGACTTTAAAGACCAGGCCAGGGTTACTTCACAAAAGTCAGCTGTGAATAGTGAAGTATAGATATGAAATAAACAATTCCAAATGATCATGCTGTACTGCTCAAATATTATTTGTAGAGGATGTATATGTAACTGATATGAGTGCATATTTCTATAAAATAGACTTAATTCTTGCTTGCGATTGCATTTTATCTGTAGCTCTTGAGAATCTGACAGTATGCAGCCTTAGAGGGAAACACCAGCAGAAAATAATAACATACATACAGAGGAACATGTTTCAGTGATGCCTAGGGTCAAGAAAGAAAACCTCATCCAGAAACATATTAACCTACCAGACCCCACTGTTGCCTTGAATGGTATTCCCCAGTGGTCCCTTGGTTTCCACTTGTGGAATCTGGTGTCAGGGCAGTATAGTGACTAAAGCAGTAATATTTGATCTAAGTTAGTTTAAAGAAAGAGCCAGGAGTCTGTTTTTTCCAGCTGCAGAGATCACATAATGCTCCCTGCCAGAAGAGTAGTCAAGAAGATATATGGTCCCGTAAGTGAGTATTTTTTTATATATTATGATTCCATTTTTAAAATATTTTTTTAGAACTGGACAACCCATTCAAATGTTCCTAATGTAGCAAGATAATAATAAAAAAAACATTTCAAATATGAAAGGTGCCACAATTTCATACCCAATCCCAGGTCAACTTACATCATGGGCTTGATTTAAAATAGTGTTTTTGTTTCATCATCATGTTTTTGTTACATCACCAAAGCATTGTGTTAAAGTGCATTGCTAACTGACTTATTTCAAACGCTAAAGAAGACCTCTTCTTTGTCTATGAATTATTGGTCACACCCATGCTACAAGGCCAGATGGGGGGCTCGGCACCAATACATGCATCACAAATGACAGACACCCCCCAGAGGGCTCAACCTAAAACTGCAAAAAGATAAAAAGATGCAACAAAACACTATACAAAACTAAACAAGCATATGGTAACATATGGTTAGGACTCGTAAGCGTGAGGGCCCTTGATGTGGGCTATGAGCTTACATTATTTTTGCCAAAGAATCCACTAGCACCTCACATTTTATCTATAGTGTTTTGTTGCATCTTTTTATTTTTTGCAGTTTGAGGTTGAGCCCTCTGGGGAGCGTCTGTCATTTGTGAGGCATGTATTGGTGTGGAGCCGCCCATCTGGCCTTATAGCATGGGTGTAACCAACAGGCTTTGCTCTGACACTGTGCTTCACATGTACATGTGTGACTGACGCTCTTTTGGTGACCTGGTGTCTATAGATACCACCAGTCTCCTCTTTGATAGGAAGGATGGACACCGGGTGCCACAACTGCCCCCATTGCTTGGGTTGCAGGGGACTGGGCACTGGTATTCAGACATCTGTATTACCTCCCAGTGGAGCTGGCAGCCTGCTGCTGGGTGCAATTGATATTTGACATGGCTGATTTTTGGTGAGTTTTTTCCAAGATATGCAGCCGCTTGCGGCATGCTGTGATTTGCACCACCTGCCAAATTTTGAACAAAAAAGACTAAAGCAGTGCTCTAACTTATCAGTGCAAGTGCAATTGTTTTGTCTCGCTTGCACTTGCAGATTTTATACACAGGTGTGCATGAACCCTTAAAGTGACAAATTTGTGCTAAAGCAACATTTTTGTAAAAAAAAAAAATTTCAATATGACACGACCTCTTGTTGTCAGATTCTGTAAAATACCTTTGAGTTCAAAATGCTCACTATACTCATGTATAAAATCCTTGAAGGATCTAGTTTCCAAAATGGGTCATTTGTGGGGGGTTTCAGCTTTTAGGTTCTTTAAGGGCCCTGCAAAATGCATCATAGTGCCATGTCCTAAATTTACCACTAATATGAAGTCTAATATGATATGAAAAAACACTCTTGGAATGCCTGGAATCTGTTGAAGTGTTCCAGTTATAACCTCATAAAGTGACACTGTCCAGAAATGCAAAATTTGGTCTGGTCATTAGGGTGAAAATTGGTTCTATCACTAAAGGGTTAAAAGAATATAGGTCCTGCATCACTAGGGTCTCATCCCACCCACATATGCTCTCTATAATGGTGAGGACCGTTGTACCTACCTTGTCAAAAGTTTGCTTCCATGCCGACCTTTTCACCCAGGTCTCTGTCAAATTCCCCTGATAACTCGTACTGCTGGAGTCACAGTTGAATCTATGCAGAGTTCAGGGCCAGGCCAGGGCTGGCTGGGGCCTCTGGCCCGGGTGGCAGTTTTGGTCAGGCAGCCCTGATTTGAGAACCGGGGTTTGTGCTATCAGAATTTTTTGATGACCGGGGGGGGGGGATGTCACTTACATGTCCGCCGCCGTCTGCTGCTGCATCGCCGCGCCGACCGCAGAGCATTTCTGTGGGGGGGCGGCCCTAGATGTGGACTATACCACCAGCCCAGGGGGCACTTGCCCCCCTGCTACCTGGGCAGTCCACCCCTGGGGCCAGGAGTATGCTACAATGGGACCGAGCTTGTTCTCTAAATGCCCCGTTTCCTAAAACTGTTCCTGCTGCTCACTAATGGTAGGGTGAATAGTACCACAACCAACCTGTGTAGAGCTTTTGGGTTTGGTGGAGCTTTGTGGAGAATTATGTTCAGAGAAGTAGTGAATGGGCTATATATAAAGGACTTCGATTAGGGGGTGTAATAGACTGACTAAAAAGATGTGTTTTTAGGAAGCACCTAAAAATATGTAAGCTGTGGATGGTCCTGATTTCTTGAGGTAGACCATTCCAGAGAATTGTGAAGCTCGAGAGAAGTCTTGGAGCTGGGAGTGGGATGTTGGGATTAGTGTGGATATTGGATCAAAGGTCGCTTGTAAAACGTAGAGAATGGTAGGGTAATAGACAGAATGAGGGAGGATATGTATAGGGTGCCACACTTTGAAGGGTTTTGTGGGTGAGAACAAGCAATTTGAATTGCATCCTATAATGTATGGGCAGCCAGTAAATTGACTGGCACAGAGTGGAGGCATCCGAGAAATGGTTAGCCAGATAGGTGAACCTGGTAGCTGCAGAGAGGATGGACTGGAGAGGGGAAAGTCTAGTGAGGGGGAGGCCAATTAAAAGAGAATTACAATAATCATAGCAGGAGTGGATAAGGGCCACAGTGAGGGTTTTTGTTGTTTCCATAGTGAGAAAGGTGCGGATTCGAGATATGTTCTTCAGGTGCAAGCGGCAAGAGCCGGTGAGAGATTGTATATAGGAGAACTACTCACTAAACTAGGTGACATATCTCCTCTATGCTTAGGGGATAGTTCCACCACCAATAGGTGCAGGGGCGGACCTACCGCGGCGCAGCTGGTTCAGCTGCACCAGGGCGCCGACTGGCTAGGGGGCCCTTCAGGCACCTGTAGGGGGGCCCCTCCACCTCCCTGCAGGGGGGCCCGGAAGCCGTGTGTCAGAGGAGAGGTGCTGCCGCGGGAAGCTCCCTGTCTCCCGCGGCTGATCCCCCCGTCTCTCCTCTCTATTCCCTGGACGCGGGTTCCCCCAGCTCCTCACCTGTGACTGCAGCACACCCCACCCTGCTCCCCACTAGCACCCCCCCCCACTCCTCACCTGTGACTGAAGCACACCACCCCCTGCTCCTCACTAGCAGCCGACCCTCCCCCTCCTCACCTATGACTGAACCAGCTGCACCGAGGCCCAAACAGCACCAGGTCCGCCACTGAATAGGTGAATCCCACACCTTAACTGATGCTTGTCTTCAATAAGTAGCTGAACAAGCTACAGTATCTCTCTAACTTACTATACCTACATGTCTTAGTCCCTACCTTAAGTGCTATGCCACATCTAATACTGTCCCTAAATTATCGTATATCTGTTGTAAATTATTATTGCCAATAAATCCTTCTTTGTCTGCTGCAGTATTGGAATACCTCATCTACATAAGCTGATGCTATTGTGACCCCTGTCTCCCCTCTCCATGATTATCAGCAGAGGAAGATGCAGCTCTCGAAGACTTCAACAGAACAAATGCAATGCAAATCCTGGTTATAGGTAATCTAATGAATTCCAGCAGTAGGATGCCCTGAGATAATTTTAATTTAACTGCATTATCTGCATTAAGCATTTCAAAAATTATATATATAACAAATAACTGGTTGGGTATGGGCCGTCACAATATGATTTAAAGTTAATTATCTACAGTAAGATAATACTACTCTGAATGATTTTAGTGAAGGCAACAACTGCACTCCAAATGAAGTTAATTAATCAACAGAATTTATCATTTTGAAGCAGAGTCATTGTTTTATAATCCCATAGACTGAAAAATGTGAAACCCTTCTGCTGCCTCAGCTTTCTGTCTAAAATCCCAATAGACAATAATATATAAATCAGTTCCACTAATTCACACTATAAAAGGGTAATGAACTGTATACAATGAACATGGATAATGAAGCATACACATTCACGATTTATTGCACTATTGCATTATTGAGAAATGTAGTAGTGTTCGTTATAAAATAGAAGCTTATTGTTTAATACATTTTTTAACTACCTTACTTAATGCTAATATCTGATTGCAACATTTTTGCAAGAATAAAAATGTGACAAATAATTCTTGTATCGTATATACTCGAGTATAAGCAGAGTTTTTTCAGCACAATCTTTGTGCTGAAAAGTGTCCCCTCGGCTTATACTCGAGTCAGTGTCAGTGACAGTGTGGTAGGGGCAGAGACCGGGGGCTTTAAAAGGCGGGGGGGGCTGCAGAATGAGCGGGCAATCAAGTAACCCCACTCATTAGTATAATGAAATATGCACTGCATCACCCCATCCATCAGCGGCGGGGGGAGAGCACATATTACATTACTGTCCCCCATCACAAAATATATGCCCCACATCAATGATACTTGACCCCCCCTGCTGGCGCTACAAAAAATAACAAACATTTAACTCATCCTCCGACGGTTTCTCTGCGGGCTCCGTGACATTCTCCGCTTTTCCTGGTTGCCGATAAATCATGGACCGGCGCATCAGTGACGTCATCGCTGCTGTGCCGGTCACATGATTAGAAGCCGAGAACAACCAGGAAGAGTGGAGAGAGGATGCACAGAGCCTGTGGAGAAAACGTCGGAAAGTGAGTTAAATGTTTATTATTTTATTGTAGCGCCAGTAGGGGGATGTCAAGTTTCAGTGATGGGGTCCATACACCAGTGATGGGGCCATGTACGAGTGATAGGGGGCCATGTGCCAGTGATAGGGGGAACCATGTGCCAGTGATAGGGGGGCCATGGTGCCAGTGATAGGGGGGCCATGTGCCAGTGATGGGCGAGCTTTATACCAGTGATGGGGCCAAATACCAGTGATGGGGCGCTATATACAATGATGGGGTGCTGTGTACCAGTGATGGAGGGTTCTATATATGAGTGATGGTGGCGCTATATACCAGTGATGAGGGGTTATATTCCAGGATGGGGTCTACTGCATTTCCCACCCTAGGCTTATACTGAGTCATAAGTTTCCCCAGTTTTTGGGGGTTAAAATTAGGGGCCTCGGCTTTTTACTCGGGTCGGCTTATACTCGAGTATATACGGTAATAAAACAAGCACATTTTTCATGTGATTTTCAAACCATTTTCTATTTTTCTTTGCATTTTTTTTTTTCTTATTTTACTGAAAAAATATGAGAAAATGTTTGGGAAAATGTTGAGGAAAAAAAAGTTCATATTTGTGCCTATTGTGTTTGAAAAAAATGCTAAAACGTTATAAAAGTTAGGGTGGCTTCACACAGCGGCAAGATCCACCCGGGGCTGTTCGGCGTTAAACCAGACAGCCCAGGACCGGATTTTGGCCCATAATATTCTATGGGGCCGGAGGGCAGCTATCTGCCATCCGGCTTACCATTCTCCGGAAGAATCCATGAGAATTCGGTTTTTTCTCCCGGACACAAAAACGTTGCTTGCAACGTTTTTGTGTCCGGGAGAAAAAATCTCCCCAATTTGGCATCTTCCCGGATCCTCCCAGATCTGGGGCAATCTGGCACTCCCTAACATGGGAGCCTATGGGGCCAGATTGCCCCGATCCGAGAACCGGATATGGCGGCTACATGCCACTTATTTCAGGACTGCGGCTAGCTCCCTGCGAGCAGCGGTCCTAAATCATCAGCAGCGGAACTGAGTCAGGCTGCACACCGGACCGGAGGGCATATTAGCCTTCCGGTTCTGTTTGCTGATCTGGTCCGGGGCTGTCAGGTTCATCCTTGACAGCCCGGATCGGATCTTGCCGTGGTGTGAAGCCAGCCTAACAAATACAACAATAAAGTTAGAAAAAAACATTTTAAAGCAAAAAAACATTTTGATGTTTTTTCTCTAAAAAAAAAGCTACATGGATGTCATCATCGAAAAATCTACCAAATTAACATTATAGAAAATTGCTGGATGTCAAAGTTTAGCGAGACTATGTCTATTTTAATTGTTATAAAATATATCCAGGGGTGGGATTCAAATTTTTAACAACCGGTTCTTTGTTTTTATTTGTAAGCCATGCCCATTTTTAAAAACCACACCCATTTGGTAAAAACACCAATATTTAGCCACACCCACTTTTTCTCGACAGCAAAATATAAGTAAGGCTACGTTCACACGCTGCGTAATTTCAGTGCTTTTTTGCTGCATTCAAACATTTCACTTTTCGGCTACGCTTTTCCCCAGCCCATTGTACATGTGGGCTGTGGGAGAAGCGCGTGCAAAAATGTGCAAAGAATTGACATGGTCATTCTTTTTGTGGATGCGCTTTGCAGTAAAAGCGCACCACCAATTTGCAGATCATGTGAACGCATTTCTGCAAAAGCCATTGCTTTTGCTGGGTGTGTTTACAGCGCTGCGTTTCACTGCCCTCTCATCCACCTGTCACCTCAACTGTCAGATGCACCTAATCTCTGGTCTAGCACCACAGGTCAAATATGTACAAGTGGCTACCAAGGCAAAGGGAGGACTGGAGCAGTCAGGATATCACCCATACAGGTAAAAAGCTTTTCCACTCCTGAACAACCCCTTTCATTTTCTCTAATGTGTCTAGAAAAAAAAAAAAAGAAAAGCACCACCTCCAGGACAAGCACAAACTCCAAGATGCTGCAGTCTGTCCTGTCTGATAAAAAGCATGTGACATAATGTTGTGAGATTTCGGTGTACACAGCACTCATTAGAGCTTTATCAGGGGGTATGATTTTTTTTTTTCACTAGGCACATTAGGAACATTGAAAAAGGGGTTTGTAATTGTGGACCCTTTTCTTGCCTCTGACCCTCTGCATGCCGTCTCTTACTGACCTTTTTTCTTGCCCCCTGACTCACTACATGCTGGCCCTCACTGACCTTTTCATTGCCCTTTAAAAGGGAAAACCTTTTTTAAAAATTAAAAAGATTGTTAAGTCAACCTGATCGCTTAGGGTAAAATCTTCTGAAAACCCTTTTTTCCCCCTTTTAAATTTATTTCGGGTTGGGGGGCTAAAAACCCTTGAAAAACCCTTACGACCAAATTGACTAAACCCAATCAGGTTGGGCTAATCTTCCCCGACCCAACTACCCAAAATTGAGCATTGATAAATTAGGGAAAAACCCCCCTTCAATTTTGGGGTTGACTTAACCCTTAAAAAGGTTGGGACCTAAATCCCCCCTTAAAACCAATTCGGTCCCGATGGGAAAAAATAAAAAGAAAATTTTAAAAAAACCCCTCCCATAACCCTTTAAAACCCGGGGGGCTCTCCTTTTCAGGTTAGGGAAATCCCAACTTTGGATCTGAACTACAGATTGACCGTCTCCCGATCGGGAGGGAAATTAAAACCCATCTCTTGTGATCGACGGGTCCCAAAACTGGTTACTCTACCCTTAAAGGTTGGGCTAAAATTCTTAACCTTACAGTCCGCTGGGTTAAAATTAAAAATTGGGGGTAAAAAATCTCCTAAAAAATCCTTTTTGGCGTCATACCCTTGATAAATTAGGGAAATAAAAACTAATTTTTTGGGTCTGAAAATCACCAGACTTAATCTACCCTTTATCGGTTGGGGGCTAAAACCTTACTTTGGATCTGAACTACCAGCTGGTTAAACTCCCAATCAGGTTGGGTAAAACCCCCTGACCCTTTGGTACCGACTTTGACCTACTTGTTACGGAGGGGCTAAAATCCTAATTTTGAAACTGAACTTACCGACTGAGCTTCCCTTTATCAGGTTGGGGCTAAAAACCCCTTCTGAAAAACCTTAATCACCGGGGGACTCTACCTTAATCGGTTGGGGTAAAAAAATCTCTGAACCTTACTCCCAAAATTTTACTCTAACCCTTTAACTTAGTTACCTAAAAACCTTTTTTTTTGACTCAAAAACCTGGGTTACTCCCCTTGAAAATTAGGGTTAAAAATTTTGAAACCATTAAACCCGGGCTTGAAAATCTTTTAAAAGTTGGGCTAAAATCCTCTCCTAAAAAATTTGTACCAACTTGACTCAAAAAAGGTTGGGACTAAAAATCTAAACCTAATCCCAGACTTTGACTAACCTTTCAGGTTGGGAACCCAAAACCCAATTTTATCTAACTACCAGATTTAGCTCTTTATCAGGTTGGGGTTAAAAACCCCTCTGAAACCATTAATCACCAATTTGTATTAAATTTTGGTTGGGAAAAATCCTTTTAAAAAATTTCAGCACCGCTGGGTACTTAAACCGATCAAATTGGGAAAAAACCCCAAATTTTGGCCAACCCCCAAAATGGGGTCAATTGATAAAGGTTTTGGGCTAAAAAACCCCCCCCCTTCGTCCCAATGGTAATAAATTTAAATTTGAACAAAATTTAACGGATCTAAGTCCAGCCCGGGGTTAAGCCCAAATTTAAAAAAAAGGGGAAAAAAATTTTGAAAAAAAAACCCCCCCCGGGTTTTAAATAAAAAATTTTTTTTAGGGACTAAAATCCCATGTTTCCATCAAGATGGTTAGTTTTCCCCAAAAAGGTTTTTTAAAAAAACCCCTTTTCTGAACAGCCCCAAAGGGTGTCAAGAACAGGTGGAACTAAAACCCAACTTTTTTGGAAAATCCCAATGGGTACGTTCCTTGATACGGAGGGAAAAAAAAATCCAAAATTTTTTTTCTAAAAAACGTTTTTTATATCCCTGAAAAGGTTGGGATAAAACCCTTTGAAACTTAAAACCCGGTCTTGGGTTTTTTAAAATTAGGGAAAAACCTCCCTAAACAATAGTACCTGTTGTAGATCTTAAAAGGGTTGGGGAATAAAAATTTAAATTTGTGATTTGAAAAAATTTCCTACCCTTTACAGGGGGGAAAAAATTATTTGGAAAACGTACCCGCTGGGGTACTCTCTGAAAAGGTTAGGATTAAAAATCCAAACCATTACTCCCCCGGCTGGGTCCCTTTTTCCTTTAAGGGGTAAAACCCCCGAAAACCCAAAAGGGGGGAGCATTTGACAATGGGATTTAATTTCTTTTGCCCCCCCCGAGGTTAAACCCCCCGGTTGGAAAAAAATTCCCCCCTAAAAAAGTCCCCCCTTTTTTAAAAGAAAATTAGGGACCAAACCCCAACTCTTGGAAAAATCCCCAGATTTAGGAATTATAGGAGGGACAAAAATCCTTCCTGAAAAAAAACAGTCCCAGGGTTTTCTAAATTTTTCAGGTTAGGGAAAACCTTTTAAAACCATTAAGTCACCCTTGTACTATACCTTAAAAGTTGGAAAAATCCTCTCAAACCCTTACTACAAGGTACTATACCCTTTTCAGGGTTTGGGAATAAAATCCTTCCCCGTCCCCAAGTTTCCAACCTTGATTTAAAAGGGGGAAAAAAAAAAACCTCTCCAAAACCCGACGTAAACTGGGTTTCCTTTCCCCTTTTTAAAAATTAGGGCCCTTTTCCTCCCCCCAACCTTGACCAACCTTTCTAACCTTAATACAGGTTTTGGGACAAAAAAAACCCCAAAAAACCCCCACAACTCCCGGGTTTTTTGTTACGGTTGGGAAACTAAAAAATTCCCTTTTTCCCCAACCTGGTGTTCGTCCTACCTTGTACAGGTTAGGGACTAAAACCCTCCTGAAAAATTAAGTCACCAGTGGTGTACGTCATACCTTGATACAGGTTTGGACTAAAACCCTCCCCTTTTTTTTTGTCACCAGGGTTCTTACTTATACAGGTTTGGGAAATAAAAATCCTTTTTCTTTTAAATTAAAAGTCACCCGAGTGTACCCAATTTATACAGGTTAGGGAACAAAAACCTTCCTTTTCCCAAAAGTCACCAGACTGGTTGACGTTTTTAAAAAAAATTTAAACAAAAAAATCCCCCCAAAAACCTAAAATTTTTGAACCTTTCTTTAAAAAAAAAACCCCCAAAAATTACAGTCACCCGATGGTGTAAAACCTTATCAGGTTAGGGAAAAACCTAATTTTGTACCCCTTTTTTGCCCGATGTTGGCCCAACAACAAAAAAAGCAAGGGGGGGTTGAAGGGAAAAAATAATTAGGGTTACGGGGCCATCAGTCAAAAATTAAAAAAAGGGGGGAACTACCCTACATCCTTCCAAATTTTTGCCCCCCAACAAAAGTTTGAAAAAATTTCCAAAATTTTTTTTTTTGGTTGGGAAACTTAATAAGTTGGCCAAAACCCCCACAACACCCCTCCCAACGGGTTGTGTTCCCTGAAATGACCCCTTTTCCCCCTGACCCCCTTTCCCCCGGGGGGCCCTCCACCGGGGCATTTCTAAATCCCCTTTACACCAAGTCCAAAAATTTTTTGGGAAAAGGGGGTCAGGTTAAAAAAAAATTTTTCTTTCTTTTTTTGGGGGGGGGGGATCCCCCAAACCAAATTGCACTTATTTAAAATTTTTCATTTCAAGGGGGAAATCTTTTCAGTGCAAACCTCCCTTTAAAAAAGCCCCGGGCAAAAACTAAAAGGAGGCCAAACCCCGAACCAAATTAAGCCCCAGATTGGGGGACCATAATTTAGGAAGAAATCCCTTGTTCATCGCCCAAAGGGTTTTTCCAAAACCCAAAAAAGGGGTTTTTTCCCCCCCTTGGGGGGGCCCCCCGTGGGTTGTATGGTGGGAAAAAATTTCCCCAAAACTGGTGTTACTACCCTGGGGGATTCTTGTCCCCTTGGGAAAAACCTTTTGCCCCCGGGCCAGCCCGGGTTTTTGGGGAGGGGGGTGATTTCCTATTGTGACTTGGTTTTTTTTTGCCCCCTCTAGGTAGGGAAAAAACTCTTTCTGGGGGAATTTGCCCAACCCAATGTTGTGCCCAAATTGAACGGGGGACCCGGAGTTACCATAAAGTCCCCCCGTGCGCCCCAAATCTTTACAAGAAGGGGCTTCATCCAACCCCGGACTAACTGCTTTCCTCCCCCTTCCCCCCTTTCCCCCCCCCCCCAAACCCCAAAAAGGGGGGGTTGGAGTATACCTAATTTGGAAAATTCCCCCCTGCCAAAACCCCCCCGATGTTACGCAAATTTGTAGTAGGGGGGTTTTTTTCCCCCCCCACCCTTTTTTTTTCCCAATATCGGTTGGCCCAATTCCCTTTTTTTTCAGCAAGACCGTTTTAGAAGGCAGGTAGGGATAAAACCCAATTGGCTCCCCCACCATTTTGGGGAAATTTTTTAAAAGGTTAGGGACTAAAACCCCCATTTTTTATGTCAGGACCCCCTTTTTTCGCTTATGATCAGGTAGAAAATCCTTTTACAAAAACCGCCCCCAAAAGTGAGTTTAAATTCAAGGTGGGGGAAAAAACCAGGGGGGGGGAAAAGCAAAAAGGGGTGAAAACCCAACCGGTGAACAATTTTTTGGCCAAACAACTTTTTCCGCATTCCCTGGGTAGAATTTTAAAAAATTAAAACCAACAGGCCCAGCTGGAAAACCCCGGGGAAAAACCCCAATTCCCCCAAAAAGTTTTTTTGTTCAGAGGGAAACCCAAACTCCCCCTTTTTAAAATTCCAAACCCCTTTTTGGGTTTGGGGGGTTTTCCCCCCACAATAAATTTTACCCCCTGTTGCCCCTTGGGTTTAAATTTACTTACTTGTGATAAAAGGGGGGGGGGAGGACCCCAAAGGGGAGGGGGGGGAAACAACATTCCGGGTGAATTTTGGGGAAAATTGAAGGGGGCCCCCCTTTGGGGGAAAAAAGTGTTCCCTCCCCCCCCAGAACGGGGAGCCCCCAAAAATTAACCCTTTTTTTCAAAGTAAGGGTTTTTCAACCTTGTCCCGGTTTGGGGAAATGGATTTAAAATTTTTAGGCACTTGACTTGGAACTTTTTCAATGGGGGGCCAAAAGAAAAATGTGGGGGGGGACCGATAAAGTGGGCAAAACCCCCAATTTCCGGAAAGGTCCCTCCCAAAGGGGGAAAAATTTTTTAACCATAGCCGGGGGGTTTGCTTTTGGGGGGGTTGGGGGGTTTAAAAATTTATTTGGGCCCCGTCAAAGGTTTTTGAAGGATAATTAACGGGGCCCCACAACTGTGATGGGGGTTAGGGTTTTTGGGGAAATTCATGAGGGCCCTTTTTCCCCCGGGGGAAGGGGGGTTCTGCAAAAACCAAACTCACAAAACAACAGCCCCAATTTTTGTACTCAACCTTGTAAGGTTTTATCTTTTTTCCTTACGTTTTATTTTCATTTTGTATTTTTTTCCGGACTTTTTCCTTCCTTTAATTTTTTTCCCCCAAAAAAATTTGTCCTCCTTTTATGTTGCCCTTTTTCCCCCCCTTTTTAATTTAGTTTTCATTTTCGTGTCCCAAAATTTTGAACTTCGTACGCTTTGAACCCGATTCCCCGGGAAATTTTGGACAAAATCCCCTGTTTCCCCCCTTAAAGGTTTAAACTTTTTACTGAACTTTAACCGATTTCCTTGTTTTTTGATCGATTAAAAACTTTCCTGGACATAATTTAAAAAAAAAACTGTTAAAAAGGGAAAAATTTCTTTTTTAATCCCAAGTTGATCTTTAAAATTTTCTTAAAACAGTGGGGCTTTAATTCCCTTTTTTTTTTTTTGGGGGGTGTTTTCCTCCCTTTTTGGGGGGGCATTTTCTTTCCTTTTTTTTCACTGGAGAATAAATTAAAGGGGGGAAACCTAAAAAATTTTTCAAGGGCCCTTGTTGTTTTGGTTTTTGGGGAAGGTTTCCCCCCTTTTTCCCGGGCCACCCCTTTTTTCCGTGTTTTTAGGGCCCCCCCCCTGGAAAATTTCCTTCTTTTATCCTTTCCCGCCAGTTTTGGGGCCTTACTGGTCATTACCATTTTCCTCTCCTTCTAATCGGGCTGTCCCCCTTTTCAGTGAAAATTTTTTACCTTAAATACTTTGTGTGTTTCATCCCCCAAAGGTAAATTTTTCCTTCTTTTTGAACTTAAAAAGTACCCCCTTTTTGGGGGGAAAAAAAATTTTAGGGCCCCCCATCCCTTCCCAAAAATTTTGGGCCCCCAATTTTTTTCTCCTGAAGGTAACTAAAAACACCCCTTTGGGGGGAAAAGGCCCCCTTTACGTCCCTTTTCCGGGAAAAAGGGAACCCCTTTTTTGGGGCCCCCCCAAAGGGTTTAAAAAAAAAAAATTAGGGTAAAACCTTTTTTTAACATTCAGTTACCCCTTTTTGGGCTCCTGAAAGGGGAAATAAAATCACCCCCCGGGGGGACAGCCCCCTGGTCTCCCCGGGGAAAGGGGGATCCTAATTTTTTCCCCAAAAAAAGGGCTTTTACTACCCCCTTTGGGTTAAAGGCCCCCTATTCTTTAAAAAAGTCCCAATTTTTTGATGCCCCTTTTACCAAAAAGGGATAAAAATCCAAACCATTAAGGGGCGGCCCCCCTTTTTTTGGGGGGATTGTTTAACCCCTTCCAATTTTTTTGTACCAAAGGGCTCTACTAACCCCCTTGGGGGGAAAAACCCCCAAAAAAAAGTCCCAGGGTGGGTTTTTTGAACCTCCCCCAAATTTTTTTCCCTGAAAACATTCATACACCACGAGGGGAAACCCTCCTGAAATTCCCTTTGGGGGAATAATCCCAATTTTTGACGCAACCAAAAGGTAACTCAAACCCCCTGATTACAGGGCCCCCAATGTTTTAAGATAATTGTTAATTTTTTTCTCCCTGAAAAAATACATAACCCACTTTATTCCCCTACAGTTGAAACATTTATTTTCCTTATTTTTCGCCCGACGGGCTCTAAAAAAATTTTTTGGAACCCCATACTGTTGAAATCATGGGTAGTTAAACCCCCCAATTTTTTGGGGGGGTTTCCAACCATACAAAATACCCCCTTGGGGACAGGTAAAACCCTTTTGAACTTCAGGTTCCCCCAATTTTTGGGGTTGACCAAAAGGTAACTAAATCCCCCTTGATTAAGGCCCCCTGTTTTCCTATAAGGGAAAAGGGAAAATCCCATTTTTGGGTCCAAAAAAGGGAACTCAATAAACCCCTTTAAGGGTTAAGGCTAACATTTTGAACATGGGGCATTTTTTAAATTTTTTTTTTTGGGGAAAAAACCCATTAAAAACACCCAAAAGGTTTTTAAGGATTGGGCCCCCGGATTGTAACCCCCCAAATTTTTTACGCCCCCTTCGAAAAGTTGGGAAAACCTCCGGGCCCTAGGTAGGGGGCCCCGTTTGTTAAGTTCCCCCAAAAAAATCTTGGCACCTTTTTAGGCACCAAATTTTAAACGCCTAAAATAGGTTGGTTTTTTTAATTTAAAACCCTTTTAAATTTTGGGTTTCCTCTTGTACTTTTAACATTTTTTTTTTACAAGTTTGGGGTTTTTAAAAAAAAATTTCCTTTGGTTTATCCTTAATTTTTTTTGAATTTTAAATTTTTGGGAATTTTTCCTTAAAGGGGGGGGAATTTTTTCCTTTTTTTTTTAAAAAATACAACTGACCCAAGTCTCAAATGGGAATTTTTTTCAAACCCTTCTGTTCTCTTTCCCCGGGGCCGGGATGCCCCAAATTTTTTTTTAAAAATCTTTCTTTTAAACAAAAAGTCAACATGTGTAATTTACTTTGGGTTTTGGCCCCAAATTTCCCCCCAAAAATTCTTTTGGGTGCCCTTTGGGGGTTTTCGGAACTTTAAAAAAAGGGCTAAACCCCCGGGAAAAAATTTTCCCCACTTTTGAGTAAAATTTTGGGGGATTTTTCCTTTTATTTTAACTCCAGACTTTTGTGCATTTTTATGTTTTTTCCCATCTCCCGGCACATTCATAAAAAACTGTCTCCCTGGTAAAATTGGGGAAAAACCCGGAACATAAAAAGGGGGGCCCCCCTTCCCCCCCCATTTTTGACTAAACCCTTTAAAATAAAACCGATTTGATTCAAATTTTGTAAAATTTTTTTTTTTTTAAAATTTT
Organism: Allobates femoralis; assembly: GCA_033576535.1. Taxonomy (NCBI): domain Eukaryota; kingdom Metazoa; phylum Chordata; class Amphibia; order Anura; family Aromobatidae; genus Allobates; species Allobates femoralis. The sequence goes on from JARQOC010000004.1 coordinate 445,224,647, forward strand.
GGTATTTTAAAGGGGCCCAATTTTTCCCCTCCTTACATTCGTACCGACTTACTCAAATACCCGTTAGAATTAAAATTTAAATGGAAAAAACATTTTTTTAAATTACATTTCCTTTTTTAAGAGGATATCCCCCTTGGGGGAAATTTCGTTTGGCGGTTAATGTAACCTTAACAAATTTTCTTCCCCAAGGGGGGTTTGGGGGGGGGCTGGGTGAAAAACGATAAATTGGGCCCCCCCCGGGGGGGGCAAAAACCCCTTTTCCCCTGAAAATTTGGGGGGAAAAAAATAAATTTTTTTTTAATTTTTTTAAAGTGGGGTTTATTAAAATTACAATTTCCTACCCCAAATTTTTAATACCAAAAAAAACCCAAAACCCCAAAAAAAATTTCTACAAAACGGGGGCTTTTAAAAAATTTAAAAAACTTTTAATTTTTTTTTGGCAAACCCCCCCTTGCACAAACCCTTTTTTTTGGACATTAGGATTTTAAACCTCCGACGGGGGGCAGTGGGTTACTCATCAATCCCCCCTGAAAAAACTTTTTCCCCCTGGGGCATTTGGCCGGGCCCCAAAAAGGAAAAACCCCTATTTTATGCACCAAAAACCCCTTTTCCATCCAAAAAAGGTTTGGACTAAACCCCTTCCCAAAAAACCGCTGTTTACCACCCCCCCTTTCCCCCAAAGGGCCCCCTCTCTTTTTTTCCCCCAAACTGGGGTCAAATTTAAAAAATCCACGACCCAACCCCCCGGGGTTCTACCGACAGAAAAAATTTTTTATCTGTGTCCCCCCCGGGCACCCCGGGGTCGTATACCCCAAAAACCTGCCCCAACCTACTGAAAGGAAACCCCAGGGGGGGGTAGGGCCCTTAAAAAAGGGGCCTAATTTGGGAAAACCCTAAGTCACCCGGGCCCTTCCAAAATGGTTGTGCCCAAAAACCTTTTCTTGAAAAACCTTTGCCCATTTTTTCGTGGGGGGGCCCCCCCCAAACCACGGACACAACCCCCTTTGTAGTATCCTGATTAGGAACTAATTATTTTGGGCTCAAAAACCAAAAAGGGGGGAAAGGTTTTCCTTGGTAATTCACTTTAAGTGGGCGGTTTGACCTAATGGGGGGTAACCTCTGAACCCCCCTTTTTCCCAGGAAAACCTAGGGAGTCTAAATTTTAAACTTGGGGGGTCCCAAATTTTTTTTCTGGGCCCCCACCTTTACCGAGGTTTTTTCCTCTCAAAAAAAAGGGTTCTCCAAAACCTGAAAGGTTTGGCTTACCACCCCCCTTTGTAACCCGGGGAGGGTAGTAAAACCCTTTTCGGGGTTTTAAATTCCCCCAAAAACCCCCCCCCCTTTGGGGGGGATCCCGAGGCCAAAACCCCCAGGAAATTACCCCCGGTCAAAGGGAAAACCTATTTCCTTTTGGTAAACAAAGCCCTTTTTTCCCCCCCCATACCTGGACTTGGGGAAAAATAAAACCGGGGAAAAAAAAAGGGGCCGTGTTTAGGGAAACTTCAGTTGCCCAAAAACCCCTCCTAAAACTTTTTGGGGGAAAAAATTTTTGGGCCCTTTTAAAACCCCCTTTCCCCTTGGGGGGGAAAAATTTTCGTTTGGGGGCGACCCGTCAGGGGGTTTTCCCAAAATTCCCCGTTTAATGGGTCCCCATCGACAAGTGAAAATTTGGGGGCCCACTCCGGGAAAACCCCAACTTTTGGGGGGGGGCATTTTTAAAACCCTTAAGGGAACCCCAGATGGGAAAAACCTAATACCCCCCTTCCCAATTTTGCCTAGGGGCCCGCTGGCCCTTTCTTTAAAGGGAAAATTTTTTTCCCGGTTTTTAAAGGGGGTTTGGGGGTTTTTAACAGGTTGGATTTTAAATTTTTTGGTTTTTTTGGGCCGGGGTTTTTTCTTGGGGAAGGGGTTTTTTTATTTTTGTTGGGGTAACAGGCTGTGTTTGGGGGTTTTTTTGTGTTTGGGGAAAATGCTTAAAATTTTTGATTGGTAGGGGAAGGTTTTTTTTGGGGTTAGGACATCTGGGGTTTTTTTTTAGCGGGTGTTTTTAAACAGGTGGATTTTTTTTTAGGGAACCCGTTTGGGGGGTTTTTCGTTAAAGGCAGGTTTGGGGTTAAACCCCTTTTATTAACAGGTGGTGTGTTTTTGTTGGTTTTGGGGAAATTTTTTTATTGTTTTGGGGGAGACGTGTGGTTTTTTAGGGTTGGGAAAAATCTTTTTTTTTGTAAAAAAAAAAAAAAAAAAAAAAATTTATTTTTGTTAAACTTTTTGTTTCGGGGGAAAGGGCATTTTTTTGAAACGTTTTGGGGACCCGGGGGTTGGGTTTACTCTCTGATTTTGGGGGGGCCGGGGCGCCCCTTTTGGGGTTGGGCTTCTTTTTTTCGGGGCAGGTGTTTGGGGTTTTGGGGGGGGGGTTAAAAATTTGGGGCCTTCGTACGGGGTGGGGGCTAACGTACGGTTTTGGGGGGGGGTCAAATTTGTTTGGGGGGCTGGGAGGGCCTCTGTAGTTGGGGGCCCCCCCACTCTGGTTTTTTTTTGGGGGGAGTTTTTGGGGGGGGGAACCCGAGTTTCACGGGCAGGGTACTTTTTTCGGGTAGGCTGGTAAAATTTTTTTTACGGGCGGTGTTGTAATTTTTTGGTTGGGGTTTTCAAATTGAGGAAAAGTCGGACGTGGGAAGTCCTACCCAAAAAAAGGGGAGGCTAACAGGGGGGGGGAAGGGGGGGGGGGGGGGGGAAACAGGGGGGGCCCTTGGACCCGGGGGGCTGGGGGGCAACTGGGGAAAGGGGGGGGGAAAAAAATTCCTGGTGGGAAGTTCCCAGCGGTTGTACCGGGGCCCCCCCTAGGGACTTACCCCACCCCATGGGGGGGCCATACAATACTTTTTGGTTTTTTTTGGAAACCTTCGGCAATTTGTAAACCCCCCCCGTTTGGGAATTACCTTTCGGATTCCTTTCCTAGGGACTTTTTTTTAAACAAAAGGGAACCTTTTTTTTTTGCGTTTAAGTTTAAAAATGGTAAGTGGGGGGCCCGGATCCTTTAAAAACTCGTTACAGGGTTGTTTTTTTCCCAAACGGTGGGTTATTTTTGCTAACCCCCCAGGGCCCCCTTGAACCCCCGGGGAAAAAACCCGGGCCTTGGGGCCGTGAAAGGCAAATCGTACCCGGGGGGGGACAATCCTCCCCGTGTGGCAAAGGGAAGACCCGGGCCCGGGCCCTTCCCCCCAAACCCCCCCTTTGGGGTTTTAAAAAAAAAACCTTAAAACCTTTTAAAACCAGGGGGGAACCACTGGGTTTTTTTTTAAAATTTTGTTTTGGACCTTTCCTCCCCCAAAAAAGGCTTCCCCCTAAAAAAGTGGGGGAAATAAAAACCTTTTTGTTCCTGGCAGTTCCCCGGTTTTAAAAAATTCTTTTTTTAAAATCTTTTTTGACACAAATCCCCAAAAAGATCCTTTCTTTTGGGAAATTTACCTACCTCCCCTCCGGGCTGACTATAAAATTTATATAAGACTAAACACATCCACCATTCACAAAGGTGTGTACGTCAACCCCCCCTTATTAAAAAGGGGTAACCCCCTTTTAAAACCAAAAATCACAGCTAATCAAATTTGGTAGACTAATCCCCCAAACCTTTACAATTTGTTTACTCTCCTTTCCGTAGGTTAAAACCCCCTTTTTTAATTTAATCAGGGTACCATTCCTTAGGTGAAAAATTTTCAGTTAATAGGGGGGGGGCTTGAAAGCCTGCATTGATTTTTTCCTCCCTGACACATTAGGGGCCCCCTTTTCGGCAAATGCGGTTAAAACCCTTGGGACAACGTAAAAATTGAAAATTTTTAAGTCCCCCAAATGGTTTTGGATAAAAACCCTTTTTGAAAACTGAGGACTGGGGCCCTACCTTGTACCTAGGAAATCTTTTGGTTCCCCCAAAGGGGGTGATTTTCTTTTACCCCTAGGGGAATTTTCAATTTTAGTTTAATTTTTTTTTTTATTTTTTAAAACTTTTTTTGGGGGGTTTTTGGGAAAAAAACTTTAAAAAAAATTTTTTTTTTTAAAGGGAAAAAATTTTTTGGGTTTTTTTAAATTAAAATATTTAGGTTGGGAATTTTCCTTAAAATTTTTTTAAAAAACAGGATTTTAAAAAATTTTTTTAAAAATTGGCTAAAAATTCCCCATTTTCCCCTCAAACCCCGGGGAATAATTTTTTCTTCCCTTGGGGGGAATTTGGGGGGCTGGGGGCAATTTTTTGGTGGGGGGGGGGGAAAACTTTCTCCCCTGGGGTTTTTATTACCGGCTGGAAATTAAAAAATAGAAAAAGGCAAAACCTTTTTCCAAAAAATTTTTTTTTAGTTTTCTACATCAGTTTTTTTACCAAAATTTAACCTCTTCTTTGTAAGAGGGTGGGGGCCTAAAAAAAAAGGGGGAAGCCCCTTGGAAACATAGTACCAGAAAAATGTTACGCATAAATTTTTAAGATTAAGCCTTTTTTTAAAAAACAGTTTAAAAAAATTTATATTTTGAATTTTTTTGGGTCATTTTTTTCTACCCTTGATTTGCCTCCCTTGACGGGGTAAAACAAAACAATTTTATCAAAAACCAAACCCCCAACTAATCCCTTAACTAAAAATTTAAATTTAAAATCTTTAAACCCAAAAAAATAAAGTCACTGAAAAGGGGGTTTTAAATTTCCCAAAAAAGGGACAATGTGAAATTGGCGGAAAAAAACCCCCCTTTTAAAGAAAAAAAAACCCTGTAAAAATTTTGGGGGTAAAAAAAAGGAAAAAGTTCCAGGGTATAATTTTTTTTGGGGAATTTTTTTTTGGGGCCCTTTAGAAACCCAAAAAAAAAATTTTTTTTCCTTTAGGTTTTGATAATTTTCTTTCAAAAAAAGTTTCCCGGTTTGTAAAAACCAACCGTTCAATTACCCAAAATAAAAATTTAAATTAAGTCAAACCCCTTTCGGAAAAATAAACCCCAAGTTAGGGGGGAATCCTTTTCCAAAAAATTACGTCAACAGCTTTTTTGAAAATTACTTTTCGTGGGGAAAAATAATTAAACCCGGAAAAAAGCAAATTGGCATTTTTGATTTTGGTAGGAAAAATAAAAATTACATTAATTTACATTTAAGTCTCTAGGTTAAGGATTTTCCCCTAAATTTCCTTTTTTTTGATAAACCCAAAAATTTTATTAGTTTTATTAACCCTTTATTATTTTAAAATTTTTTTAATTTTTTTTTTTTAAAATTTTTTTTATTTTTTTTTTTCAGGGAAGTGGCCCCCGGGTTTTTAAAAATTTTCCCTTTTTCCACCCTTTTTGTTTGTTTTTAATTTGATAAGTTGGGGAAAAATCTTTGAACCTTTACCTCCCCAAAAATTGTGGCCCCTTCAGGTTTAAAAAAACCAACTATTACTAAATTTCCCCAAACTGGACCTAAACCCCAAAAAATTCCACTATCCCGGGGGAAAAACCAGTTTTTTTAACTCCTTTTAAAAAAGGTTGGGGGGAATTTAAATCTCCTAAAAATTGATTTACCAACTGTGAGAACTTTTCTTTGGCGGGAGGCCCCCCCCCAAACCCCGGGAAAAAATGTGAGGGCCAATTAATGAAAGGGAAAAAACACTCCGACCGGGAAAGGGCTATGGGCCCCCCCCCCCCAAAAAAGGGGGGGCCCCCCCCCAAAAAAGGGAAAAACCCCCCCCGGGTCCGAAAAACCTGGGGTTTAGCCAAAAACCCCGAACCAAAATTAAGGGAAAAGGGGCAACATTGGACCCGGAAAGGGGGGCCCCCAAAAAATTTTTCGGGGGGTAAATAATTTTGACAGGTTGGACAAAAAACGGGGGGCCTACATTTACCAAAGGGGGTCCCCAAACTTATCCCCGGGGGACCAAAATTTTTCGTAAATTTTCAAAAGACTTTGTTTATATCATTAACCAAACCCCCTTTCACCCTTTTCCATTTCCTACTTAACAGGGGAAAAACCCCCCCTTAACTTTAAACCCTTTTTTTTTTCCCCCTGCCCCCAGGGTTAGACTAAACCCTCTCCGGACCTACAGGGGGCGTCATGAACATAAACTTTATTATTTTTATTCCTCTTTTTGGTGTCCGCTCAAGGGCCTGGACTCGGGCACCGACCACCACCTGACTTCCCGTACTAGTACACCCGAGCACTGAGTACCCAATCTCTTGGTGGCGAGTCACATCTTCCAACTGTGAAACAAAATGTTGTCAAGTGGTAGAGATTGAAGCAATGAGTGACACTATTGCTGCCTTCTGATGACATCCTGTTCAAGGAGAAGGCATAGACAATGCAGAGAAGCGTGTGCAGCCCAGCTTTCTGTGGTGTCCCATTTGAGACTCCTCTCAAACATTATGACACAGAAAGTGAAGAAATAAAACATATATAGGAATTAGCTATAAAGGGAGAAGTGTAGGGTGACTAGCTCAGGAGCCTATGGGGACTCGGGTGTCTGGGCACTGCTGTGGTTGGGATGTCACTGGTGGCCTGCCCAGACCCGTGGCCCTGGTAGTCAACTGGTAAAGGAGTTAAAAAAATGGTAGCAAAAAAAATAAAAGTTTGTCATGATGCCACCTGCAGATTCTGGTGATGGGCACCAGCACCGCTTCAGACCTCCAGGGAAGATGGTACTGCAGCTTGGATGGAGCAGCTTCCTGCAGGTGGAGCTGAGTCCCTAGGGCAGACATGCACCTATAATGGTGGTGCAGAATGTGGAGATGATCTGTGGAGCAGATGAACAGACACACAGAGGCTTTGTCACTCTACACGGGTACTTTATTCTGTAAACTAGTTCAGATGGCAGTTCAGGTTACAGCACAAACAGTCTATAATCAGGTAGCTGGTCGGGTAGTCACAGAGGGTTGCAAGGTCATTCAGCAGATCCCGTAGTATACTTTCTCTTGTCAATCCCGTGTCCTGCTGCTAAAACCTTCCCCGGCAGAGCCCTCTTGTATACCAGGCCCATTAGGGTGCTGTGAGATTCCCTTCTTCTCCCTCTCTCTCTCTGAAGGGGCTCGACCTTTGGTGGGCGATTCTGATGAGTCTGCACTTTCTAGACAGGGTGTCAGGGTTGATGAACTGACCTGTGATGACCGGTGTGGACGGCTCAGGGGCTGAACACCCTGCACCATATCCTCGGAGCCGGTACTCCGTTAGATGGACCAGGGTTCCCCCAGAGTATGGGCGCTCCGATATAGGGTTACCTCTTTCTTTTCCCAGGCTGCCTCTTCTCTAGGCCTCCTCCCTGGGAGTCTCCTTCTCTCGCTCGGAGGCTCCCCTCTGCTTCGCTCCTCAGTGCAAACTAAAACTCCACTGTCTGACTTCCCTCCTCCCCTAACTCCGCCCAATGGGAATGGGACTACTCGTTTACCGGGGTTAAATGTGGGAGTGCTGGGGATGGGATCAACTTGCAAACCTTACTCTCCCCTGTGACAGGAATAAGTGCACACTCGTTTGTGGGTGCAGTACCCCTACTGTGGCGCATTGACCAGTGGGGTGCCACATGGGGATTGTATAATAAAGCTAATTACAAAAGTTGATAGGGTGGAAAGATAGATGTTTGGGAAGGACATTTTAACATCTCTTTATTTAAAACATGGGATAGAAACTAATGGAGAAATGCAGTGATCCAGCGAGGATAAAATAATATAAATCATATAGTTTGAAGTAGCCCCGTACCAACTGCTGGAGGAAATTATAAAAATCTCTGATTATGCCTTTTTGCATTAGGTTTTCTATTAGTTGTGATCCTTTAAAAAATGAAACCTCAAGCAACTGAAACATGGGAATCCAGCCTTAGAGGCATCAGTACAAGTGTTAGGATTGAGGTTGCCTTGTGCATTAACTTCAATTAACCATATCAGTGGTCCCACCCTTTGTAGTGATTAATGTGTAACTGCACAGGTCAAGAATATCAGATGAGGCCTTGGTGTTCACAACAAGACATACAGACTTTGCTAATGATTCACCATTAGGGCCATGGGGTACTCGGAACTGCGCTGCAGTGTTTCTGGGGAGTCACAGGGGTCAACACCCGGCTTCTGTGGCCCTGGCTTCAGTGTACAAGGGGTTCTTAGCTAGTATAGGGAAAGATATTTGTGACGCTACCCGTGGTTTGTGGCTATGAGTGGCCACCGCTGCTGCAGAACCTTTGGGGATGGTGGATGGACAGCTGGTATGTAGTGGCTATCCATGGATGGAGCAGATGCCTAAGGTAGTTGATGTAGAATCACGTCATTGAATCACGTGAGTACGGTGGTTAATGCTGTATTGTCAAACCGTCAGGCTCACTTACGTCTTGTGCACCACAGTGGGTGGACCTATACAGTCAGGGAATGGTCTGCGTCACTGATGCATTTCGGGGGTCAACGGCCTCCTTCTTCTGAGTGCCATTTTTGCCACTCAAAAGAAGGAGGCCGTTGACCCCCATAATGCATCAGTGACGCAGACCATTCCCTAACAGTATAGGTCCACCCACTGTGGTGCACAAGACGTAAGTGAGCCTGACGGTTTGACAATACAGCATTAACCACCGTACTCACGTGATTCAATGACGTGATTAGTGGCGAGTAGTCGCATAGCGCAGGAGTGCACGGAGCAGTGCACACATACACTGAGGGATCCGGGAACGCCACGCAACCACATGACGGTATCGACCGAACAGCGGAAGCCCGGAGAAAGAGGGTGAACGCTTAAGCCACAGCACTTATTGGGAAAGCCTGCACCTGATTCATAAGGTAAACCCTTGCAGCCTATTACACATCTACACAGCAAAGTGCTTGCACAAAAGTTAAATGTCATTATATTAGCCTGCACTACATAGAGGTGATTAATGATTATATACAGTGAGAAAAAAGTTAACTAAAGTAATCTTAGAGACACATTAGGGCAATAGTTCAACACCATAGTAATAGCACATTTTATGTAAAAAGACACCTTGCATCTAAGTAAAGGTGACACCCATACTATAGAAGTTTAATTACAACTTAATTTATTTCTACACAGAACGTAATCTTTAGGACAATAAACAAGTACATTATAAGGCCAATAGTAAGTAGACGGCACATCCCTGAAAGATATATTAACTTCTGGACACCAAAAACATACTCCTAGGAAATGAGTAAGTGAATAGTTCATTCCTTTTTTTTTTTCTCCTCTCTTTCAACATGAAGTTTGAGGGCCCCAATTTATTACCTAATATATGTTGATTACACCATCAGTTACCAAAATAGACAGGCATTTTCCTGTGGATGAAATACAAGCTTTATAACCAACCAACCTTTTTATATGCACCAAAGGGAACAAGTAAGTCATATGCACTATTTGAAGATATATATTAGGATACAGGACTAGAACCCATAATAGACCATAAAGACTACATTTTTATCAGTTGTATCATGTATCAGTTTTTACTTTGATTGTTTATAGATATTTTAGTTTTTTGCTATAATTAGTATTGAATAATAAAAATATAAGTAGGCATCTAAATTACATAAGTTGTAATTATACAGATAATTTTTAATAAATATCCCCTAGAAGGGTAAAGAAAGTGGAAGGAATAGTTTTATTTATTTATTTATTACTAGCTGTGAGCCCGATGCAAATGCATCGGGATTCTAGAACGTGCATTAATTTGATTATAGTAGTTATAGCTGTTAGCCTGATGCAAATGCATCGGGTATCTAAAATATGTTTATTGTTTTTTTTTAAAGATTTTTAAATATTAATCACATCATCAATAGCAATAATATAAGCCATAGCATTATTATTAGCAGTAATAGCAGTATTAATAGCATTATTAGCAGTATTATGAGCATTAATAACAGTATTAATAGCATTAATAGCATTATTATTAGCATTAATAGCATTATTAATAGCATTATTAGCATTCATAATAGCATTAATAACATTATTAATAGCATTAATAGCATTATTATTAGCATTAATAGCATTAATAATAGCATTATTAGCATTAATAATAGCATTAATAACATTATTAATAGCATTAATAGCATTATTATTAGCATTAATAGCATTAATAATAACATTATTAGCATTAATAATAGCATTAATAACATTATTAATAGCATTAATAGTATTATTATTAGTATTAACAGCATTAATAATAGCATTATTAGCATTAATAATAGCATTAATAACATTATTAATAGCATTAATAGCATTATTATTAGCATTAATAGCAATATTAATAGCATTAATAGGATAAATATTAGCATTAATGGCATTAATAGCATAATTAATAGCATTAATAGCATAATTAATAGCATTAATAGCATTATTATTAGCATTAATAGCATTAATAATAGCATTATTAGCATTAATAATAGCATTAATAACATTATTAATAGCATTAATAGTATTATTATTAGCATTAATAGCATTAATAATAGCATTATTAGCATTAATAATAGGATTAATAACATTATTAATAGCATTAATAGCATTATTATTAGCATTAATAGCATTAATAATAGCATTATTAGCATATAATATTAAATATATTAATAAACATTATTAATTAATAGCATTAATAGATACATTATTATTAGCATTAATAGCATATATTATAATAAGCAAAAATTAGCATTAATAGATAAATATTAGCATTAATAGCATTAAATAGCATTAATTAATAGCATTAATAGCATAATATTTGTTAATAGTAACAATTAATAGCATTAAATTAATTCAGCATTTAGATTAATAGCATTAATTAATAGCATTAATAGCATTAATAATAGCATTAAATAAAAACATTATTAATAGCAATTAATAGCATTATTATTAGCATTAATAGCATTAATAAGCATATATTATATAGCATTAATAGCATTAATAATGCCATTAATAGATAAATTATTAGCATTGAATAGCATTAATAGCATAATTAATAGCATTATAATAGATTATTATTATAGCATTAATAGATAAATTTTAGCATTAATAGCATTATTAATAGCATTATTAATAGCATTATTATTAGCATTAATAGCATAATAATAGCATTATTAGCATTAATAATAGCATTAATAACATCATTAATAGCATATTAATAGCATTAAATTAATTAGCATAAATAGCATTAATAGCATTATTATTAAGCATTAATAGCATTAAATAATACCATAATAGATAATAATATTAATGCATATAATTAGCATTAATAGCATAATTAATAGCATTAATAGCATTATTAATAGCATTAATAGCATTATTATTAGCATTAATAGCATTTAATTGCATTATTATGAGCATTAATAGCATTAATAATACCATGAATAGGAATAAATATTAGCATTAATAGCAATAATAGCATAATTAATAGCATTAAATAAGCATTAATAGATAAATATTAGCATTATAATAGCATTATTAATAGCATTAATAGGATAATATTAGCATTAATAGCAATAATTTAATAGCATTAATAGCATTATTAATAGCATTAATAGCATTATTATTAGCATTAATAGCATTAATAATAGCATTATAGCATTAATAATAGCATTAATAACATTATTAATAGCATTAATAGCATTATTATTAGCATTAATAGCATTAATAGCATTATTAATAGCATTAATAGCATTATTAATTAGCATAAATAGCATTAATAATAGCATTAATAGCATAAATAATAGCATTAATAGCATTAATTAATAGCATTAATAGCATTATTTTAGCATAAATAGCATTAATAATAGCATTAATAGCATTAATATATAGCATTAATAAATTATTAATAGCATTAATAACATTATTATTAGCATTAATAGCATTAATAATAGCATTATTAGCATTAATAATAGCATTAATAACATTATTAATAGCATTAATAGCATTATTATGAGCATTAATAGCATTAATAGTATTATTAATAGCATTAATAGCATTATTAATAGCATTAATAGGATTAATAGCATTATTAATAGCATTAATAGCATAAATAATAGAATTAATAGCATAAAAAATAGCATTAATAGCATTAGTATTAGCATAAAGAGCATTAATAGCAATATTTTTAGCATGAATAGCATTATTAATAGCATTAATAGCATTAATAGGATAAATATTAGCATTAATAGCATTAATAGCATAATTAATAGCATTAATAGCATTATTAATAGCATTAATAGCATTAATAATAGCATTATTAGCATTAATAATAGCATTAATAACATTATTAATAGCATTAATAGCAATATTATTAGCATTATTAGCATTACTAGCATTATTATTAGCATTAATATCATTAATAATACCATTAATAGGATAAATATTAGCATTAATAGCATTAATAGCATAAATAATAGCATTAATAGCATTATTAATAGCATTAATAGCATTATTATTAGCATAAATAGCATTAATAATAGCATTATTAGCATTAATAATAGCATTAATAACATTATTAATAGCATTAATAGCATTATTATTAGCATTAATAGCATTAATAATAGCATTATTAGCATATATTTAATTTTTTTATTATTATTTTTATTTAATTATTTATTATTTTTTATTTATTTTTTAATTATTTTTTAATTATTTTTTAATTATTTTTTTTATTATTAAATTTATTATTTAGGCTGAGACCCAGTTCTCTTTCAGGTCCGCTGAAAGGGCTGATATTCTTAGCATGTATTTATTTTTTTTATTATTATTTTTAATTGAATTATTTATTATTTTTTATTTATTTTTTTATTATTTTTTAATTATTTTTTATTTATTTTTTTTATTATTAAATTTATTTATTTTTTTACTTGCGAGTGAGACACAGTTCTCATTCAGGTCCGCCTTTTTTTTTTCCCCATTGACATACATTAGCGGTGTGTCGGCGATTTTATGGCCGCCCACCTGGTTCTATTTGTCGGCCCTAAAATCGCGGACACACCGCTAATGCATGTCTATGGGCAGTCAGCTCGAATTCTGATTGGTCGGCGTCAGCAGAGAGCGACCAATCAGAAATCGAGCTGACTGCCCATAGAGATGCATTAGCGGTGTGTCGGCGATTTTAGGGCCGACAAATAGAACCAGGTGGCCGGCCATAAAATCGCCGACACACCGGTGATGTATGTCAATGGGAAATGAGGTGCTCTTCTGATTGGCTGAGGGCAGTAGACAGCGACCAATCAGAAGAGCCCCTCACATCTCATTGACATAGAATGGTGGATTTGTCGTCCATTCTATGTTAATGATAAGTGAAGAGGACGTCGGAGCTGGAAGTTGGCGGAAAGAAGACAGAAGATCCCCGGGGCCGGACGAAGAGGCGGAGATGGCGGAAAGAAGAGAGAAGACCCCCGGGGCCGGAGGAAGAGGACGCCTGGCCGGACGGAGGACTTGTGGATCGGACGGACGATCAGATGACTAAGAAGGCATGTAAGTGATCGACGGGGACGTTAGGGTAGGGGACGGCGGGGGCTTCGGGTGTAGGGCTTTAGGTGTTAGCGACAGCGGCGGGGGAAAGCGGCGGGAGCTTAGGAGGCGGTGGGGCTTAGGGGGTAGGGGCTTAGGTGCGGCGGGGCTTAGAGGGTAGGGGGTTAGGTGCGGCGGGGCTTAGGGGGTAGGGGCATAGGTGCGGCGGGTCGGGGCTTAGGGTGTAGGGGTGCGGCGGACTTAGGGGGTAGGGGCTTAGGTGCGGCGGGTCGGGGCTTAGGGTGTAGGGGTGCGGCGGACTTAGGGGGTAGGGGTTTAGGTGCGGTGGGTGGGGGCTTGGCGGCGGACGGTAGGGGCTTAGGTGCAGCGGGTGTTAGGGGGTAGGGGCTTAGGTGTCGCGGGGCTTTTAGTTGCGGCGGGGCTTAGGGGGTAAGGGATTAGGTGCGTCTGGTCGGGGGTTAGGTGCGGCGGGGCTTAGGGTGTAGGGGCTTAGGTGCGGCGGTGCTTAGGGGGTAGGGGCTTAGGTGGGGCGGGTCGGGGCTTAGGATGCGGCGGAGCTTAGAGGGTAGGGACTTAGGGGCGGCGGAGTTAGGGGGTAGGAGCTTAGGTGCGGGGTGGCTGTGCGGACATTGCGGGGTGGGTGTGCGGACATGGGGTGGCTGTGCGGACATGGGGGGGCTGTGTGTACGACATGGGGGTGGCTGTGCGGAGATGGGGGGGGCTGTGTGGACATGGGGGGGCTGTGTGGACATGGGGGGGCTGTGTGGACATGGGGGGGGCTGTGCGGACATGGGAGGGGCTGTGCGGACATGGGGGTGGCTGTGCGGACATGGGGGGGGGCTGTGCGGACATGGGGGGGGCGAATTGTGGGTAGCGGGGAGCGGAGGCGGCTGTGCCGCCTCCGCTCCATGGTCCCCGGGGAGCGAGTTGCGGCTCAGGCTCGCGCTACCTGAGCGGTAAATCGGTAAGGTTGTGGCCGAGCCTGTGGATGGATTTTCGGGCAGCGACTCGCAATGGCCTAGCGCCAATTGCTCGCGCAGCATTGGGCGCTTCGCGCCCAATGTTAAATTCGTATCCACATGACCACGCCGGAAGTAACGCGCGGAGGGGCGCTTTTCCGATTCGCGATTATATAATAGATTTTAAGAGCTAGCGCATAGTCTCACAAGTTGATAATAATTGATTTAAACAACAATGAGGCGATTAACTACGCGGTACTGCCTTCAGACTACTGCAGCAGCTCAAGTGCTAACTGCTAGCTCTAGTGTACTCTTGCAAATAATATAATGTTTTGGGCTATGTTCGAGTCATTCGATGAATGCGAACAATTTGCTAAAAATACGGTAATTTGAAGTTATGTTCGATAATGGTTCGTTGACCAAAGGCGTTACTGACTTTCATAGTAATGCTTTTGTTCAATGTTATCATGAATTTCAGTGTCTAGTAATAGTGGGTGGGAAGGAGAGGGCTGGGGAGAGGTCTGTGGTCGAATAATGCAGATCTGCATTATTTTTTTCCTTCCCACACTTATTGTGGGTGGTCCAGTTTGTCAGTCTATCAGCATGCATAGAGCAAAGTACACTTTTTGCACACAAGGGCTTGTGTCATTGGCTGGGTATGTCACATGTCCATAACATATAAGAACAGGCCATTTTCCCTCCTCGCCTTTTTGTCAGTTTTGGAGCTCAGTGTCAGACGTCACCACTGCTGCTGTGTGCACTACATAGATAGTTAGATTGTGATTCTTTTCCAAGTTAGGTAGATGGTAAGTTTAGGGACTACTTCCAAGAACAGCCCTTTTTAGGGCTTAAAAGCACTGTGTGCCTGGCAGGTATGTTCCAGTGCTGTGCAAGATTTTTTACAGCATCTGGCCAAATCTAGCCAAGTTAAACCTTTTTGGCTAGTAGCAGTGTGTGCCAGGCACTGGTGTAGCACTGTTGTGAAGAAAGATACAGCACCTGTCTATACTAGCCATTTGTTACTGCAGCTAGCCAAGCAAATATTTTTTGGCTAGTAGCAGCGTGTGCCAGGCACTGGTGTAGCACTGTTGTGAAGAAAGCTACACCTCCTGTCTTTACTAGCCATTTTTTACTGCATCTAGCTAAGCAAATCCTTTTAGGCTGGTACCACTGTTTCACTAGGTAGCTGTGTTCCAGTGTTCTGTTGAAATCTACTGCCACACAGCGCAGAAAACACTTTTGTATTTCATCTGCCCAACCTACTTACCAAAACCTGTTTAGGGTAGTACCACTGTTTGACTAGGTAGCTGTGCTCCAGTGTTATGTTGAAATCTACCGCCACACAGAGCAGAAAACTCTTTTGTGTTTCATCTGCCCAAACCTACTTACCATAACATATTCACGGTAGTACAACTGTTTCACTAGGTAGCTGTGTTCCAGTGTTCTCTTGAAATCTACTGCCACACAGTGCAGAAGACGCTTTTGTATTGCATCTGCCCAAACTTACTTACCAAAACCTATTTAGGCTAGTTCCACTGTTTCAGTAGGTAGCTGTACTCCAGTGTTGTGTTGATATCTACCGCCACACAGCACAGAAAACTCTTCTGTATTGCATTTGCCCACACCTACTTACCAAAACATATTTAGGGTAGTACCACTATTTCACTATTTAGCTGTGTACCTGTGTTCTGTTGAAATCTACCGCCATACAGTGCAGAAAACACTTTTGTATTGCATCTGACCAAACCTACTTATCTATTATATAATCGCGAATCGCAAAAGCGCCCCTCTCGGCGCTACTTCCGGCGTGGTCATGTGGATACGCGCGAAGCATTGGCCGCGAAGCGGCCATTGCGAGCCGTTTTAACTCGACTCGCAATGGCCGCCAATGCCGCCTCTGCTCCCCGCTACCCACAGCCCACCTCCGACTATGCAGCTGCCCCCTGTGCCTCCCCCCCAGCCCCGATCCACAGCCCAGCAACGCTCCCCACACCCGCACCGACCTCCAGCACCGCACACCCCCCCCTCACTGCCCGCACACCTCCGCCGCCAGCCCCCATCCACAGTCTAGCACAGCCCCCCCGCAATGTCCGCACAGCACCCCCCCCCAATGTCCGCACAACACCCCCCCCAATGTCTGCACAACACCCCCCCACAATGTCAGCACAACACCCCCCCACAATGTCCGCACAACACCCCCCCACAATGTCCACACAGCACCCCCCCACAATGTCCACACAGCCCCTCCCCTCCAATGTCCGCACAGCCCCTCCCCTCCAATGTCCGCACAGCCCCTCCCCCCCAATGTCCGCACAGCCCCTCCCCCCCAATGTCCGCACAGCCCCTCCCCCCAATGTCCGCACTGCACCTAAGCCCCGCCGCACCTAAGCCCCTACCCCATAAGCCCCGCCGCACCTAAGCCCCTACCCTCTAAGCCCCACCGCACCTAAGCCCCTACCCCCTAAGACCCGCCGAACCTAAGCCCCTACCCTCTAAGCCCCGCCGCACCTAAGCCCCTACCCTATAAGCCCCGCCGCATCTAAGCTCCTACCCTATAAGCCCCGCCGCATCTAAGCCCATAATCCCTAAGTCTAAGTCCGCCGCACCTAAGCCCCTACCCCCTAAGTCCGTCGCACCTAAGCCCCTACACCCTAAGCCCCGCCGCACCTAAGCCCCGACCCGCCGCACCTAAGCCCCTACCCCCTAAGCCCCGCCGTGCCTAAGCCCCTACCCCCTAAGCCCCACCGCACCTAAGCCCCGACCTGCCGCACCTAAGCCCCTACCCCCTAAGCCCCGCCGCACCTAAGCCCCTACCCCCTAAGCCCCGCCGCACCTAAGCCCCTACCGTCCGCCGCCGCCCCGCCGCACCTAAGCCCCTACCCCCTAAGTCCCGCCGCACCTAAGCCCCGACCCGCCGCACCTAAGCCCCTACCCCCTAAGCCCCGCCGCACCTAAGCCCCTACCCCCTAAGCCCCGCCGCACCTAAGCCCCGACCCGCCGCACCTAAGCCCCTACCCCCTAAGCCCCGCCGCACCTAAGCCCCGACCCGCCGCACCTAAGCCCCTACCCCCTAAGCCCCGCCGCACCTAAGCCCCTACCCCCTAAGCCCCGCCGCACCTAAGCACCTACCGTCCGCCGCCGCCCCACCGCACCTAAGCCCCTACCCCCTAAGCCCCGCCGCACCTAAGCCCCGACCCACCGCACCTAAGCCCCTACCCCCTAAGCCCCGCCGCACCTAAGCCCCTACCCCCTAAGCCCCGCCGCACCTAAGCCCCGGCCCGCCGCACCTAAGCCCCTACCCCCTAAGCCCCGCCGCACCTAAGCCCCTACCCCCTAAGCCCCGCTGCACCTAAGCCCCTACCGTCCGCCGCCGCCCCGCCGCACCTAAGCCCCTACCCCCTAAGCCCCGCTGCACCTAAGCCACTACCCTCTAAGCCCCGCCGCACCTAAGCCCCTACCCTCTAAGCCCCGCCGCATCTAAGCCCCTACCCCCTAAGTCTAAGTCCGCCGCACCTAAGCCCCACCGCACCTAAGCCCCTATCCCCTAAGCCCCGCCGCCTCCTAAGCTCCCGCCGCTTTCCCCCGCCGCTGTCACTAACACCTAAGGCCCTACACCCGAAGCCCCCGCCGTCCCCTAACCTAACGCCCCCGTCGATCACTTACATGCCTTCTTAGTCATCTGATCGTCCGTCCGATCCACAAGTCCTCCGTCCGGTCAGGCGTCCTCTTCCTCCGGCCCCGCCGCTCATCTCTCTTCTTTCCGCCATCTCCGGCTCTTCGTCCGGCCCCCGGGGTCTTCTGTCTTCTTTCCGCCAACTTCCACCTCCGACGTCCTCTTCACTTCTCATTAAGATAGAATGGACGAAAAATCCGCCATTCTATCCCTATGAGATGTGAGGCGCTCTTCTGATTGGTCGCTGTCTACTGCCCTCAGCCAATCAGAAGAGCACCGCATTTCCCATTGACATACATTAGCGGTGTGTCGGCGATTTTAAGGCCGCCCACCTGGTTCTATTTGTCGGCCCTAAAATCGCGGACACACCGCTAATGCATGTCTATGGGCAGTCAGCCCGATTTCTGATTGGTCGCTCTCTGCTGACGCCGACCAATCACAATTCGACCTCACTGCCCATAGACATACATTAGCGGTGTGTCCGCGATTTTGGGGCCGACAAATAGAACCAGGGGCCCGGCCGTTAATTCGCTGACACACCGCTAATGTATGTCAACAAATAAATTTAATAATAAAAAAAATAATAAAAAAATAATTAAAAAATAATAAAAAAAATAAATAAAAAATAATAAATAATTAAATAAAAAATAATAAAAAAAAAATTAAATAAATGCTAATAATATGAGCCCTTTCAGCGGACCTGAAGGAGAACTGTGTCTCAGCCTCAGGCTCACTTAAAATAACTAATAAATTTAATATATAAAAAAAATAATTAAAAAATAATTAAAAAATAATAAAAAAATAAATAAAAAATAATAAATAATTAAATAAAAAATAATAATAAAAAAAAATAAATGCTAATAATATGAGCCCTTTCAGCGGACCTGAAGGAGAACTGTGTCTCAGCCTTAGGCTCACTTAAAATAACTAATAAATTTAATAATAAAAAAAATAATTAAAAAATAATTAAAAAATAATTAAAAAATAAATAAAAAATAATAAATAATTAAATAAAAAATAATAATAAAAAAAAATAAATGCTAATAATATGAGCCCTTTCAGCGGACCTGAAGGAGAACTGTGTCTCAGCCTCAGGCTCACTTAAAATAACTAATAAATTTAATAATAAAAAAAATAATTAAAAAATAATTAAAAAATAATAAAAAAATAAATAAAAAATAATAAAAAAATTAATAAAAAATAATTATATTAAAAAAAAATGCTAATAATATGAGCCCTTTGAGCGGACCTGAAGGAGAACTGTGTCTCAGGCTCAGGCTCACTTAAAATAACAAATAATAAATTAATTTATTAATAAAGAAAATAATTAAAAAATAATAAAAAAAAAAAAAAATTATACATAATAATATAAAAAATAAGAATAAAAAAAAAAATGCTAATAATAATGATATTACTGCTAATAATAATGCTATTAATGCTAATAATTATGCTATTAATGCTAATAATAATGCTATTAATGCTAATAATTATGCTATTAATGCTAATATTTATGTTATTAATGCTAATAATTATGATATTAATGCTAATAATTATGGTATTAATGGTAATAATAATGCTATTAATGCAAATAATATTGCTGATAATTCTATTATTAATGCTATTAATGCTAATAATAATGCTATTAATGCTAATAATTATGCTATTAATGCTAATAATAATGCTATTAATGCAAATAATATTGCTATTAATGCTATTATTAATGCTATTAATGGTAATAATAATGCTATTCATGCAAATAATATTGCTATTAATGCTATTATTAATGCTATTAATGCTAATAATTATGCTATTAATGCTATTATTAATGCTATTAATGCTAATAATTATGCTATTAATGCTAATATTTATGCTATTAATGCTAATAATTATGCTATTAATGGTAATAATTATGCTATTAATGGTAATAATAATGCTATTAATGCAAATAATATTGCTATTAATGCTATTATTAATGCTATTAATGGTAATAATAATGCTATTAATGCAAATAATATTGCTATTAATGCTATTATTAATGCTATTAATGCTAATAATTATGCTATTAATGCTAATGTTATGCTATTAATGGTAATAATAATGCTATTAATGCAAATAATATTGCTATTAATGCTATTATTAATGCTATTAATGCTAATAATTATGCTATTAATGCTATTATTAATGCTATTAATGCTAATAATTATGCTATTAATGCTAAATATTTATGCTATTAATGCTAATAATTATGCTATTAATGGTAATAATAATGCTATTAATGCAAATAATATTGCTATATAATTCTATTATTAATGCTATTAATGCTAATAATTATGCTATTAATGCTAATAATTATGCTATTAATGGTAATAATAATGCTATTAATGCAAATAATGTTGCTATTAATGCTATTATTAATGCTATTAATGCTAATAATTATGCTATTAATGCTAATAATTATGCTATTAATGGTAATAATAATGCTATTAATGCAAATAATATTGCTATTAATGCTATTATTAATGCTATTAATGCTAATAATATAATGCTAATTTAAATGACTAAATAATTATTGCTATTAAATGTAATATTAATGCTAATAATGCAAATAAGTATTGCAATAATTTGCTATTATTATTGCTATTAATCCTAATAATTATGCTATTATTGCTAATATTTATGCTATTAATGCTAATAATTATGCTATTAATGGTAATAATAATGCTATTAATGCAAATAATATTGCTATTAATGCTATTATTAATGCTATTAATGCTAATAATTATGCTATTAATGCTAATATTAATGCTAATTATGCTAATAATAATCATATTAACGCTATTAATAATGCTATTAAGGCTAATAATCATGCTATTTATGCTATTCAAAATGCTATTAATGCTAATAATTTTGCTATTAATGCTCTTTATGCTAATACTCATATTAATGCGATTATTTATGCTATTAATTCTATTATTTAGGCTATTAATGCTATTAATAATGGTATTAATGTTATTAATAATGCTATTAATGCTATTCATGCTAATATTAATGCTATTAATTCTAATAATCATGCTATTAATCCTATTAATAATGCTATTAATGCTATTTTTAATTCTATTAATGCTATTAATAATTTTATTAATGCTAATAATGCTATTACTCCTCATAATAATGCTATTAACGCTATTATTAATGCTATTTATGGTCATAATGCTATTAATACTAAGAACAATACTATTAATAGTACTATTATTGCTGTTAATAATGCTATTAATGCTAATAATAATGCTGTTAATGCTAATAATTATGCTATTCATGGTAATAATAATGCTATTAATGCAAATAATATTGCCACGTTCTAGAATCCCGATGCATTTGCATCGGGCTCACAGCTAGTCAAAACATATTTAGGCTGTGTGCCCACATAGTGGTTTAGTGACGTTCAAATCGCCAGTAAACCACTGGAAAATTCAAGGAGCCTAGACTCCTGAGCTCAGAAGTCACCAGCGGTTTTCCAGCGGTTTCTCAGCGGTTTCCCAGCAGTTTTTTCAGTGTGTGCACAGCGTTTTTACAGTCGGTTTTTCCAGCGGTTTTTCCGGCGGTTTTCTATGGAGGATTTTGTCCATGGAAACGCTCAAAAACCGCTGAGAAGAATTGACATGATGTATGCTGCTAAACCACTGGGAAACCGCCCAACCTCTGGCAGATCTGCTCACATAAACCCACTATGTGTGCACAGCGTTTTCTAAATTACATAAGGTTACTTGTAAGTCCTAAAGCTGCTAATGATTTACATAAATTTAAATAAAACCTATGCTAAACCGCCGGCGGTTTTCGCTGCTAAACCGACACTAAACCACTATGTGGGCACACACCCTTAGGGTAGTACCACTGTTGGCCACTTAGCTCTGCTAGCTTTACATCCATAGTTTTTTTTGTGCCAACAACTACAGAGTTGCCAATTAGTTACCTTTAAATATGAGTGGCAAAAGGTCTGCTGATGGTGGAAAGGGGAATAGGCATGTAGGAAAGGGTAAAAATCTTTTTGTCCGTGGGGTAGGTGCTAAAGTAACAGAAACATCTGCTGAACAAATACCGTCTTCAAGCCAAAGTAAAATGTCTACTTCTTTTAGTGGACAATCTACTATCATCCCTTTTTATTTAGCAGAGCATTGCTTAAACTTGTAGATCAGGCCTAAAAAGAGCAGGTGCTTCAATGGATATCAAGCGCTTAATCAAGTGGGCTCTCTACCTCAACTTCAACATCACAAACACTCCAGTCCTCAAAGTTGTCACCACAATCGCATTTGCTTCCTCACAGTTCATAAGTCTCCAGCCGCCCTACTGACTATGGGTTAACACAGATCGGTGAGTATGCAGAGCTGTTCACTCATACTATAGCCTGGGAATCAGGGGTCTGCTCCAAAGCTTCATTGAGTCAAGATGAGGAAATGGTCTGCACTGATGCCCAAAATCTTTGTGAATCGGATCCAGGCCCAGATGTGAAGAAGGGTCCAAGCATAATGTAGACCCTCACTTCCAAACTGTAACCCCTGTTGTTGGAGACAATGAGGCAGATGATAATGAGACTCAGATACCTGATTGGAATGACAACTTTACTTTGCGCTCAGGGCAGGAAGAAGTTGGCTCTGAGGATGATGAGTATGAGAACACACAGGGTGATGATAATGTTGGAGATCCCACTTACTGTCAACCCACAGGCAGGTAGTTGATGAGCTCAGCAGAGGAGGTGAAGGAGGATGCTAGTGACAAGGTTACGTTGCTGCTTCCTGGACAGAGATGGAGTCCTGGAAGCATGAAAACATCTGTGTCCTCAGCCACAACTCTACCACTGTGCAGAAGCCATGGTGGCTCTGCAGGTTGCATGGGCGCTAAGCCTTGCCAAGCCTCTGCCTTTTTTCAGATCACAAAAGATGACCCAACTCATGTTATCTGCAAGGTTTGTAAACGAAATCTGAGTAGAGGCCAAAAAATCAAAAGTTTGATTACTTGATGCATGAACCGTCACATGGACATGAAGCATAATTCACAGTGAGAAGCTCACTGTGCTACAATTCGGCCTAGCGGGCCTGGCCAACTGCCGTCTGGCCCATCAAGTGCATCTGCAGCTTCTTCATCCTCTGTGACTGTGGGAACAGCTGTCACACAGGCTTTCGGCTGCAGAATTTCACCTCTTTACCCGCAACAGCCAGTGTGATTGACAGATCATCAGCTGTTTTGGAAGTGGAAACACCTGCTGGTGTTGAGCGCTGTAAGACATTGATAGTGCCACCTTTTCATGAATGCAACATAATATGTCCGCCTGCATCTCCCTCACAGACTAGCAGTTTGTCTGGAACATCCTACTCAACCCTGTCTCAGCACAGCAGCAAGCCCTCAGTCCCTCAGATGTGGACAAGTAAAAACTTTTTCCTCCTACTTATGCCAAAGCTAAGAGGTTGAATTTCACCATCTGCATGCTGTTGGCTATGGAAATGTTGCCTTTCCGGCGGGTGGATTCAGAGTATTTTTGAGACCTTATGGCTGTCGCAGTGCCCCAGTACCAGATGCCCAGTCGCCACTACTTCTCAAAGACAGCTTTGCCTGCGCTACACCAGCATGTTGCACACAACATCACCACTCCCTTGAGAAACTCTGTGTGTGACAGGATGGATTTCACCACAGACACTTGGATGAGTAAGCATGAACAGGGGCGTTACATGTAGCTGACTGGGCACTGGGTGACTATGGTGACAGTAAGAGAACAGGCTGCTGTACAAGTCTTGCCATCCCCATGGGTTGTGTGTCAAACCTCTGCATTTAGAAGTTCCTCCACTGCTTCTGCCTCCTCCACCTCGTCTAGGTCCTCCACCTGCGCCCAAAGCCTGTCTGGTAATGTGACCCGTGTTCAAACTGCGCAGAAGGAATCCAGCACACCTCCTTACTATGCTGGCCGCAGGGCTCAACGCCATCAGGTGGTGTTTACAATAACATGTCTGGGAAATGTGAGTCACACAGCTGACGATGGTCAGCCTTGGAGACTGAGTTTACTCAATGGTTGTCTCCACTGAACCTGCAGCAAGGGAAGGCGTATGCGACCATGAGGCCTGGGTGCGGCCCTTCGCCGGGGCAAGGTGACACACATGCCTTGTATGGCTCACATCTTGAACCTGGTCGTCCAGCAATTTCTAGCCCACTATCCCGGCTTAGATGCGCTTCTGCAGAGGGCACAGTCGCTGTGTGCTCACTTCCGCCGTTTGTATTCCGCAGCTCAATGACTTATATAGCTACAGAAGTCGTTCGGCCTGCCGGTTCACTGCCTGAAATGCGATGTGCCGACACGATGGAATTCCACTCTGGACATGTTGCAGTGACTGTGGCAGCAGTGACGAGCCCTGGTGCAATATGTTATGACGTATAGCCTGGGCCAACGCGATCCAGAGGAGGGGCAAATCACGCTGCTGGAGTGGTCTCAGATCAAGAACCTCTGCACCCTTCTGCAAAGTTTTGAAATGGCTACTAAGATGTTTAGCACTGACGATGCTATTATCAACATGACTATTCCGGCCATCTACATGCTGGAGCACACTTTAACCAGTATTCAGAGTCAGGTGGTGGTCCAAGAGGAAGGGGAGGAAGTACAGGAGGCGTATGCAGAAGGGATAACAAGATCTCAAAGGTCCAGATGGTCATCAGAACCAAGACGGCTGACATGGGAGGGTGGGGTAGAGGGATTAACGAGGGTGCATGGTAGCAGCCAAACTGTTGATGAAGGTGCAGGAGCCGAAGAAGAAATGGAGGACAAAGAGGCGATGGGCATGGAAGACTCAGCAGATGATCGAGATCTTGATCACTTTTCTGTTGTGCGAGGTTGTGGGGAGAGGGCAGAGGAAGAAAGCGTGAATGTTACCTTGCCACCACCAACACAAAAAGGACTGCGGCCTCCTGGATACGCAAGACACATGAGTGCCTTCTTGCTGCACTAATTGCAATATGATTGATACTTGGATTGTTAGAGTTAGAAGTAATGCCAACTACTGGGTTGCCACACTGTTAGATCCACGGTATAAGAGTAAATTTGGCCAAATGATTCCTGCCCTGGAAAGGGACGCACGCATGCAGGAGTATCAACAGATGATTTTACACAATCTTAGTACTGCTTTTCCCCAAAACACCAGTGGTGCACATAGTGAATATCGCAGTTGTAACTATCCAACCCGGGGAATGTCGAGTCATCATCACTCAAAAGTTAACAGTAACAGTCTATCTGGTAACATCAATTTTGTAGAATAGTTTCACCATTTTGTTTAAACCACCCTTTGCAACACCAGAAGAGAGAACAAGTCTGACACATAGTGAACGCCTAGAGAAGATGGTACAGGAGTATCTACAGATGAATATCGATGCCATGACTATGGAACTGTACCCTTGTGCATTTTGGGCTTCAAAACTGGAAAAATGGCCTGAGCTCGCCACTCATGCCTTGAATATTTTGTCGTGCCCTGCAGCCAGCGTTCTCTCTGAACGTGTTTTCAGCGCTGCTGGTAGTGTGCTGATAGATAAACGCACAAGGCTGTCCAGTGGCAATGTATAATCTGTAAAAATGAGAATGCGCAATAGGGTCTTATCTCCTAACAGAGATGCGTGGTGATAGATAGTATGAGATCTGCTATCTCCCTGAGGAAGGAGCCAGGGGGGGCTTCGAAACGCATGGGAATAAAGTTTTATCAACCCAGATACCCTGGTGAGTCTGATATTCCTTTTGGGCAGCAGCGCAGACTTTTAAGTCACTTCATCCTGGAAACCAGTGGCAATGTAGACAGACTAACGTTTATCAAGATGAACAAGTCATGGATCCACAAGGACTTTTCCACCCCTGTGTCAGCCTGGGGAGACTAAACGCTTTTGTACTTTTCAATGTGCTGCATTAAACTCCCCATTTCAATATTTCAACTCTAGGCAATTGATACCACTCAAGTGGTGACTGTGCCTATTTTTTTGAAAAATGGAGACTGTTGTTAGGGTCTCCTTGCTGTTTGTTGTTTGACTTGAGTAGGGCCCTCTGAGCTCAATACCTATCCCTGAGACTCCTGCCCTGTTTCTGAATATTCAACCTTTTTGTCCATTAAACCAGTGATTAACAAATTTGCTGTATTCACATCCACCATTTTTGGGTGCTTAAAAGCAGTGATTACTATATTTCCCTTAATGTTTACATAAACTGGTTTTTGGGCATCAAACCAGGTTTGGGCCCTTAAAAGCATTGTTTGGTCAATCTCTCCCCTGTCCACTAGGCCTATACAGGTCACTGACCTACCCGACTAGTTTTTCCGGTAATATTCCACGAAACTTATATTTGTCCCACCTGTGTGTGGCAGGGCATACATTGATGGGAGCGCTTGCATGAGCTTTCAGTTTATCCAGCCTACTAGGCCTTAACAGCTCACTGACCTACCTGACTAGTTTTTACAGTAATACTCCACGAAGCTGATGGTGGTCGCACCTGTGTGTGTGGCGAGGCATATCATTGATGGGAGCGCTTGCTTGAGCATGGAGTTTATCCAGCCCAGTAGGCCAAAACAGGTCACTGACCTACCTCTCTAGTATTTCCTGTAATACTACACGAAACGTATACTTGTCCCACCAGTGTGTGGTGGGGAATATCATTGATGGGAGCGCTTGCATTAATTTGAGTTTACCCGGTCCAGTAGGCCTAAACAGGTCACTGACCTACCTGACTAGTTTTTACTGTAATACTCCACGAAACTGATGGTGGTCTCACCTGTGTGTGGCGCGGCATATCATTGATGGGAGTGCTTGCATGAGCTTTGAGTTTATCTGACCAAGTAGGCCTAAACAGGTCACTGACCTGACTAGTTTTTTCAGTAATATTCCACAGTTGTTCCACCTGTGTGTGGCAGGGCATAACATTGATGGGAATGATTGGATGAGCTTTGAGTTTATCTGGTCTACTAGGCCTAAACAGGTCACTAAATCAAGTACTGGATAAAGGGAAAGAGAAGCGCAATAGGGTCTTATCATTTAAAAAGAGGGGACTAAATTTAATTAGTCGCTCACCTGGGAGGGTTGTGTAGCACATAACCAGCGTCAAGGCAAAGGAAATAGCTGCTGCAAGGATCCACGCCACAACAATCAACGTAGTTCAAAATTGCAGAGGATGGACGGTGTATACGGACCTGCGCTGCATGAACCAAAAGTATCAGATGGTGTTCATCATTATATTTCTGACACGTTTCGAAGTTAGTCCCAACTCCTTCCTCAGGTATTATTACTGAGGAAGGAGTTGGGACTAACTCCGAAACGCGTCGGAAATAAAAAATATAATGATGAACACCGTCTGATCCTTTTGGCTCATGCAGCACAGGTCCGTATACACCGTCCATCCTCTGCAATTTTGAACTACGCTAAACAGGTCACTGACCTACTAGTTTTTCTTGCAATACTCCAGAAAACCTATAGTTGCTGACAATGTTTAACCTTGAAATTCAAGGCAAGGTCCTGTTCCAGACCCTGTGCCTTGCAGGCAGGCTGGGCCATTCAGCAATAATTGGTCTGGGACAATTGATGCCATTTTGCTGACCCTTTTAGGAAGAGTGGGGACTCTTGTTGGGGTCCCCTTGCTGTGTGGTACATGATTTGAGGAGGGTGTGACATGCCTATACCATGCCTATACCTGTGTCGTATCCTACTTTTACTCATCCACCTCTTTTTAAATAATGTAGAAAACTAATGCCACTTTTCCCCTGACTATTTGTAGTGTGGTTAGATTGTTGTCACTTTTCCTGGTGTTTGTTGTCTATTCTGAGTAGTTTGACAGCCTTTGAAGGTGTTTTCTATGTGTTTGCTGTAGTCTGCTATTGATTCCAATGGGGTTTGAAGGTGTTCGACGAATATTCGATGAACAATTCGATGAACACACCCTAATTCGGTGAATCGAATTCAAACAATTAGGCGGTGGCTCATTGCTATTTGACACCGCTCTGCTCCCCTGGCTGTCCCCAACTTCCTCAGACCCTTGCCCTCAGGTCACTCAACCTAGGTCTAGCTTTCCTGGGACAAGCTTAACACTGCTCTAGTCCACAGGATGTCTTCCTCAGTACTGCTCCATACTGAACTCTGCTATACCTGAGTTGAGCTTGGCTCTGCTCAAGTCCACAGGTCCTTCTCAGTCCTCCCAGGAACTGAACTGACTAACTCTGCCCCAGACCAAAATTTATAGGGGAGCTCACCCTGAACCCGGGTTTACATCTCCCACTTCCGGCCTGGAGGCAGAAAGGTGTTGTGCGCTTTGGGTTTTGCCTGGTATAGATGCCCTCTGTTGCTCCCAGGTATGACACTAACCCCGGGGGAGATAGTGACATAGTGGCATCCGGTCTCTGAGGTGCCACATTCCCCCTAGTGAAATTCAGTACTCCTGGATTGAGGTAACCTTTTCAAAAGAGAAAACATGAACAATAACAATATTGAATGACAATGAAAGTGTACAGAGTCTCAAACATTCAAAAAATACAAAAACCAATAAAAATGAAAAAGCAGTCACTTTGGTGATTAGTCCTTCCACCATTCGCTGATGATTAATATTTACAGGTAGTCTTTACTACAACCAGTACAGTGGTATAATGGTCCATTTTTAAACATAAAAGTTCAAGAATACTCAAAAGTTTATACAGTATACTCTTGTAGGCGCATACGCTTAGTGGTTACTTTGTTACTTATTTACACTTTTATATACAAACAAGAAAAACATATTTACATTTTAACCTTATTGGTACCCTAATCTTGATACCTAACTGGGATTTGACCTTGGGTACTGCGTTGGGATCTTCACAGCACGGGTGCTTCTACTGATGACCTAGCCTGGTCTAATGTGTCTGTTGGTGACCCAGTAGTGTTTGTACTGCGAGTAGGCCTATGCAACACTGGTATACTAGAGTGTCTTCTTAGTCTTACCATGGGACTGACAGATTCACTGCTAGCATGGGGTGGTTCTTCCTGTTGTTCTACAGGTGTGGCTTCTGATACCTCAGCTTGCGGTTCTTCACGTGTTGCTTTTTCTGGTACCACTGTTTGGGGAAAGGCTAACATGGGAACAACAATTGTCCATGGTACTGTGTGCATGTCTTAGGAAAGTCTCCTAGAACCTTATGAATTACTTCTTCTTCTTCTTTTGGTTTTACAGGTGGAGGCATGTCTGGTGCTTTCTCTTGATTCTTCAATGTGTCTGGACATACTTTAAGATTGTTTGTGGAAACTGCTGCTGACGTATTTCCATCATCTGTACTGATAAGGCACACCTTGGTATTGTGGAAGTTTGATGGCAACACTTTATATGGTACTGCTTCCCATTGATCATCAAGTTTGTTAGTGCATCTCTTCCTGTTAAAGAGGACCTGTCACCCCCCTGGTGCTATGCTAACTGAATGCAGCACTGAATGCAGCATGTCTGCTGCATTTAGGGAAGGGTCCGCCAATTCTCAAGCCCCCCTGTAAGTTGTTTAAAAGACTTTAGAAAGTGTATAGATAAGGAGTCCGGAGGGACTTACTCAGTAATGAGTCATCACTGTTGCTGGTGTCCTCCCCGCTTCCTGCCTTCTGTATGCCACCTACAGCCCTCTCTTGTTCAGCCTCCTCTATATGTCATCACTGTTGCTGGTGTCCTCCCCGCCTCCAGCTCTCATGAGGCTGAACAAGAGAGGTTTTGTAATTTGTGTAGCAGCGCGGACTTACAACATACCGTCTCTATTCAATACTAGGATTAACTACCACATTGCACGTGGAAGTGTGTGTCTCGCAGTAGCTATCTATGTTATTTTTTACTGGTTGTGTGTCACACAACCTGCAAAGGTGAGCAGTTTTATTGAGCGGCTTCATAGCCACCCTTATACCCTTATATATAATGATAAGACCCTATTTGCGCTTGCTTCCTTTAACTACATCTGGCTTCACGACGCCCATATCCAAGTCAATGGGTAATTTGCCAGGTCTTGCTCTCATGAGATATGCTGGAGTACAATTGGTGGAACTCACTGGGACATGATTGTGCAAGTCCACTAGATCCAATATGTGCATGGCAAATCACCTGCCACATGTCTTTGTAGGTAGAGGTGATTTTCTCAGCCTGCACCTGGGCTTGCTCCACATAATGGGGTCTGACTGCATCCTGTCAAGTGCTGTGTTGATTTTGTATCTGGCTGTTGATGGTAAGAATATGTCCACTAGATCTGACATCTTTTCTGGCCACAAGCGTCTTTCTTCCAATAACAATGTTTTCAGCAGGTCTATGACTACCTGATTTATCTTTTCACACATTCCATTAGTTTGTGGGTGGTACGGAGTGGTTCTTATCTTCTTACACCCATGCATGTTACAGAATTCTTGAATGATCTCCACTTCAAAGGTTGGTCCTTGGTCTATTAATCCTTGTTCAGGATAACCATGGGGTCTGCGAAAGTGAGCCTGGAATGCTTTAGCTGTAAGGTCCTTCACAAGTACTACTACAAGAAAACGGGAGTAATGGTCTACTATGGTAAGGGCATAGACATGGCCTGTCCTATTTTGACTCAACTTCACATGATCCAAGGCCACAAGTTCCAGCGGGTGTTTGGTGATGATTTTCTGTAGTGGGGCTCTTGGGTATCTCGATCCTTTCTTCTTAGGTCGCATGGTCGTCAATCTCTGCACCAGTTTTCAATGGCTCTCCTCATGCCAACCCAGTAGAATTTTTCTCTCAGCAGAACCTCCACTTTCTTCCACCCAAAAATACCCTGCGCCATCATGGTAGGCCTCTAGCACCATCTGGACATCCCTTCTTGGCACTACTATTTACCAGTCAAGCTCATGGGTTCTGGAATTGGTATAAAGTCTGCACAATGTACCTCCATATGAACAGTCTGCTCTTCTCTTTTCACAGCTGTTGGGCTACTTGTGTAGCATCTGGACCAGAATATGGACCTTTTTGTGTCAACAGTTCTTTAACTACCGTGTTTCCCCGAAAGTAAGACCCTGTCTTACATTAATTTTACCTCCGAAAGTCGCACCCTGTCTTACTTTTAGGGGGGGGGTCTTACATTAGCCCAAAAAAAGACAATTTTTTTTTTTTAACAAAAAAATTAACATTTATTAACATGTTGAACAGTATTTCACTGCAGCCTCCCATAACAGTGCCATATCCCACTGCAGCCTCCCATAACAGTGCCATATCCCACTGCAGCCTCCCATAACAGTGCCATATCCCACTGCAGCCTCCCATAACAGTACTGCAGTGTACCGTGTACACACAGACACACACAGCTCCATACACACACACCCATGCGGTACCCATACACACCCATACCCATAGGTACACATACAGTACACACACAGACAGACAGCCCCATACACACACCCATGGTTATGGTTATACAGTACACACGTTTCCATACTTTTTTTTTCTCTGGGTCACTTTTGTTTTCCTCTGCGGTGCAGCTGTGGGACGCTTCTGCTGCAGGGGACGCTGGGCCAATCAGCAACGAGCTGGGACTGCAGTGACGTCGGGGCTGGGCGGCCAATCACAGCTCGAGCTGCTGGGCCAATCAGCACTCGAGCTGATGGGCCAATCCGCAGCGAGTCGGGGACAGCAGTGACGTCGGGGCTGGACACAGCGGGGGACACACCGGGGGACAGCGGCGGCCCAAGGGTACGGTACTAAGGGAGGCCTTATATTCCCCACAGCCCCCCCCCCAGGCGGCCTTACATTCAGGGGGGGCCTTATATTAGCAGACCCCCCCATTCCCCCTACCCTGTCTTACTTTCGGGGGGGTCTTACTATCGAGGAAACAGGGTATGAGTGCAGCTGGATCACTGTCTTTAGTCTCTGCCCATCCATGGTGGGGTAACGGGTTCAGCGTGGTTTCTTGACGTTGATCTTTTCAATAGTTCTTACATTGCATCACATGAGGGTGGTGAAAAGCCGGTAGCTATATCTCTTCTAGCTCCTCCGGGTCTTTTCCCACATCCTGCAAATGGGGCATCCTGGACAGTGCATCAGCATTGGCATTCTTGTGGCCTGCCCATTACTTGATGTTAAAATTGTAATTAGACAGCCGGGTCATCCACCGCTGCTCCAGTGCACCTAGCTTTGCTGTCTGCAGGTGAGTCAATGGATTGTTGTTCGTGAAGATAGTAAATATGGCAGCAGCCAGGTAATCCATGAAACGCTCTGTAACTGCCCAGACTATGGCTAGAAACTCTAACTTGAATGAATTGTAGTTCTCTGGGTTTCTTTCTGTAGGACACAGCTTCCTGCTGGCGTAGGCTATGACTCTTTCTCTGCCTCTTTGCACTTGGGATAACACTGCTCCTAATCCCACATTACTGACGTCAGTGTACAACACAAATGGCTGGCTGTAATCCAGATAGGCTAGGATCTCATCACCCATCAGGGCCCGCTTCAGCTGATTGAAGGACTCTTCTGCTTTGCTGATTGAAGGACTCTGGTTCTTAGCCTTCTTGGAGGGGTGCAGCCATCTTCATAAACCCCTTGATGAACCTTCTGTAGTATCCCACCTGTGGTGGGTTTTGGCCAGTCCTGTATGACAGTGACCTTTTCTGGATCGGGTGCTGCACCATCAGCACTGACAAGGTGACTGAGGTACTGTACCTTTGGCTTCAACAGGTGACACTTGGATGGCTTCACTTTCATGCCATAGCTGGACAACGCTTCAGACGCTTCAGCCAAGTGCTCCAGATGGTCTTCATACATCTTGGAGTCAACTGTGATGTCATCCAGGTACAGTAAGATTGTTTCAAAATTCTTGTGCCTCAGGCAGCACTCCATCAACCTCTGTAATGTTACCGGTGCATTACAGAGTCCGAATGGCACGCAGTTGAACTCACAGAGACCCAACAGCGTTGCTAACGCTGTCATCTCTTGGTCCACCTCTGCTACAGGAATATGCCAATACCCACTGGTAAGATCTAAGATGGAAAAGTAGTTAGTAGTTCTTAATACACCTAGTGACTCTTTAATTCTGGAAAGTGGGTATGCATCCTTATATGTTATGTGGTTTATCTGCCTGTAAGCTACACACATTCTCATTGTACCATCCTTCTTTTTCACCAGGACTAGAGGAGCTGCCCAGGGGCTACAACTGTCTCTTATCACCCCAGCATCCTTCATCTCCCGAAACATCTTTCTGGCACATTGATAGTGAACTGGCCGTAAAGGCCTGTATTTTTCTTTAATGGGCAGGTGCTCACCTGTGGGGATAAGATGTTGAACCCCTTTTACCTGTCAAAAGTCTTAAAGCTTTTTACTAAAGACTTGTTCATATTCCTACACTACCCAGTAAACTCTATGCTTTTGATGTGAAGGAGTGGAGTCTGTGCCTACATGTAACTTCTGGCACCAATCCTGCAGCTTTTCCTCAGAGCCATTGTCTTCCACCTGATCAGATGGGTTCAAGGGCTCTACTGCCTTGATGGAGTTGTTGTTGATAGTGGACAATTTAGCAATGGTAGCATACCTAGGCAGTTTGACTTCTTCACCACAGTTAAAAATACATACAGGTGCTCTCCCCTTGCGAACGTCAACTTCCCCTCTGGCTGTAAGGACAGTGGACCTACTGTCTAAATACACGGGTTCTACCAGGGCTTGGTAATCTTGCCCTCTAAGGCCTATTCATACCCTACATCAGATTAACATTTCCCTTTTTTGGGGGTATTACAATGGGTACCGAATCACTTACTCTTACACTGGCGACTTCTCCTCCGGACAACTCTACCTGCTGCCTCAGCATCAAGGCCTTTATCTCCTTCTGCAGGACTCGCTGCTGCCCATGATTGGCTGTTTCAGGCACCTGTTGTAACAAGACAATAATCTCCCCAAGGCAATTTTCAATTACATTAGTATCTGAGGTTATCATTGGGTTACTTTCTTGTTGATCAACATCAACAATTATCAATCCCTAGGCTTTTAATTCCACCCGCCCCACCTTTATAGTGACTTCTTTAAATCCAATCAGTGGCATAGGTTTACCATTAGTAGCCTAAATAGTAAAACTTTCATCTGGGCGATGTACCAGTATCTTTTGTAAAGGATATATGGTATCGATGTCACTTGCGAGCCGGTGTCCAACAAAGCATACATGGGAATGCCATCTAGCACGAAAGGCAGGTGTCCTCCCATGTACCTGTCATGCCAGTTTGATGGGGATGATGGTTTTATTCCTTAGGGGTGGTCCGTTGCCCCAGGGTATCCTCATTTTAAATACAAAATTTTGCAACATGGCCTGGTTGTTGCTGCGGCAGCAGATGGGCTTTCCTTCATGGTCATAGCGATCGGTGGGTCGTCCTCTGGCCAGTGGGTTCCTCCTATGTCGCATCCACAAGACGTCATCTTTGCTGGAAGCCAACTCGATCTTCTCCGCCAGCTTGGATCCTTGCATTGCTTGCATGGTTTTGGCCATTTCTGCTACTCTCTTAGTCAGGGCCTTAACTTTTTCATCCAGAGCCCCGGTAGTGATAGGCTCAAGAGTCTGTGCACTGGCCCCAGCTGTGGTCTGTGGGGTCTGCAACCCCTTTTAGTGGTATGTCATGGCCAGACGTTGCGCAGGTTCTGGGCCACTGACTATGGCTTCTTCCTGGAGTATTCTGATGGCCCTGTCCTTAAATTGTGCAAAGTCTAGATCAGGGTTTTGGATGTCCATCATATGCAGTTGTACTCGGTGGGCAGGGGATAGGAGCCCCTCAATACACTGTTCAATAAGCAATTTGTTCTCTTCTTGCACAGCATTAGGGTCTTTCTGTTTCATTACCTTCAGTGCTTCCTGGAGTTTTAAACCAAATCTCTTATGCTATCGAGCACCCTCTGTTTACACCTGAGGAATCTTGTTTTCAGCTTTGCAGCAAACAATAAATGAATGTGGATGAGCTAAATGGCTATCTAATGAATAGCAGGGCTATGTCTATGTCTCACCGTAGCCAGGTTCTGCACGTCACAGGCGTTGACTCTCTTCTGTCACGGAACCGCGCCTGCGGCTGTGGGGCCCGGTGGTCCAGATCAATAGGGGGGATGGCTGAACAGTAGGGGTTAAATGTCTTCTTGACGCCACCTGCGGGTGTTCTGGTGACTTCACCGGCGCTGCTGGGCCTCCGGGGGATGTTAGGCAGCAAGATGGAACGCTCCCCACAGGATGAGCGTGAGTCCCTGGAGCCGGGAGCTGCACAAGATGTTGTGAGGCAGCGGTGGTAATGCTGCTGTTAGGCCCAGGAGTCAGACACAGACACGCCGAAGTCTTTTTAGTACCTTTACTGATGGATATCAGGTACGCCAGACCGGGTTAGTGAAGTTAGCACTCCTGGAGGTTCACAGCAAGCAGTTAGTGTAGGCTTCCTTTCTCTTTCTTCTAAGGCTAAGGTCGGGTGGATGTGGAATCCAGCCGGACCGGGCAGTGTGTTCAATGGAACGGATTTCACCTGGATAGCTGCACTGAGGGCACTGTAAAAGGGTGATGATAATTCTATCTTCTTTCCTGGGCTCTCGCTGGTAGGTGCGGCAGGTGAACAGTGGGCTAGACTCTGTGCTGGTTCTCTGTGGTTGCAGTATAATTCCCACAGCTTCGGTTCCAGTAACCGGTGATTAAGGGAGAGAGTTATGATCACTCTGGTGTCCCTGAGAGGTGCTTCTCCTTTTCCTCTTACCCCAATTGCAAGGGTTTCCTCACTGACTGGATGGCTGGTTGGGCCTAGTGTGTGTCTCATAAGGTGGAGATCACACACAACCTGCAGCTCTCCTAGCGTCTGCACACTCTGGTGTTTCTCCCTCCAAGACCCTATTTATAGGGGGAACTGGCTCAAAGTGACCAGTGGAGCTTCCCCTAGAGGCTCGGGGTGAAACCAGGTGTTCTAAGGTGTTGTTGTTTAGTTTGTTATTTGTGAGTGTTGCTTTGCTGTTAGCTCCATTCATGCCCCAAGGAGTTCTGTGGTGCCCAACAGGAGCCAGGGTGCCACATTCCCCCTTAGTTAACCTCAGTTCTCCCGGCTGAGCAAAAAGTTCTTTTTACAACTTAACACTGAGCATTTTATACATTTAATAACAGAGTCTTAAAGAAAAAATACAAAAATCATTAAAAAGGAAAAGGGAAAAATATGAAAAAGGTGAAAAGCAGTCCATACGGCACTAGTCCATCTGCCGCAGGCTGGAAAAGGTAAAGTTTTGGTCACACAAGTCCTATGAAAATTGTCCAAAGTTTATGAAAAGGAAAAAAGGGTAAAGTCCACACATCTTTAAACTTTATACATTCCCTACGGGTTTCTCTGCTTTGGAGGCCGGTACTAACCATCTTTACCTTACCTGGCGCTTTCTGTCCCCAACTTAATATACTTGGGACAGAGTCCAGTTCCTCCACCCTTCTGTACACTACTTTTTACAGGTTCTGAAACGGTTACTGTTGAGGGGGAACTGTTGGCATGATTAATAATTACTATATATAGATATGTACCTATGTATCTTTATAGATATACAATATACAGTATGTCTGTATATCAATAGTCCAACACATGCTGGGAATGGGGGGAGCTACAAAGAAGAGAAACTAAAACCAGTTCTCCCAGTTGTGGCCATCTCTGGCCAGGATGGGAGGAGTAGCACTGACCAGTGGGTGGGTAGAATATGGGTTCTCAACACCTGGTCATATAGAAGCCCCTATTAGATCATAGCTTTCAGCCAATCAGAATGGGATTGTTGGACAGGCCCCTTTTTCCTAGGGTTTTTACCAAGGTGCCTAGGACACACGCTTTCTCTTGGACATTCGATCAGCATGAGGAAGGACCAGAAACACATGGCTGAGTATCTTACCATGTCCCTCCATAAGTCTATCCATATATAGGGATAGTTTATTAGTTAGGTGGGTTTTATTATGCTTAGTTAATGTGGGTGGGTTGTATAGTTAGGAAACTGTGGGTTTAATTGTTACCATTATATTGTAACTGTGTTATATTGTGATTTAGCTTAATTGTGTTGAGGAATAAACTTGTTATACTTTATTATAACAAAGTGTCATGAGTCTTCTCATAGATGGTATTGAAAGCAACAGAAAGACTTTGTGTTGATAATTGTGCAATGGCAAAATAGTTATAGATATTGCATAGGATAATTATTGCCACTCCATGATAACGGTGATAGAACCAGACCCCCTTTAACAATGGCGAGCTAGCCCCACTGTTATTAGATTTTGTTTTTTCCTCTGTTGAAATCTGTGGTCAGCCTGTAAACTGACCAGGCCAGGGGGAGCGTGGACAGATAACATTGATACACGGTGTAGTGTTGTGTTATTCTGTGCGTTCAGTGCGCTGGTAGTTCATACAGGTGACACAGCTTTGCAGCCAGAGGTTTATATGGAACAAAATTTAATACAGAGAACCCAGTCTTTTGTAACCAAGGCAGATTTATAACATTTTCTGTTTGCTTAGTTAGTGGTATTTCCATACAGAGTCCCAATCGTTGGTCTCCAGGAAAGTCCAGCTGGTCGGGAAGAAAGGACGTTTTCTCCATGCAGCAAAGAAGGGACAAGGAAGACAACACCAAGATGACTCCACAAGGAGTGGTGAGTATGGATTTATCCACTCTTACACGATTAGCTAAAAACAGCACATTTAATCCAGTACCTCCTACTAGCCCCAAAACACCAGAATTTCTATGGTCTGCTCTTTTGGAGCAAGCATATGCTCATGATAGTAAATGTATTGACAAACGGTCAGTATTAAATAAAACTAACAAGAGGCTCCACATGCTGGCTAAACTAGTTTACGTGTATGAGGTAATATTGCGTAAGGAAACCCCACATTTTCACTGTAACTGTTGTAACATTAATTTGCAGACAGTTTGCGCCTTACAGGCACAAATGAATCAAGATGAGCAAAGTAAGATTGATGGAGAGAGGCAGATTGGCATGCTTGAATCTCAGTTACTAGAGAAAAAAAATCATTGTGTACAAGTTGATACTCAACTGACTCAGTATGCTGCTGAGATCAGAGTATTCAAGGATCAGGCAGAAAAAAGTAATGCCACAATTAAACAATTAAATGTGGATTTTGCAACTAGTTCTAAATTAATAACTAGTATGCAGAATATTATCAATGATTTTTCAAACATGCGGTCGGCCTTCTCTTTATCTCGGAAACCCAGACCAGATTCTATCCCGAACTTGCCCTGTTCAGGGCAAATAGGGGAAGAGGTGTGTTAGGTGAGGGAACAAATAAGTCCAATTTTGATCCCCTCAATAGTTGTAAAGGGAAACATGTACATGTTAAAGTAAAAGAAAGAAAAATTGTTAAAAGCGTATCACTGTTAAATAAACAATTTATAACTGGTACTTTTAGAGAACCTAAATCAAGCATGGCATGTGTTAGATGCTATGCTTGTAATGGCTTAGGTCATATTGCCAGGTTCTGCAAATGGTTAGGGACTAAAGTAGACAGGGAATATGGTTCTGTTAAGTGTTTTAAATGTGATATTTTTGGACATATTGCCCGGAAATGTAAGTCTACAAGAATTGTAATGAATGCAAATAGACAGAATAGCCATAAACCTCTGTTGTCTCAGGCTTGTGTCTCACCATTTGCAAAAGGTTCTGTGTGAACATATGACAAACAGATAGGAATAGTAAGCTGTCTGTAGGGCCTGGATTTCAGCAGGCCTGTACTATTTCTTTGTGTTTGTATACAGTCGTTTGCATTTAGTTTATGGTACTTGTGTGTATATATATACTAGAATTTTTGGTTCCTTTGTAAATTTATCATGCCACTGTAGATCTTTGAGGGTCAGGACAGGTGTAAGAAGAGTTTATTCTGAGGTTTTTATTGTGAGTGAAATGCAAATAGGAGTTGGTGTTTAGAATGCTAATTTTCATTGTATCTTTGACCCTCCCTAGGAAGTGAATGGCACCAGTCTTTCTTTACGTTTAACTGATCATAGAGATGTGTGGCAGAACAGGAAATGTAAATTGCCATTACTTCTGTATCTAAAGACCTGTGAGGGCTGTTTGCTATTCTTTTGATTTGTAGGGATGTGCAAGGTGTACTTTAAGAAACAGTTTTTTTCTTGTATCTGTACATCTATGTTGAAGAAAGTATGTTTATTACATGAGTAAGACAGGAATAAGCATGGATAGATAATGGATGCGCATGACGGAATGTGGCGTGTTGCGCTATGTGCTTGTTCCTTGTTGCTTGGATGGATAACATATTTTCAAAACTTGATGCAGGATACAATTAAAAACAGTTATTCTAAGTAAATTGTATTCATTGTGTGGTGTCCAGAAATTCTCTGGACACCTTAGGAAAGGTTACCAGAGGTTGTATTAGAAAGCAGGTTGTTGTTTTTTTTTTGTTTCCTTATGAATTCTTTTTTGTTTGGATAAATAATGTTTTTAACGTGAGCTAGGATAGGCATGGATAGATAACGGACGTGCATGAAGGAATGTGGCGTGTTATGCTATGGGCTTTGATCGTTTAGCTTGGACGGAAAACATATTTTGTTTAAAATTTTGTGCAGGAGACAATTAATACTGGATACCTCTGAGAAGCATAACGGGGAGGATCCCTGTAGAATGGTGCAACAGGGAGCATAATATAGGAAGGAAACATTGTATATATTATGTTCTAACTGCATCGGGAGAAATCCCAGAAGCGTTTTGTCCCTTTATATCCCATCTTAGGTCGCCCAGACCCTCCTGAGATATTACAGAAGATTGTTCATGGATTCAGCTCAGAAATGAAAACATCTCTTGCTAGATTTCCACCATGAGGAAAAGACTGAGGCTCCAGAGAAAGACTTCACAGTGTCATGGTGGGAGGGGGAGAGTTTGTTCATATATTACTTCAAAGATACGTCATTCTTAAACCTATTTATTACACTGTGTCATTGTCCTCCTGATCATGTAAACTGATGGACTAACTGATTCACAGAAGGACCAAAGGACTGACTGCTTTAATACATAAAGATCAGGCTGTGCAACATAAATGCAGCCTGACACGGGGTTAATAAGGACACAGCACAGATCCAGTCCTTCACCCCAAATCTAATATTTTTTCTGTACATTTACCGTATATGAAAATGTTTTGCTTGGTCCTATTTACGTTTCATGTGTGTGCATATAGACACTTTAGGAATAGGTGCAGGTCTGCCAACACATGGACATACTCAGGTAATGGTTTCGCAGTCCAAGGTATGTTCGTGTGAAGGTTTTCTTGTATTTATGTATGGGAGTAATCCAGTCGCACATGGGTCAGTGACCTGCATGTGCTTTATGGATCAGCAGATATAGGCTATCTTAGCCAAGTCTCTATATGCATTCAAGCCAAATGTATATTTTTGTAGAATAAAGTTGTACATCTGCTGTGTTGTGTGAACGGGGAAAAGGAATAGGGTTCCTTAGGGATAGACCCCCTCATTTCATAAGGTATTTGTCTATTCAACCTTTGAATTGGTAATGTTCATAAGGGATCGATTGAATGTCGGTTAGGTAGACGGTGTTAAATCCCGCAGTCTACTTAGGTATGCTGATATCATGCCAAACTCTAGAACTTCTGACCTGCTTAGTAAAGGCCTATGTTTCTATCCATGGATGAACCTCATCATTACTTCAATCAAAGATTGCAGGAGAAGTGTCTGAAAGTGTCTCTACTGGAAGAATGCCATTGCCTGAAAGCAGAAGGTGCTCAAGTAAACCACCTGGTAAGGTCCATCTACAAATTGTGTCACCCAGCAGTCTCATCATGCCAGACATACTACCAAAAGAACCTGGTATGGTGAGGGGTGTGGGCCAATCTATGAACTGTGCACCCGTCAGTCTCATCACGCCAGAGAGGGTGAGGGGTGTTGAACTTGGGACAACCTATGAACTATGTAGATTGTGTCACCGAGCAGTCTCCTCTCACCAGATGCACTACCAAAAGAAAACCTGGTAGGGTGAGGGGTGTTAAAGGTGGGCCGACCTATGAACTGTGTGGGTGAAGCCCTCACAGAACCTGACCAGTATAAGCGGACATCTTAGGATTGGCAACGACATAACAGACAGCAAAGAGCTTCATTCCTTAACCAACAGATCCGGAAGATGAAGACAGGGAATTCTGTGGATGGAGACATTGGGTTAACCTGAATGGCAGGAAAGAGGTAATGGCTGTGATGGGTGATGTCTAGATACCTAAGTGCAGTAATAAACTTCATTCCATCCTGAACGGTTACCAATTATAAAATTGAGTAGACAAACATATTCCAGCACAACACTTGCCTCAAATATCATTGTCGTGTTCTCGACAACAGGGGGAATGTTGAGGGGAAACTGTTGGCATGATTAATAATTACTATATATAGATATGTACCTATGTATCTTTATAGATATACAATATACAGTATGTCTGTATATCAATAGTCCAACACATGCTGGGAATGGGGGGAGCTACAAAGAAGAGAAACTAAAACCAGTTCTCCCAGTTGTGGCCATCTCTGGCCAGGATGGGAGGAGTAGCACTGGCCAGTGGGTGGGTAGAATATGGGTTCTCAACACCTGGTCATATAGAAACCCCTATTAGATCATAGCTTTCAGCCAATCAGAATGGGATTGTTGGACAGGCCCCTTTTTCCTAGGGTTTTTACCAAGGTGCCTAGGACACACGCTTTCTCTTGGACATTCGATCAGCATGAGGAAGGACCAGAAACACATGGCTGAGTATCTTACCATGTCCCTCCATAAGTCTATCCATATATAGGGATAGTTTATTAGTTAGGTGGGTTTTATTATGCTTAGTTAATGTGGGTGGGTTGTATAGTTAGGAAACTGTGGGTTTAATTGTTACCATTATATTGTAACTGTGTTATATTGTGATTTAGCTTAATTGTGTTGAGGAATAAACTTGTTATACTTTATTATAACAAAGTGTCATGAGTCTTCTCATAGATGGTATTGAAAGCAACAGAAAGACTTTGTGTTGATAATTGTGCAATGGCAAAATAGTTATAGATATTGCATAGGATAATTATTGCCACTCCATGATAACGGTGATAGAACCAGACCCCCTTTAACAGTTACTATTTACATTGACAGGTACAATATTCCACTACATTTTAAACCCATTCTCCAAGTCTGTTTGGGGGTTGTCCTAATCTACTAAGTGTGGATTTGTGTAGTGTAGGTGTCTCAAAAGCTGTTGGTGTAGTGTACGAAGTGGTTTTTTCTCTACTTCTGCTTTGTGTTAGGCCATAGTAAGTGCGTAACCGATCTACTGGACTATCCTCTGAAGGTAGTTGTGTAGGAATTTGGTCTCTTACTGTGGGACTAGCAGGTTCACCGATTACAGGAATCTCAGGTTCCAATATAACAGGCTGCATATCTTGCACTTGAACTTGTTGAATTGGCATTGGTTGCCGATTTCCTACAGGTTGGTAGAAATGCATAACTGGTATGATGTATGCACCATCGCATTGTGGCCAGTCAGCTGGTAGGTATCTAATGTCTGTCAGGACTAGATCTTCTTTTTGTTCTTCTTCTGTAGTTGCAGTAGGATAACTGGTTACTTGTGGGATTAACTGTGCTGGACATTTCTTCAAATGATCCCTTGATACAATTGCAAAAGTATTTCCATTATCCTTACTGATAACGCAGGTTTTGGAATTGTCATACTGTGATGGCATAATGGTGTAGGGTTCTGATTCCCAACTGTTATCCAATATGTTGGTTTTTCACTTTCTTTTTAGCACTAAGTCACCTGTAGCTAGAGGTTCTGCTGAGGCGTGCTTGTTAAAGTCTTTTTCTTGTTTGGTTCTGCTGATTTCTAGGTTTCTTTCAACACTTTCTTGTACTTCTCTGTACTGTTCTTGGCGTTGGCTGACCCAATCTTCATCAGAAGAATCTTCTGTTGGTTCGATGGTTCCCATCTGTAAGTCAATAGGTAGTTTACCTGGTCTTGCTCGCATCAAGTAAGCAGGTGTGTAGTTAGTTGAACTGACAGGTATGTGGTTGTAGATGTCCACGAGATCTGGAAGTTTCTCTGGCCATTGATTTCTCTCTTCAACTGGTAAGGTCTTGAGCATGTCAATGACAATGTGGTTCATCTTCTCACATAAACCGTTCGTCTGAGGATGATAAGGTGTGATGCGGATCTTTTTACACCCATATAGCCCTAAGAATTCTTGGAACAGAGCTGATTTGAAGGCTGGCCCTTGGTCAGTCAAGACTTGGTCTGGATACCCATGGGGGCGACAGAAGTAACTCTGGAATGCTTTGGCTGCGACCTCTGCAGTTAAGTCCTTAACTGGAACTACTACCAGGAATCTTGAATAGTGGTCAAAAATGGTGAGAGCGTAAGTGTACCCGGTTCGACTTGGGGTAAGCTTCACGTGGTCGAGAGCAACTATTTCAAGAGGTTTGGTGGTAACAATTTGCTGCAACAAAGCTTTCTGAGTTAGGTGGTCTTTCCTTCGAAGGTGACATGGTCTACAGTTTTTACACCACTTGTCAATTGAGCCTCGCATACCGATCCAGTAGAACCGATCCTTTAGGAGTCTCTCCAACTTCTTCCATCCAAAGTGTCCCGAATCGTCATGGTATGCT
Organism: Allobates femoralis; assembly: GCA_033576535.1. Taxonomy (NCBI): domain Eukaryota; kingdom Metazoa; phylum Chordata; class Amphibia; order Anura; family Aromobatidae; genus Allobates; species Allobates femoralis. The sequence goes on from JARQOC010000004.1 coordinate 445,268,297, forward strand.
TCAAGGATCATTTGTACTTCAGTCTTGGGGACTACAATCTGCCAGATTAGTTCATGCGTTCTTGGGTTTAGGTATCTTCTGCATAGTTTACCTTGGTAGACAAACAACCTTCCTTTCTCTTTCCATAGGCGTTTAGCATTTTGGGAGGCATCAGGGTCCATGCTGGCGTGTTCTTGAGTAATCAACTCTCTTACTAGGCTGACATCTGGATCGTTGGCTTGAACCTCCTTCCAGTCATGGTGAGGTAAAGGGTTCACGGTCCTCTCTACACGTTTCTGGTTCGCCTGATGACACGTTGCTGTACCCGTATGGTGGAAAGCAGGTAGTTCAATCACTTCCAGGTCATCTATCTCTTCTCCCTCTTCAGGAAGGTTAGGCATTCTGGACAGGGCATCAGAATTGCCGTTCTTGTGACCTGCCCGGTACTTTACAGTGGTCATAGTTCGAGAGTCTTGCTACCCAACGCTGTTCTAGGGCTCCCATCTTTGCAGTCTCTAAATGGGTTAGAGGGTTGTTATCTGTGAAAGCTGTGAACGGGGCGGAAGCCAAGTAATGCTTGAAACGCTCTGTGATTGCCCAGACCAGGGCCAGGAACTCTAGCTTGAAGGAGCTGTAGTTCTCCGGGTTCCTTTCTGTGGGACGGAGCTTTCTGCTGGCGTAGGCTATCACTTTCTCCTTGCCCTGCTGGCGTTGAGCTAGGACTGCTCCTAAACCTTCATTACTTGCATCAGTGTACAGTAAAAACGAGAGATTGTAATCAGGGTAGGTTAGGATTTCTTCTCCTGTTAAAGCATCTTTGAGCTTCTGGAAGGATTGTTCCTGTTCTGGGCCCCAATGGAACGGGGGTCCCCTGATCTTGCCGTTTTTGGATTGACCTACTAAGAGATCTTGCATAGGTGCTGCTATCTTGGTATAACCTTTGATGAATCGTCGGTAGTACCCGACCAGTCCTAGAAATTGACGTACCTCTTTGTGAGAAGTTGTTGCTGGCCAGTCCTTGATGACGGTTACTTTATCCGGATCCGGTGCTACGCCTTCAGCACTAACCACATGTCCTAGGTATTGGACCTTGGGTTTTAGCAGGTGGCACTTGGACGGTTTCAGTTTCATCCCGTACTTGGACAGTGACTCGAACACTTCACTCAGGTGCAGGAGGTGATCTTCATAGGTCTGGGAGTATACAATGACATCATCAAGGTATAACAGGACAGTCTCAAAGTTCTTGTGGCCCAAACAACACTCCATTAGTCTCTGAAATGTTCCTGGGGCATTGCACAACCCGAATGGCATACTGTTGAACTCGCATAGTCCCATAGGTGTCGTGAAGGCTGTCTTCTCACGATCCTCCTCTGCAATGGCAACCTGCCAGTACCCACTAGTAAGATCTAATGTGGAGAAGTAGTTGGCAGATTTGAGTGCAGCTAGTGACTCTTCTATGCGGGGTAATGGGTATGCATCCTTGTGTGTGACTTTGTTGATTTGTCTGTAGTCTACGCACATCCTCATACTACCATCTTTCTTTTTAACCAGGACTAGTGGTGCTGCCCAGGGACTACAGCTATCCCTAATGACTCCTGCATTTTTCATGTCCTGAAGTATCTCTTTTGCTTTTTGGTAGTGAGTGGGTGGTATAGGCCTGTACCTTTCTTTGATAGTGGGGATATGGTGTTGTACCCCTTTAATCCTCCCAAAGTCAAGTGGGTGTTTGCTGAACACTTGCTCATACTCCCGAACTACCCGGTATACTCCATTTTTCTGGTGAGAGGGTGTGTTGTCAGTTCCTACACTGAGCTCCTGACACCATTTCTCTAACTGATCTTTGGAGTGAGGGGGTTCGTCAGTGACTGTTTGTGCAGAGGATTTTACATCAATTACAGCATCATCTTTTACCTGGTACAATTTTGCGACAGTTGCATATCTTGGCAGTCTGACTTCGTCATCACCATAATTCAATATGCGTACGGGGACTCCCCCTTTTCTCACATCGACCAACCCTCTGGCTGTCAAGAGCTTAGGACTACTATCGGACATTACAGGTTCTACTACAGCTTGGTAGTCCTGCCCTCTGAGGCCTATGGCTGCTCGACACCAGATCATCATTTCACTTCTGGGTGGTACCACAATTGGAATGGGATCTGTGACCCGTACTCTGCCAATTTCACCATTAGACAATGTTACCTGTTGTTGATAAACCAGAGATCGGATCTGCTTTTGGATAGCTCTCTTCTCTCTGGGTCTACCAGCTTCAACACTCTGTTGGAGTAAAAACAACACTTCATCGATGCATTTAACCATAACATTAGTACCCAGTATTACATAGGGATCTTTGTTGTTTGGTTTATCCTGTACCTAGTGATGGGCGAATCCTAAATTACTCGGAATCACTTGACTCTAGCGAGTCTGAGCACAGGACTCGCTACTCGTTGCGAGTCTAGCGAGTCCAATGTTAATGAATGGGGAAGCAAATTGCAGCCCGCAGCCGCCCCAGAAGATGGCGCGTTTATTGAAGCGCCATCCTCTGGCGCTGAACCCCGCTCTTCCAGCGGCCCTGGTGGCAGTGGCACGCTGGGTAATAAAGAGGTTAGGGACAGCTTTGTATTATCAGCTGGCCCTAAGCCCGAAATTTATGGCGGTCACGCCAATATTAGACATGACCGCCATGAATTTCTATTAAATTGTTTTAAAAAAAACACAACACAGAGAAAAATTTTTATTTGAAAAAAAAAAAAAGCAATTAGGGACTCCATCTTTAATTAAAAAAATCCTCTTCCGTCCGACGTAGTCCAAAACGCGATGTCCTCTCTGCTACATCCCCTGTGCATAGATATAGATGTCTATGCACAGGGAATGAGCAGACTGAGAACAATCTCAGCTCTGCTACATCATCTCTGTGAGATCTAGGCTCTGCACAGAGAAGACAGCTGGACTCGGCTCGCAAAGAAACAGCAGTTACTTTGCGAGTTTCCCTGCTATCACTGGCACAGTAGCCGAGTCTAATGCAAACAATGGCAATCCTAGTTTTGTCAGCGTTTGCCATTGATTTGCATTGGACTCGTTACTGTGCGAGTAAACGCTGGGAATCTCGCAGAGTACCGAGTCCTGCGAGTCCCTTACTACTCGCCGAGTAACGAGTCCTAGCGAGTAGATTCGCCCATCCCTACCTGTACCACTAACATACCCTGGTTTTTCAACTGCACCCTCCCCACCCTTACTGTAGCTTCCCATTGCCCCTCTACTGTAACTAGTATACCATTAGTGGCTTCAATGTTCAGATCACGGTTAGGGGGTTCCAGCTTGACATCTGGCCAGAACCGCTTGTAAAGGATACTCGGGATGGTTGTCACCTGGGATCCAGTGTCTATCAAGGCGGATATAGCGATGCCATCGATGACGATTGGTATATATGGACAGTCTCCTACATACTTGTGTTCCCAGCTGGACGTTGCGCCTGGACAGTCTACTCCTGGAGTTGGCCCTTCTCGCCCAGGGGTTGCCCATTTAAAGGACGGGATTGTTGAGTATGTCCTCCTAAATCATTCTGCTGACTGGTGCGGCATCTGTCAGGACTGAGGCGGTCTGCAGGTTTTCCTCGCGGCGGCTGTGTCTTTCTCTTCATCCACGGGACGTCGTCAGGGCTGTCGGCGAGCTGAATCTTGTCCGATGACTTTGCATCTGTCTTGGGTCTTCTCCCAGCTTGTAGCTTGGCCACGTCTTTCATCAGCTGCTCTACATTAGCACACAGTTGCTCAAAGCGGTCAGGTGTTGCAGTCTGTGCACTGGACTGAAGCGTAGGGATTGGAGATGCTGCTGGCGGCACGGAAGGGGTGTCAGTCTGCTGCTGTGAAGCGGGGTAAGGCACTGTGGCGAGCCGTTGTCCCCAAACTGTTAAGTCTCTCAAGGTATCAAACTCCGCGCCAGGATTTTGTATGGACATCAGCTTACTTGCTTTCTATCCTTAGATAGTCTAAGGCCCACAATAAATTGTCCAATTAACGCTTTCTTTTCATCTCTGACACTATCAGAATCAACTTGCTTTAACAGTCTTAGCGCTTCTTGCAACCGCAGTGAATAATCTAGGACACTTTCTTGTGCCCCTTGATTACAACGATAGAATGACAATCTTAATTCAGCTTCGGTATGGCGTTCAAAAACCCGGGTTAATTTAGCGAATATCTGCTCCACAGATTCCTGAGTTTGTACAGGCCAGCTGCGGCTCTGCAGCTCGGCTGCGCCCGTTAACTGTCCCATAACAACTGAAGCTCTCTGCTTACCGGTCATAGCGTACATGTCCAGCGTTTGGCAAATCTTCCTTTGGAATGTCTCCAAGGTACTGGGTGTACCGCTGTACTTAGGTAACCAGTTCGCACTCGGAACGTAAGGCAGAGATAACGGCATAATCGGAGCGGGTGGCGGTGGCATACCACCGGCTTGCTGCTGTCCATCAAGAGGTATGTTTGGAGGTGCCGCTTGGTTTAGCAGGAGTACCGCATTGTTAGGAGCCGGGTTACTCATGGCCGCTCCCCCTTAGTTAAGCGTGACCAGTCCCTCGGTTTCAAACAGAAGCGTCGGCCTTGCGGTGAGGAGTGAGGCACCACGGGAGTTTCCGGTTCCTGCTGCGTCCAGAGGAAGTCGTCAGAGCGTGGGGGCGCGGCCAAGCTTCACGCCCTTTGCCTGGGAACGCCCCTTCTTTTCCCGCCTTTTGCGCAGCAATGGCGGATCAAATTTACAGTTCGATATTTACAGTCATTAAATAGCACACAATACCTGTGGTAACGGGCCTGCTCGTATCCTGTTCGTGATGCCAAATTCTGACTCACCGTAGCCGGGTTCTGCACGTCTCTCTTCTGTCACGGAACCGCGCCTGCGGCTGTGGGGCCCGGTGGTCCAGATCAGTAGGGGGGATGGCTGAACAGTAGAGGTTAAATGTCTTCGTGACGCCACCTGCGGGTGTTCCAGTGACTTCACTGGCGCTACTGGGCCTCCGGGGGATGTTAGGCAGCAAGATGGAATGCTCCCCACAGGATGAGCGGGAGTCCCCAGAGTCGGGAGCTGCACAAGATGTTGTGAGGCAGCAGTGGTAATGCTGCTGTTAGGCTCAGGAGTCAGACACAGACACGCCAAAGTCTTTTTAGTACCTTTACTGATGGATATCAGGTACGCCAGACCGGGTTAGTGAAGTTAGCACTCCTGGAGGTTCACAGCAAGCAGTTAATGTAGGCTTCCTTTCTCTTTCTTCTAAGGCTAAAGTCGGGTGGATGTGGAATCCAGCCGGACCGGGCAGTGTGTTCAATGGAACGGATTTCACCTGGATAGCTGCACTGAGGGCACTGTAAAAGGGTGATGATAATTCAATCTTCTTCCCTGGGCTCTCGCTGGTAGGTGCGGCAGGTGAACAGGGGGCTAGACTCCCTGTGTAGTGTGCTGGTTCTCTGTGGTGGCTGTATAGTTCCCACAGCTTCGGTTCCAGTAACGGGTGATTAAGGGAGAGAGTTATGATCACTCTGGTGTCCCTGAGAGGTGCTTCTCCTTTTCCTCTTACCCCAATTGCAAGGGTTTCCTCACTGGCTGGATGGCTGGTTGGGCCTAGTGTGTGTCTCATAAGGTGGAGATCACACACAACCTGTAGCTCTCCTAGCGTCTGCACACTCTGGTGTTTCTCCCTCCAATACCCTATTTATAGGGGGAACTGGCTCAAAGTGACCAGTGGAGCTCCCCCTAGAGGCTCGGGGTGAAACCAGGTGTTCTAAGGTGTTGTTGTTTTGTTTGTTATTTGTGAGTGTTGCTTTGCTGTTAGCTCCATTCCTGCCCCAAGGAGTTCTGTGGTGCCCAACAGGTGCCAGGGTGCCACATGTACAACTAAGACAATATGTATATGGCAGAGAGATACAGTAAATACTGTATTGGATTAAAAAAGAAATTGAGAGACTTAAGGGAGACACGTAGCAACGCACCAGCGATCCCGACAACGATCCGACCTGGCCGGGATCGCTGGTGTGTTGCTATGTAGTTGCTGGTGAGATGTCAGACAGGCAGATCTCACCAGCGATCACCCAGCGATGCGCCGACACCTGACGGTTGTTGGGATCGTTCTCGGTCTCGGGCACAGAATGGGGATCGCTGGTAAGTCTGTTTGTCACACACAACGATACAGGCTGACGAGTGGGAGTCCGCCGATCAAAAAATGGCCCAGGCCATTCAATAAAGATCAGCACTTTACCAGTGGGGGGCTGATCGCTGCTAAAGGCCCGTTTACACACACAGATAAATTGTGCAGAGATTGTTCGCAGATCTCTGGTTGCAGTGAAAACATTGACACATTGTTCAATTTGTACACGGCCACAAAATGGAACAATGTGTCCATGATTTCACTGCAACAAGAGATCTGTGAACAATCTCTGCACAATTTATCTGTGTGTGTAAAGGCCTCGTTACACAGTATGATATCGTGAATGATATAGTTTAAACGTCATAGGTTTGGAGTCGTTCAAACAACATTGTTAGGACGTTGCTGCATGCGACGCCGAGATTTGATTACGATGAATCGTTGGATCGCTGATCACAGATTTGAGAACATGTTCTCAAATCAGACGATCCTCGATCAGCCAACCTGCTGCATCGTTCTGTGTGACACCGCAATAACGATGTCGTTCACGACTTCGACCATTCACATCAATGAACAAATATCGTTCGCTGGGTTGTGCAAACGATACCTGCTCACTACATTGTTAGTGCATTCTCCACAATATCTATACGTGTGACATCTCACCAACGCAGTCAAAATGATGTCCTAACGACCACGCACCCACGAGATCATTAGTGATATCATTACAACGTTGCAGAGTGTAAATGTACCTCAAACAGGCCTTAAATGTAAAAATGCAGCGAGATCGCCGGTGAGGTGGCTGCTACATCACAAAATCGGTGACATAGCAGCGATCTCGTTAGCGATCTGGCTATGTGTATACCACCCTTTAGCTTCAACACTGGCGCCACTCGCCAGAGCTCGGTCAATTTGCATAAATTCTAGAATATTGCAGTTAAACATTATATTTCTAGATTTAAATGGGTCGAAAAGGCTATTAAAAAAAAAAGCTTATTTCTTCCTGTTTTTCACCTTCTTTATGCAACTCCCTGCTTGGTCATCCTGGTTAAGCCTTCATTTCACAATCAACTTCACCCCATGGGCCTTGTTGGGAATTCGAGAAGTATAATTTACTAAGTTATGATTTTTAATATAGTAAATAGAAACATGATTTTTATGTATCGTTAGCCTAAATCCCAGATCAGTGTCTGGCTAGGGTCACACATGCCATCCATTTTGCCTGGATCCGTTATTGGCATCAGTTTTTGGACTTTTTGTTCTGAGTCCAAAAACGGATTCCGCTAACAGATGGTGCACTTAAGTGTCACTGCACTTTTCAAAAACGCTAGGCTGTTGTTTCTAGCCTCCAAAAAATGCTGCATGCAACGTTTTTGGGTGCAGGAAAAAAACGCATAGCGTTTTTTTAACATGGGGCCCTATGGGAAACGCATCCGTTAAGGCATGATACATATAGGTACCATGCATTAACGCATAGCGTTCTTTTAGGTGCAAAAATGTAATTTTCCAAAAACAGAATCCGGTTTTGGAAATGGGCAAAAACTGATGGCCATGTGTGACCCTAGCCTCTCTGTACTACTGTATAGTATTTTAGAGCTATGTCTGTAGCTCACCTCAACTCTATGCAAGTACCCTGTTTAGAATTAGGGATGAGCGAGTATACTTGTTACTATTGGCTACTCACAAAATAGTACGGGTATTCAGGATGCTTGGTACTCGCGAGTTTTACTTCTATTACTCGCGAGTCCAATGTAAGTCGATGGGATATGCGAGTAATTGTCTGCTGGACCCAAAAAAGTGGTCTGGGGGCTGGGGAAAAGATTGAAATGGGTGCAGGATTGTTTAAAAGCCGGCGGTAAAAAGCCGCCAGCTTTTAAATAATCACTCAGCTGATGCATGCTCCCCCGCCGTCTCCCAGCCCACTCCACTTCCCACAACTCCTGCCTACTCCCATTTCTGGAAGCGAGTCATAGGCAATTTCAAATGAGCAGCTGATACATCACTTGTTCATTTGAAAAAGCCGTGGGAAAGGTGAAGTCTTGTCACTGCCGGCTTTCCTGCAGGCTATTTCAAACAATCAGCTGATCAGCATAAGCTGATTGTTTGAAAATAGCTGGCCCTAACCCCATTATTACCCAGCGAGTCACCCGGCACCAGGGCAGCTGGAGGAGTCGGATATAGCGCCAAAAGATGGCACTTCTATGAATTCGCTATTTTCTAGGGCAGCTGCAGACTGCAATTCGCAGAAGGGGAGGCCCAGGATGCTTGGGCCACCCTGCGCTGCAGATTCCATCCCCCAGCTGCCTAGCTGGACAAAAAAATAGGGCGAAGCCCCACGTAGATAATTTTTAATTATGTCATGAAATTCATGAAATAATTTTAAAAAAAGGGCTTCCCTATATTTATGGTTCCCAGCCAGGTACAAATAGGGAGCTGGGGATTAGGGCAGTCCGTACCTGCCTGCTGTACCTGGCTGGCATAAAAAAATATGGTGAAGCCCATGTCAAAGTTTTTAAAATATTTCATAAAAAAAAATAAAACACAAACACATTTAGGGACTGCATCTTTATTATCCCCTTGACCCTCATCTCTGTGCTGAACACTCTGGGCTCTGCTTCATCAGAGACCAAGGGGACAAACAAAGCTTCTATCCCCGTGGTCCCTGAAGGTGAGCCTGGAGCACTGCAGCATCGTAAGGGGGAGTAACTCAGGTCACCCGAGGACAGCCATTACCTGAGCTGTTCTCAGATGACCTGAGTTACCCCCATTATGATGCCGCAGCGTTCCGGGCTCTCCTTCAGGGACCAAGGGCATAGAAGCTCTGTTCCTGTCCTTGGTCTCTAATGAAGCAGAGCCGAGACTGTTCAGCACAGAGATGAGGTTCGAGGGGTTAATAAAGATGCAGTCCCTAAATGTATTTGGTTTTTTTTTATTTTTTTAAATGAACTATTAAAAAAAAATTGACGTGGACTTTGCCATATTTTTGTAAGCCAGCCAGGTACAGCACCCCAGTTGCCTAGTTGTACCTGGCTGGGAACCAAAAATATAGGGAAGCCCTTGTTTTTAATTATTTCATGAATTTCATGAATTGATTTAAAAAAAAAAAAACTATGTAGGACTTCGCCCTATTTTTGTATCCAACCAGGTACAAATAGGCAGCTGGGAGCTGGAATCCGCAGTGCAGGGTGGCCTAAGCTTTCAAGGCACTCCCTGCTGCGAATTGAAGTCACTTTCATAGAAGCACCATCTTCTGGCCTTTTCCTCAGCTCCCAGACGGCTTTTTTGGGTCCAGCAGACAATTACTCGCATATCCTATTGACTTGCATTGAACTCGCTACTCGTAACGCATACCGGAGTATTGGGACCTACTTGTTACGAGTATAGCGAGTCCGAATATTTCACTACTCGCTTATCCCTATTTAGAATGCTAACTTGTTTTGTAATTTACATTACTATCAAGTTCTTTTGATGCAAAGCATTAAAAAGCCATGTGCACTCATATGCATAAAGTCAGATGAAAGATGGAGATTATAAGTAATAAATATTCATGAATGCACTATTATGTTCATTTGGATTTTTTTTTTATTTCTAATGCTTTAGGAATTAAAAATCTAATTTCATGTTTTATGCTTTTTACCTGCTGCTGCAATTTGTATTCCAAATAATAATATTAATAATAATTCATTTATATTACTTTTAGCTAAAGTATTTTTAAATAAACACTCAAACCACTGAAACACAAGGATGCAGAATAATATTTACCATGAAGTTAAGCCTGCCTGTCAACCTCTAAGACGGTGGAAATGGACTCTGTCCAATCATATGACAATTATGTTGCTATAATGTTGGGGTGAACCAACTTCACTATAGAAGTATACTTTTATTGTGTTCTGTAATGTAGGTGCTGACCCTTGTTTTACATGCATCACCATTTATTTCATGCAACATGGTTCATGTGTTTTGTTGCCCTTGAATCATGTTGGTGTTGTTTTTGGCTAGCAGGTTGTTGCACAGCAATGGCACTTGACCGGTAGTTACAGAGAGGTTCCTGTTGGAGTGATCCTGAAGTGGAGTTTCTGTTGTGTGTTTGGTGCCTGGCCAGTACAGGTAGCCACAGGACCATCTAAAACATGGATGGATTTCCACAGTGGGTACCCCATACATATACAACACCTTCCACCCCAGAACTGTAGGGGGATCCCCACTTGCAACCTTTAAGCATGATCCCCTAAAAATACCGGTGCTGGGGCGGAGTTAGAGTGTGCCGTCACTAGGAGAACTGTGAAGACGTCCTGGTGTGCTGCGTTAGGCCCGAGCTAGTTGACAGTGCAGGGGCCTAAGAGTGAGGCTGAAGGCAAGGTGTAACGTAACAGAGAAACAGCAGACTGGGGCAAGAGGAGACACACCGGTTCACTCCAGAAAGCCACCCGGACACTGGAGTCCAAGTCTGCAGGAGAGCATTTAGCCCAGCAGAAATACTGTTCCACCGTTGAGACTTCAGTCTCCCGGGCATCTGGTAGCAACCAAGAAGGGAGCCAGGCACTGCAAGGGAGGATATAGTGGTAGTCCATACGAAGGTTTCCCACTACAACACACAGGTGACAGAAGAGCAGAGGAGGCCAGGCCAAGTTACACACAGGTCAGGGGCTTCACAAAGGGAAAAGAGACGAGGAGGCCTTATCCATCACTCACTGTGGAGATTCAGAAGTGTTTCCCGACCACCGGAGAGTACCCTGGACATTACCTGCAATCCCACCAGTAAAGGTACAGGAACAACTTACGGTGTGTGTGAATTCCTCTGTCCCTGACCCTGTCCACTACAGAGACTGCCATAGCTTCCCGGCAGCATGGTCAGCTCCCTGCATGTGTGGCGCCCCTGCGGGTATGCGCCACAGAATGGTATTACACTTAAATATAAAATGTGTTTTTCCTTGTAAGTTGCTAGGTTAGGATTTCAACCTTATGGAGTCTATTTTTAGCACTCACTTAGGACCGCACCACTTAGTGTAGGAGGAACTGGTCATATGGTAGGTTCCACAGGTGGTGGGCGGAGCTTAGGATAGAGCAGAGTGACAGTTAAGAATTTACCTCAGACGGCTTGGGAAGGCAGACCGTGTGGTCACGCCTGGCGGCTCAGCTGAGTGGAGGGTACCCCATCTTTATGAGGGGGCCCAGGACAGATGGCAACGGACCAGAACTGGTAGGAGCCAGCTGGTCATGTTGAGGGTACACAGGTGACACGGACAACCGAGGCAGCCAGGAGTTCAGCCCTGACTGCGAAGCCGACGAGCTGCAGGCCCAACAGGACCGGGTTGCTGACAGCCCTACAAAGGTACCTCACCCCTCATGCCCAAAAGACGGTCCTACACTAGTGAGGAAAGACTGAAACCCGGTGTCAGGTGGGAAACTTGTGCGTTCCTGCTGTTCCCATTTGGACCGGTAATAGTCAAGTTAAGCCTACTAGACACAGACTGCAGGACTGGCGGGTGAGCTCTTCAAAGGTGGGAAAGAGAGAAAGATCTAGAAAGAGAATAGAAACCCTGAAAGACAGAGAAAGAACATCTAATGACTCCTTAAGAGAAATCCTGAGCTGGTAACAACACCCTAAACCAAACTGTACCGTGTATTGTTATGCCATCAGCCGGTACCGAGTAAAGCAAAGTTAAAATGGAAACGGTTTCTGTTATTCTTCCTGCCGCAGCTCAAAGGACTTAACATCATCAACATCAACAGCAGAGGGGTAAGAACTGCACCACCATTTACCATCACTGTCCTCCCTCACCGTCTCACCACCACCATAGCTGCCCTGAGGTAAAGCTCCACCTGTGGGGAGCTGTACCACACACTGCTGCCCCCTCCATCACCTCAGCGGCCGGCTGGCAGCGCCGGTACCACCTTACCGGACTCTACAGGTGGCGTCACGTTCCCCTGTAAATATCCCCTTTTACCCCCACCGTTTACCATCAACACCTGGTATAATTGTTCGCCAGGGCACGGCACCGGGGATACCGACCACCCGTGACATCCCACACAGAAGCCCCGGTGACCGAGTACCCCACGCACCCCAGCTCTGGTTGAAACAAATTGGCGTCACGAACAGGATGAGCCAGCCTGGTATCTACCAGGTGAAGTGTGCCTTAAGAACTTTATTACTGTCTAACTGTGTGGATTATAAAAACTGAGCCGAGCCGCCATTACATCGCCTCACAAAATTCAAACTGCGTCATTACAGCAGGAGAAAGAGCGGGAAGATAAGCCCCGCCCCCTCCGCTCTGCCGAGGAGTGACGAAGGCAGTGGCGGGCTCCGGAAAAGCCCGAAGGACTTGCCCACAGTAACTTCGTGGTGGGCGGGCTTAAAAGTGCATAAACAACAATGTGCCGGCCTAGGGGCGTGCCTCGGCCCCTCAACAAATATAGGTCATTCAAGAGGCGCCAAAAAGTCTCCCCGCCCCCATTGCTCTCAATCAACCAAGGGGGCGGGTCGAGCGCCAGCCCACACTGGTTCTGGACTACACGAACTAAGCAGGATGCGGCTGGGAGCGGACTCAATATACCTGGTCAGGCTCCGGACCCGTTACCTGTAACCGGCTGTGAGGCAATGGCAGTCCCAGCTGCTGATTCCCTGGGACCAGTTTATGCACCCCTTGTGGAACCCGGAGAGGAGAATCTGGAGGAGGAAGGAGCCATCGGTGGTACAGAGGAGGCCGGGCCCCACGAGCTATGGAGGGTTGCGGTACCAGCGCAAACAACGATGGGGCGAGGAAGAGGAGCAGCGTTGTGCACTAACAGCAGCGGACAGACATGGCAATCGGTGGGCCGTCCTTGGTTTACCGAACCTGAACCCGACGATGAGGCTGAACGACATCGGAGACGCGAAGTGTGGTATGCAAATGACCTTGAGACCCGCCAAGCTCGTGTCATGGCCCGTAACCAACCCCCAATGCCTATAGATCAGCGTAAACAGGGGGTAGTCACCACCTTTAATCTTTATACCGGGTATGGTTTTGCCAAGGAAGAGGGTCTGTACCAAGAAGTTCATGTGGGACGGAGGAATGTGGAGGAACATTTACCCCAGGGCCATCCAGAACGGGACCTGTATCGTGGTGATGTGATCACCTATGAACGCCACGCAGGTCCCAGGGGTTGGTTTGCAATCCGGGTCAGTAAGTTGAGCAGTAAAGAGTTAACCCGGTATTGCACTGTTCAAAGTGTGAGCAGAATTGTTTAAAATGCATATTTTCCTGGAATTGCACTGTTTCTTTTTCCTTTTTCAGCACTTGATGGACAGTAATCAAAGAACTTGTTACCTGGTCCCAGTTGGGCCAGTATGGACTAGATTATAGTCAAAGTTTGATGTAACGTTATAAGTAGTGAGCCTCCTGCAAGGGAAGAAAAGAAGCAATCTTATTGTTGATAAATGTTCTAAATGTTCAATGTTATATGTAAATGTATTTTATTGCAGGTTTGGTTTGACACCCGCGGACGGGTGTGTTTCACCAAGGGGGTGTGTGGCGCCCCTGCGGGTATGCGCCACAGAATGGTATTACACTTAAATATAAAATGTGTTTTTCCTTGTAAGTTGCTAGGTTAGGATTTCAACCTTATGGAGTCTATTTTTAGCACTCACTTAGGACCGCACCACTTAGTGTAGGAGGAACTGGTCATATGGTTGGTTCCACAGGTGGTGGGCGGAGCTTAGGATAGAGCAGAGTGACAGTTAAGAATTTACCTCAGACGGCTTGGGAAGGCAGACCGTGTGGTCACGCCTGGCGGCTCAGCTGAGTGGAGGGTACCCCATCTTTATGAGGGGGCCCAGGACAGATGGCAACGGACCAGAACTGGTAGGAGCCAGCTGGTCATGTTGAGGGTACACAGGTGACACGGACAACCGAGGCAGCCAGGAGTTCAGCCCTGACTGCGAAGCCGACGAGCTGCAGGCCCAACAGGACCGGGTTGCTGACAGCCCTACAAAGGTACCTCACCCCTCATGCCCAAAAGACGGTCCTACACTAGTGAGGAAAGACTGAAACCCGGTGTCAGGTGGGAAACTTGTGCGTTCCTGCTGTTCCCATTTGGACCGGTAATAGTCAAGTTAAGCCTACTAGACACAGACTGCAGGACTGGCGGGTGAGCTCTTCAAAGGTGGGAAAGAGAGAAAGATCTAGAAAGAGAATAGAAACCCTGAAAGACAGAGAAAGAACATCTAATGACTCCTTAAGAGAAATCCTGAGCTGGTAACAACACCCTAAACCAAACTGTACCGTGTATTGTTATGCCATCAGCCGTTACCGAGTAAAGCAAAGTTAAAATGGAAATGGTTTCTGTTATTCTTCCTGCCGCAGCTCAAAGGACTTAACATCATCAACATCAACAGCAGAGGGGTAAGAACTGCACCACCATTTACCATCACTGTGAAGTAAATAGAAAAATTCCGCACAGACCGGGTATTCTGATTTAAAACTCCAGTTCTTTATTCATCCATACGAATAAAACACAAGTTCTGGGGTACACAAGCCCCCCTCCCACGCCTTACGCGTTTCGGTTAGAGCACCTTAATCATAGGCATACACAGCAGTGTCTGCACAACACATATATAGGAAACTTTACATGTACACACCCCCTACCATCACCCATGTGCAATCATTTAACAATTATTCCAGAATCAAAGAGTTAACTTTTGCAGAGAGCAGGTCAGAGTTCCAAAAATATTTTTGCAGGAAAAAAACAAATCCAATATAACCAATAACATTTACAGGTTTGCCTTATATCTCTTACTACTGACTGAGTACTATATTCTATCAGGTTCGTTTTTACAGAACCTTCCTTTAGATCCATAATTAAATATACATATGTCTTACTCTACTCAGTCAGAGTAATTACAAACAATAGTCGACCAGACCAGTATTTAACAGATCATATATTAGTTTGCTAGTACATATAAGATGGACCATAGTTATACAGTAATATTCATATAACTATAAATATGATTGAACATGACTGTATATGAATGTAAATATGAGAGATAGCTATGGTTTTTAAATCTCACAATGTTCTGCATGGGTATTTTCACACCCCTTATTCATTATTCCCATCAGTCATTATTCTTATAGGTGATCACCTATAAGAATAATGACTGATGGGAATAATGAATAAGGGGTGTGAAAATACCCATGCAGAACATTGTGAGATTTAAAAACCATAGCTATCTCTCATATTTACATTCATATACAATCATGTTCAATCATATTTATAGTTATATGAATATTACTGTATAACTATGGTCCATCTTATATGTACTAGCAAACTAATATATGATCTGTTAAATACTGGTCTGGTCGACTATTGTTTGTAATTACTCTGACTGAGTAGAGTAAGACATATGTATATTTAATTATGGATCTAAAGGAAGGTTCTGTAAAAACGAACCTGATAGAATATAGTACTCAGTCAGTAGTAAGAGATATAAGGCCAGCCTGTAAATGTTATTGGTTATATTGGATTTGGTTTTTTTCCTGCAAAAATATTTTTGGAACTCTGACCTGCTCTCTGAAAAAGTTAACTCTTTGATTCTGGAATAATTGTTAAATGATTGCACATGGGTGATGGTAGGGGGTGTGTACATGTAAAGTTTCCTATATATGTGTTGTGCAGACACTGCTGTGTATGCCTATGATTAAGGTGCTCTAACCGAAATGCGTAAGGCGTGGGAGGGGGGCTTGTGTACCCCAGAACTTGTGTTTTATTCGTATGGATGAATAAAGAACTGGAGTTTTAAATCAGAATACCCGGTCTGTGCGGAATTTTTCTATTTACTTCACGGCTAATCTGGATACCAGCTTGGATTCCAGCACAAACAGCCTAGGAAGGCCATGGTGAGCTATGCACTTTGAATCTTTATTTACCATCACTGTCCTCCCTCACCGTCTCATCACCATCATAGCTGCCCTGAGGTAAAGCTCCACCTGTGGGGAGCTGTACCACACACTGCTGCCCCCTCCATCACCTCAGCGGCCGGCTGGCAGCGCCGGTACCACCTTACCGGACTCTACAGGTGGCGTCACTTTCCCCTGTAAATATCCCCTTTTACCCCCACCGTTTACCATTAACACCTGGTATAATTGTTCGCCAGGGCACGGCACCGGGGATACCGACCATCCGTGACATCCCACACAGAAGCCCCGGTGACCGAGTACCCCACGCACCCCAGCTCTGGTTGAAACACATCCATCCCTGTCACCTCACTACAACCCCAGGGACTCTGCTCCTCATGTGGGGAGCTATGCCACCCGGCTGTCCGTCCATCATCCCTGGAAGCCCACAGCAGTGCTGGTGCATTTTTCAGAAACCACAGGTGGCGTCACGAGAACCTTTTATTATTTTTACCAGCCTTTTCAACAAATTCCCCAGGGCTACGGGCCAGGGCACCAGCCACCGGGACAGCATCCCCCAAAGTACAGGCCCTGGTACCAAGTGCCCCATAGAACCCTGGGTGCGTCATTTGTTGTGCCCAAATGATGAGAAAATGTGCATTGTGGAAACATGACAAGTGAGAATGCAAATGTACATAGCCTGGTTCTTCCGGCCGTTTGTGGTCAGTCGCAGAAGGAGTATCACAGGTAGTATTTACAGATGCTGAAACTGAATGTAACTTGAATTACTTTAGTGCCAAAGACCCTGCAACAGTGTCACTGACACACTCACCCCTCTTGCCCCCTTGTGGCGTTTGTCCCAGTCTCCTCTCCTACTTCTTTCTATCATGGCCTGTGCATGCCACATAGATATCCTGGGAGCATGCTTAGGTCACAAGTACATGAACTTCTCGCCTCTTAAAGGGGCAGTGTGTGCACTGCATGTGTTCCCAACCAATGGCTGGAGGAGACTAGGTACTTAAAGGGAACCAGTCAGGTCCTCTGTGTCCCCAGAAGTACCAATAGTTGTGGGCCTTTATGTAGTTGTACACATAAACAGATCTTTAAAAAATGTATTTCTAAAGTCTGTTTATGATATGAAAAATAGGGCTTTGACTAGTCGAGGGGGCCTGAGTTACCTGATTAGTCGACCAACTGAGCATATTATCACGTGCTTTTGGGCATGATAACAGAATTTTCAAAATCCAGAGTCTTTCCAACGCTATACATAGCTGCACATGTACACAAATTAGTTCCCCCTCAACTCTGAGCTTCTCTGTGTCAGATGTAGACTTCTTTGCAGTCTCTGTAAACTGCTATGCAGTAGTTTAAATTTGTTAACTTCTGTTGAAATCTCAAGGGTTAATATCAGTAGCTTTAGCTGCAATATTACTTCTCCATGGTATTAGCTGGCTGTGGCTCTCTAGGTGAGCTGCTGCTGTGAGTGTCAGGTGATGCAGTTGTCTACTCCCCCTGCCTTCAAGTAGTACCATCAGCTGGTGTCACTTATAGAGTGTATTTTCTGCAAATACCTTGAGCTCTGTTGACGTTGAGAACTGTTCTACTGCAGCTTTCTTGCTGTGTAGCTTTTGAGAGATTGCCATCTTGCTGTGAATTCATGTGCTTATTTTGGTCCCTGGGTGGAGGTGAGGGGGCTACAACCTAGGGATAGCAAGGAGCTGGGCAAGGGTGGGCAAGCCCAGACATCCTCACCTTTAGAAATACTTCTGGGAACAGGATTAACTAGGGACCCCCAGTCTAATGGTCAAACTACTTTCCCTGATCCCCTTTTGCCCGTCACTGCCATCGTGCTACCTTATCCTGTTTTCTGTTACTGCCACCAGTGACACTGAAGACACATGTACACATCCCGTCTTCGGAGAGACTCACTGCGCATGATTGAAATTCACCACCAGTACCTACCTAAACCTGCCGTGTCAACAAATGCAGCCTGCTGCTAGTATCTGCCAACCTATAACAGCCTATGAGTTGAATATACCTTATGATGTGCTAGAGTCTGTAAAGACTCCACAACATAATAAAACACTTAGAAGCTAGAAAATAAAAAAATACTTATACTCACATTACAACTCACCTCTGGTTCTTCCACCATTTACCCCCCTCCCCCCTCCCATACCGCATCCATTCCTTGACACATTTTATCAACAATGAAATCTGGGCCTGGGAGTCATACTTGGCTGGGATTTCCATCTGTGATGAGGCCCAGAAGGTTGCAGCACATACAGTCATGACATCATGACATGACTGTCCGGACACTTGTTACAGATCTAGCCACTAGCTGCAAATATGTTTTTAAAGAACACATATGTTTCCATACGGATGGCAACTTGCTGTGCAAATATAACCTCAGAATTAGTACTGTTGTAATGAGGTCCAAAAATTTGAAACAGATATGTTCCCAGATGGGTTCCTATCATTAATTCGCAAGCAGGATTCCTTTAGAAGTCAGATGTTGACTTCAGGGCAACTTGTTACCTATGTTTTTTAGACAGTTTTTTTTTTCATCCATCTCAGGAGATGTAGAAATGCATAATTTGACCCACTGGTATACAAGTATGAAAACATTTTACATAAAGTGAAGGAAATAATTATTTCCTTCACTGTATAGTCAATCTGATTTGCAATCTATTTCTAAAAAAAAGGAGGGGAAGAGGTGAATTGTTCCTGAGATTATTCTCTCCTACTTGATACCTCTGCTATAATATAACTTGATGGACAAAGTCTCTATGAGTGCTGTCTGAATAGTCTGTCATGCAATACAATCTCAGATTACTATATAGAAGTAGTGCCCATTGTGCCCGAAATGTTAAAGGGAATACTTTATGCAACCTGATAACTAGAAGAAATCACACAATGTAGCATTTGCCATGGTCACCACCACAATACTCGCCTGAACATGCACAGTCAATACTCTTCTCGCTTTTAGTTATTGCTAATTTATATGACAGAAGCCAAGGGCATTTTAATCACCTATTTTTCTTTATGAAACAGAAAGTGTATAATGTGTGAGTCCACATCTATCACCACTCTGTGAAAAACAATGTACTCGAGTTACACTTCTTCAATGTGTCATTCTCACAGTAAATTACAGTGAATGGATAAAGTCATATAAAACTTGATATGGGGTATCCAGGTCCAATATGCTATTTTTTATTAGCTGTGCTGATACTGCCCTCTCCTGTTTTTACAACTTATGTAATAGGTAATTTAAGTATAAATCTTTAGGGTATATATGTAGTTCTGTTATATCTTGAGTTAAGTTAATACACCTATTAGTATAAACTGCAAAAGAGGCTTTAAAGGAGTTATTAAGTATCTTTACAGTTGCAATTCAAAGGATTCCACTCTTATTGCAACTTAGCTTAATTTTGCAAACATTTTACAAGAAAATCGTTAAAAACAGCTTTGTTCATTAACTGATCGGATGAAAAAAGCATTACAGAATTTAAGTGATGCTCTTCTTCTACGGGTGTTTTCACATCTAAGGTTGGTGTGCGTTTTGCTTCATTTGCGTTTCTAGGCGTTTTTACCGCTAAAAATGCATAAAAACGCTAGCATTTTTGGCCCCATTGATTTTAATGGAAACGCATGTAAAAACGCATGCAAAAACGCATGAGCGTTTTCAAAAACGCGAAATGCATGCGTTTTTGCCATAGCAGCACAAAACGTCTTCCCCGACGTTTTGTGCTGCGACCCCAATAAAATAAAAAAGAAGATTTTTGAGTTTTTTTAAAAAAACGTACGTTTTTAAATTTTTTCCTCAAATATATACAGCTTGTTAGCATTTGTGCATCATTGGTAGTAACTGAGTGCCACAGAGAATTTTTTCTAGTTATTTGACCCAGAATCCCTGCTGGCACCAATTCACATTGTGTCTGTGAGAGCTGTGCAGTTTTTTTTGTTCTGTGTATAACAAATGGAGAATCTGGCTCCATGACTGCAACTTTGCACCTTCATCACCCACAGGTGGTCTTAGGTTGAGATGGTGTCCGCCCACTTAGAAGTGGGATAGGGAGGACAAGGAGGGCAGGGATGTCAGCGTTCGGACTCATCAGACCTGGGGTCGCCTTGTCGCAGCTGATGAGCAAACGGACATTGGCCAATGTGCGTACCAAGAACCCCAAGAAAATAAAAAACTGAGATTTTTGAGTTTTTTTTAAAAAACGTACGTTTTTAAATTTCTCCTCAAATATATACTGCTTGTTAGCATTTGTGCATCTTTGGTAGTAACTGAGTGCTGCAGAGAATTTTTTCTAGTTATTTGACCCAGAATCCCTGCTGGCACCAGTTCACATTGTGTCTGTGAGTGCAGTTTTTTCTGTTCTGTATCTATCTATCTATCTATCTATCTATACAGACCACACCTTGCGATGGAGATGTGGTGATCAGCCGCCCCACCCGTCTCTCTAGCTGTTCAAAAAACCCAGCCCTATTAAAAAAAAATTAAAGTTCTCAGTATCTACAATACTGGAACATTACTTGATATCTGGGATTCATATCACCAAATATAACATTTTGATGATACACATCTCCCATCTTATACTTAAATGTGTGATTACCTTACTATATAAAATATCTACTCCTTTATCAAACTAATTTATTTATCTATACCTATATATATATACCTATATACTATCTCTTATCTCACTATTAATTATCTATGTATTTTAAATGTATTTTTTGTGCATTTTTTTTTATATCTATATAATAAAGAGATTATACAATACATTTTTATCTATCTATCTATCTATCTATCTATCTATCTATCTGTCTATCTATCATCTAACTATGTATTATCATCTATAGATTTAGATCTATTCTGCTTTTTTCCTTTCTAACTATAAATTTACCTATCTATCTATGTGGAAATCAACCTATTTTTGTAGACCACATTTTTGGTGAAAACTTTTGGGCTGTCTTTAATCAATTGTCCTTGTAAAGGGGTCTCAATGACTTGTACCTTCACATTGCACCTCATTTTCACCCGAGAAAATGCAACATACAGTTGTCCATGACCAAAAACTGGCTCCGATAAATATATGCCAACATGATGTAAAGTTTGGCCTTGTGACTTGTTTATAGTAATGGCAAAAGCTGGTTTGACTGAAAATTGCCGACGTCGAAGCCTAAATGGAAGACCTGTATCTGAAGGACATACCGTATATACTCGTGTATAAGCCGACCCGTGTATAAGCCGACCCCCCTACTTTTGCCCCAAAAATCTGGAAAAACCTATTGACTCATGTATAAGCCGAGGGTGGACCCCAGCACAGGTATACAGCCCCCAGCAGTGTGGTATACATGCCTCCCCAGTGGTATACAGGCCTCCCCAGTGGTAGTATACAGCAGCCCCAGTGGTAGTATACAGCAGCCCCAGCAGCCCCAGTGGTAGTATACAGCAGCCCCAGCAGCCCCAGTGGTAGTATATAGCAGCCCCAGCGGTAGTATACAGCAGCCCCAGTAATCCAGGGCCCCCCCAGTCTTGCTCCGGTAACCTGTAAAGTAAAATATACTTATCACTGTCCAGCTGCCGTCCGCGCCCGCATCTGCCGACATCCCGATCCTCCATATTCATGCGTCTTCTTCCGACTTCCTGTGTTCGGCGCCGGCAATGACGTCATTGCCTGCGACGAACAGAGGAAACTGGAAGAAGATGCATGAAGATGGAGGATCGGGATGTCGGCAGATGCGGGCGCGGACGCCAGCGGGACAGTGATAAGTATATTTTACTTTACAGGTTACCGGAGCAAGGCTGGGGGGGCCCTGTATTACTGAGGCTGCTGGGGCTGCTCGGGCTGCCGGGGCTGCCATATTGACTCACGTATAAGCCGAGGGGGGTACTTTTCAGCCCAATTTTTGGGCTGAAAAACTCGGCTTATACGCGAGTATATACGGTAAGTCTATGCGTGGAATGAAGACACCATGTCCTTTTGCTGATCCACTGATGACTCTTGCTTGAATAACATGGGAAAGGAGTCAAGTTACAATAAGCCTAGTTCCATTACATAGACCACTCTTTGTATCAAGATTCTGCAGCAACATCACAATTGTCCTAACTTTAAGTTGAAGTCTGTGGGATGGCATTCCTGATGGTGTAACACTATTTAAAAATTCAACCGGATAATGCTCTTGTTCTTCTTCATTATCTACATCCACGGAATCATCACTGGTGTACACAGTATACTCTCCAGACATTCTATCCATCACACGGGCATGTTAGCAAAGCCACATCATGTTTTTGGGACACAGAATTGCATGGGTAGAGGCTCTGTCAACACTACTTTGGTCATTTACATCAATTTCAATACGTTGTCCAAAAACATCAGTTCCAATGCAGGCAGTACACAACATGTCTTTGGTATTTCAATAATATCTTCTCCAAGATTGTATTTATTGGTAAGATCACCATTACCAAGCTTGAGAAGCCAATTGCTATACTCTGGGTCTGAGGATCGCATGTTGTTAGTGAGTTGTAGTTTAGTAAACTGTTGCCAAAGATCAGCCATTTATAAGCTGGACTCAATCACATCTGTTCTTGTTCCATTTGTTATAACTGGAAGACATTGCCTAAAATCTCCACCAATAACAAAAACTTTACCTCCAAATGGAATGTCATTCCTTTCTGCAACATTTGAAGTCATAACTTCACGAAGAAGTCTGTCAATTACAGTCAAAGCATATTGGGTGCCATAGTACACTCATCAAGTATCAACAGATGTGCATTCTGTAACTGTTTGCCAGCAAATGTATCTTGTTTGACTCTGGAAACAGATATTTCTCTCACAGGAACTGGTATTCCAAACAGGGAATGCATAGTATGACCTCCTTGTAACAGATTTGCTGCAATACCTGTTGTAGCTGATGGCAATACAACTTTTCCAAACCCTCTAACATGATGTATCAAAACTTCATATAAGTAGGTTTTACCACTCCCTCCTGGACCATCAATGAAGAAACATTTTGCCCTTCCATCGGCTTGACTTTCTATGGCAGTTACAATTGTATCATAAGCAACACGTTGGTCTTCATTTAAAGAATTGACATTCTGTGCTTCCAACAATAGTTCATTTACTTCATCATACTCTTGAAGTTGTAGAACATGAGTAGCAGGCTTTGGCAAATTAAAGTCTGAAAATGTTTTTCCATGCAATAATAACACATTTTGGACATCACGCATAGCATAAGACTGACAATTTTGACAATCTCCACTTTTATTATGAAGACGTAAGCAATAATCAGATGGAAAACAACTTCATTAGATATTAAACCTTCCTGCCCTCTCTTGATAGTGTTGGTGTTCTGCTTCTCATTTTCTACGCTTGGTGTCGCTATTATGCCATCGCTCTGCTTAATCTTCTATATGTAAAATTGTTCTCCACTACTTCCTGGATGCGCATGCCGCGCATGCGCATTACAACCGCTTGCGTTCCACGAGTGCGGCCAGGGACAGCGGGTGGCTGCGTCATATTAACACGACGCATTGATGTTGTAGGGCTGGTTCTGTTTATCGGTTGTTATTGTCGGTTATGACTACAATCACCGATATCCAGAATCTTCCCTTCCTTACCACTTTCTGTTCCTATGCTGATTAACTATATATATGTATATACCGACTACTTAATGAAAACAAGTCTGTTCTAATAAATGAATATTTATTAAACACACCCAAAAAGTCTACAACAATAATATATAGATTTCTAGATAGCATGATAACTAAGACACAATCAATTACTGTTACAATGATGTAAAACCCCCAGAGTTACTAATACCCACGTTACCTAAATATACAACAGGCACACTATATTAATGATCTAACTATCCCTATAGAAGATAGATAGCAATTCAAGGGTTGATTATAAGAGAGAGAGAAAGAGAGAGAGAGAGAGAGAGAGTGATAGAGTTATAGGATGATACTTATGACCAGATGAGGATGTCCTATGGCATGGTGGTTCCAAGTAGAAAAGAGAGAGACTTCCTGTCTCAGAGTGCATTTTAACCTGACCCTCAGCTGTGCACGTGACAGACACACCTCCTCCTCCGTGCACTTCTGACAGGGGGTTTTAAGGGTGCACGCTCACCGTGCTCTCTATTGGAATGGCCCAAAGCTCACACTATAGATTGGCAAACAATGGACATAACGGTATCTCTAAGAAGTATTATGTCCACACCAATCACCTTGGACATCTTGGCTGCTGTAGTCTGTTAGAAGAAGGGGTGAGAATAACCCTTTGTGCCAGCAGCCTGTAGATCTTTGATATTTAAATTAAGAGTCTTATCTGATAGCTTCCCACACTGAAATGCAAGAATGGACATCTTCTGATATGGTAATTAACCATTGTCAGAAGATGAACAATTTCCATCAGATACAGCTGAATTGGCCAATGTTATAAGGGACATTTATTATGGCCTATTACACCAATGTGGGCATAAATATAGATATATACACATACATGCCCACAAAGAGATATATATTTATGTGTCATATTAATTGTTAATTATGCCATCACTTCCCCCTCAACATTCCCCCTTTTGTCGGAAAATACGACAATAAAATGAGTGGGAAGTGTGGAATATATTTGCCTACTCAATCCTATCACCAATAACTGTTCAGGATGAAATGAAGTAAAATTTTCCACTTAGGTATCTAGACATCACCCATCGCCATCACCTCTCCCCTGCCGTTCGCCGTAATCCAGTGTCTCCATCCATAGATTACACCAAAGTCATCTTTGTGGATTTTCTTGGTCTCTTTGGTTCAGGAATAAAGTTCTCTATTTGTCAGTACACTTCTGATATTGTCGTTGCCAATCTCGAGAAACACGCCTATCCCCAAGTAGTCTTCTTCCCAGCTTGACTGCTCAGATTCTGGAGTTGCTGCACCGTCTCTTGATCGGTCCACAGAGTTTTCCTGTGTTCGCCCCTCTCCCTACCAGATTTTTTATATATTTTTTTTTTTTTCAAGTCTGGTGTGTAGGGACTACCGGGAAACACACTCTGTAACTGGGCCTCACCAGGTGGTTTCTTAGAGCACCTCCTTCTTGGGATTTGATCAATCAGGGGATGGCATTCTTCTTAGCTGAGGCACGACTTTCAACAGAGACTCCTCCTGCAAGCTTGATTGAAGCATCTATCGTTAATGTGGTTCTTCCATGGAAAGATAGTTGAATCTCTACAAGGCAGGTCAGAGTTTATTGGGTAGGGATGATATCAGCATACCTAAGTTGACTGTGAGAAGAACGCAGTCCAGCCGACCTTCAATCCACCCCTTATGAATGTTACTGACTCAAGGGTTGAAGTAGCAAATACCTTAGACAATGATGGGGCCTGTCCCTACAGAACCTTACTCTTTCCTCATTCATACAAAAAAAACAAACAAACCTATATCCCAATGTAAAAATTAAACAGTATATAACAATACTATATTTCCGTCCCCCATTCCTTAACCATAAATCAAAGTAAAAGTCAAACAAGATATACAATGAATGTCAAATATCATCTCAAGGTTTCAGGACTTTTAGTGCTAAGTCCTGGACCTTCTTCGGCGGTTAAATTCGTGAAGTTCTGCCTGGTTCTCTTGTATCTGGTGGGCAAGTCTCTTTACTCTCCGGTAAACTAGGCACAGTCCAATGTACATAACAAGAACAAGAACCAGAAGAACAATCACAGGGTGGATAAAGAAATTAAAGAATGATGTAGCTGTCGGACTATAGCCAAATATACTTTCCCACCAGGACACCTTAGAGTCGGCGTCTTAAGGTACCGTCACACGCGGCAATATTGCTGGGCAATTTCACTGGCAATTTGCTGGTTGCAGTGAAATCATGGACACATTGTTCCATTTGTACACAGCAACAAAATAGAACAATGTGTCCATGATTTCACTGCAACCAGCAAATTGCCAGTGAAATTGCCCAGCAATATTGCCGCGTGTGACGGTACCTTAAGGCATTGGTAATCCTCGTTATCTTGGTTTTGTCATGCTCAAGCTGAATTGTGGCTTGATTCTCAGCCTCATGAAGATTTCGGAGTATGTCGTCTTCTTCGCTGAAATCTAACAAGAGACGCTTGAGCTCACGACCAAAACCAAGAGGAATCTTTTGCAGTCTCACAGGAGTGTCAGGGCGAATGTCGAGTCTCTTCTCCGGTGTTATCGGGGTCCTCCCCTGCTGATCTGCGACATCTAAACCTAAAACGGGACTAAGGGTACAATATGCTCCTGGGAGGAGTATGCCTCTTTCGGTGCAATTAGTGCCATATAAAGAATATGTTACATTTTTCCCTTGGTACCAACACCAATACCCTTGACCCAAATATTTCAGACGAGAGGAGGGTATTGTGTTAGTCTTCATCTCACATGACCCCTCAGAGTCCCAACACTGGTGCCTAAGCACCCTATCTTGACTTCCTTGACAGAGGATAGCATCCTCTTTCCTCCAACATCCCTCTGTATCAAACAGATAAGGATGGCCTCGCTCATAGGTTAGGATGTCTGAGGTGAGCTGTGGATGAAGCACCGTCTGATTGCTAACAACAATTCCTATATTCATGGCACTGTACCCCTTCTTGATATTACCAGATACAGGTGCCAAAGAAGATGCCGTGCAGGTGAGATTATGACACCCATGCCATTGAACCAGCCACCAGTTTGTATGGTTGGCTGCAAACAGGGAGATTAGGGAACTTACTCTTTGTCTGAGGTTGAATGGGAAGTGGCCCTTGTATAGAGAGGACACTATATGCTTTAGGTTGTCAGAGAGTTCACTCTGGACTTGCGTACATGCTAGGGCAAACTGAACTCTGTCTTGCACTTCTACAAGACCTGCAACTAACCTTCTAAACTTCTCTCGTAGAGCTGAAGATAGAGAGGTAGTGGCATCAATGTGCGAATGTTGCAAACCCTCTAAGACATGGTTTACATCAAGCTGAGTTCTGAACCCTTCCCCAGCATGTCGCGCAATGTCCCCGAGCTTACCTCTCAGGACTTCCATATCCATAGTGTTCAGGGCACCTACTCCCAATGCACCTCCACTAATTCCCATCTCTATCAAGTCTCTCCTACTCCTGAATTTCCTGTGTCGGGGATCATCTTTTCTCACTTCTTGCACTGCCTCTACCCATCCTCTCATCATGTCAATTTGGTTCCTCACAAACTCCTCACATCTGTGATCCCAGTGATCTACTCTGAAGTCATCTACAGAAATTCGCCATGTATATAGGACGAATTTAGTTCCTGTGATGATCTTCCATGGGGATGACAGTTGAGGAGCTGTGGGATCTGCCAATTGGTGGGTAGAAACATTGCAAGAATCCAGGTGTGGTTTGACTGGTTGGAGACCTTCAGCCTCATATGGAACCCTTACCACTGTCACAAATACTTGTCCTCTTCCACTGAACTGGTACCACTGATCGCTATCTCCTGCCAGTAAATGTTGCGGGACTACTGGTAGAGGAAGTTGTTGGGTACCAGTATCATGACACAGAATCCCCTGACATATTGTCCAGGGATGCTGTGGAGCTGCGATATGTGTCAGTAGAACGGGATCTTTTGCCTGTTCCTCTTCAAATGACACAGGGCCATCTTTTAGTTTGGTTTGCCTCACTGCAATCTGGAATGCCGGGATCTGCTCAATTCCTGGTTCCTGAAGGACACCAGACACTGCTGCAAACTTGGCCAGTTTGTCGGCCTTGTTATTGCCTATGGTCAAAGGCTGTTCTCCTCTTTGGGACTTTGATAATGGCTGCCTCCGCTTGATCTGCCATGCCCCAATCCCACAATTCCTTTAGGACCATAATGTGGGCCAGAGGTTTATTCTGGCTGTCCACAAAACCTCGTTTTTTCCACGTGTTCAGGTGCAGGGTGAGAGATCGAACTACATATGAACTGTCACTATATATAGTTCGATTCCCTGGAGGTTGAAGGAGGAGAGCCTCCTTGACAGCCTCCAGTTTAGCCCGTTGTGCTGACATGTGACCTGGCAACCGGACGAGACTCTGGGTGCCCGTGGTCTCATCCAGCACTGCAAATCCGGACACATACGTGCCGTCCAGATAGAAACGAGAGCCGTCAACCAAAATGACCCTGTCTTCTGGATGTCTGTCGGTCCTGAATATTTGTGATGTACTGGAGGGTGATGGTTGACCACAGTCATGCTCGGTCCCTGTCATGCTTAACAACTGGGACAGAACATACTTTGCCTTGTGGTCCACTTTCAGATTCCAGCCACTGAGGTCCATGATCCATTTCCCAAATCTCTGTTGGGAGACTCCAGTGGCCTACTGTCATGTCCTATCTGCTGTAGAAGGACAACAGAGATAGACTCCTTCCCAGCATGTGCCTGGATGGCCATTTCTCCATCTGGGTTGGGGGTGGCTAACACAGGTGCAGAGGAGAGGTCTCTTTTCAGAGTTGAAAAGGCCTCATCCTGTGCTTCTGACCAGCCCTGGAGTGAGGGTTCTTCTCCTCTGAGGAGTTCATAAAGGGGTTTCACTTTGGCAGCAAAATCCTCTATGAATTCCCTCATGAAGTTGGCCACTCCCAGGAACTTCCGTAAGTCCTGTAGAGTGCCAGGCTGAGGTAACTTGACCATAGCTTCCACTCGGGCCGCCACAATTCCTTTGGCTCCAAAAGAGACCTGTACCCCAAGGAAAGTCACCTCTGTTCTGGCCAAATTTGCCTTGTGAGGACTCAGTTTGAGCCCAGACTGTTTGTTCCCCACTGTGAAAGCAAATTTGTACCTACAGTTTTCTGTGAGTTCAATAGAGAAGAACCCATTGGCGACATCAATGGTCGAGAATATGTGGCTTTTGCCACTTATCCTCGCCATTATGTCAGGAGTTTGTGCAACTACAGGGGCAGACATCGGAGTGTACTTATTAAGGACACGTAGGTCTATGGTGAGACGCCACGCATCAGTGTCCTTTTTCTTCACAGGCCATAGAGGGTTGTTGCACCTTGAATTCCCCTCTATGACCACACCCTTGGTTTCCAATTCCAGGACAGTGTTGACTATCGACTGTGTTGCTTCCGGTGGAAAGCGATATTGACGTTGAGGGGGTAGGTCTGGCCCCTGTATGTCCACCTGGACACCAATCAATCTTCCACAGTCGTTTTTACCCTGGGCCCACAGATCAGGATGTTCGTGCACAATGGGTTCAAGGTCTATATTATGAGAGACCTCTGGCCATTTGTGTTCGAGCATATCAGCTGAATTCTCCATTGCTGGCAAAGGTGGTCCCAGACACTGGTGTTGTATGACACACACCTTGGATTGTCTGGGTCCCTTCCACACAATGCAGTTTGCCAAATCCAGGATCCATCCATTTTGGGTCATTACATCAGTTCCGATGATGTTGTCAAAACCAGGGTAATACCACATTGGGACCTTCAGGGTTAAGTGTTTGGCAATCTGGACAATCACTTCCTCAATTCTGTGGGCCTTCACCCCCCCTTGTTGGTGATCAAATCCGATCACCACACACTGAGGGCTGTTTGGATGCAAATCATGTTTGATATTAGTAATGGAGATTTCCGCACCAGTATCAAGCATAATTTGTGTGTCCTGATCTTTAATTCTGGCTTTTATGTGGGGCCTCCCTGAAGAATCCAGTATGACAGGACATACTGGAGCCAGCTCTTTAGGGATCCCTAATTGTCAATCGATGTTGACAAGATTTCCAGTAGGTACCTGAGAGGTACATACTGCAATTTGGAGATCCTCAACCATAGTTCTAGTTGTGGAATCAGTAGATTCCACAACCCCTGTACTATCAACTGGGGCATTTACAGTGGCAACACATTTTGGTGTCTGCTCTTGTAAATATCCCCGAGACCCATCAGCCTGGTTCCCCACTGTTCTGGCATAATTAGGTTTCATCTTGAAACCATTATTATTGCCAGATTTTTCAGGGCTGTTTCGGCTCCATACCCACTGAGGACAATTTTTCTTCATGTGCCCAAATTGCAAACATAGAAAGCATTGAATGCTCCCTGTCCTCTCAAATGTTGGGGCCGTGGGGCGAACAGCTGACTTCTTTCTAGCATGGCGCACACGTTCATCTTGTGATCTAACGTGTACAGGCACATGCTCCCTAACCTTAACCGACTTTTTATTGTGCAGTAGATCTTGTCTACACTGCTCAATAATCATGGCCGCATCAGTGAGCGATGGTTCCCTCGCTGCACTCAACCTAATTGCAGTATCAAGGTATGGGAATTTTTCCACAAACATGCGGATCATGCCTTGTGGAATACCGATACCTTTATCCATAGTGACCTTCCTGTACATAGCTTCAAACCGACTACACAGCGATAAAGGTTCATCGTGTATAGTTGGTCTGAATTTCATCAGGATTTCTGGAGTCACGTCCCCGTAGCCCGTTGCCAGTGTCATTAGTAAGGAAAGGCGTTCTTCCTTATCATGAAACTGTCCATTACTGGGTTCTGTGCTCCCCATTGCCTCAAACCTCTGATTGAGGTGTGTAGGCAACCACAACTTGAATAGCTCCATTCGAAGTTCTGGAGCCACAGAATATTTATTGCAGTGACCTTCAAAGATATCACATGCAGTAAACGCATCTAGACTGGGATCATATTTTGGGATCTCCTTGCAGATCCGTAACAGAAATTTTATCCTTTCCATACTGTTACGGTTAGGATAAAATTCATCTGACCTTACTGAACGATTTGGCGGATTGGAAGTGGTGTGATCCCTTTCCCACCTACCTCCATATCCCCAACTCTCGTCCTGACCCTGGAAGCGGTCGCTACGTGTATACTCCCTTGGTGTTTGAGTGAAATGTAGCGACCGTTCCACCTGTCCCCTGGACTCTATAGCTCCGGATCTCTGATCCATGGGAGACGTGGACCATGTTGCCGTGGTCTCCCCATCCTGTGCAGTACCCGAAACACAAACCTGTTTCGTGGGCAAAGGCACCATGCTATTTGTACCAGGCCGTGACAGATTAGAGATGACCTGTTGCAAATTCACAATCGTTTGCGACTTTGCAGCCAGATCCTCTCTAAGTGTGCTCACTAGTGCATCCATGGATGCAACTCTACTCTTGAACTGATTTATCTCAGTATACAGACTGAGGAGCTCTCTATCCATGTCAGAATAATAGGTTTCTTGCTCTGATATCCTAGATTCTAACACACAGATTTCCCGGCCCCTGTCGGCTGTACACTGGGCCCTTTCCTCTAGTTCAGTTTCTAGAGTGTGTATACGTTTTATGCTTTCCACACAACAATGTCAGTGTAGGTTATCCGATGTGGAAACTTTGTCTGCCTTTCTTGTGGTAGCAAGTGTTTCCACATGCTCCGGCCTGCAAATGCTATCCTCAAAAGTATACACTAATTTTGCCAGCATTTGGAGGCGTTTCTTAGTTTTGTGGAAAACACTTTTACTAATACAAACTCTATCATGTGCGTATGCCTGGTCCAGTAAAGTTGACCAGAGCATCTCTGTGGACTTATATGTGGTTGGCAGTATTGGGTTAAATTTGCTATTTCTACACAGGTGTTTAAGGGTGGAGAAGTTCATACTCACCTGTTCAGAGGCCATGTTGCTTGGTGTCGTCTGTTCCTTCGTCCCTCTTGTGCTGCTTGGAAAAAGGTCCTTTACTCCGGAACGCCTTCTTTCCCGACCAGCTGGACTCCTCAGATGAACCAAACGTTGATGGTGTTTGAACGAAGTGACGTGATGATCTGCCTCGCCGATAGACGTGTGAATCGTGTAAAGGAATCAGAAAAATCGTTAAAATCAGAAAAAAGGTTCTCTGATGAGGACTGTGTCCTGTGTCTTACTAAGACTGAAAACTGTGTCACCGTCTGAGCTATCAGGGCACTGAACGCACAGAATAACGGATCACTTCACCGTGCCTCCTGTTATCTGTGTCCACGTTCCCCTGGCCTGATCCGCTCCAGACGATGACCACAGGTTTTCAGTACAAAAGACACTAGAACAACCTCAAACAGTGGGCCTAGGTTCGCCAATTTGTTGTAGGGCTGGTTCTGTTTATCGGTTGTTATTGTCGGTTATGACTACAATCACCGATATCCAGAATCTTCCCTTCCTTACCACTTTCTGTTCCTATGCTGATTAACTATATATATATATGTATATACCGACTACTTAATGAAAACAAGTCTGTTCTAATAAATGAATATTTATTAAACACACCCAAAAAGTCTACAACAATAATATATAGATTTCTAGATAGCACGATAACTAAGACACAATCAATTACTGTTACAATGATGTGAAACCCCCAGAGTTACTAATACCCACGTTACCTAAATATACAACAGGCACACTATATTAATGATCTAACTATCCCTATAGAAGATAGATAGCAATTCAAGGGTTGATTATAAGAGAGAGAGAGAGAAAGAGAGAGAGAGAGAGAGAGAGAGAGAGTGATAGAGTTATAGGATGATACTTATGACCAGATGAGGATGTCCTATGGCATGGTGGTTCCAAGTAGAAAAGAGAGAGACTTCCTGTCTCAGAGTGCATTTTAACCTGACCCTCAGCTGTGCACGTGACAGACACACCTCCTCCTCCGTGCACTTCTGACAGGGGGTTTTAAGGGTGCACGCTCACCGTGCTCTCTATTGGAATGGCCCAAAGCTCACACTATAGATTGGCAAACAATGGACATAACGGTATCTCTAAGAAGTATTATGTCCACACCAATCACCTTGGACATCTTGGCTGCTGTAGTCTGTTAGAAGAAGGGGTGAGAATAACCCTTTGTGCCAGCAGCCTGTAGATCTTTGATATTTAAATTAAGAGTCTTATCTGATAGCTTCCCACACTGAAATGCAAGAATGGACATCTTCTGATATGGTAATTAACCATTGTCAGAAGATGAACAATTTCCATCAGATACAGCTGAATTGGCCAATGTTATAAGGGACATTTATTATGGCCTATTACACCAATGTGGGCATAAATATAGATATATACACATACATGCCCACAAAGAGATATATATTTATGTGTCATATTAATTGTTAATTATGCCATCACTTCCCCCTCAACAATTGACATCACTGATGCGCCCGCGCATGCGCGGCTTAGATGTTTCGTGCTCCATGGTTTCTGTAACCATGGAGCTCAAACAACTTAGTGCCAGATGACGCTAGACTACGCGTCACAGGCATAAACAGGTGGGAGCTATCTAGTACCACCTGTTTCCACTAACCATCAATGAATGACTGGGAGATTCCATATAAATAGGAGTGGAATCAGACACCTCCATACATCCAGAAGCACAGGATGGCTGTATGGAGGGTAAGTTTTCAATTGAGACATCCATGCTTAAAACCTTTTTATTACATGTTATGACAGGGTTTTTAGTGGGTTAACACTAATATTTCATCCATAAAAAGTTTATTTGGACCTCTGGGTAACTTTTATGGCATTTATATGGGTTTTTATGTTCTTTGAATAGCACATACATATTGAAGTCCTCTAAGTAAATTATCATACACAGAGTTCTGCATAATCTTGCTAGACATACCCCCTGGTATATAGGGAGATTACCATTGAGATTTTTTTTCTTATTGAAGTCTCATTAGATATTCCCTAGGCATTTACCCATTTTCTAGGATTACCATTGTGAATACATTTATTGGTATGCTCTCTGTCTCATACTATTATTTTATATGATAATTCCCTGAATGGATAGGTTTGAGGATTCATCCTGTTTAGACCATTTGATTGTGCAGAATCGGATGAAATGATGATACGCATCTAATAAGACATA
Organism: Allobates femoralis; assembly: GCA_033576535.1. Taxonomy (NCBI): domain Eukaryota; kingdom Metazoa; phylum Chordata; class Amphibia; order Anura; family Aromobatidae; genus Allobates; species Allobates femoralis. Next base: position 445,302,095 of record JARQOC010000004.1, read on the forward strand.
TTCACAAAAGGTGATTTATCTTTATCCCTCACTATTTGTTGTCATATATATATGCCATTTAGATCCTAGAATACCGCTTATTTACCATTAACTTCTATGTAGCCCAACTCCTAGGCCCCCTGATGCCCATGATTTGGATGCCCTTTCTATGACGATACACTCAATACCCTGGGTAAGGCTTATTTAGATAGAGCATCCAGCAGTCTTTCAATTTTGTTATTATATATTATATATATCTTATTTATGGAAATATATTTTTTTTTTTATCCCCTTAGAAGAAACTTAGGGTCATTCTATCACTCTGACCAACTCTTGGCTCCTGGGTATACTTGCCCATTGGAAATATCAATTATTCTGCCTTGTATAGTCATAAGGTATGTTTCTCTCTATTGTCTACTATTGACATATAATTTTTGGACCATATTGATCGTTTATACGAGAGCATTCATATTTGACCAACTGGATCAATTATATACTTTCTGTATATCAATCATATGTAACCAATTAGAGTTGTTTTATATATGTTTAATGAGATTATGTACTATTCTTGTCATTATATGTGCCATCGGGTCTTATCTTGGAAACTAATGCTTTGACCATTTTTTGTTTTTAGACTGAACAATAAATTTAAACCCCAAAAAACCTCTGATGAACCCTCTAATATAAGAGAAGGCGAAACGCGTCAAGCGTAGTGGTTCAATTTATATAACCTTGGGAACCCAGAAACCAGATGGAAGGTCACTAGCATACGAATGTTCAAAACTCTATTTGATACCCACATCAGGTTTTGAAATGTGTTTTTCTCTTTCTCTATAAAGCTGCTTCTCTATTGTTTTACTCTTTTTAGAGACATTAGAGTATAAGTATCGGTATGTGGTGATATTATCCCCTAAGGATGACGCATTTTTGAATCCTCTTGGGTAAAGGAGTATTGACTTCTCTATTTTCTGGTGATATGTACTGTATGTACATTAACATGTGTAAGGTTCCCGTTTTTGTATATATGTTTGTCTAATTTGTAGGTCGCTTACTTTTAACTTTTTTATATGAATAAAAAGAAAAATTTTTAACGCTAATAAGTTGGTATCTCCTGGTTTTGATAGACGTAAGCAATAATCGTCAATTAGATGTTCCTCAAAATTTGTCCAAAGTTCTGCGGGATTTGTAGGTGGTCCAAATACACATATGTATGCAAACAATTGCACAAGTTGATAAGCCATATTTAAGGAAACTACATCTTCTAAGGTTGAGGACCAAAAACTATCATCTAATAAAAGTCCTGAAGCCAAAGCTGCAGCTTTAAATGTATCCTGCACTACTCCATTACCTGTTTTCAAAAACTCATAACTCGTAGCACCTTTCACATGCAGCAGTAACAGACGAAGGCAATATCTTTCTTGATCTTTGACACTTACAGTATACAGACGACCAATAATTTTACTAACTCCTCATTGTCTTAGCTTCCAACCTTTATTCCAAACATAATGCTCTGGAATGTCACGATAGAAATACTGCCTTGCATTGTTGTCATGTTGGTTCAGCAAAAACCATTCCATTAATGTTGACGTTGAACCTAAACTTTTTGACACATCTTCAACTGCAGACTTTTCATGAAAACAAACCTGATGTTGATTTGGTAAATGGACAGCTAAACGTATAATAGCATGTGACTGTTCCACTTGAGGAAGACGCATTAGTGTCGAAACATGTTGTGGCGAGGACTCACATTTGTAAATTTCCAATAAAGATCTAAAGGTAATACTGATCAGTGCAGTGTCCTTGTATAGTGCTCATATTCTAAATACCACCATTTCTGTATTGTTCCCTAATTTATCCTCCCTATTGGGAGTGTGGTGGAAGAGAGCAGCTCTGCACACAAGGACCTGGCTGGTAAAACAGACACGTGATTGATCTCGGGACCCGGAGAAGCGAGTTGGAGCTGGACAATTAGTTTGGAACCAGGAACCGGCGAGTAAAGGTCTCGGATCCCGTCCTCACCACTGAGCCTACAATCTGGTTGTGCAGAGACGGCACAACCAGACAAGGTGAGTGAGGAATCAGTGTAAGGCTGTGGTCACAGTTGACATGCGTTTTTTTAGTGCCTTTTAAAAACGCATGCTTTTTTACATGCGTTTTTCATGTCATCATGAGTTTTTTAAGGTGTCTGATGGCTCCCTGCGTTTTTGGCTGCGTTTTGGAAACTGCACCCAAAAATAGTGCTTGTACTATTTTTTCGGTGCGTTTTGAAAAACGCATGCGTTTTTGAAGAAAACGCATGCGTTTTTATAACATGGGCCCCTATGGAAAACGCATGCAAAAACGCATGTACAATTAGTACCTTTTAGTGCCATTCAAAAATGCATGCGTTTCCCATAGGAGCCCATGTTAAAAAAAACGCATGCGTTTTTGGAAAAGCACCAAAAACGCATGGGACTGTCACACATGCTTTTTTGCTATTAGGGCATGCGTTTTTTAACATGGGGGCCTATGGGTGCGTTTTTTACATGCGTTTTTGAAAACGCAGATCTCCAAAAACGCATGTGACAAATGCTACTGTGACCCCAGCCTAACGGAGAATTTAATCTGCCTTTAGTAAACAGTGTGGCTCAACTGAAACATTTCTGCTTTATAAATAGCATGTGACTGAGCATGCATAGGAAATGCAAATATTCTCCAAGCAGCTTCTGGAGCACTGACATATCTTGAGTCAAGAAAACTTGTTGATTCATCATGACTCACTGTTGTTTGCTGTATTTCCACATTAGCTCTGTCATGGCTCTTATAGATATACTTAAAGAGATATTTCACACTTTTTATTGACACACAAATTTCAACATTGATGTGACAATTGTAGCGTTTAGATAAATAAGGATTATATGGCACTACCCATGAGCTGTTTAAAATTCTTTACTTGTGCACAATGTTCTCAATGTGTGTTCGCCGATATGAAGGATACCCATCCAAATCTTTCACAGTATGCTCTTGTAACTGTTTTGGAAATCCTTTTGTACACTTCACATTTTCCATAGGCAGCCATCCCACACTATGATTTTGTGTGGGAACTCAATAACGATATCAGTAGTGTGCGCTCGTGCTCAACATGTTAGCGAGGTGTCACATGTATAGATAACGTTCAGGACGCAGCAGCGATGTTACGTGCAGGGATCGTTCTCACAACCAGCGATTGATGCTTGTCAATTATGTGAATAGGAGAAATCATACAGGAGATCGGTTATGGCGGTGTCACACAGAACAATGCAGCAGATTGCATGATCTACATCGTCTGATATGGGGACAGGTTCCCATATCTGTGATTAACGATCTGACCATTTATCGGTGGTCACATCATGCTGTCACATGCAACAATGTCGTTGGAGCGATGCCAAATCAGGCACCTTCCAGCGATATGTTTACATATATCGTAGCGTGTGACGCCCGCCATACATGGACTTTTTGGATTGGCCTCACCACATGGACCATGAACCATATGATTGATGACAATATCATATAGTTCAGGGAATTTTTCTTGGTCTGGAATTTCAGCCCACACTATATTGTCAATATCTTCCTCTGTCCGAAACTTAGACTCTGCATCTAAGATGATAAGTATATGTGCATGTGGGAGACCTCGTTTCTGAAACTCAATGACATGTACCATTGCAACCAATGTCCCAAAAAGGCAATTTTTCAGATATTTCAAAAGGCTGGTGAGCTTCAATCGAAATGTGCAGGCAACTAAGTCTGGCCTATGTTCCACTTTCTGCCAGGGTTCTAGATTTTCTGTAATTTCTGGCCATTTTGGATTACACTTCATTGTTACAAAAATGTCAGGTCTTCCGTACTTTGTCACTATCGCCATTGCGTCTTGGTAACGTTGCTGCATGTTCCGGAACTACCTTCAAATGACGATGGCAGAATAACTGTTTTCCCAATAGGAATTCCTTTTTCAATGGATTTCTTTATTAAATGTTCTTGAAGAACACAGTAATCCTCCACTTTCAGATTTTTTTGGTTCATACATATAAAATTGAGGCGATTACCTTCAATTTTAACATATGCATCAACAAAGTACTGCTGAGTAAGTTTACCACCATTTAGAATAGGGTTAAACTCAGGTCGCACAGACAAAAGGAAACTGTAATACTGCATTTGAGTAATTCGTCTTACAGTACCTTGCTGCTGTAGATTTTCATGCCACCCTTGATCACCTCTTGGAAAAAATAATGGATACAGAAGGGCATCAAGGCTGCTATGCAAAATACTGATGCGCTGTGTTTTAGGAAGCAGACGATTGTTCACATCTGACTTAAGATGGACTAATAAATCCCTTTGAAAAGGAGGCTCTCCATCATCATTTTGGAAAACAACGGCAACCTCAATTACATTATAACGTCGAGGATCTTGGGTACGTTCTTGTTTAATTGCCATAACAATGGAAGGCATTTCAGTCCCATTTTGTATAGCCCTCTGTTGCTCCTCAGCTTCAACATCCTTAAGCATGCGATATGCAGCAGCAAATGGATTGATGTCTTGTAAATGTATAGCAATTAAATTCATGAGTTCCACATTACACTTTTCATTTTCCTTCACATTCATCCTTTTTTCTGTAGCCTCATTTGCATCAAGGATGTATAATTGAGCAAATTTTGGTAGTTCTCCTACTTCAGGGTACAGTGTTCTAGTACGATGATAGATCTGGCCATGAATTTTGAAACAATATGGTCCAAATCCAGGTGGTGGTGCAATGTTGGCACCAAATGAAGCAAATGCATGTGAACTATTGATGCTTCTGATATTATCCATGAAATTTCGACTATATTTATGCTGTCCTCTCATCAATTCCTCAAACAGATCAGAGTATTGAGAACTCGCTAACATTACTTTCCCTTTTTGACAGCATTGACTAAACTAATTATCAGAAGGATTCTCATTAGTGATGAGCGAGCATGCTCGCCACTACTCGGTACTCGCACGAGTATCACTGTACTCGGGCTACTCGAAGAGCACCGAGTAATCTCCCGATACTCGTGCTGTGCTCATGGTCGTCATCTCTGCATGTTGGCGCTCTTTTGAGAGCCAGCCCACATGCAGGGATTGGCTGGCAGACCACTGCAATGCCACAGCCCTGTTACTTGTGGCATTGCAGTGATTGGCCGGCCTGCACAGCGTGACCGAGCCTTTATAAGACCCGGCCGCGCTGTGCTCTGCACACAGGCATCCAGACAGTGAGTGTAGGGACAGTGTCTGCTGCTGCTTAGGGACAGATTTGCGGCCCTCATAGGTAGATCCGGAGCAGGGCTGCAAACTGATGCTGACCACAACAGTCCTTCTCAGGACTAATCTAGGAGGATATAGGCAGGGTGATACAGATCGGAATCCAAACTTTTCTCTGACCATTACAGTCACCAGACTGGTGTACTTACTACCTTGATACAGGTTAGGGACTAAAATCCTAATAATCTGTGACCATTACAGTCACCAGACTGGTGTACTTACTACCTTAATACAGGTTAGGGACTAAAATCCTACTCTCCTGTGACCATTACAGTCACCAGACTGTTGTACTTACTACCTTGATACAGGTTAGGGACTAAAATCCTAATAATCTGTGACCATTACAGTCACCAGACTGGTGTACTTACTACCTTGATACAGGTTAGGGACTAAAATCCTAATCTCCTGTGACTTTTACATTCACCAGACTGGTTTACTTACTACCTTGATACAGGTTAGGGACTAAAATCCTACTCTCCTGTGACCATTACAGTCACCAGACTGGTGTACTTGCTACCTTAATACAGGTTAGGGACTAAAATCCTACTCTTCTGTGACCATTACAGTCACCAGACTGGTGTACTTACTTCCTTGATACAGGTTAGGGACTAAAATCCTACTCTCCTGTGACCATTACAGTCACCAGACTGGTGTACTTGCTACCTTAATACAGGTTAGGGACTAAAATCCTAATCTCCTGTGACCATTACAGTCACCAGACTGGTGTACTTACTACCTTGATACAGGTTAGGGACTAAAATCCTAATAATCTGTGACCATTACAGTCACCAGACTGGTGTACTTACTACCTTGATACAGGTTAGGGACTAAAATCCTACTCTCCTGTGACCATTACAGTCACCAGACTGGTGTACTTACTACCTTAATACAGGTTAGGGACTAAAATCCTACTCTTCTGTGACTATTACAGTCACCAGACTGGTGTACTTACTACCTTGATACAGGTTAGGGACTAAAATCCTACTCTCCTGTGACCATTACAGTCACCAGACTGGTGTACTTACTACCTTGATACAGGTTAGGGACTAAAATTCTAATCTCCTGTGACTATTACATTCACCAGACTGGTGTACTTACTACCTTGATACAGGTTAGGGACTAAAATCCTAATCTCCTGTGACCATTACAGTCACCAGACTGGTGTACTTACTACCTGGATACAGGTTAGGGACTAAAATCCTAATCTCCTGTGACTATTACATTCACCAGACTGGTGTACTTACTACCTTGATACAGGTTAGGGACTAAAATCCTACTTTTCTGTGACCATTACAGTCACCAGACTGGTGTCGCTGTATACAAGCAAAATGCGCAAGGGCGTTGGCAAGGAACAAGGAAGTGAACGTGATGGTGGTGCAGGCAGAGGCCGAGGTCGTGTGCAAGCACTAATTTCGTAACAAGAAAGGGGCACATCTACTTGCTCACACGTCCTGTCCCAAATTCTTGGGGCCCGCTGCAGTACACCGCTCTTGAACCAACACCAGTGTCAACAGGTTGTTACTTGGATAGCGGATAATGCTTCAAGTCAGATTGGCACCTCCACAAACACCCTGTCTTCCACACGGTCAAGTGTCAGTAGCCGTGATACTGCACCGCATATTTCCCAACCTGATCCTCCTTCCTACCACCAGGCCGAGTACACGTCCACGGACTTTACTGATCCCACACTTGGACACTCGGAAGTCCAGAAGTGTGTACCCATGGGTGAGTGGAGGTACATGGCAAATTCCCATAACAAAATTTAAATTCAGTTGTCATTTGTTGGTGGTGTGGTGAAGTCTGGCCCAATCCAACCCTTGTTCATCTGGATCAGAGTCAGCCTGTCAGCATTTTCAGTTGACAGGCGGGTGCGTTTATCAGTAATGATTCCACCTGCGGCTCTGAAAACACGCTCTGACAAAACGCTAGTGGCAGGGCAGGCCAGGACTTCCAGGGCGTAGAGAGCCAATTCATTCCACGTGTCCAGTTTGGAGACACAATAATTGTAAGGCACAGAGGAATCTAGCAGTACAGTTGTTTGATCTGCAAGGTACTCCTTCAGCATCTGGCCAAACTTAGCATTTCTTGTGGCACTACCCCGCACCTCAGGGGCTGTGGTACGTGAGGGGCTGAGAAAACTGTCCCACATCGTAAAGACTGTTCCCCTACCTCTGGCGGATTGGACTTGTGCCCCTCTCGGCCGTACGCCTTGGTTGTCCACCGATTCCTGACCGATGCCGCTAGCGTTTTGTGAGGGGAATGATTTGCCTACTTCCGTGACTATGGCCTTCTGGTAATGCTGCATTTTGGCTGACCTCTCCGCCTCAGGAATGAGAGACATAAAGTTCTCCTTGTAGCGTGGGTCTAACAGTGTTGCCAACCAGTACTGATTGTCGGCCAAGATGTTGTGAACGCGAGGGTCACGAGCCAGGCAGCTTACCATAAAGTCAGCCATGTGCGCCAGACTCTTAACAGCCATCACTTCAATATCCAGACCAACACGATGACTGAACATGCTGTCCTCCTCCTCCTCCTCCTCATCTCCACTGTCCTCTGGCCAGCCACGCAGAATCGAGGGTATGACTGGTGTGCATGTCATATCCTCAATTTGGCCAGAGAGTTGCTCCATGTCTTCATCCTCCTCCTCCTCCTCATCATAGTCCTCCACTGCACGTTGTGATGAGATGAGGCTGGGCTGTGTGTTTTCACCCACACCCACTACTGTTTCTTGCTCCAAGTCATCGCACTCGGCCTGCAATGCATCCTCTTTGATTTTCAGCAGAGACCGTTTTAGAAGGCAGAGTAGTGGTATGGTGACGCTAATAATGGCGTCATCGCCGCTCACCATCTTGGTGGAGTCCTCAAAGTTTTGGAGGACGGTACATAGGTCGGACATCCATCTCCAATCCTCAGGTGTTATGTGTGGAGTTTGACCCATTTCCAGACGGCTTAGGTGATGCAGGTAGTCAACAACTGCCCTCTTCTGCTCATATATCCTGACCAACATGTGCAGAGTTGAATTCCAACGCGTGGGGACATCACACACCAGTCTGTGGGCCGGAAGACGCAAACGGCGCTGAAAGCCGGCAAGGCCGGTTGAAGCAGCAGGTGACTTGCGAAAATGTGCAGACAGACGGCGAACTTTTACCAGCTGTTCAGACAGCTCTGGGTATGACTTTAGAAACCTCTGAACCACCAGGTTGAGCACTTGGCCCACGCATGGAATATGCGTCAGCTGGCCTCGCCTCAAAGCTGCCACGAGGTTCCGGCCATTGTCACACACGACCTTTCCTGGCTTTAGGTTCAGAGGTGTGAGCCAGTGATCTGCCTGCTGTTTCAGAGCTGTCCACACCTCTTCTGCATTGTGGGGTTTGTCACCTATGCAGACTAGCTTCAGCACTGCCTGTTGCCGCTTCGCAGAGGCAGTGCTGCAGTGCTTCCAGCTTGGGACTGGTGTGGAGGGTACAGTGGATGAGGATACGCAGGAGGAGGAGGAAGCTGAAGAGCATGACATTCCGGAGCTGTAGAGTGTCGGTGAAACCCTGACAGAGGTAGGGCCTGCTATCCTTGCTGTGGGAAGGACGTGTTGCGTCCCTCGCTCAGACTGTGTCTCAGCCTCCACAATATTAACCCAGTGTTTTGTCAAGGAGATGTAGCGGCCTTGCCCACAAGCACTTGTCCACGTGTCTGTGTACAGGGGATTGGCTCGCACGCACAACACGCGAACACGTAGCAGTGGCATCAGCAAGCACCGCTCCTCGACTCTGTTGTACTTCACACAAAGTCGGGTACTTGGCTGACATGTGCCTGATCATGCTGGTGGTGGTCAGGCTGCTAGTTTTCGTACCCCTGCTGCTCCTGGAATGGCAGGTGTTGCAAATGGCCTTTTTAGAGTCATCTGGAGCCAACTTAAAAAACTGCCAGACCCGGGAAGACCTAACATTTGCACAGGCACCTTGTGTCGTGTTGTTGTTCCGGGGAACGGTTGCCTGCCTTCTGCCTGCGGACCCGACCCTGCTTCGTACTGCCTGTTGGGATGCTACACCTCCCTCCCCCTGTGCACTGCTGTCCTCGCTCTGCATATCCTCCTGCCAGGTTGGGTCAGCTACTGGATCATCCACCACGTCGTCTTCCTCTTCCTTGGCTAATCGCTGGACTGCTCCTCCTTCTCCTCATGTGCCACCATGATGACCGTTACAATAGTTAGGCTGTTGTTTCAGGTATACCCCCAGTGGTAAATTTTTACGCCCATTCTTTTTGAATGGGCATTACAACGACAGGATACCCGCTCCTTTTCAATGGGAAAAAATTTTTGAGGCCCTCCTGCACGTCTCTATCCTGGGACAATGTGGAGCCTCCCAATTTTTGGCTGCCCTGGCCAAAGGACTATACTACAATACACCCACTTCAGGTTTACAGGCCCTCATGCACGTCTCTATCCAGGGGCATTAGTGAACCTCCAAATTTTGGACTGCCCTGGCAAAGGAAAATACTACAATAGACCCAGTTCCTCAAAATGGGCACATTATGTCAAGAGGCCGTCATGTACGTCTCTTCTCAGGGACATCGGAGTGCCGCACAATGTTTTCACGTAAAATCTTTCATGTAATCACAAAAAGTAACATACACCAGCTGTATCTCACTATTGGGTATGTGCCCTTAACATTTCCACCCTAAATATTCATTTTGGTATTATTTTGGAAGGTTTTCTGGTGACTCCGTAAAATTGGCGTGAAACTCGGACAAGATTGTTCACAGCTGTGACTTTAGAGTGAGAAATGCTTCCAGGGGTCTTTCCCATGGTGTTGCCATGTCATTTGAGCACTCTTCTGAGACTTTTGTGACATTTTTAGGGTTTCTACATGCTGCCGGCAGTCATTTCATAAAAATACTCGGGTCTCCCAAAGGGTAACATTGGGCTCGGTACTCGGGCCGAGTACACGAGTATCTCGGGATGCTCGGCCCGAGCTTCGAGCACCCGAGCATTTTAGTACTCGCTCACCACTAATTCTCATCCATAAAATTCAAAGAATTGCATTTACAGCAAACAGCATCCATTTTACCACAGTAATGTTGAAGAATCATTGTTTCATCATTTGTGACATACTTAGCAAGTTTATGAATACTCTGCTGAACTTGCCTTGCTTTTTGGTTTATATGAATTGCACGAACATATTCTTTGTCTCCCATAGCTAATAAAGATTCACTTAGCCGATATTGTGATAGACATACGGCATTTTGTGATTTTCTGCCAGCAGTTTCTTCTACTGTTTCCTGTTTTCGATAAAGTCTGCGAAATTTCGCATCCAGGCCTTGTCTCACAGCAGTTTCTTCTCGTGTCTCTTGGGCTCTACGTTGTCGTTGCATTGCTGCTTTTGCAGCTTTTCTGTCATCATCATTTGCATATTTGCGCTTACGACCGACTAAACCCATTTAGTAATTGTGAATAAACTAATTCAAACTGGGAAAAACAGACTAACTGAAGTATGTGACGCTATGGCTCACTGCCTTCTAAACAGGAGTAAAGTTCATCAGACTATAACTGACAGCCTTGTAGACGGGAGTGTAGTATATCACACTGACAGCCTTGTAGACAGGAATAAAGTTCGTCACACTTACTGACAGCCTTGTAGACAGGAGTTAAAAACGTCACACTGACAGCCTTGTAGACAGGAGTGAAGGACAACACACTGACTGACATAGGCTAGGGTCACACATAAGCCCTTGGTCCGTTTTTGGCTTCATTTTTGTCATTTTTTTTTTCTAAGTCCAAAAACTGACAGAAAAACGGATTGGATGTAATAAACACCCTGTCCGTTTTTTTCTGGACCTCAAAACATTGCTATGTTCATTTTTGAGCCAAAAACGTTGCTAGCAACGTTTTTGGCATCAGTTAAAAAACGCATGCTTTTTTTAACATGGGGCCCTATGGGAAACGCATGCGTCAACGCATGGCACATATAGGCTCCTGCGTTAACGCATGCGTTAACGGATATGCGTTTTTGATGAAAAAAAATGAAGAAATTACTAAATCCAAAAACGTTCAGAGGTGCAGGAGGCTCAAAAAGCACCCCAAAAAAAACGGATTGGTCATGGAAATCACTTCCAAAAACGGATTTCTATGTGTGACCCCAGCCTTACCTTGTAGACAGGAATGAAGGACGTCACACGAACTGACAGCCTTGTAGAAAGGAATGAAGGATGTCACACTGACTTCAGGTGGCTGACTGACAGCTTTGTAGACAGGAGTACAGGATATCACACTGACAGCCTTATAGATAGGAATGAAGTTCGTCTCACTGACTGACAGCCTTGCAGACCGCAGTGAAGAACATCACACTGACTGAGAGCCTTGTAGAGAGGAGTGAAAAACGTCACGCTGACTGACAGATCTAGTAGACAGAAGTAAACTTCATCACACTGATGGTACCTTTACACGCCGCCACAACAGGATGGATACCAACGGCTACTTCACGTGCACGAGCACGGCCGAACGGTTACCAACGGGAAACGCACCCTCTTTACACGCCGCCACAAGGTGCGCTACGCTACGCTACATCTACAGCTAGATACATCGCCGGGAGTCGCAAGTAGCCGTCTGTAGCTCAGCGTACCAGCTTTACACACCGCCACCACAGAGTGATCTGGGAGCAACAAAGGCAGGACGTAAAATAGGCGTGCCACAGACCTGTACGCCGCGCCCAAACCACAACCATTGGCCAACATTACGGAGTTGTGATTGGCCACGACGGAAAGGGCGGATGGGCGAGACGTGCCTTACTAGTGATCGGAGTGTGGCACGGAATAAGCGCTTGTGACATGGCGGAGCATGCGGAATGCATCGAAATCGATGGTAATGGGTCACGCTAGCACGGTGGCCAGTCACATACCCCGTGTGTATCAAAGTAGCGGTCCGGAGCTATGTGTGTGTAGTACAAGTGTTTGCCTTGTCACGCACGATCAGCGCTTGTGACAGCGGCGTGTGCCGATTGCACTGAGGTGCGTTTGTGTGACACACAGTAGCGGCTTACAACACACAGTATGTGCGTTTTCTGTCAAAATTCTATCTGTGTCAACTGTGGCGAAGTATGTGTGAATACAGGCTGAATGGTGTTTAATATATCTGCCCACAGATGTGAATGTAGTGGAACAGCTCCCAAGGCAACATGTCAAAGATCTGTGTGACAGTGTATTTGAAAACACCTGAGAACAATATGTCCTGCATCAATGTGCTGTGTGCAGGGGACCCTCTGCCTACAACAAAATAATGTTCCTGGAATGGTCGAGGTGAGTGTACAGGAGAAGTACTGGTGTTGTGGTCTTGAACTTTTGGTGCTTTACTGTGTTTTTCCTAATTTAACATCTTGGTTGTTGGCCTTGGTGTGTGTGGGAGTGGTATCTAGAGTCCTGTTGTCAATGTATTGAGTTGATATTGCCTTCACTAATGAGGTTTTTTTTTTCTCCACCCACAGGCCCCAGAAGAGGACGGCTCCATTGCGGAGCAATCTGTCGCTGATGATGCTCAGCCAATGACATCTGGGGCTGAGCAGGAGGGCGGGGCAAGTGATGTGGGTCCAGGCCCAGGTCCCAGCTCCGGGATCCGTCGCCGGCGACGTCCTGCACCACCCGAGACGGAGCTGGGCACCTGGGCCCGACGCGTGCTGTTGAGCGAACAGCGGACCCACATCGACAGCACCGCCCTCTACATGAGCGACAGGTTGCGAGGGATGGAGCCGCTCCAAAAAAAGATCCTTCTGAGGGTCTTCAACAATGCCGCTGATGCTGCCGATGATGGGGCCCTTCAATGGGGATGCCACGTCCCCCCCCCCATGCAACACCACTTATGGCCCCTTTCCCCAGCCGCCCCATCTCGGCCCGTGAGAAGACCGGCCCCGCCACAGTCACCCCATCCCCCCCACCCCGTCGTCGTACAACAAGACGTTCTCGGGCAGGTCGGGGCTGCCCTGAGAGGAGGGGGGAGCCGACATTGTCAGAGCCGACAGAGGATGATGAAGTTGGACACTAGTAGCCAATGCACAGAATTGGCAGTCTGGACTTTTCCTTGTGGAGCAAATTGTTTGTTTCTTTTTTTTTTTATGTTTTTTTAAAAAAAAAAAACATGTTTGCAGATGTGCTGCATAACCTTGGTTTCCTTTTGTAAAACACTCCAGGAGAATAAATTTTGATTTGGACACAATTGTGTATTTCTTTTGGGTTATGGTTTTTGGGGGTCAACGTGTGAGAATGGGGGTGGTCCCAATATAGGTTGGGCAAAGCCACACAATATGGCCCAATCCCCTCAGAGCAGGACGACCATAGGTTCATTTGTGATGTGGTTGCACTTTGACAAAGAGGTGTGGTAATCTGGGTGACATAGTTACCTGATGGACATGTTTGTGCGCCACATATAATTGTTGTGACATGAAGGAGCCTAATCCAAACTTTCCAAGACATTTTATTTGCAACATACATGTGTGACAGACATTTGCCACAATACACAGAATGGTGTTTCCAGATAGGGCTAGCCAGTTCACAATCGTGATGGTCCCAATGTGGGCCAGGATAGGTAAAGAAGGCAAAGGCCTAGCCAGTCCAAACTCGTGATGGTCCCAATGTGGGCCAGGATAGGTAAAGAAGGCAAAGGCCTAGCCAGTCCAAACTCGTGATGGTCCCAATGTGGGACACTATAAGAAAAGAGCCCAACGGGGGCAAAACAAAAAACAAAAAAACATTTTCACTTTTTAAAGGCAACAAGCCAACGTGTGAAAATGTCAGGGTCCAACTGGGACAACAGTTTTTGGGGCCATGTTTGGCCAGGATAAAATGCATCCATCAAATTCATGGGTGTGATCCATGTTCTGGCCGTAGGGCCGCCAGCATTTGACCCAGCCGCCCAAGGTCCTGCAGCCCATGCTGTAGAGCCCTGGTCATGCGGGCGACAAATGCCTGATGGGCCAGGATGAATTCCTCCATGGTAGGGGCACCTGTATTGGGAGTAAAAACACACTTTAGTACACAGCAGTCGCTGCTTATGGCTAGTCAGGACTGCCCACAACCATCCACTTACCCTGTTCCTGCAACTCCACATCACCATCAGACGGGGAGAGAGATGGGGTCAAGCTCCATCCAGATGCACCCGCACGTTCACCATCTGCAGAAATGGTTAAACAACATTCTTAACTATGTTTAGGGAAATCTTGTTGGGCAAGATGAAATTTAAGGAACAGTGTGCAGGGTGTCTGTGGCAACATAACACACTTACCACCATAGTCACTGTGTGGGGACATGTTCACCCCAGGACTCCCCACAGAGCTGGAGACAGTGGGAGGTGGTGTTACTCCCGGGCTGGGGCTCCGTGGCCACATTACGTGGTTTCGGGGCAAAAGTGGTCCTGGGCTACGGGGCAAACCCTCCTCTGGCCCGGCAGGTGCTTCCAGCTCCTGGCCCTCCTGTGGGGAGGTGATGTCGTCCTCCTCCAGCCAAGCAGATGGGGACAGCTGGTCACACTCCAGCGGGCTGCCAGGTGCTGACTGCTCCTCCATGTCCTCTGTCCCGGTAGGTGAGTGCAGGTCTGGCTCCTGAGGCCCTGGGGAAGGTGTTGAGCTTGGGGCCAAGGGTGCCACTTGAGGCTGATGTGGCGGTGTTGTGGATGGGCCACCTGGGGGTGGGGCATGGGGCCCTTCTTCAGATGACGAATCGGCATCTATTTAGAAATTTCACAACAAAACACATTATAATATCGTACCTACACATAGTTCTCCTACAAATTGCTTGTGTGGCTATGTTTTTGACGGCTAAGGCTGGGGTCACACACACAGATATCTGGGCAGATATTGTTCACAGATCTCTGGTTGCAGTGAAATCATGGACACATTGTTCCATTTTGTGGCTGTGTACAAATGGAACAATCTGTCCATGATTTCACTGCAAACAGAGATCTGGCAACAATATCTGGCCACAGATCTGTGTGTGTGACCCCAGCCTTACTTAGCATCAACCAGGTGATGCTGGATGCATACACTCATGTTGTATGCATGTACTCTGCGTGTGAGACATTTTTAGGGCTGACTGGATGACCACAACACTGTGAAGATGTGTTTGATTGTGTAGGCCACACTGTCCCTTGTCATGTGTTGCCATCCATTTTTGTGTATTGTGGGACATGCACATGTGGCGGTGTGTGTTTTGGCCCAACAATTACTCACCACGCAGCCTGGCAATCCTGGCACGGATGTCCAGTATGCGACCCGGGCACTTGTGCTTTAAGTCAGCGATCTTTTTTTGGATCGCTTTGACTGTCCTCTCTACCCCCAGTTGGCAGATCAGGGACCGCTGGATCCGCCGGACGGTGCGCCGATTGCGCAGCCTGGGGTGCCGGTGGTGATGGTGGCCCCAATAGTCCTGACGGTCACACTGATCAATGAGGATGATCAGCTCCGCCATCCCCCACGTTGCAGCGCGGTCAACGGCTGCCATGACTGCTCTGGTGTGTGCAGAGGCGGGGCTGGCACCTTGCAGGCAGAGTGAAAATGAAACCAACGTCATGACGTCATTACGGCCGCTGTCGGGGTGACGCACCTTTTTAAATAGCCCAACGCGCAGACACGGCCGACACACTTATGCGGCACCTACAACAGAAGACCCACAGTGCAGTGCGCAGAACACGGCTATGATCAGTATACTGAGTACTAACTTTCGTTGTGGTATGGGTTTGTGTGCATCTGTGTGTGCGCTGCGCGCAGTGCCACACACGGAACACTTCTACGGCAGCTGCTGTACAAGAAGCCAGAGCGGTATGTAACACACACTTGTGCGCTGTGTACAGCATTATTCGTTATCATGTGTTGAGTGTGCACACTGTATGAAGATCATGAGGCATTTGGTACTTTGCTTACGTCAAGTCTGTGTCCGCGTAATTGTACTAAGATATGATCGTGCATACGGCGCGTATGTGTAGTGCTGAAGGGACAGCTCATCCAAGATGGAGGGCTGTGAGGCAAGGGCCAATCGTAACGCACCATCTTCAACCAATGATCGCAGATGGGGCGCGGTAACACGGAGCCTGGGTGACGCCTTAGCTACATTGCAGCTACATCGCCGGGTGTCGACAGTTCCCTTCTGTGGGTTCTTTACACGCCAAGACAGCTCGCTACAATCGGCGATGTAGCCATCTGTTTATGGGCAGTGTACGGATACTGATGTATCTGTAGCCGGCTGTGTCGTCCCGTCTTCAGACGCCGCTACTACGGGCGATATTGGCGCGACAAGCCACATTTGTAGCCTGTAGCGGGTTGTATGCATCCTGTTGTGGCGGCGTGTAAAGGTACCATGAGACTAACAGCCTTATAGACAGGAGTAACAGATGACACACTGACTGACATACCTTGAGGACAGGAGCGAAGGACATCACTCACACTGACACCCTTGTAGAGAGGAGTGAAGGATGTCCCACTGACCGACAGCCTTGTAGACAGGATGGAAGTTTGACACACTGACTGACAGCTTTGTAGACAGTAGTGAAGTTTATCACACTGACTGACAGTCTTGTAGACAGAAGTACAGATTATAACACTGACAGCCTTGTAGATGGAAATGAAGTTCATCTCACTGACTGACAGCCTTGTAGAAAGGAGTGAAAGAACTCACGCTGACTGACAGACCTAGTAGACAGGAGTAAACTTCATTACACTCTGACTAACAGCCTTGTAGACAGGAGTGAAGGACGACACAATAACTGACATATCTTGAAGACAGGACTGAAGGACATCACACAGACTGACAGCCTTGTAGAAAAAAGTGAAGTTCGCCACAGTAAATGAAACCTTTGTAGACAGGAGTGAAGGACGTTACACGGACTGACAGCCTTTTACACAGGAATGAACGTGTCACCACCTCACAGCCCGGTGCACTTGCCCTACAGCCTGCCTCCTCTCCTCTGCTCTCCCTTACCTCCTCACGTCCTGTCCAGGAGCAGGGGGCCCGTGCTCCGGTCATCCTCCGTCGCTCCCTGAGGTCCTTATACCGTCCCCGCAGACATGCCGCCCAGGTCCACGTTCCCAGGCCTGCTGCACTTCCTCCTTCATCTTCTTTCCCAGGGCACACATAGGGGGTGGGCCCGCATGCTTAGAGGCATTTATGGAGACAGCTCACCCTTACTCCCGCCCCTTTCTCCCGGCCTATCACCAACAGGCTTCGGGGATAAAAAGGTCTCAGACACTCCAGGACGTTGCCAGAACAACTTCTATCTTACTGAAGTTGCAGCCCCAGGTCTCTCTCAGTTAGGGCTCTGCAGTCTGGTTCGCTGTACTTAACCAGTGTTCCTTTTGTCCTAGGATCGGGTCTGGCAGTTCTTCTGTACTTCGTGCCCCCGCTCCTGTGCTGTTACCTGCTGTCACCGGTTGGCTTCTACCCGCTGAGTTCTCCCCGAATAAGCCTGTTCCCTGTCTTACCCCTAGGGTCAGTTCAACACGGGTGTCCACCTCTTCGGCCCCTTCACAGCTGTTCAAGGAGAAATCCCTGTTAGAGGGTCAATCCATCCTTGGGCTCCTGGGAGGTACCCCGATGTTGTGGTTCCATGGCCTTCCTTAGGGGCGCCTTTCATATATATTGCTGTACCTTGCAATAAAGCTTTTTGAATCTGATTTCCTGGTCTGGCTCTCCCTATCTGGTATCAGCAGCCGCCATATTTGCGGTCCAGTGGGTTCCCCCGATAGATCCGTCCGTAGGGCGTGACAGATTTTGCCCTGGCCATGGACCCCACTGATTCCAGATTCGATGCCCAGAGGGAGCTTGCTAGCCTCCGCCAGAGCCAGGAACAGGTCGTCGCTTTTATGCGGACCCTTGAGGCCCGTCTAGGCTCCCTTCAGGTGGCTGATCCAACTTTTACTACTCATATTGCAGATCTCCACCAGGAGCTGGACCGACAAGGAGGAATGCAGTCCCAGATGCTGTATTATATGACATCGGTGGACGAGCGTCTCTCGACTCTGCAGCGGTCTCCTCCAGTCCCGGTTGCTGCACCTGTGTTGGATCCCGGTGCCGTGGGAGGCACCTTCTCTTCACCTCGTCTCTGCAAACCCACCAGGTACTCTGGTGATCCGAAACTGTGCAGGGGTTTCATCAATCAATGCCAGCTGCATTTCAGGCTGCTTCCTCACCAATACCCCACGGACGTGGTGGCCTTCCTGGCATCACACCTGGAGGGCGAAGCCTTGGCCTGGTTCAACCCGCTTCTGGAGAGAGAGGACCCCATCGTATCCAATCTGCGGGCCTTTTTGGACACCTTCCGGAAGATCTTTGATGAGCCGGGTCGGACGGCTTCTGCTACTGAGGCGCTATTTAACCTACAACAAGGTACTCAGTAGAACGGCCAATACGCCATACGGTTCCGTACTTTGGCCTCAGAGCTTCGCTGGTCAGACGAGCCCCTGATTGGGGTCTTCCGGAGAGGGTCGTCCGGCCGCCTGAAGGACGAGCTTGCAGTACGAGACCTTCCCGACACCCTGGACGAATTTGTCTCCCTTGCCGTCCGGATGGACCGCCGTCTACAGGAACGTACCAAGAAGAGGACCCAGGAGAGAAGACCACCTCGCTTGGCACCTCTTTCTGTAGGTCGCTGATTCCAGATACTGCTTATTTTGCCGCAGCTCATGAGCCCATGGAGGTGGATTGCCTTCGGCTGAGTCCCCAGGAGCGTGAGGAGAGAGTCACCCGGAGGCTATGTCTCTATTTCGTTGGATCCAACCACTTCCGTCGGCAATGTCCCAGAAGACCGGAAAACTCCTCTACCTAGGACAGGTAAGAGAGGCCATCCTAGGTGAGCGTGATAACTCTCAAGCGTTCACTGTGTCTATACAGGTGAGGGTCGGTTACAGACGGTTTTTCGGAGTTGGCGTATTTGGACTCAGGATCTGCAGGTAACTTCATACAGCGAGACATGGCTCTCCCTGTACATCCTTTGCAGCATCCCCGTACCATCACCTCCGTTGATTGGAGACCCCTGCAGGACTCCATTGAGGGCGTTACCGGTGAAGTGGAGTTGCAGATCGGAGCCCTTCAAACGGAGAGGATAGCCTTTTATGTGCTTCCCACTTTCTCCCCTCCATTCATGCTCGGTCTGCCATGGCTGCGTACGCATGAGCCAGCCATTGACTGGCGAAGTGGGGAGGTTCAGCGTTGGGGTCTGGCCTGCCATAGCCATTGTCTGCTGTCCGGCCTGTCCCTTTGCCTCCCTCACATACGTCCTTGCCCGGACTCCCGGAGGCCTATGCTGACGTCTTCGACAAACGAGAAGCAGAGATCTTACCCCCACACAGGCCTTACGATTGTCCCATCAATTTGGTTCCGGGTGCTTCTTTTCCTGCAGGACGCGTCTACCCGCTGTCCCCTGCTGTGACACAGACGATGTCGAAATACTTCACGGACAGCTTGGCCCGGGGATTCATCCAGAAGTCCACATCCCCCGTTGGAGCCAGGTTCTTCTTCGTTAAAAAGAAGGATGGATCCTTGCATCCCTGCATAGATTACCGTGGTCTAAACGCTATTACGGTAAAGAATAAGTATCCTTTGCCTCTCATTCCAGAACTCTTTGATCGGCTCCGTGGTGCCCGGATTTTCACCAAGCTGGATCTGCGAGGGGCATATAACCTCATCCGCATACGGGCCGGTGACGAGTGGAAAACCGCCTTCAACACCCGAGATGGTCACTACGAGTACCAGGTGATGCCCTTCGGCCTGAGTAACGCACCAGCCGTCTTCCAGAAGTTCGTGAACGACGTCTTCCGGGACCTTCTGTACGTGTGTGTAGTGGTGTATCTGGATGACATCTTGGTTTTCTCCCCAGACCTACCCACACACAGAAGAGACGTCCGACGAGTCCTCCTTCGCTTATGGGAGAACCGTTTGTACGTCAAGTACGAAAAATGCCTCTTCGAGCGGTCTTCTCTGCCTTTCCTTGGATATCTCATCTCTGACTCCGGGCTGAAGATGGATGCAGAGAAGGTATCGGCCATCATGACTTGGCCTCAGCCAGTCGGGATCAAGGCCGTCCAGCAGTTCGTGGGATTCGCCAACTACTACCGGCAGTTCATCCCGCACTTCTCGGATCTGGTCAAGCCTCTCACGGCACTTACACGCAAAGGGACCTCTGCGAATGAGTGGTCCCCAGAGGCCGAGTACTCCTTCCTGGCGCTCAAGCAGGCCTTCTCCTCCGCACCGGCCCTGCACAGGCCCATTGCAGAGAAGCAGTTCTTTCTGGAGGTGGACGCATCCTCCACAGGTGCCGGGGCTGTCCTCACGCAAAAATCCTCCTCTGGGCGCATGGTAACATGTGGCTTCTTCTCGAAGGCCTTTTCCCCCTGCGAGCGGAACTACTCCATCGGTGACTGTGAGTTGCTTGCCATCAAGATGGCCTTGGAGGAGTGGCATTACCTCCTGGAGGGAGCAGTGCACCCTGTGGTCATCTACACCGACCACAAGATTTGGCCTATCTCCAGTCCGCCCAGAGACTCAACCCTCACCAAGCCCGTTGGTCTTTATTCTTTGCTCAGTTTGACTACCGTCTTCACTTTCGTCCCGCAGATAAGAATATCAAGGCCGATGCTCTCTCCCGGTCCTTTCTCACTGATGATCATGAGGAGGAACCCCATCCATCATCAACCCATCCAAGGTGATTGCGGTAGCACCGCTCCGACTGACGGAGGTACCCCCAGGTAAGACGCTGGTGCCCGAACCGAACCGAGAACGCGTTCTTCGCTGGGGACATTCCTCTTTACTAGCTGGGCACGCAGGATTAACAAAGACCTTACAGCTGATCAGCCGGCACTACTGGTGGCCCGGGATGCGTCAAGAGGTTACGGACTACGTCTCTGCCTGTTCTTCCTGTGCCCGCAACAAGATCCCCAAGCGGCTTCCCGCCGGCCAGCTCCTGCCCCTGCCGATACCATCGGAACCCTGGCAACACATCGCGATGGACTTCATCACGGATCTTCCTGCTTCCTTTGGTAACACCGTCATCTGGGTCGTAGTGGACAGGTTTTCCAAAATGGGTCACTTCGTTTCTCTGCCTGGTCTTCCTTTGGCACACAGTCTGGCCGAGCTGTTCGTTCAACACGTCCTCCGGTTGCATGGCTTACCCTCCAACATCGTTTCCGATAGGGGAGTACAGTTCGTGTCCCGGTTCTGGCATTCCCTCTGCAGGAAACTCGATGTTGCCTTGGACTTTTCTTCGGCCTATCATCCGCAGTCTAATGGCCCCTTTACACGCAGCTACAGGTGACAGGTTTTCCACAGGTAACTTACTGGTTGTAGTGAAATCATGGAGACATAGTTCCATTTGTACACAGCACCAAGATAGAACTATGTCTCCATGATTTCACTGCAACCAGTAACTTACCTGTGGAAAACCTGTCACCTGTAGCTGCGTGTAAAGGGGCCATAACAGACAGGTGGAACGAGTAAATCAGGTGTTGGCTGGCTATCTGCGGCACTTCGTCGATGCGCACCACGACGATTGGGCATCCCTACTGCCCTGGGCGGAGTTCTCCTACAACAATCCGTGGCTTGCGACTTCGCCACCATCTGGAACAAGACCCGAGCAGCTCTGGAGAAAGCATCCCGGCATATGAAGGACCACGTCGACAAGAGGAGACTCGATGCACAGCCATTCCAGCCAGGAGACAAGGTATGGCTATTGTCTAAATACGTCCGCCTCAAGGTGCCCTCCTACAAGCTCGGTCCTCGTTACATCGGCCCATTCGAGGTTATCCGAAGGCTCAATAATGTGAGCTACCAACTACGACTGCCTCCTTCTCTACGTATACATAATTCTTTTCACCGTTCCCTCCTCAAACCCGTGGTCCTCAACCGCTTCTCCCGGGATCCGGGAGTACATCCTCCTCCGGTCTCGGCCAACGACGAATACAAGATCAGTGCTATTCTGGACGTGAAGAAGAGAGGGCGTTCCACATGGTATCTGGTCGATTGGAAGGGGTTTGGTTATTTTGGAAAACACTATTCTAGCATCATGGTGTACTACTTACACAAAAAACAAATGTTGACCAATGTATATTACATTCTGTCTGAAAATATCAATTGATCATACATTGTTCAATAATTTTGATCGCCAGTGCAGATATCATTTCCACATCCTCCTCTTCCTTTGGTACCACCACCTCATCCCACAGATTTTCCAAAGTTTGCTCCAGCATGTAGATGACCGGAATATTAGTGCTGATGATCGCATCATCAGTGCTAATCATCTTAGCAGCCATTTTGAAACTGTGCAGAAAGGTGCATAGATCCTTGATGTGTGCCCACTCTGCAAGTGTCATTTGTACCACATTCGGCTTGCTTTCAGTAACTGTATAAATCTTTACATACTGCGACAGTGCTTTACACTGCAGCCACAGTTGCTTCAACATGTGCAGAGTGCCATTCCACTATGTTGGCACATCACATATCAAACGGTTAACTATATGTCCGAAAGATCTCTTTAGCAATGCTAGTCGATGAGCTTCTGGGTGAGAACGGTGGAAGTGAGCACACAGTAGAGACAGCCATTGCTGAAACTAAACCTGCATAGCTGTCCACAACTGTTCAGCTGTGTGACTCACATCTCCAATTTAAACTCTACCTGATGGCAGAGAGCCCTGGCAGTGCAGTACGGTGGTGTGGTGGATTCTGTCCGAACTGTTGCAACATTAAAGGTACCATCACACGCGGCAATATTGCTTGCAATTTCACTGGCACTTTGCTGTTTGCAGTGAAATCATGGACACATTGTTCTATTTTGTTGCCATGTACAAATGGAACAATGTGTCCATGATTTCACAGGAACCAGCAAATTGCCAGTGAAATTGCTAGCAATATTGCAGCGTGTGACGGTACCTTAAGAGAGAGGTCCAGGGTGCAGTTGGAGGCCCTTATGGAGGTGAACAAAGCAGAAGCAGTGGATGAAGGGGTACAACCAGAAGTTTGTTCCAAAAGTCTTGGGGACTTCAAGACTTAGGAAATAGACCCCTCCCCACAGCCACCAGAGTCACCCAGTGGCCAGTGAATGAGATGTAATGCCCTTGGCCATGTATGCTCGTCCAGGTGTAAGTGATGATATGACTCTGTCACACACATAATTTCACAAGGGATGGGTGATTTTGTCTTTGACATACTGGGGTAGAGCAGGCACAACTTTCTTCAAGATGTTATGGGGACTAGGCAACTGATACTAGCTGGGCTGAATCCACCAGGTGGAAAACCAGCAAATTGGAGATGGTCAAGCTCAAGATCCTTGCTTTTGGATGTGTAGGAGTAAATAATATTTTCCATGACCACAATCAACTATGGGACTGAGGGCAGGCTGCTGTGCTGAGAGAGGGTAGAGTACGGTGTACCCAACAAACTGCTGCACTGTGAGGGAGGTTTAGGTCGGAGTTGATATGGTGGGTTGACAAACAAGTGGTGTGCTCTGTGTCTGAGATCAATCAAAACCAGCAGGCATGTCCACGTCCGTAACAGCTGAGGGGCTTTCACTCACCCCAATTGTAGCGGATAAGCATGTAAAGGTTTTGTGGCCAGACACCTTTCAGACAACACTTGCCATGGTGATGGAGGAGAAAGAAGCAGCAGATGATGTGGTGGGCAGTGTTCGGTGATACCCGCTAGGCACAGTTTTAGTGCAGTAATTTTCCCAGAGTAACACAAGGTGCTTGTCTATGTAGTAGTGTGAGGTAGTGCCCAGGGAACCCGCCTGCATAACGACAAAACACGTGCTTATACTTTAATCAATGACTACCCGTTTATTTTGCTCACATACATAATATAACCCGGGTAGCATGTTTGACACATTTCACATTGATTATAAGCACCGCACATAAATACACAATACATTTACATATAACATTACATAACACATATATTGCACATAACATCAGATACCATATTCATCAAAGGGCCCTCAGGATCCCAATGGCGGTACCAGCCGCCTGGCTTTATTTACCCAGCTGCACACTACCCCGGAATACAGGCACCAGCCTGCCCGGGTTCTTACACACTGTATGTGATCCATCATATAAGCACCCATGGATCACACACGTCCTTTCACACGCTCACAGCCCATCATATCAACATCAATGGACTGTGGCTCCTCTGGGTTCAGAACAGGGATTGAGCAACCTGAGTCACGGGTATGCCATGCATCCCCCTGGGGCTCCTTCCTGGATGTGTTTCGCCCCACGTCCAGATCAGGGTCCACCAGGTTCAACTATGGTTTCCCCACTCTAGGAGCCCTTCTAACCCCTGATTCTGACCTCTGGTACATACATTCCGGTTCATCGGGTCCATTCATTGACTATCTCAGTCGGACCCAAGGGCGGCTATGCCCGCCTGGCACAATTCATACATTTGCCTCCCGAAGGGCTACATACATTCGCCTACCGAAGGGCTACATACATTAGCTTCCCGAAGGGCTACATACATTTCAACAGGTCCCTTCACTGACTACTTTAGTCGGACCTAATGGCGGCTATGCCCGCCTGGCACACTTCATACATTTTCCCTGTAGGGCTACATACACTCGCTGGGTCTTTTACAAAAGCCATAGAATACACATACGGTTCAACAGGTCCCTCACTGACTACTTAGTCGGACCTAAGGGTGTCTATGCCCGCCTGGCACATTTTACGCACAGGGTGCACAGTTCACTCAAGCATACAGGAACTGCCTTCTTACCGGGCACGGATCCGGGGCTCGCTACCTGGGTCATTGGTACACCAAGCGTCCCCAAGGGCTCCTTTCCTGGACGTGTTTCGCCCCACACCCGGACCAGTATCCACCGGGTTCAGCCACATCTTCCCCACTCCAGGAGCTTTCACGACCCCGGTCCTAGCCACCGGTATGGAGCTAGAATGCTCCCATCATGTTCGCACACAACAGAGCCCTGGACTGCTCTGCATTCTGCGTCTCTCAGTCTGCAACTCAATCACTTGTCTCACACAGACTGGATCTCTGGCTCTGGCTCTCTGGCTGGTGATCAGGATCGGAATGATCTCCCACTCAATCAGCTGACAGGCTCTTTATCGTGCCTGCCACTCCCACTCTGACACATCTAGCTGGGCTGCTATTACTCAGGACACACCCACCTGGGCTGCTACCAATTAAGACACACGGTTCCCATACAGCCGCTCATCAGGCTCATCAATGTGTCAGATCTACAGCACTCACTCTCACATTTAACACCTTGTGTTCCGAGTAGGTTCACACAGCATCATCACAGTAAAACCGGCCAGTGTGAACAGGATCATACCCTGATCCTGCATGTGATGCGCCCCGGCCATGGGGACCATGCCGGCGGTGCCTCACTTTAGTCAAATTGCTGGCTTTTTTGCCTCTACTGAAGCTTATTTAAAAAAAAAATTACAAATAATTTAATTTAAATCTTTTGTGATGTCAAAAAAAGACCCAGGCTAGGCAACCCTTACTGTCTTGGACAACTGCAGACCTGCAAATGCTGCTGTCCAGAGCCATAGTTGAGAAAACGCAACCTAACCGTCATCACCCTCCTTCAACTCCTCTGCTGAGCTACTCTGCTGCGTGACTCTCGGTTGATTCCAAGTAGAATCTCGAACCTCATCATCAACCTCTCAGTTGTCCCACTCCTTGCCAAGAGTGTCACCTTCCTCCTCTTCCTGCACTAAACGCACAGTACAGGTATCTGAGTCTATCATCATCACCTTCACTCTCATGGGTTAATGTCTGGTGATGAGGGTCTGGATTCTGCTGGGACCCTACTTCAACCATCCCCCGATCCAATGCCAAAAGATTTTGGACATCGGTGCAGATGTTCTCCTCCTCTGGAGTATGTGAATGTTTGGAGCAGACCTTTGATACCCATGAAATAGAATGTGTGAACAACTCAGCAGGATTGCCCATCTGTGTTTCCCGACAATCAGTTGTGCCGTTGGAGAATTGTGACACGACTTGACTCATGGGTAATTGGGGTACAACCTCTGAGGACTGTACTGTTTGTGATGTTGAGGTGAAGGAACAAGAGCACAGATCACTTGATACAGCACTTGCCATGAACTGTAGCAAAAGCTCTTTCTGGGCCTCATCCACAACTCATATTGTAGGCTGTCCAGTAACACAAGATTTTTTAGGGGAAGCTGAAGGATTAAATATGACTTTTCAATACAAACTGAAGGATTTGTCAATCACTGAATAAAGGTCAAACACAGCCTTTTTAGGGGAAACTAAATGGTTTGGCAATCACTCATTTGAGGCAAAAAAAAATGCATTTTTAGTACAAATTAAAGGATTTGACAATCACTGGTTAGAGGCCAAGCACAGGCTTTTGGGGGGGGAAACAAGGATTTCGTAATGACTGCTTTGAGGCAAAAAATGCCTTTTTAGTACAAACTCAAGACTTTTTGAGGGAAACACTAAAATTTTGCAATCACTTGCTGTATGAAAAAAATGTTGCTTTGGCAACACACAGATTTAGTATTTACACTTGTTTTCAGCAAAAAATGCCTATTTCCGAATGGACCCTCTCCTCCTTCTTGATAATGTAAAAAGCAATTGAGTAGCTAACTATCTGTTTGTGTAGCACGGATGGAGCAGCATGGAGCGACAGCAGCACTGTCCCTAACACTCTAAATATGGCGATTACGGCATATGGCTGCTCCTTATTTCTTATAGGGCATGTGACTTTAGTGGTCAATGACATAAGGCCTTGTGTCTACGCTCCCTGATTGGCTACCGACCAGGAACAGGAACTGGAACACAAAAATTAAGTTGGATGACCCTCTGACATCTGCCCGACTCCTCCTCTCATCAATCCTACACTGTCAGAAGGTAGAAGAAAACCATGACTTAGGCTGCATACTCATGGTCAGTAGACGCTGTATTTTGGACGCAGCGTCTTGGTGCTGCATCCAAAACGCTGCGTAATACAGAAAGATACAAGAAATACCATGCACACTATGCTTAACCCGACCGCAGCATTCTTTTAGCTGTGGTGCAGGTTGCCGGCATTCCGCTCCTCCGCAGCATGTTTATTTCGTTCTGTGGAGTCGGCTCCAATCGGGTGCACGGAGGGAGAAGCCGCTCTGCACCAACCGCACATGGTAAGTACAGGGCGGCTGTGGTCTCCCTTCGGGCACCCGGGGATTCACTCAGGTCCGGAGGAGCAGCGACCAATTTTTTGTTAAATTGCTTTGTTTTGGACTCTGAACCAAATCTGCAATGTTTGTGCCAGCTTTGAAATTGGCGAACATGTTCGAAGAAAATTCGCCCATCTCTATACCACAATGGATTTTAAACAAAACAATTGAGATGCACTTTAAGTTGAGATTTTCAGCTTTAATTCAGTGGTATGAACAAAATTATTGCATAAAAATGTGAGGAACTAAAGCATTTTTTAAACTCCATCACTTCATTTCAGTGGCTCAAAAGTAATTGGGCAAATTAAATTATTGTAGATAAAATGTTAATTTCTCATTTTTGGTTTCCAAACCTTTCCTGGCAGTGACTGCCTGAAGTCTTGAACTCAGGGACATCAAAGGATGTTTGGTGTTTCCTCCTTTTTAATGTTCTGCCAGTCCTTTCCTGCAGCAGTTTTCGGTTGTTATTTGTTTGTGGGCCTTAAGCCAATAAAAGAAGCCACGGCAGCACTCCAAGTATCGTGACCAGGTGATTGGAGCTTTATTGCACAAAGTTACAAAGAAACAGGCATGGGCCACATGGCCTTATAATGAAGGGAGACGACAGCTGGGGGGGTTGTACATCGCACGCTTTGTGCTTAACAGTACTTCCTCGGGTCCATCAATGGTCCAGCTGTCGTCTCCTGTCCCTCACTGTAAGGCCATGTGGCCCATGCCTGTTTGTTTGTAATTTTGTGCAATAAAGCTGCAATCACCTGGCCATGATACTTGGAGTCCTGCCATGGCTTCTTCTATTGTGTAAGGCTGGGGTCACAGTACCATTTTTCACATGCGTTTTTGGAGACCTGCGTTTTCAAAAACGCATGTAAAAAACGCACCCATAGGCCCCCATGTTAAAAAACGCATGCCCTAATAGCCAAAAAGCATGTGTGACTGTCCCATGCGTTTTTGGAGCATATCCAAAAACGCATGCGTTTCTGTAGAAAACGCATGCGTTTTTGTAGAAAACGCATGCGTTTTTATAACATGGGTTCCTATGGAAAACGCATGCAAAAACGCATGTACAGTTAGTACCTTTTAGTGCCATTCAAAAACGCATGCGTTTCCCATAGGAGCCCATGTTAACAAAAACGCATGCGTTTCCGGAAACGCATGCGTTTTTGTTAACATGGGCTCCTATGGGAAACGCATGCGTTTTTGAATGGCACTAAAAGGTACTAACTGTACAAGCGTTTTTGCATGCGTTTTCCATAGGAACCCATGTTATAAAAACGCATGCGTTTTCTACAAAAACGCATGCGTTTTTCAAAACGCTCAAAAAAATACTACAAGCACTATTTTTAGGTGCAGATTCAAAAACGCAGCCAAAAACGCAGGGAGCCATCAGAGACCTTAAAAAACTCATGCTGACATGAAAAACGCATGTAAAAAAGCATGCGTTTTTAAAAGGCACTAAAAAAACTGTGACCACAGCCTTAGTGAGCAACTTACCTGCAGTACATGATCTTCATGTAGGTGAACCCTTTCGCCCAGGTAGGAAATACATGGTTCACTGACAAGCGACTGGAATGGTGAATCAGATGCACGTATATCATTGCGGTCAATGCACTGGCAGTCAAACACTTTCTGTTCTACTGTTTGTTTTGTTTCTGGGCCTTTCTATCTGAAGTTTGGTCTTTAACAAATGAAATGCATGCACTATTGGGTTGAGATCAGGTGACTGACTTGGCCATTCAGGAATATTCCCCTTCTTTAGTTTAATAAACTCCTGGGTTGCTTTGGATTTTGGTTTTGGCCATCTGTATTATGAAACATTCACCAATCAGTTTGGTTGCATTTGGCTGGGTATGAGCACACAGCATGTCTCTGAAAACCCCAGAATTCATCCAGCTGCTTCTGTCCTGTGTCACATAATGAATAAACACTTGGGACTCAGGGCCACTGGCAGGCATGCATTCCCATACGATCACACTTCCTCCGCCGTGTTTAACAGATGATGTGGTATGCTTTGGATCATGTACCTGGATATGGAGCTGTTCCATGCTTTCACCATACTATATCCTTTCCATCATTCTGGTAGAGGTTAATCTTGATTTCAAAACTGTGCTGGATTTTTAATAGTTTTTTAGCAAAATCTAGTCTATAATTCTTATTCTTCAGGCTGAAGAGTTGCTTGCACAATGCAGTGAACTATGTTTACTTTCATGCAGTCTTTTCTTTATGGTAGATTTGGATATTGATACGCTTACATCCTGTAGAGTGTTGTTCACTTGGTTGACTGTTGTGAAGGGGGTTTCTCTTCACCACGATAATTATTCTGTGATCATCCACCACTGTTGTCTTTCATGGGTGTCCAGGTCTTTTTACATTGTTGTTGTTCTCGCTTTCTTTTTTGCTTTCTTGCTTTCTTCCGAACTGAAGATTTTGTCACTCTTAAGGTACTGTTACACACAGAGATACATACTGTCCAGACCCACCAACCATTCCCTTCCCCTCGCCGTACAGAAAGCACACCAACAACCGTTACTTTTCAATCCTTTAATGAGAGGTATCAACATAACACCTTACTCATGACTTGTTGTAAAACACTTCCAATGTGTATTATTTTCTTCTTATGTGGGAAAAATCAAAGGCCGCAGCTTAAGCAAGGCACAAACCCCCTGATCACGTGAGTGCAGAGGTTGTTTTTGTCACTGGCCGTCCAGTGCAGGTTAACTCTCAAATCACTCTCTCCACCGCTGCGACAAACTCAAAATTCCAACAACAGGGAGGGAGGGTGGGAAACTGCTCTTTGGGCAAGCAGCAGGGGAAAGGACAAGATGGCTGTATCCCAGAGCATATATAACAGGTGGGGGTGGTTAGGCAGATAGGGGAGGGGTGTCACAAAACAACTCAGCCACTGTAAGACGAGGAGGAAGGGGAGAAAGGAATTAACCCCTTAAGGGCTGGACAGTCAGGTTGCAGTGGATAATCCACAGTGCCCCGCAGACTGTCCAGACCCACCAACCATTCCCTTCCCCTCGCCGTACAGAAAGCACACCAACAACCGTTACTTTTCAATCCTTTAATGAGAGGTATCAACATAACACCTTACTCATGACTTGTTGTAAAACACTTCCAATGTGTATTATTTTCTTCTTATGTGGGAAAAATCAAAGGCCGCAGCTTAAGCAAGGCACAAACCCGCCTGATCACGTGAGTGCAGAGGTTGTTCTGTCACTGGCCGTCCAGTGCAGGTTAACTCTCAAATCACTCTCTCCACCGCCACGGAGGAGCGAAGGCAACGCCTGAGCTGCGACCCCCCCCAGAAAGCACAAGGCTTGTTCAAAACCAACCCGAAGCACGGACAAGAACATGTCGGTGCCAATACCATGCAGATGTACCCCGTCAGCTTCAAGAATCTATGGCCACATTCTAACCTCGAATGCCTTACTGATGTATACTAACGCAGTAGGCAATGTTAGGCCTCATATCCCCTTGTATCAGTGTAAAAATTGTAAAGCGGCTATCAAGGTAAGCCAATCGTATGCTGGCACAAATTCCATCCAGGCTCCTGACTGGACTATGCTGGGAACGACCATGGGAATAACTGACTCCAATTCAAAAACATGGAATTTAACCGTAGTAGCTCTTGTATGTTATAACAGCTCTAGAGGGTAAAACAACCGGGAACTCAGTCGTATGATGATAACGACCAAACTGGAAAGGGGCCTATCAATTTCTCCACTGCGGGTGTCATTCAACACCATGTGAACTCCGTCCTTTCCAATGAAACTTTGAGCCAAAAACCATTGATCTTCTTCCAGCGGAATCGACTTCCTACTGAGCGGCCCAGATGTATAAATACACTGCCGTCACCACAGCCCAACATCTCGTTACTAAGAACCGACACCATCTGAAAAGAGACAACAGTTAGCAATCTCATCATCACACAAGAACAATATTGTAACAAAAGACCCCTCATTCTGCCACTTGCCCATTCTTCTTTAATTACAAACTTAGCGATTCTCGTTTTCGAGACAAGAATGGAAAGGCTCACGATAGGAGCCAGCCTCAATCATAGGAATGAGCAACGCAAATGCACAAAACAGATCACCCACCCATAATGGCTCCGCATAACCCGCATTCACATCAATCCCTGAAACATTAAACAACTCAATTCTTAGCTATACTCCGACGCACCCGAGATGCTCCAGCGTATACCCGATACAAGATATATACAACACATATATATACATGCATATATACGTACCCACACACACATATACCCATATACACACGCATTCAAATATCCATGTATCCCCGCACATACCTGGGTACCATATGGCCATACGTCACTCACGCCTGTACCTATTGTTTATACGAACCACGCCAAACCGTTGCCACAACACTTTAATAATAACATTCGCTAACAAACTCACACCTTAGCAAATCGCCCCAATATCAGAAACTCGAACAAAGATGCTGCGCAAACCACCCACAAGCTCTACTGCATGCACGGTTTAGTAAAAGCTCCCCAGAACTGAATGGATTCCAAATTCATTGGTAAGAAAATGTCACCCCTTCCATCAGCATGCATGGAGGTAGGAAAATTGGACTGTGAGGTTCCATAAAACGCACCCCTTTTCCCGCTGTGACTCGCGGCGAAAGCCGCCCGGTAACATCCTGAAACAATACTTCCGATAAAAGGCAAGCCGTGTCATTCACGCCGAACCCGAATACCTCCCCTGCCAAGCCTGTGTTATATCAACAAACCGATAGTGAATATGTAACGCCAGGTTGAACAAAACTGGGGTTGCCGGCATGCAATGTAACGATCAGTGGCCTCCCATGTTTAGGAATCCAAGAAAAACTGGGTAAAAAACCCGCTATGTATCCCATGCAGGCCAGATCCTATCATATGTACCGCAGTAACGGATCACTGGCAATATCCAGATTATGGCCCCTCCGGATAAACGGAAATCAAGCCGCTTCGCGTTCAGAATCATGAAAAGAGCTCCCTCAAGCCATACACTCCACATTATCAGGAAAAGCTGCCCACAACCACGGATGGGTTGCAGCTCCGCGCGATAGGAGCCTGTCAAATAAACGCTTCCCAGCTTAGCAATAGAACGCAAGTCCCATAAAAACTGAACTTGTCAGGACCATGGCCATAGGCGACAAACGATGTTCTAACCTACAGCCCCGCCGCTGTCGCATCAGGATAACGCTGAGGTGCTCCGAAAACAATGCCAAAGTCTACAGTTACACTGAAATGCCTATGATCTTTCGACCAGTCCAAAAGGCCCGGCCCGAATCTTAACCAAGCAAAGCTCATACAGCCATGTAACATCCTTTGCTTTCACGTGAAAAACAAGTTTTATCCGTGCCGCACAGCTGTACGCTTGCTTTAATGTATTGTTCACTTATTTATTTAAAGTAATTATTTAAATACTTCCCAGATATGCCCTATAACACTATCCCGTAGGGTGAATTTAAAGCTTTCCAAGTACACCTTGGTGAATAACCACCACTTAAGTAGCGAGTCACCCGACGCCGCCATGCTATTTTGTAATGTCCTAATGAGAAATTCCGACAGTTGCCACAGCCAAACACACTGCATTATTAAACCAGCGAGGTAGCGCAATTGGGCAAGGGGAACCGTAAGGGAAATCTCCTGTGTAATTTACTTTAATTAATATATATACTTACTTATATATATACATACAACTACACATACTTGCATATGTACGCATATACATACACGCACACTTTTATTTTAGTCTACTATTTTTTTTTTTTTTTTTTTTTTTTTGTGAAACAAAATCGTAAAACCATCGTCAGAGCGTATCTTTCAGAGCCGACAAAACGATTCGGCCTTGGGGGAAAGCACCCGGCACAACATGACCCCAAAATCCTATGGTAGGTGCAAGGATATGGGCGGCTCTATTAAACCTCGGGAAACAATATAACGCATCTATCGTCCAGTGGATGAAAAAAGGTGAAGTCCTAAAGGAAACCAAAACGGTCACCAATGGGCAACCGGGCAGTCTAAAATATAATGACTGCCTGGCCTGTGATGAAAAGAACAACAATGCGCCTCACCGGGATCCAGCTAAGAATGACTTGGGCGAGTGAGTTAAAAGGGGTGGGGGGGGGGGGGGGTATCCTGCAATCCCATTGTAAAATGGATACCACAATAAAGAGGTGCATGTCACCATTGATATCCATATATCCATTCCCCTTTGAGTTCTCCATTAAACTCCATCGTGCCTCTCACGCTACCAAACCCCGTCCTGCCCCTACCCGAACCCCCAATATATATCACCACTTACCAACCAGACGCAGGCTGTAAGCTTAGTCAATCCTCCGTTAATGAAAGACGCGGAATAGATATGGATGAGTCCAGACGCCACAGAAACCCTGGAAAGAAATAAATCTCCACAGCGAAGAACAGGAACGCTGAATCCATCCATCCACTCCGTAGCAACAGCTACTGAGTCCCAAAGAAGCTGAAATCCTTAATGGAAGGCTCCTCTAACTACGTATGAAATAAAAAGTACCTTGAGGACTGGGTGCTGAGACCATGCTTTCCATGGGCCAGGTTTCCAACTCCTCAGAAGCTAATAGAGGAAGCAGAAGTCCTTAATGGCAGCTCCTCTCATGAAGTCAGTAATGGCAGCTCCTCTCATGAAGTCAGTAATGGAAGGCTCCTTTGACTACTGTATAATGAAAAATCCTTGAGGACAGGGTGCTGCACCCATGCTATTCACGGGCCAGAGTTCCAGCTCCTCGGAAACTAATAGAGGGAATACACTAGCTAAATGTGTACATCTGCACTCACATGTCCACCTGTTCCACAAGTCCTGGCTGAGGCAGGAGATACTGTATCATGGGCCACAGGGCCAGGGAGAGTAATGCCGTCCTCTAGTTACAGAGGTGCTGATTATGGGGAGGATGGGGGGTTGGGGGGGGGGGGGGGGTGCGGAGGGCAACTAATTACTTGTAAGCTCACTATCTGCTTACATATGTAAAGAATAACATGTTCTCACTGAGTGCGTACAAGCCCTGAACAGCCCTCTGCATATCTACTTCAAGCACAGTGGAGCTGCCTCCTCATGGAGGAGGGGCTGGTAGTCTGTGTGAGACTCGCAGTGTGCAGCTCCCTGTTCCAAATCTGTGTCCAGCCAGGTTGGGGGAGGGTGGGTAATGAGGCAGGAAACAAGTGTTAAACTTGAATACTGCAGTGAATTCAGCTGGTGTGTCCTAAGCTACCTCCCTCTCATGCAGCCAAAGTGAGTGCATACATTTGTCCTGCAGCATTAGGTGCACAGTACGTGACCCATAGCTGACCAGCCGCACCACGTTACCCATGCTGACGATGGGGGTGCCGGCACGCTGGGTATAATGTGGGGGGTGGCTGACCCCTTACAGAGCGAGCACAGGGTCTGCGCCTGCTCTGCTCACTAAATATCCCCTGGCTCAAATGCTGCAGCAGGCGGGAAGGTTTGGACGACTCCTAACAGCCATGCTGCAGCCTTTGTGCCTCGCCAGAGAGGACACCAAGGACGCTGAAAGCCCAGCAAACCGGCGGCCCCCTCTCTAACGATTCTCTCCCTTACCGCAATTCCAGCGGATCCATCTGTTCCAGTAGCCATCCCGCCCTGGGTAAGATGGGGGGAGAGACAAAACTGCTCTTTGGGCAAGCAGCAGGGGAAAGGACAAGATGGCTGTATCCCAGAGCATATATAACAGGTGGGGGTGGTTAGGCAGATAGGGGAGGGGTGTCACAAAACAACTCAGCCACTGTAAGACGAGGAGGAAGGGGAGAAAGGAATTAACCCCTTAAGGGCTGGACAGTCAGGTTGCAGTGGATAATCCACAGTGCCCCGCATTGCAACTCACTGGTTGCAGTGAAATTATGGACACATTGCTCCATTTTGTTGCCATGTACAAAATGGAACAATGTGTCCATGATTTCACTGCAACCAGTGAGTTGCAATGTATCTCTGTGTGTAACGGTACGTTTAACACTGTAGCAATTTCTCGGATGGGTTTTTTCTGTTTTAGCTGATTTATTATTATTATTATAATAGCACATTAGTTTCATGGCGCTTTACATATGGAATGGGTATACAAAGACAAGTACAAGGAACATGGACAACATATAGCACACTGGTTCAGAAGGGGAGAGGATGCTGTCTGAGAGAGCTCACAATCTACGAATGATGGCTTCTTTCACCTGCATGGAGAGCTTGTTTCATCAAAATCTTCAACATGCAAGGACCATACCTCAAATCAACTAAAGGCCTTTTATGAGCTTAACTGAGCATGAAATAATGAATGAATTGCCCACACCCACCCATGAAACAGTCTTTAAGTCAATTGTCCAATTACATCTGATCCCTTTAAAAATAGAGTGGCACATGTTAGAGTACCCTTACACGCCACAATTTTTAGTGGCGATATGAGGCAATCTAACTTGCGCGTGCGCTTTTTTCATGGTCGCCTCAGATCACCGATGGCGCTTTTAGATGCCGCAATTTCGCCCTCAAGCTAAGGCAAAGTGTCGCCCCGGAAATCGCCTCACCAACAGTGGAATCAATCCGGTCAACTTCTCTCGCCACTACACACGCCGCAATCCCCAAAGGAATTTGGGCGTACATGTTCAGCGCAGCGAGAACATAGGTGTGCCAGACTGGTCTATACCACGCCCCAAACACGTTCATTGGACAACGCAATAGCGTTATGATTGGCCAGCTTGCGCTGGAAAGCTGGCTAATACATGACGCCATTGTCTCGGAGTTTGTGATGAATCCACGCTCATGTCGTCGAAAGTGGCTGCTGCGACACACTTTCGAGCCGCTCAAGCGGGTCACACAGGAGGGGTTTTGTGCAGGACAGTGGCTTACACTACACAATGGCTTGCTATGTGTGCGTCTGTAGCTGATGGCGGGAACATACAAACCACACTATGCCCATATGTGCCTATATTGGTCCATGCCATGGCACAGCTAGCATGGCAGAACTGAACTATGTGTGTGTACACATGTTTGTGAGTGTACTGGACTGTACCTACGTTCCCCACAAACACCATTGCTTGCTCCATGTGTGTGGACACGTTCCCCTGTGGCCCAAACACATCATAATGGATATGTACACACAGTCGCACCATACAGTGTATCCCAAAGGGCTGGACCTGTGTACTGGATATTACCATACAATGCTGCATGGACCCATCTATACCATTTTACAGATCACATACCTCTATGCACAGCATAAAGCTATGTGCAACTGTCCTGGATTCAAAAGTAATGACACACACAGGTTTTTTTTTATTTTTATTTTGTTTTAGTTAGTATTTTTGTGCACACAAAAATTAAGTAGAACAACACACAAAATAAAACAAAACACAAGTGTTCACATCACACAAAAAATGCAACATGATGCAAAATAATGCTCAAAAATAAACATTTCACAGTAAAAAAGAAAAAACACTAACTAATGTTTACACACCCAAACACAAGAAGATTCTTCATGGAGCAGCCACCCTGGTGACTCCACCCTCCTCATCATGTTGCTGCCTCACAACACCAGCCACCCTACACCTGCTGGTGCTGCCAGGCCACTGCCCCAGGGCCATTAAAGTAGGAGCATTATGCGTCTCTGCTGCTCCTGGCATCCTGCTGACTCAGACCCTTGCTCAGCCGCTGGAGTGGCGCCACACCACGGTTGGTAGCACGCCAATCCCTGCCCCGGGACGGACCTCCCCTGTTGTGGGGTCCACTGAATCCACATAACTTGTTGGCGTGTATGATGACCGATCCCTACGATGCAGGATGTTATGCAGCACACAGCAGGCCAGCACTACCACATCAATAGATTCCAGTTTCATATGCATACATGTATGAAAAACCCGGAACATATTGGCCATGATCCCGAACGCATTTTCAACCACATGGCGGGCCCAGGATACCTGGTAATTGAAAATGCGCTGCTAAGAAGTAAGCGTCTTCTGGGGATATGGCCGTAGCAAGTGAGCCTGAAGTGGGAAGGCTTCATACCCCACAAACACAAAGTTGAGATGATTGGTTGTCTCATCATTTAAGGGCAAGTTCAGCACACCTGTCCTTAGGTCTTGGGCCAAGGAGCAGTGTGCAAACACCTCCCATCTGAGATACGCCCGTTCATTCCAACGTCTACGTAGAGAAAGTCATAGTTAGCGTCCACCAGGGCCATGAGGACCACACTAAAATATCCTTTGTAATTATAATACAAGGACACCGAGTTTGGGGGTTTTGTGATCCTCATGTGCTTACCATCCAATGCACTGCCGCTGTTTTGGAATTGCCAGCAGTCCTCAAACCCTCTGGCAACATCAATCCATTCAGCGGGTTTTGTTGGAAACTGCATATAGGATGACAGCAGACTACTCCAGATGGCCTCACACGTCTCGGGGATCAGGCGGCTCAGTAGGGACAGTGACACACGTGAAGTGTATTGCAGGTCGGTCCTTGAGTGACCTTTTGCCAGGAACAGCAAAGTTACAGCCAAACGCTCCTCAGGTGGCACAGCTCGACGCATCAAAGAGTCCTGTCGGGCTATCAATGGCCTTATGCATTCCAACAGGAATGTGAAAGAGTCCTTGGACATACAGAGATACTTCCTGAAATCATGCGGACTCCGATCCTCCAGCTCACGGACCAGCCGCATGTGGCTCCGGGTCTCCCATTGCAGAAGCCAATCACGAGCCCACATACACTGTGGTCTGTGAGCCCGCAACCTCTCATATCTATCCTCCAGCCACAATTCCTCTTCCACCAAGGCAAGAGCCACGATAGCATCTCCATCAGGGTCCATGATCATCTCATGTACTAATCCCTGCAAATGTGAGGAAAACAAACATCACTACAAGAACGCTTCATCACACATGATGCACACCCACCACCTCCTTCCCTATACATCTCCTAGCCACTATACAACATCCTACCCAAGTTTGCTTATCAGCCCACCCACATACATATATAGCACCATTCAAGGCCAAACACAACATTGCATTGGCTGTCAACCAAACATGGTCACTCTACACCCCTGGCCCTCCTGTACAAATACATCTGCCTTCTCAAATTCAACACATCATGAGCAGAACCCCATATCCCTGGCCATAATGTTGACGTATTACCACAGGGCGTGGGCAAAGACATAGGTCACATTTAGCAAATCATGGTTGTTACCAACTGCAGACAATTACATTACACACGTACCCAAGCCTTTGTGTGTTATTCACAAAATATCATGACATGCAGCAGACTATTGAGTACTCATCATGTCCAAGATACATCCCTAATGTGTTGTGGACGCCGGATCTTCAGAGGCACACATTCGATGAAGCCACATGGCCAACTCCACATCTCAGTTTGCCCAGAATAGTCCCATTGTGTGTGGTAAATGACAGTACTATGTGGCTACAATTGAGACGATCCACGCAACTAAAGACAACGCATCCTACAAACATGATCCTGTATGGCAAAGGCAAAATGGCTTGTCAATGAGGACATTGAGGAGTGTAATTTGGTTGACAAAACACTCATGCATCCATTTGCCAGTACACAATTGAACTAACAAACACAACAAAAAGACTAACTACATACCCCACCACTTGGGCGTCAGCTATACTACACAATAACGATCTGTAATGCTAAGCTGCTTTTAACGCAACACAACCATATTGTCAGGCCCCCTGGCACCGCTTCCCAGCTCACCTCTCCAGGGTCGGCATCTCCTGCTCCTCTGCCGACTGGGCATACGGTGTCCAGGTGTTCTGTGTCTCGGGGCCGTCGCGGTTCCCTTCCTGTCAGCTGACCGCCGGGCTCGCACATGAGCACATTGCTATGGTCGTATTCATGTGACCAATCAGCGGCGCCCTAGGTGCACTCCTTCCCTGTGCCTCTAGGGGCCGGCACAGTCCCACCTGACACTCCCCTTGACCAATAGCTGCTCTTCCCATGGTATATCAGGCCACCTCCTCTGATGAGAGGTGCCTGATTATTGTGTTAGTTGAGCTTCTGCTTTGCTGGCTGTTGGTCAGACCTTCCTTGTGCTCTGTTTCCTGGAACCCTTTCTGTGCTCTTCCCCGGTAGCACCATTCCTGTTCTTCTAGCTTTTTACCCTGTTATCCCGGAATTCTTAGCTGTGCCTTAGTATAGGCTAACCTTACGAGCCGCCCCCCCTGGTACTAGCTGCTGTGGTACTTAGACCCCCTGGGCTTGCCCCTGACAATCCCTGTATAGGGGTTGGGTAAACTAAGATCAGCTTACCCAGGGGAGTTCAGTACCACAGCCCAGTGGGTCCACTATAGGCGCCTTCTCCCGAAAGTGTGACACTTATCACAGTTCATGTTTACACATCAGTACTTACTTAATGACTCTGGGCAGCAAGCGTTGACTACCACGGTCGTGAGCGCTTTTCATATGGTAAACAACCAATCAGATAGCAGCGGTGTCTTGGAATCGACGTCGCCGCCTGAGCATACGCAGGTGCGACCACTGATTATGCGCCACTGTGCTTTTTTGATTGGTCATGTTGTGTTTAAATATGGATGTGGTGGGGCGTCACCCATGCTCCTACTTCAATGTGCATTGTGCTCGTAGCGTCTCATCACAAGAACTCTGTTAGTCAGACGGTAAGTGGGCGGACATGCTATTTTGCACTTCTGTACGTTAGTTTCTGTGTGCTGCAGACCCATATGTTGGCAGATGTTTGGGCGCCTTATGTACAGCTTCATGAAGCGTCCAATAGAAGTGTATTTTGCGACTTGTACGCATCGTAGCTACACTCCGTGTCCTGTAGCACACATAATGTTTTGGGAGATCCTTGCCAGGACAATGTGTACTACAGCACTATGGTTAGAGAAAAAGATGTGTGTATCTCATGAGTGTGTGTTTTAATGTAGGTGGTAAGCCCATGTGTGCCATTTGTCAACTACAGGCCTTGCCATCTTTCCCTGCACTGGGGCGAAATAGATATAGCCCCAGCCATGTCCTGCATACCCCATGTATGTCCACATGTAAATGGAAATACTGATTCTGCATACCCAAGCTGACTTCCAGAACACATGTAATTGGTAGTGTTGGACATGGGTTGCCCACACAGAGTAGGGTGTCACCTGAGATGGCCATGTATGTGTTTGCATGACACAATGGTTTTTTTCTTGGCAGATGGCTGGGTATCACGATTTTGTGACACAGCTCCTCACCATGTACCAGGAACATGAATGCCTGTGGCGGGTGTCGCTGCCCGAATATCAGGACAAGGCAACGAGGGCTGCGGCCTACATGCCGCTGGTGGAGCTGGCCAACTGGCTCCAACCCAGTACCAACTGGACAGCGGCCCTGGTAGTGGAGAAGATCAAGCGCCTGCGCACCGTGTTTAACAAGACACATCATAAGTGGATGGATGCCCGGTCCGGGGCTGAGGAGGTCCCTAGGCCACGTCTGTGGTACTATGACCTCCACACCTTCACCCTGGGCCAGGCGGGGCCACGGGGAACATGGTGCAGTAGGCGCCGCCCGCAACCAGCTGTGGCTGCAGCCCAAGACCCTGCCCCATCATAGGAGGTGGGTAATTGTGTTTGTGTGATCTATGTACACAGCTTGTTGTTACCACTGATTCGGGGTTTAGCAGCACATGTCGAAGTCACCATTGTGGTTTTCTTGCCCAAATGTTCTTCACTGTTCATTTCTTCGTGTTTGCTCATGGCGGTTACCACAGATTGTGTTGTGTTATGTGTGGTCACTTGCCATGTCAATGTGGAGCCTCAGGTGAGTATACTGCACTGGTCTACTTCTTTGTCCTTGTTGTTTTCAAACCCTGCTACTGGTCAGATCGGCTCTATGTTGTGGTGGGTGTTTGGTTGTGGTAATAGTTTTAAATACATAGCAACATGTGGCTGATGTATTTTTTTGTTCTGTTTCTTTTTCAGGCCCCTTGGGAGCCTGGCTCCAGTGATAAGGACTCAGCCGCTGGCAAGGCACTCCCATCTACATCTGCGGGAGCGCCTGTGCCTGAGACCAATGGTGGGTGGCCGGGCTCAGGGCCCAGCTCTGCCATAAAACGACGAAGAACACCTGCCCCACCAAATACGGAGCTGGGTACCTGGGCAAAACGGGTCCTCTTAGACCGGGAGAGGACCCCCGGTTCTGGGATTGGGCATATCGCCAGCACAACGGGACGTCGCCGTGTCCTCTTGGGCCTTACCCCGGAAGACCACCCCCAGGCCCACTGTGCCCCCAAGACCCATGGTGAGGAGTCGGCAAAATCGTAATACTCCTCCTTCCCCACGAAGACAGCCCCGCAGAGCAGTCCCCTCTACCAGTCGGTGGGTTTACGCGGATGAGGGGGAGGAGCCATTGTCTGAGCCAGCAGAGGAGGAGGTAGAAGATGAGCACTACTAGCCAATGCACAATATTGGCACAATGACTTTGTATAAGCCTAACTTGGGCATTATTTTTACCATTATAAATGGTCCACATCTCAGTCACGTTCACCAGTATGTTTGTGTGTGTGTGTTTTTTATTGTGGGTGTCAGATACTAGACATTGATGTCATATAGGGGTGCATGGCGGTTGAAATGGTACAGTATGGTCACATGTTTGGCATGTGACACCGCATACCTCTTGAAAGTCCGTAGCCCCGTGTTGTTGATAAAATGTAACCTCCCAAACGTTACCCGGTGTGTGTTGCAACAAGGGATGACACAGGATTAAGCTGACCACATCTTTATTAAAGGTTTAACTTATTTTTAAACATTTCAAAAACCACCAAAGAGGCTTTGTCAGCTTAGGAGTAGCCAATACACACTACCCACTTGCCCAATGTGGGACACTATAAGAAAAGAGGCCAACATGGCCTAACAAATAAGGGTGCCAACATGGCAAAAGTGTTAAACAATGTGTCCAACATGGACCTAAAAAAACATAGGGCAAATGCCAACATTATTGGGGTGGAAATTGGGGAGTAGGGCCAATGGTGGGTTCGGCTGCCTGGATGGCCGTAATAATTTCCCGCAAGCAGGCCAGGTGCTGCTGGGCATGATTGTGTGCCTGCAGCATGTCAGCGATGGTTGGAAGCCCTGTAATGTAAAGAAACAACATTACTCAGGGACATGTGTAGGGGTGGGTGGGTTGTTGGCGTAATTGGTGTGTTGTTCACTTACGTGGCAGAGACCCAGCCATGGTTCCAGGTTGTAGAGCTGGAGATGGCCTGACAACACCTACACCACCAGGTCTTGCACCTTCTGTATGAAGGGACAAAACAAAAAAACATGAATTACATAGTGATGTCAGGGCCAAATTAAAACATGTTTTTGTGTACATTTATGGGCCATTGACAACACTTACCACCAATAACGCCCACTGCAGCCGATGTTGTGGCCCACGGGAGGTGGAGATGCAGTGGTGCAGTGGGTGGGGGTGTTGCCTTTGGATGGGTTTATGACCCAAGGCCATAGGGTTTGTGATGCCTCCCTGGAGGTTGATGGTATGGTCCCAGGGGGATCTGGAGTCCCAGGTCCCTCCTGAAATCGGGATGGTGGTGTCCCTGTGGTTGGGGGGACTTTCTTGCTCCACAAATTCTGAGGATGGTTTTGTCCCCGGGGGTGCGGGAGATGATGGGCCCACAAGCTCTGGGGTTGGTGGTGTCCCGGGGGGTGTGAGAGGTGATGGGTCCGCGCGGGCCGGTGATGGTGGCCTGGCAGAGGGAGCCAGGCTTCCTGGCCTTGCAATTGGTGGTGATGGTGGGGTCCCAGGTGGTGTTGGGGCCCGTTGCGCCTCCTCTGCGGGGGAGTCCTCAGAATCTGTAATTGAAATATTGCCAAGACACGGATTAGAACTACAAAACATACAGCAAACACATACTGTTTGTGTATGAATGTAATGACGGCGTCAAGGCTAGGCGGCAAAACATTTGTCTACACTGACACTATGGTTAGGGGCCACTCTGTTTGTGAGAACAAAAACAACACCAGTAACCACATATTTTTGTAAAATAACACCCTTGCCTTAACAGAGGATGACAGTAAGCATCTGGTGGTGCCACCATGGGGTCAGAAACATACCACTCAGCTTGTAGTCCCTTTGGGCAATTGTGATGAATGTGTTGTGCAATGCTATGTGTCAGACTGCGCACATATGTGCAGCCAGGCGTGATGTGGCCCTTCTAAAGTGCATGAATATGTAGACCACTACTTTGGTGCCTTTACACAGCTATGTTGGCCAACACACAGGTCAATCCACACTCTAGGCTTTGCCAGTCCAAACACAGATTGTTGTGTTCACCACCTTAATGTAGCAGTGTGAACACCATGCATATGCACATTGTTGTCAAGTCCACCTGCTGCTTAATGTCACACTATGTGGCATGGCCCTATAACACATGATGTTTGTGTAGTGTTTGGCGTAGGATGCTTGCCATGTGTCTGTTTGGCATTGCAACATACTCACCATGCAGCCTTGCAATCCTGGCACGAAAATCCACTATGCGCCCTGGGGACTTGTGTTTGAGGTCGGCTATTTTTTTCTGGATCTGCTTGGGGGTCCTCTCCAGCCCCAGTTTATGGAGCAGGGCCCGCTGGATCCTCCTGAGTATGCTGCACTTGCGCAGCCGTGGCTGGCGGTGACGCTGGTGACACCAATAGTCATGGCGGTCACACAGGTCTATGAGCACCATTAGCTCTGCCAGACCCCATGTGGCAGCGCGCTGTGCGGCGGCCATGACTGTTCTCCTAGGTGCAGGGGAGGGGCAGGCACCTGGCAGGCAGGGTGTAATGCAAATAAACGTGATGATGTCACCATGCACACTGGTGCCACCAAGCAAAGTTGAGGATGCTAAGGAAGCCGTCCGCGGAGCGGGAGCAGCGTAATGTACCCATCAGCGTCACCAAATTCCCAGCTGATTGCAGTGCGTTGCCCATGGCAGCCATGTGCGATGGGTAGGCTAACAGCTGAGCTGTCATGTATGGCAGTATAGTGGACACAGTGCAACTTCCAATACACGCACCCAACATAGCGTAAGCTAATCACAGTGCGCATAATTGGACTGATGTAGTGGATGGTTGTGTAGGTGAAATTT
The DNA here is from genome assembly GCA_033576535.1 of Allobates femoralis. Lineage (NCBI taxonomy): Eukaryota > Metazoa > Chordata > Amphibia > Anura > Aromobatidae > Allobates > Allobates femoralis. The sequence continues at coordinate 445,346,629 of JARQOC010000004.1, forward strand.
GTGTGTGGTGCTGAAGCGACAGCTCTTCAAATATGGCGCCCTGTGAAGTGACAGCCAATGGGAACACAGTAGCCACCACCAATCATCACTGACGGGGCGCAGACTCCAGCACGCTGTGGCACACGTACGGGAAATCTATAGGCAATGCAGATTCCATCACTATCACCCGTTCACACGCCAAATGCAGGGAATTTCGCCTTCATGATTGCCTCTGATTTTGGAGCAGTGCTGTGAAATCGGAACCAGGCGACAGGTATTTTATCGCCGCCAAATTCCCCAATTACACGCCACAACTGGGAGGCAATTTGACGGCGATGGTGCCAGGGCGACATATCACCGTCAATATTCCTTGCCGCGTTTGCGGCGTGAGAAGGTATCTTAAAGCAGCAGAAATTCCTAAACTCGTTATCCAATTTTAATGTGCATACCCTCAAATGAAAGCCAAAGTCTGGACTTTATGTCCATTATATAACAAGAGCTTTAATATGTCAGTAACTAAATTTATGTCAGTGACCAACTATATCCTAACTGTAGATGTATACACAGAGCACATACACATGTTTATAAACTTGAACACATGTGCCTTATTATACATACAGCAAAAACATACACATGTATACACAAACATATACATATTGTGAGAAAGCGCTATTGAATCTATGGGCAGCACTGTATAAGCCTTCAGGACCTCAGACAGCGCACACATTATACCTTCAATAGCTATAGTATGAGCGCTGCTCTCAGAGGAACCAGCGCCTTCATTCATAAAAATGTACAGCAGCTGACAGGAGCCAGCTGCTGTACATAAAATATGAAATCATTATATGCCCACCTGAGTGGGAGGTAGGTCTCTAGGGGGGGTGGGCACCCCCTAGAGACGGTATAGACACATTTAATAATAAAGTTAAAGCTTTTACAACACTGACAAAACTTTGCTTATCCCGGGCGCAGCCGGGATAAGCAAAGTATATGCGGTAACCGCATTGCTCAGGATTACAAATCCTGAGCAACCGGTTCCCGCATTGCGGATGCCAGAACCACTTCGAAAACTGCAGCCTGCATGATTTTTCACGCAGGCTGCAGAGCCCAAGCCGGTAACTGGATTGCATGTGAAGCAATCCGGTTTTTATAATAGGCTCCTATAAGGAGCGTTTCCTGATCCGGTTTTGAGCTTTTTAAAGCTCAAAACCGGATTAGGTTTTGGAAAAAAAAACCTGAAGTGTGAGCCTAGCCTTACTTTGCAATATTCAGAAACACAGCAACAGTTTCTTATAAAAGATAGTCCATCGGCTTATTCACATCCTTATAAACCTTGCTCCATAGCATAAACATGAGGCTTCCTTTATCTTCAACACAACATAAGTGTCCTAATAACACATAGTCCATTTATCTCTCAGTGGACATATTTAAAAATCAGTGTCAATGATATATGCTAGTACATCAGTGGAGTACTCACTGAGTCAATTTACCGACTTAAGTTAGTGGAGACACGATTTACCAGCTGTTTCATTCCTCATTGTGACTTGGGCTGCCTTCACACACTGACCTCCTGCCAGCTGCTCCCAAGTCCACACTCAGATTTTCCTTCTCCACTACAGACTCTTGCAGTCCCCCTGTCTTTGGACCTCCACTGCTCTGCACAGCTTTCTCTTATGGTGGGTTTACACGCCGCGATATCGGCGTCCAACTCCGACCCAACTCCGACAAAAAGTCACGTGGGTCGCGAGTTGGACCCGATATCGTGTGCGCGTTGTACTGTTTTAGCGTACAACGCGATCCTGGAACGATGCCAAAACGATATCGGAGTTGAATAACAGAGCTATTCAACTGCCCGATATCGCAAGGCCGTTGTAGCAGGATCGCTGCGTGTGACAGCCTAACTCCGATGCGTACTCGCACCTCACCCATTAACTCCCATGTTAAATGGTCGTTACTGGGTTGGTGGGCGTACACATCGGAGGGACGTTGTTTCCCGATATCGCAGCGTGTAAACCGGCGATGCAATATCGGGAAAAGTGCTCCCAAAATGCGCGCTCCCGCGGCGTTGTATGCGATATCGGGACGATATCGCTACGTGTAACCCCACCATTAATCTCAATAGTGTGTGCTGCACTAGTCAGCTGATATCCTACCTGACACACAGGTGGGAAGCTGTGTTCAATCAGAAACACACAGAACCTCATGCATTTAACCCTTTCTGAAATGCTGCAAGGCACAGTAAAACATTCACACTTACATTGCAACAGGCTTGTGTGATGTATATCAGCTAGGGATGGGCGAATCTACTCGCTAGGACTCGTTACTCGGCGAGTAGTAAGGGACTCGCAGGACTCGGTACTCTGCGAGTTTCCCAGTGATTACTCGCACGAGTCCAATGCAAATCAATATCAATCCTAGTTTTGTCAGAAACGCTGACAAAACTAGGATTGCCATTGTTTGCATTAGACTCGGCTACTGTGCCAGTGATAGCAGGGAAACTCGCAAATAACTGCTGTTACTTTGCGAGCCGAGTCCAGCTGTCTTCTCTGTACAGCTCCAGGGTCCTAGAGCCCGCCTGCTCACAGAGATGATGTAGCAGTGCTGAGATTGTTCTCAGTCTGCTCATTCCCTGTGCATAGACATCTATATCTATGCACAGGGGATGTAGCAAAGAGGACATCGTGTTTTGAACTGCGTCGGACAGAAGAGGATTTTTTTAATTAAAGATGGAGTCCCTAATGGCTTTTTTTTTTATTTCTAATAAAAAATTTTCTCTGTGTTGTGTTTTTTTAACCCTGTATTGGAGATTCTTAGTGGCTGGGTCAAACGTGGCCTGACATTAAGAATCTCGGGCTTAATACCAGCTTGTATAGCAAAGCTGGTATTAACCCCTTTATTACCCAGTGTGCCACCGCCACCAGGGCCGCTGGAAGAGCGGGGTTCAGCGCCAAAGGATGGCGCTTTAATGAACGCGCCATCTTCTGGGGTGGCTGCGGGCTGCAATTTGCAGCGGGGGGTGCCCAGAAAGCTTGGGCATCCCTGCGCTGCGGATTCCAGCCCCCAGCTGCTTAGCTGTACCTGGCTAGACATAGAAATTGCGCGGAGCCCCAAGCATTTTTTTTTTTATTATTTCATGAATTTCAGAGTCTCAGAGTCAGAGTCTCAGAGTCAGAGTCTCAGAGTCAGAGTCTCAGAGTCAGAGTCAGAATCTCAGAGAGTCAGAGTCAGAGTCAGAATCTCAGAGAGTCAGAGTCAGAATCTCAGAGAGTCAGAGTCAGAGTCAGAATCTCAGAGAGTCAGAGTCAGAGTTAGAATCTCAGAGAGTCAGAGTCAGAATCTCAGAGAGTCAGAGTCAGAATCTCAGAGAGTCAGAGTCAGAATCTCAGAGAGTCAGAGTCAGAGTCAGAATCTCAGAGAGTCAGAGTCAGAATCTCAGAGAGTCAGAGTCAGAATCTCAGAGAGTCAGAGTCAGAATCTCAGAGTCTCATAGTCTCAGAGAGTCAGAGTCGGAATCTCAGAGAGTCAGAGTCAGAGTCAGAATCTCAGAGTCTCAGAGTCAGAGTCAGAATCTCAGAGTCAGAGTCAGAATCTCAACGTCTCAGAGTCAGAGTCAGAATCTCAGAGTCTCAGAGTCAGAGTCAGAATCTCAGAGAGTCAGAGTCAGAATCTCAGAGTCTCAGAATCTCAGAGTCTCAGAGTCAGAGTCAGAATCTCAGAGAGTCAGATCAGAATCTCAGAGAGTCAGAGTCAGAATCTCAGAGAGTCAGAGTCAGAATCTCAGAGAGTCAGAGTCAGAATCTCAGAATCTCAGAGTCTCAGAATCCCAGAGTCTCAGAGTCTCAGATAGTCAGAGTCAGAGTCAGAATCTCAGAGTCTCAGAGTCTCAGAGAGTCAGAGTCAGAATCTCAGAGAGTCAGAGTCAGAGTCAGAATCTCAGAGAGTCAGAGTCAGAATCTCAGAGTCTCAGAGTCAGAGTCAGAATCTCAAAGAGTCAGAGTCAGAATCTCAGAATCTCAGAGTCTCAGAATCTCAGAGTCTCAGAGAGTCAGAGTCAGAATCTCAGAGAGTCAGAGTCAGAATCTCAGAGTCAGAGTCAGAATCTCAGAATCTCAGAGTCTCAGAATCTCAGAATCTCAGAGTCAGAGTCTCAGAGAGTCAGAGTCAGAATCTCAGAGAGTCAGAGTCAGAATCTCAGAGAGTCAGAGTCAGAATCTCAGAGAGTCAGAGTCAGAATCTCAGAATCTCAGAGTCTCAGAATCTCAGAGTCTCAGAGAGTCAGAGTCAGAATCTCAGAGTCTCAGAGAGTCAGAGTCAGAATCTCAGAGAGTCAGAGTCAGAGTCAGAATCTCAGAGAGTAAGAGTCAGAGTCAGAATCTCAGAGTCTCAGAGTCAGAGTCAGAATCTCAGAGTCTCAGAGTCAGAATCTCAGAATTTCATGAAATAATTTAAAAAAAATGCGTGGGGCTCCGCGCAATTTCTATTTCTAGCCAGGTACAGCTAAGCAGCTGGGGGCTGGAATCCGCAGCGCAGGGATGCCCAAGCTTTCTGGGCACCCCCCGCTGCAAATTGCAGCCCGCATCCGCCCCAGAAGTTGGCGCGTTCATTGAAGCGCCATCCTCTGGCGCTGAACCCCGCTCTTCCAGCGGCCCTGGTGGCGGTGGCACGCTGGGTAATAAAGAGGTTAGGGCCAGCTTTGTATTATCAGCTGGCCCTAAGCCCGAAATTTATGGCGGTCATGCCAATATTAGACATGACCGCCATGAATTTCTATTAAATTGTTTTAAAAAAAACACAACACAGAGAAAATGTTTTATTAGAAATAAAAAAAAAAAGCCATTAGGGACTCCATCTTTAATTAAAAAAATCCTCTTCCGTCCGACGCAGTCCAAAACGCGATGTCCTCTCTGCTCATCCCTGTGCATAGATATAGATGTCTATGCACAGGGAATGAGCAGACTGAGAACAATCTCAGCACTGCTACATCAGGCAGCAGGCAGGCTCTAGGACCCTGGAGCTGTGGCAGCCAGCACACTGAGCAGACAGGACTCTTATCTGTGCGAGTTTCCCAGCGATTACAGTTGCAAAGTAAACGAGTCCAATGCAAATAAATGACAAAACTAGCATTGCTTCAGGCTGAAGCTTCCGAGACACATCTGCGATTTGTAAATCTCACACTACTCGCTATTACTCGCTTCCCCATTCATTAACATTGGACTCGCTAGACTCGCAACGAGTAGCGAGTCCTGGGCTCGGACTCGCTAGAGTCAAGCGATTCCGAGTAATTTAGGATTCGCCCATCACTAATATCAGCCATTTGCAATATTGCCGGTATACCTCACACACCCTCCACCCTGTTCAGACCTGTAGGGGTGAACATTTACCATCGAACCGGGGCCCGCCGACAAGGCATCCATGTTACCTTGCCTAACCAGTACAGGGGACCTTCTCAGTTGACTTCGAGCGTCAGCTCAGTGAACATGAGTCATCTCATTCCTTAAGGACCTACAGTCCGGCACGGTCACAAACCTTTTCTTTGTGAATAAGTCAGATGTTGTCAACTCATGTGTCTGAGTGCTAACCTTGTCAGACCTCTCTGCCCCCAACGGTCAATACAGTAGTGAGAGTCACTTACCTCTGTATCAAGGGTCAGGTCTGACACAGTACTGTCCAATACTCTGTTTGGTTGTTTTTGTGGGCTTCTCAGACTTGACTTACTGGAGGATTCAGTATCTCTAAATCCACGCCCACTATTCTCAGGTCGTCTTTGGAGGTCTCTCCGTTGAGGTCTTCCTTCATCACCTTTTTCAACTAGAGAACCATTACACCTTTTGTCTCTTCTTTTAGCTCTAGCTTCTGCTGTGGCTGGTCCATTATTTGGGGGGCCCCTTCTTTGCTGTGTCTCACAATTTACAAACAGCTGCCATCTTCTGCTGCCCAGGCGACACTGTCTGTGAACTCGCACTCTTGCAAGATTCAGCTGTTCTACTTCTCGCAGGTAGGCCACACGGTATTCCCCTACCATCCGTAAGTAACCAAGACTTTCTTCTGTTCCTATGGCAAAGAATGACACCATACTCTCCTCATCAGGTATCCTATCTTGGTTATCACGTAGTACATTTATTTTCTTCATACCAGATTTTGTTACCATTACTTGTATGACTTGGGCCATTTCTTATGATGAGCTTTCTCACTAGAGCATTAGGCACCCAGATGACTTCTTCCCACAGACTCTAAGCTTTCCTCATAAGCTCAAGCTGTCTAGTGGCTTCTTCAGTCTTCAACTGGATCATCCACTTTATGCAAATGCATCATTAGTGCATGTCACTTAAGGTACCGTTACACGCTTCAATGTTGTTAAAATATCACCAAGTATCTCATGGAAGCGTGGTTGTTAGGACATCTTTTTATAATCGTTGGTGGGATGTCACACGTCTAGATATCGTGCACGACGCACCAACGATGTGGCGAGCAGCTATCGTTCACACAAGCCAGCGAACGATACTTGTTCACTGATGTGAATGGGCAAAGTTGTGAATTATATCGTTATCGCGGTGTCACATAGAACGATGCAGCAGGTTGGCTGAACGAGGATCGTCTGATTTGAGAACATGTTCTCAAATCTGTGATCAACGATCCAACAATTTATCGTAGTCATAACTCGGTGTAACATGCAACGACGTCCTAACGATGTTGTTTCAACGACTCCAAACCCATGATGATTCAGCGATGTTGTTCACGATCTTGAACCGTGTAACGGGACCTTTAGAATAATCAAAGGGAAAGGATAGTAGGAGGCTTCATGTGTGCTGCTGTCCAGAAGTACAAGAAAGCAGAATGTCCATGGAAGTTTGGTCAGGCTGTACTGTATTTTCTGACACATTTCGTAGGTTCTCTGCCCACTTCATCAAGAAATATATAAGCTTACACATATATGGTAAAACTGCCAATAAATAGGAAGTAAACAGTAATGACATATGCCATGTCTTCCGTGTATGGAAAAAAATATGAAAAATACTAGAAAAGACAAAAGGAGTGAAACTACAGAATGATTATAAAATCCACCTATATAGAGGCACACATTCATAAAGAATATAAAACACAATCAAATATTAAAACTTACATTTTAAATACTGTTTTTTATAAAAATACCTGAGGAAGTAAAAATTTCTTTTGATAACAAATAATCTGCAGATTATATCTGGGTCTAGAATTTATCTCATTAGGTGAACCACAAATCTCCAACATCATTTTGAGGTGTATATTAGATTAGCATCTCATCACCAAATGAAGAGCTGTCCTGACTTTTCATGATGTGAGCACTACTAAGGCTGGCTTCACACTGCAGTTTTTCACTGATCAGTGTCCATCAGTGTTTTGGTGCCAAAACCAGGAAAGGAACTTGCAGAGAAAAACTATAATTGAAACATTGACATCTGTTCTGAGTTTTGGAGACACTCCTGGTTAACCATTTCCATATCTCTATACATAATCGGCAGTTTAGCGCTTCCGGCCACTGTGCCGCTATGGAGCAAGGGCGTGTGCGCTTAACTGCAGATTATGCCTACCCCGGAAGCGCCGCCATATTTAAACACGCATGCCGCTGGCTGCCGCGGCTCCCTGCAGGCTCCCGTCACCGCACACCCCCGCACGCTGCTGCCTCCCCCGCTCTGATGCCGCCGCTGGCGGCACACCCTCCTTCCAGCCTCCAGGCCCACCGGCCGCCGCACACAGGGTAAGCGCCATTACACAATGGGCCGCCGCCACCATCTGCAGCCCCCTTCATCACACACACCGCACTCTCATTCAGCCTCCAGGCCCGCCGCAGCCAGGGGGAGCGCTATTACTGGAGGAGCCGCCGCCACCATCTGCGGCCTCCTTCATCACACACACAGCACTCTCATTCAGCCTCCAGGCCCGCCGCCCGCCGCGCACAGGGGGAGCGCTATTACTGAAGGGGCCGCCGCCAGCATCTGCGCCCCCTTCATCACACACGCTGCCCACCGCTGCGCCCCTCGCTCTGATGCCGACGCCGCCGGCGGCAGCGCAGTCTCATTGCAGCCTGCAGGCCCGCCACCCTGCAGTCTGCTACCACCACCCCCCCTCCTCAACTAACGTTACAGGGGCAGCGGGGCTAACATCTGCAACCACACTGCCCCTCATTACCCCCAATCACCCACACTGCCCCTGCTCACCCACACTCACCCTCCATAACCCTCCCAACTCACCCACACTGCCCTGCTCACTCCTCTTCCCCCCTATGCCCTCACTCACTCCTCACACTGCCCCTGATTACCCCCTACTCACCCACACTGCCCACACTCACCCACACTGCCCACACTCACCCACACTGCCCCCACTCACCCACACTGCTCCAGCTTACCCCCCCTACTCACCCATACACCCTGCTTACCCCTCTCACCCCCCCAACTGCCCACAATCACCCACACTGCCCCTGATTACCCCCCACTCACCCACACTTCCCCTGCTCACTCCTCTTACCCCAGTATCTCATCATTCCTTACCCCTCTCACCCCCCCAACTGCCCACAATCACCCACACTGCCCCTTCTTACCCCCCCACATCACCCACACTGCACCTGCTCATGCCCCACTCACCCCACACTGCTGCTCTTTATCCCTTTCACGTCCCCACACTGCCCCTGCTCACCCCTTTTATCCCCCCACATGCCCTCACTCCCCACACTGCCCCTGCTGATACCCCACTGGGTCAAGTCACAGCTGCTGGCCCCAATGCCAAACAGCCGCCCCCCATCTTCATGTCACCCCACTCCTGATGCGACTGCATCGGGCCTTTTTACTAGTATATTATATAATCCACCAAGACTTCGAAGCGCTTACATCATGTTGATCTAATATACACCTTGAAAAGACTCTTGGAGATTTGTGGTCCACCCAATGAGATAAGTTGTAGACCCAGATATAACCTGCAGATTATTGGTTCTCAAAAAAAACTTTCACTTCCTCAGATAATTTTATTTAAAATGTAAGTTTTAATGTTTGATTGTGTTTTATGTTCTTTATGAATGTGATGTAGCCTCTATATAGGTGGATTTTATAATCATTCTGTTGTTTCACTCCTTTTATCTTTTCTACTATTTTTTTTATTTTTTTCATTTTTTTTCACGCATGGGAGACGTTGCATACGTCACCAATGTTTACTTCCTATATATTGGCGTTTTTTACGATATGTGTGTAAGCTTGTATATCTCTTGACGAAGTGGACAGAGAGCCTATGAAATGCGCCAGCAAATAAAGTACAGCCTGACAAGTCTTCCCTGGACATTTTGCTTTCTTGTACTCCTGGACGGCGGCATACGTGTATCCTCCTACTATCCTTTCCCATTGACAACTCTATATCGGGTGGAGTGCTGCAGCTGACAAACGCAAAAGGTGTTCTGACTGACACAACCCTGTAAGGTTAGTGTTTCTGCAACCTTCAAATATCACTCATCTTTACTGATAAGGCCCTATGTGCGCTTCTTTCTTCCCTTAGTTTCCTCCTTTGTTACTTAGAATAGCCACTCACTGTGTCACTTCATTGTGACTTCTGTTGTGGATAGAAACAACAGCTTTTTGGATTCTGAAGTCCAGTACACCTTACAGGCTCCCACAGCCTTCTTAAACTCTTTCATGCACTGACTTTCTGGTGTATTCTTCTCTCAAGTCTTCGGGTACATCTATGAGGCACTTGCACAGAGAAGTTTCTGTCTTCTCAGGGGTGTCCATATGACCATCTGGCTTAAATTTCAGGGCCAACTGACTTTTAGCTTCTGCACGCTGTTTGATCAAGAGGGACACTTGCCGCTCCACCTTCTCCAAGACTACTTCGTTCATCTACCTTACCAGGCGACCTTTGCACTCAGAAATGTTGTGTCCCTGCGGCACGGCACCTCCACTGCATGCTCTGCTGTCCCCCCTGCCCGCTTACCTATCGCTCAGTCACTGGCCCTGGTCCGGGGATTCAGGGTCCCAGCCGGCCGGCGGTGGCCCCAGGGCTCCAGAGTGCATCGCCGCTTGTCAAGGGGCCAGGGTTCGGCTTCCATGCTGCTGCACCTTCCTCCTGGGGCTCCGGCTGCCTCACTTCCTCCCTGAGCTCTCAGTAGGGGGCGGGCGCGTGCTCTCAGCCACTCTTAAAGGGCCAGGGTTCCAGTCTGCCCTGCCCCGCCTCTCAGCCAATCACTGAGAGGCAGCGGGGATATAATGTCCTCATTCACTTCTGGACATTGCCTGGGCAACTTCTACCATCTAGAAGCTGCCAGTCCAGGTCTTGTTAGGTTCTCCTGTTTTGTGCTATTCCTTACCCTTGTTTTGTTCTCTTTCAGTTGGATACCTCCGTGCCTGTTCCCTACTGCCCTCCGTGTTTCCTGGTTTCCCAAAGGACCCCATCCTGCACCTCCGTGTTTCCCTTCTGTTGGTTTCTTTCCCTTGGGTCGGTTCAACACGGGTGTATGCCTCTCTCGGGCCCTCCTTAGCCTCGTCCAGGAGAAATCCGTGTATGGGGGTCACTCTGGCTGGTCTCCTTCGGAGGTGTTTCTGGTGAGGTGGTCCTGTGGCCTTCCTTTGGGGTGTTTGCCCACTGCTGATGATGTGTGCAATAAATCTTTGAACTTACCTTCCTTGTCTGGTTCTCTCACTCATCCTGGTATCAGCATCCGCATTGCCTATGGTCCAGTGGGTCCTCACATTAGGTCCGTCTGTAGAGCGTGACAAGAAACTTCTTCCTCCAGCTCAGCTACTCACCTCTCAGCAGCCTATCTCTGAAGTTCCTCCTGCTTCAACTGTTCCTTTTCCAGCAGAGTCTCAGACCTCTTCATCTCCAATGCACTCACTCGGCACTCGATGGCATGTCTCTGAAGCTTCTCTTGCTTCAAATGGGCTTGCAGCATCTTCTTGAACTCCCTTATATTAGCTCTCATATCCACCGAATCAGCCAAGCTCACATTATTTGAGGAAGTATTCACTTCATATTTCCCTTCTCCAGTGGCTTATTCCACTTCAGCACCCTTGGATAGTATCGCCTTCGATTCTCTCTTGATTACCGGCAGCCTCATCTTCAAACCTCTCTTGGGTTTCATTGGTGTCAGCTTCAGAAGGTTTCACACCCTCCAGCTCTTCAACCACAGAGTCTCTGAAGTCTTCAACCTTCTCGTCTATGGTGCCATATACTTCTATGAAGTTCTCTGCTGATAGTCCATCTGCTACCTGTTTGGACACTGGAAACAACCCACTACCAACTTCTGGCTTGGATCTTGCTCCTGGTCTTCATTGTTATGTTTCACAGCACGGTTGCACCACAGTCTCAAAGATTACCATGAGTAACACACTACGTTATCAAGGATTAAAATTCTGCAGGGCACACGAGGTCCCCAGCTTTATGCCAGCACATGTTCTGGGCTGGCCTGTTCTAAGTTCTCCAATGTGCTTCTGGATGAACCAGAGGAGGCATGGGAGAAGGTTGTGTGGTCAGATGAGATCAAATTAAAACTTTTTTGTTTCAACTCCACATGTTTTGTTTGGAGAAAGAAGAAGGATGAGTACAACTCCAACAACACCATCTCAACTGTGAAGCATGGGGGTGTAAACATCATATTTTAGAGGTGCTTTTCTGCAAAGGAGACAGGACGACTACACTATATTGAATAGAAGATGGACAGGGTAATGTGTCACAAGATTTTGGCCAACAACCTCCTCTACTCAGTAAGATGATTGAAGATGGGTTATAGCTGGGTCTTCCAGTATGACTCGAAACACACAGCCAGGGCAACTAAGGAGTGGCTCCATAAGAAGCATTTCAGGGTCCTGGAGTGGCCTAGTGTGTCTCCAGACCTGAAACCCAGTAGAAATTTTTGGCAGGAACTGAAACTCAATATTGACCAGTGACAGCCCTGAAACCTGAAAGATCTGAAGATGATCTATATGGAGTATGGTCCAAAATCCCTGCTGCAATGTGCGCAAATATGGTCAAGAACTACAGTAAATGTCTGACCCCTGTAATTACAGACAAAAAGGTTTCTGCATTAAATATTAATTTCTGTCTTAATATTGCATCAAATACTTATTGCATGCAATAAAATGCAAATTAATTATGTAAAAATCATCATACAATGTGATTTTCTGAGGGTTTTTTCAGATTCTGTCTCTCACAGTTGAAGTGTACCTACGATAAAAATTACAGACCTTGCCATTCTTTGTAGGTTGGAAAACTTGCAAAATTGGCAGTGTATGATATACTTACTTTTCCCACTGTGACATATAAAAAATTGATCAAGATTAATTGTTAAATTTGTTTTATATATTTATAGGAAGAACAAGGTAATGTAGATTTCTAAGATAAGATGCCAAAGCATTGTTTTCCAGTAAAACAGACACATGAGGAAAGAAGTCTTACATTACAAAATACATAAATATATTATAAATGAAAACTAAGTAATTAATGAAGCTAATATAATAAATACCATGTTTTTATTGCAGTTCTTGTATTCATATGCTTTTGAGTTGCTTTTTCCTTTAAAACTATATTTATAGACAAATTGCTTTAAGGAATTCTTTGATGGCATAATTTACCTCCTGTAGTTCTCTATATGATAGCACCATTAGTGTGCTGTATGAATCACAGCAGAATCATCATGATGTCTTGACTGATTAAGTAGTTTCAAACAATGACCTTCTAACCACTTGCATCAAACCACAGCAAGATCCCTACAAGTACAGTGGTTAATTATTTAGCTGATACCTTATTATTGACCTCAGAAGATATTGAGCAGAAATTCCCATCTCGTGAACAGAACATACGCATAAGCTAAAGTGGAACATCAATTGTTTTTACAAGAGTCAATTGTTCTTTTATTAGATGAATGGTTTTATTGGTATAGTACATCTTTTGAACACCATATAATAGATGGATGGATTGAGGCTGTAGATGATGTTACAGATTGAATCTCAGCAGTAGAATCCTCAATCTAGATTGTGAACTATTACAAAATGGTAATGATCTAGAGCAGAATTCAGTAAAGCGGCTGGACTCCTGAAGGCCTCAATCAAGCATTGCAGTCAAATACCTTTTCATGTCTGTATTATACAGTATATAATAAATGGGGTTATTTCTTGTTCTTGTTATGGTAAGTAAAATATGGAGATCAAGAATCCCAACTATAAGCTTTCTCATCTAAAAAAACTATATAGTATGTATTTAGCAATCAATTTCAGTATGATTTCATATTAACCATTTTTATAAACTCTATATTGATTGTTCTGAGCAAGTAATCATTCTTGGAACTTAGTCGGTCGACAGGGTAGGGGGTACTCGGATACCGGGACAGGGGGATCACTTCGATGGGGATCACGGCTGGTCAGTTTTCAGTTCCATGCCCTGGACCCTCAGTGGCGGGGTGGGAGTGGTGATGATGGGGGATTTGTAACGTGACGCCACCTGTGGTACCTGGTAATAGGGTTACCAGCGCTGCGGCCGGCCACTGAGGTGATAGGAATGCAGCTTTGGTAGTACAGCTCCCCACAGGTGGACCTTTACCTAATGGCAGCGTGGGTCGATGAGAGGAGTAGTAGTAGCAGTTCTGCTGTGAACACTGCAGTCGGCGGCGGTGAAGCAGACACACACACACAATAGTCTCTGTTTCGGTACCTTTTTACTGATGTTCGGTAACAGGCACAGTCCAGGAGGGTAACCAGGTTATCGGTGCAGTTTGGGACGTCCACCTTGGACAGTTGTGAGGCCTCCTATGTTAGTGTGTGCGGTAATTGGGGTACGTTCTGCCTGGAGCTGAACCTGCCGCTCTTTCTCCCTCTCAAGATGCTACTCCACAACTGACAACGAGGACCTTTCTATGGGGATCCCTATTCACCTCTTGGGCCCCTAGTCCTATGCTTGGTCAGGCTTGGTGTCTTGCTTTCTTTACTTCAGGGGGACTAGATCCTCCTGGTCTGGGTGGGCTTTCTCTGCTACCACTAGATTAATATAAAGCAGAAATTTTTCAGTTGCGCCACACTGTTTACTAAAGGCAGATTAATTTCTCCGTTACACTGATTCCTCACTCACCTTAACTGGTTGTGCTGTCTCTGCACAACCAGATTGTAGGCTCATTTGTGAGGAAGGGGTCCGAGACCTTTACTCGCCGGTTCCTGGTTCCAAACTAATTGTCCAGCTCCAACTCGCTTCTCCGGGTCCCGAGATCAATCACGTGTCTGTTTTACCAGCCAGGTCCTTGTGTGCAGAGCTGCTCTCTTCCACCACACTCCCAATAGGGAGGATAAATTAAGGAACAATACAGAAATGGTGGTATTTAGAATATGAGCGCTACACAAGGACACTGCACTGATCAGTATTACCTTTAGATCTTTATTGGATATTAACAAATGTGAGTCCTCGCCACAACATGTTTCCACGCTAATGCGTCTTCCTCAAGTGGATCTAAAGGTAATACTGATCAGTGCAGTGTCCTTGTGTAGCGCTCATATTCTAAATACCACCATTTCTGTATTGTTCCACCACTAGATTAATAGCAGCTTCGGACTCCGGTGTCCAGGTGGACTAAAGGGACATCAGATCTGTTTCCTTCTTCTGTCTTCCTACCTCTTCCACTGGCCTCCATCCCTCTCTCAGCTGGGTCAGGTTTCTTGTTTCTGGGCCTGGCTTAGTCCCAGCAACCAGCTCCTTCCTGTCCTTCGACTGACTAACTAACTGTTCTCTTCACTGCAGGCAGCAGACTGACTGACTCCTCCCTTCAGGCCTGGATCTTTATAGGGGATCTGGCTTAAAGATAGCCCGTGGGGCTCCCCCTCCAGGTCTGGGGTGGAAGGTGTTGTATGCTGTGTGTGCCAACGTGTTCATCCCTCACCGGTGGGTCCTGTGGCAATCCCCCGCAGGGGTGCCACAGTACCGTTGTTCAATCTGTTAAAGTTCCAGATTCAAACTGCTCATCTTAGAAATGGCTATTTGGAAACTACTACGCAGTATGTGGTAGATGGATGAAAACTGAAATATGCATGTGAAGAATGCACCAAAGTTAATCTATAATTTAGGAGGCCGTCACACGCATCAATTTAATGCACGATATCGCTTAAGCGATCTGCTTTTTGATCGCTTAAGCGATATCATTTGTGCATCGCTGCGTGCAATCAAGTGATTTTACAATGTAAAATCGCTTGATCGTTAGATCGCAGATTGGTGAGCTGGAGCTCATATCAAGCGATAAACGCTT
Organism: Allobates femoralis; assembly: GCA_033576535.1. Lineage (NCBI taxonomy): Eukaryota > Metazoa > Chordata > Amphibia > Anura > Aromobatidae > Allobates > Allobates femoralis. The sequence goes on from JARQOC010000004.1 coordinate 445,361,843, forward strand.
GTTCAATCTGCATCATGGTGGTGTGTGACACCACGATGATCCATCTCCCAGCGGCAGAGCCTATGCTGGGAGATGGTATCTATGGTAAACGTCGGGTTACTAAGCGCTGCGCGGCGCCTAGTAACCCGATGTGTACCATAGTTACCAGCGATCTCGCTGGTCCACATCGCTGGTAAATCTGTCTGTGTGACAGCTCACCAACGATGTGAGCGATATTGTTAGCGATCGCACGTGCACGTGATCGCTAACAATATCGCTATCGATATTGACGCGTGTGACAGCCGCCTTACTAATATATCACTTTTTATATGCCAGTTATACTACCTATAAAATTCATGTTTTGATAACTTTATCTAAAGAAACCATTTAAGCCAGTAGACATCCTTGGATTGTTCTGTAAGACAGTTTTCCTGATAAGATGTAATACAGAAACCAAAACTCTTGACATGCTTGAGATTTCGATAAAAGCAAGAGCTTAAAAACTAATGATTCGTTTATACTTGCTTAACTATTCCTGATGTACATCTATTATATAATTGCCGTAACTGACTTCCGTCGGAGCGGCGCTGCTTCCGGTGGCTTGGTTAGCGAGTCAGAGAAGCGGGCATTGCGAGTCGCTGACACCCACCACTAACCAAGCCACAGAAGCCCATACTACTGTAGTGTACACCGCTACAGTATACTACAGTCCCATGCCCATAAGCGCCATGGGACTGTAGTATACCATCGCGCTGTACACTACAGCCCCCTGCCGCTCTAAACCACTACGCGCTGTACACTACAGCCCCCTGCCGCCGCACCTAACCCTGTACACCGCTATAGTATACTACAGTCCCATGCCCATAAGCGCCATGGGACTGTAGTATACCATCGCGCTGTACACTACAGCCCCCTGCCGCCCTAAGCCCATACGACTGTAGTGTACACCGCTATAGTATACTACAGTCCCATGCCCATAAGCGCCATGGGACTGTAGTATACCATCGCGCTGTACACTACAGCCCCCTGCCGCCCTAAGCCCATACGACTGTAGTGTACACCGCTATTGTATACTACAGTCCCATGCCCATAAGCGCCATGGGACTGTAGTATACCATCGCGCTGTACACTACAGCCCCCTGCCCCCGCACCCCTACACCCTAAGCCCCGACCCGCCGCACCTATGCCCCTACCCCCTAAACCCCGCAGCCTCCTAACCCCCTACCCTCTAAGCCCCGCCGCACCTAAGCCCCTACCCCCTAAGCCCCGCAGCCTCCTAAACTCCCGCCGCCAAGCCCCCACCCGCCGCATCTAAACCCCTACCCCCTAAGTCCGCCGCACCCCTACACCCTAAGCCGCCCTAACCCCTAACCCACTACCCCGCCGCCGAAGCCCCTACCCCTGCCGCCCTAACCCACTACCCCGCCGCAGCCACTACCCTCTGCCGCAAGCCCCTACCCCCTGCCGCCCTAACCCACTACCCCGCCGCACCCACTACACTCTGCCGCACCTAACCCCTAAGCCACTACCCCGCCGTCGAAGCCCCTACCCCTGCCGCCCTAACCCACTACCCCGCCGCAGCCCTACCCCCTGCCGCCCTAACCCCTAACCCACTACCCCCCGCCGAAGCCCCTACCCCCCGCACCCCTACACCCTAAGCCGCCCTAACCCCTAACCCACTACCCCGCCGCCGAAGCCCCTACCCCCTGCCGCCCTAACCCACTACCCCGCCGCAGCCACTACCCTCTGCCGCAAGCCCCTACCCCCTGCCGCCCTAACCCACTACCCCGCGCACCCACTACACTCTGCCGCACCTAACCCTAAGCCACTACCCGCCGCCGAAGCCCCTACCCCTGCCGCCCTAACCCACTACCCCGCCGCAGCCCCTACCCCCGCCGCCCTAACCCTAACCCACTACCCGCCGCCGAAGCTCCTACCCCCTGCCGCCCTAATCCACTACCCCGCCACAGCCACTACACTCTGCCGCAAGCCCCTACCCCTAAGCCGCACCTAACCCCCTACCCCCGATTCCGCACCTAAACCCCTACCCCCCCCTGCCCCCTAAGCCCCGCCGCACCTAAGCCCCTATCCCCCGCCGCCTCCTAAGCTCACACCGCTAACACCTAAAGCCCTACACCCGAAGCCCCCGCCGTCCCCTAACCTAACGTCCCAGTCGATCACTTACATGCCTTCAAGTCATCTGATCGTCCGTCCGATCCACAAGTCCTCCGTCCGGCCAGGCGTCCCCTCCGGCCCAGGGTCTTCTCTCTTCTTCCGCCATCCGCCTCTCGTCCGGCCCCGGGGTCTTCTGTCTTCTTTCCGCCACTTCCCACGTCCGGACCGTCCTCTTGTCTTCTTTCCGCCAACTTCCAGCTCCGACGTCCTCTTCTGTTATCATTAACATAGAATGGACGACAAATCCGCCATTCTATCTTAATGAGATCTGAGGGGCTCTTCTGATTGGTCGCTCTCTACTGCCCTCAGCCAATCAGAAGAGCCCCTCCTTTTATTATTTTTTAATTATTTTTTAATTATTTTTTTTATTATTAAATTAATTATTTAGGCTGAGACACAGTTCTCATTCAGGTCCGCTGAAAGGGCTGATATAATTAGCATATATTTAATTTTTTTATTATTATTTTTATTGAATTATTTATTATTTTTAATTTATTTTTTTAATATTTTTTAATTATTTTTTAATTATTTTTTTTATTATTTAATTTATTTATTTTTTTAAGTGAGAGTGAGACACAGTTCTCATTCAGGTCCGCATTTTTTTTTTTTATTATTATTTTTATTTAATTATTTAATATTTAATTTATTATTTAAAAAAAAATTAAATATATGCTAATTATATCAGCCCTTTCAGCGGACCTGAAAGAGAACTGGGTCTCAGCCTAAATAATAAATTTAATAATAAAAAAAATAATTAAAATATAATAAAAAAATAAATAAAAAATAATAAATAATTAAATAAAAAATAATAATTAAAAAAAAAATGCTAATAATAATGATATTACTGCTAATAATAATGTTATTAATGCTAATAATTATGCTATTAATGCTAATAATAATGTTATTAATGCTATTATTAATGCTAATAATGCTATTATTAATTTCATGGTATTATTAATGCTATTAATGCTAATAATAATGCTATTAATGCTATTAATGCTAATAATAATGCTATTAATGCTAATAATAATGTTATTAATGCTATTATTAATGCTAATAATGCTAAATATTAATGCTATTAATGCTAATAATAATGCGATTAATGCTATTAATAATGCTATTAATGCTATTAATTATGCTATTAATGCTAATAATAATGTTATTAATGCTATTATTAATGCTAATAATGCTACTGTGTGCTAGAATTTTGAGTTAAACACTGCACCTTTTGGAGAGGCAAGTCAGACTATTTATCACTTTTGTATCAAGTCTCATATTTCTTTTTGCCTCATATTTTTATAAATCCCTTTTTAATTGTAACTCTTATTGTAAATACATTTACTTTTATTCAGAAGACTGGATCTTTACTGGCTGAGTTTTCCATATCACTACTGTGGTATAGCCACCGGCTATGATGTGAACGGCAGGTAGGTATCACACAGGCGGAGCTCTGCTACAATGTAAATCTGAATGTTTCGTAGGGACCTACTGTAGTTCCACAAAATTGGATGCATTTAGAGTATGTGTGTTGTGAAGATTTGGCCGTATCTGATGAGTCTCATGATTCCTGCTATGAGCGTGTCTCAGGTGATATCAAGTAACTCTTTGATAGGTAAGATGGCCAGGGGCTGCAAGGTCCTGGAAGGGAGCTGGAAATGCTGAGAAGATCCTGTTTGTATAGAGCAGGTCCAATCAGCAGATAGACAGCAGAGCCTCAAAGGTGCAGCTCTGATGGAGCAGAGCTGAACCCCAACACTGAGGGGGCGAACCCACAGTTATATGGACTATTTGACCAGAAAAGATGGTTTTCTGTGTTTATGAAATAGTTTATGAATACTAATAAACCGACTGGATTTAAAGAAACATTACTTCTGTGAGTACTGTGAAACAGGGGACACAATAGGGGGGCGGGGAGTACTGTGAAAGAGGGGGCCACATTGGGTGCACAGGGGAGTACGGTGAAAGGGGAAGGGTATTGAAATGCGGGGAAAGCACTATGAAACGGGAAGCCACATGGAGGCGTGAGCGCTGTGATTCTGGGGGCCATGGAGGGGTGAGTACTGTGAAACAGGTGAACCACATGGGTGAGAGCACTGTGAAACGGGGGGCCGCAATGGGGGAGAGCTCTGTGTAACGAGGGGTCACATGGGGGGCCGCATGGGAGAGAGCAATGTGTAAATGGGGGCTGCGGGGGGAGCACTGTGAAATGGGGGGTCACATGGGTGGGTAAACACTATATAAACAAGAGGCCACTTGTAAGGAGGGCACTGTGAAACGTGAGGGGGAGAGCACTGTGAAATGGGGGGCCAAATGAGCAAGAGAGCACTGTGAACACAGAGAGGGAGGGCCCTGTGAAATGGGGAGGGAGAGCCCTGTAAAACGAGGAGCCAAATGGGGAGAGAGCACTGTGAAATGAGGGACTGCAAGGGGGGGAGAGAACTATGAAACAGGGGCCACAAGGGGGGAGAGCACTGTTAAACAGGGGAGGAGAACTATAAAATGGGGGTCAGCATGGGGGAAGAGCACTGAGAGACCCACTGAGAGAGAGACCCAATGGGAATCTCTATGGATGTCTCTATGGGTGACTCAATGGGAAAGATGGGAGATCCTATGGCAAGTTCCATGGGAGACCTTGGCAGCATTGACTTTTGACAGGTCAAAGGGCTGGTAAGAGTAGAAGCCATTGACAGTAATTAAAACTGACTTTTACGAATGAATGCATTTTCAAAAGTCAAACAGACAGGAAGCCAGCTGAGCAGCAGCCATTGTAAACCCATTGTGCATGCCCATGAAACACTGTTGAAGCTAAGCAGCAGGAGCCTCGGTCATGGGCTGGATGGGAGACCTCAAGAGGGACCCAATGGAAGTCTCTATGGAAGTCTCTATGGGTGACCCAATGGGAATCTTAGTGGGAGATCCTATAGCAAGTTCAATGTGAGACAATGAATTTGACAGGTCAAAGGGCTTGTAAGAGTAGAAGCCATTGACAGTAATTAAAACTGACTTTTACGAATGTTCACCTCTTCACATGCCCCACAGATGGGAAGCCAGCTCGTCAGCAGTCATTGTAAACCCATTGTGCATGCCCTTTACACACTGTTGAAGCTAAGCAGCAGGAGCCTCGGTCACGGGCTGGATGAGAGACCCAATGGGAGAGGGAGATCCTATTGCAGGTTCAATAGGAGACCTTGGCTGCATTGACTTTTGACAGGCCAAAGGGCTAGTAAGAGTAGAAGCCATTGACAGTAATTAAAACTGACTTTTACGAATGTATGCCTCTTCAAAAGTCCCACAGGTGGGATGCCGGCTTGTCAGCAGCCATTGTAAACCTATTATGCATGCCATTGTCACACTGTTGAAGCTAAGCAGCAGAAACTTCAGTCATGGGCTGTATGGGAGACCTCATGAGAGACCTAATGAGAATCTCTATGGGTGACCCAATGGGAATCTCAGTGGGAGTTTCTATAGCAAGCTCAATGGGAGATAATGGCTGCATTCACTTTCGACAGGTCAAAGGGCTTGTAAGAGTAGAAGCCATTGATAGTAATTAAAACTGACTTTTATGAATGTATGCCTTTTCAAAAGTCCCACAGATGGTATGCCAGCTTGTCAGCAGCCATTGTAAATCCATTGAGCATGCCCTTGACACACTGTTGAAGCTAAGCAGCAGGAGCCTGGGTCATTGGGTGGATGGGAGACCTCTTGAGAGACCTGATGAGAGTCTCTATGGGTGACCCAATGGGAATCTCAATGGGAGATCCTATGGCAAGTTCAATGGGAGACCATGGCTGCATTGACTTTTGACAGGCCAAAGGGCTGGTAAGAGTAGAAGCCATTGACAGTAATTAAAACTAACTTTTACAAATGTATCCCTCTTCAAAAGTCCCACCAATGGGAAGCTAGCTCATCAACATCCACTGTAAACCCATTGTGCACACCCTTCACACACTGTTAAAGCTAAGCAGCACGATCCTCAGTCACGGGCTGGATGGGAGACCTCATGAGAGACTCAATGGCAATATCTTTGGAAGTCTCTCTGGGTGACCCAATGGGAATCTCAGTGAGAGATCCTATGGCAGGTTCAATGGGAGACCGTGGCTGCATTGACTTTCGACAGGCCAAAGGGCTGGTAAGAGTAGAAGCCATTGAAATTAATTAAAACTGACTTTTACGAATGTATACCTCTTCAATAGTCCCACAGATGGGATGCCAGCTTGCCAGCAGCCATTATAAACCCATTGTGCATGCCCTTGACACAGTGTTGAAGCTAAGCAGCAGCAGACTTAGTCATGCTCTGGTTTGGAGACCTCTTGAGAGACCCAGTGGGAATCTTTAAGGAAGTCTATATGGGTGACATAATGGGAATCTTAGTGAGAGATCCTACGGCAAGTTCAATGGGAGACCATGGTAGCATTAACTTTTGACAGGCCAAAGGGCTGTTAAGACTAACTTTTACAAATGTATGCCTCTTCAAAAGTCCCACAGATGAGAAGCCAGCTCGTCAGCAGCCATTGTAAACCCATTATGCATGCCCTTGACACACTGTTGAAGCTAACAGCAGGAGCTTTGGTCACGGGCTGCATGAGAGACCCAATGGGAGTGGGAGATCCTATGGAAGGTTCACTGGGAGACCATGGCTGCATTGACTTTTGACAGGCCAAAGGACTGGTAAGCGTAGAAGCCATTCTCAGTAATAAAAACTGACTTTTACGAATGTATGCCTCTTCAAAAGTCCCACAGATGGGAAGCCCACTTGTAAAGGCATTGTGCATGCCCTTGACACACTGTGAAGCTAAGAAGCAGGAGCCTCGGTCACAAGCTGGATGGGAGACCTCATGAGGGACCCAATGGGAGTGGGAGATCCTATGGCAGGTTCAATGTGAAACCATGGCTGCATTGACTTTTGACAGGCCAAAGGGTTGGAAAGAGTAGAATCCATTGACAGTAATTAAAACTGACTTTTACAAATTTATGTAAAGACAAAGAAAATAGGGGGCGCAATGGTGCAGTATCCACGGGCTGATTTATAGAGACACAAGGTATTTTACTAACCTATATAAGTTGCGCTGTCCATGCACAACTATGGTTTAAGCCCGATTTAGCAATCCTCCTCCTAACACGAGTGTTATGAGAGGAGGCGAGCGGCTGCGGGCACTCGCAGCGTCCTCGCTCACCTCCTGTTAGTATCCGGACTCCGCCCCCTCGCGTCCCATGTGATCGAACGCGGTGACGCGGAAAGGTCCTAGATTTCCTGCGTGCGAGCTCGTTGCCTCGGTGATCACAGGTCCTGTAGCTATTGCGAGCGGTGCCTGCCGTGTCCTCCAGGGAAGATAGATAATATTAAACGATTGTCACGGTCTGGTGGGAGCTCAGAGAGAGATCAGGATCCTGTTCAGTATTAAGTCCTTTATTCCAGAAAACCTCCTTCACCACAACATGTTTCGACGGTATAGTGCCGTCTTTCTCAAGTGGAAAGTGGAGATTTCCACTTGAGAAAGACGGCACTATACCGTCGAAACATGTTGTGGTGAAGGAGGTTTTCTGGAATAAAGGACTTAATACTGAACAGGATCCTGATCTATCTCTGAGCGCCCACTAGACCGTGACAATCGTTTAATATTTTACAAATTTATGCCTCTTCAAAAGTCCCACAGTGGAGAAGCCAGCTCGTCAGCAGCCAATGTAAACCCATTTTGCATGCCCTTGACACACTGTTGAAGCTAAGCAGCAGGAGCCTCGGTCAGGGGCTGGATGGGAGACCTCATGAAAGACCCAATGGGAATCTCTATGGAAGTCTCTATGGGTAACCCAATGGGAGTCTCAGTGGGAGATCCTATGGCAAGTTCAAGGGGAGACCATGGCTGCATCAACTTTTGACAGGCCAAAGGGCTGGTAAGAGTACAAGCCATTGACAGTAATTAAAACTGACTTTTACGAATGTATACCTCTTCAAAAGTCCCACAGATGGGATGCCAACTTGTCAGCAGGCATTAAAAACACATTGTGCATGCTCTTGGCGCACTGTTGAAGCTAAGCAGCAGACGACTCGGTCACGGGCTGGATGGGCAACCTCATGAGAGACCTAATGAGAATCTCTATGGAAGTCTCTATGGGTGACCCAATGGGGATCTCAGTGGGAGATCCAATGGCAAGTTCAATGGGAGACCATGGCAGCATTGACTTTTGACAGGCCAAAGGGGTGGTAAGAGTAGAAGCCATTGACAGTAATTAAAACTGACTTTTACGAATGTATGCCTCTTCAAAAGTCCCAAAGATAGAAAGTCAGCTCATCAGCAGCCATTGTAAAACACATTGTGCATGCCCTTGACACACTGTTGGAGCTAACAGCAAGAGCCTTGGTCACGGGTTGCATGAGAGACCAAATGGGAGTGGGAGATCCTATGGCAGGTTCAATGAATGACCATGGCTGCATTGACGTTTGACATGCCAAAGGGTTGGTAAGAGTAGAAGCCATTGGCAGTAATTAAAACTGACTTTACGAATGTATGCCTCTTCAAAAGACCCACAGATGGGAAGTCAGCATGTCAGCAGCCATTGTAAACCCATTGTGCATGCCATTGACACACTGTTGAAGCTAAGCAGCAGGAGCCTCCGTCACAGGCTGGATGGGAGAACTAATGAGAGACCCCAATGGGAATGTCTATGGAAGTCTCTATGGCTGACCCAATGGGAATCTCAGTGGGAGATCCTATGGCAAGTTCAATGGGAGACCATGGGAGCATTGACTTTTGACTGGTAAAAGGGCTGGTAAGAGTAGAAGCCATTGACAGTAATTAAAACCGACATTTACGAATGTATGCTTCTTCAAAGGTCCAACAGATAAGGAAGTCACCTTGTCAGCAGCCATTGTAAACTCCTTGGGCATGCCCTTGACACGCTGTTGAAGCTAAGCAGCAGGATCCTCGGTCAGGGGCTGGATAGGAGACCTCATGAAAGACCCTAAAGGGAATCTCTATGGAAGTCTCTATGGGTGACCCAAAGGGAAACTCAGTGGGAGATCCTATGGCAAGTTCAATGGGAGACCATGGCTGCATTGACTTTTGACAGGCCACAGGGTAGGTAAGAGTAGAATCCATTGACTGTAATTAAAACTGACTTTTATGAATGTATGCCTCTTAAAAAGTCCCACAGATGAGAAGCCAGCTCATCAGCAGCCATTGTAAATCCATTGTGCATGCCCTTGACACACTGTTGAAGCTAAGCAGCAGAAGCTTTGGTAAGGGGCTGGATGGGAAACCTCATGAAAGACCCTATGGAAATCTCTATGGAAGTCTCTTTGGGTAACCCAATTGGAGTCTCAGTGGGAGATCCTATGGCAAGTTCAATGAGAAACCATGGTTGCATTGACTTTTGACAGGCCACAGGGTAGGTAAGAGTAGAAGCCATTAACAGTCATTAAAACTGACTTTTACGAATGTATGCCTCTTAAAAAGTCACACAGATGGGAAGCAAGCTCGTCAGCAGCAATTGTAAACCCATTGTGCACGCCCTTAACACACTGTTGAATCTAAGCAGCAGGAGCCTTGGTCATGGGCTGCATATGGGCCCTCATAAGAGACCCAATGGGAATCTCTAAGGAAGTCTCTATGGGTGACCCAACGGGAATCTCAGTGGGAGATCCTATGGCAAGTTCAATGGGAAATAATGGCTGTATTGACTTTTGACAGGCCAAAGGGTTGGTAAGAGTAGAATCTATTGACAGCAATTAAATCTGACTTTTATGAATGTATGTCTCTTCAAAAGTCCCACAGATGAGAAGCCAGCTCGTCAGCAGCCATTGTAAGCCCATATTGCATGCCCTTGACACACTGTTGAAGCGAACAGCAGGAGCGTTGGTAACGGGCTACATGAGAGACCCAATAAGAGTGGGAGATTCTATGGCAGGTTCACTGGGAGACCATGGCAGCATTGACTTTTGACAGGCCAAAGGGCTGGTAAGAGTAGAAGCCATTGACAGTAATTAAAAAGTCCAACAGATGGGAAGCCGGCTTGTCAGCAGCCATTGCAAACGCATTGTGCATGCCCTTGACACACTGTTGAAACTAAGCAGCAGGAGACTCAGTCACGGGCTGGATGGGAGACCTCATGAACTACCCCAATTGGAATCTCTATGGAAGTCTCTATGGGTGACCCAACGGGAGTCTCAGTCGGAGATTCTATGGTAAGTTCATTGGGAGACCATGGTTGCATTGACTTTTGACAGGACAAAGAGCTGGTAAAAGTAGAAGCCATTGACAGTAATTAAAGCTGACTTTTATGAATGTATGCCTCTTCAAAAGTCCCACAGATGAGAAGCCAGCTTATCAGCAGCCATTGTAAACACATTGTCCATGCCCTTAACACTCTGTTGAAGCTAAGCAGCAGGAGCCTTGGTCACGGGCAGGATGGGAGACCTCAAGAGAGAACAAATGGTAATCTCTATGGAAGTCTCTATGGGTGACCCAATGGGAATCTCCGTGAAAGAGCCTACGGCAAGTTCAATGGGAGACCATGGCAGCATTAACTTTTGACAGGCCAAAGGGCAGGTAAGAGTAGAAGCCATTGACAGTAATTTAAACTGACTTTTACGAATGTATGCCTCTTCAAATGTCGCACAGATGGGAACTCAGTAGATTAGCAGCCATTCTAAACCCATTGTGCATGCCCTTGACACACTGTTGAAGCTAACAGCAGGAGCTTTGGTCACGGGCTGCATGAGGGACCCAATGGGAGAGGGAGATCCTATGGCAGGTTCATTGGGAGAACTAGGCTGCATTAACTTTTGAAAGGCCAAAGGACTGGTAAGAGTCGAAGCTATTCACAGTAACTAAAACTGACTTTTACGAATGTATGCCTCTTCAAAAGTCCCACAGATGGGAACTCAGTAGATCAGCAGCCATTCTAAACCCATTGTGCATGCCCTTGACACACTGTTGAAGTTAAGCAGCAGGAGCCTCGGTCACGGGCTTGATGGAAGACCTCATGAGAGACCCAATGGGAATCTCTATGGGTGACCCAATGGGAATCTCTATGGAAGTCTCTATGGCTGACCAAATGGGAATCTCAGTGGGAGATCCTTTGGCAAGTTCAATGGGAGACCATGGCTGCATTGACCTTTGACAGGAAAAAGGCCTGGTAAGAGTAGAAGCAATTGACAGTAATTAAAACTGACTTTTACGAATGTATGCCTCTTCAAAAGTCCAACAGATAGGAAGTCAGCTTGTCAGCAGCCATTGTGAACCCATTGTGCATGCCCTTGACACACTGTTGAAGCTAAGAAGCAGGAGCCTCGGTTCGGGGCTGGATGGGAGACCTCATGAATGACCCCAATGGGAATCTCTATGAAAGTCTCTATGGGTGACCCATTGGGAATCTCAGTCGGAGATTCTGTGGCAAGTTCAATGGGAGACCATGGCTGCATTGAATTTTGACAGGTCAAAGGGTTGGTAAGAGTAAAATCCCTTGACAGTAATTAAAACTGACTTTTACGAATGTATGCCTCTTCAAAAGTCCCACAGATGAGAAGCTTGCTTGTCAGCAGCCATTGTAAGCCTGTTGTGCATGCCGTTGACACACTGTTGAAGCTAAGCAGCAGGAGACTCCGTCACGGGCTGGTTGGGAAACCTCATGAGAGACCTAATAAAAATCTCTATGGAAGTCTCTATGCGTGACCCAATGGAAATCTCAGTGGGAGATCCTATGGCAAGTTCAATGGGAGACCATGGCAGCATTATGTTTTGACAGGCCAAAGGGCTGGTAAGAGTAGAAGCCATTAACAGTAATTAAAACTGACTTTTATGAATGTATGCCTCTTCAAAAGTCCCACAGATGGGAAGCCAGCTTGTTAGCAGCCGTTGTAAACCCATTGTGCATGCTCTTGACACACTGTTGAAGCTAAGCAGCAGGAGCCTCAGTCATGGACAGGATGGGAGACCTCATGAAAGACCCAATGGGAGTGGGAGGTCCAATGGCAGGTTTAATGGGAGACCTTGGTTGCATTGACTTTTAACAGGCCAAAGGGCTGGTAAGAGTAGAAAACATTGACAGTGATTAAAACTGACTTTTACGAATGTATGCCTCTTCAAACGTCCCACAGATGGGAAGCTAGCTTGTCAGCAGCCATTGTAAACCCATTGTGCATGCCTTTGACACACTGTTGAAGCTAAGCAGCAGGATCCTCGGTCACGGGCTGGATGGGAGACCTCATGAGAGACCTAATGAGAATCTCTACGGAAGTCTCTATGGGTGACCCAATGGAAATCTCAGAGGGAGTTCCTATGGCAAGTTCAATGGGAGACCATGGCTGCATTGACTTTTGACAGGACAAAGAGCTGGTAAAAGTAGAAGCCATTGACAGTAATTAAAGCTGACTTTTATGAATGTATGCCTCTTCAAAAGTCCCACAGATGAGAAGCCCACTTGTTAGCAACCATTGTAAACCCATTGTGCATGCCCTTGACACACTGTTGAAACTAAGCAGCAGGAGACTCAGTCACGGGCTAAATGGGAAACCTAATGAGAGACCTAATGAGAATCTCTATGGAAGTCTCTATGGGTGACCCAATCGGAATCTCAGTGGGAGATCCTATGGCAAGTTCAATGGGAGACCATGGCTGCATTGACTTTTGACAGGGCAAAGGGCTGGTAAATGTACAAGCCATTGACAGGGGGCCACATGAGGGAGAGTACACTGTGAACTGGAGGGGAAGCTCTGTGTAAAAGGGGGCCACATGGGCGGGAGAGCACTATAAAATGGGGGTGAGCACTGTGAAATGGAGGTGAGCACTGTGAAATGGGGGCTGCATGGGGCGAGAGCACTGTCAAATGGGAGGCTTTTGTAAACATGTTATGACACCCACAATTCACCAAGTCTTTCTACATTTCTACACTGCAGGACATACAGCTGCATCTCAATGAATTAGAATATCATTAAAAAGTTACTTTATTTCTGTAATCTATTACATAAATCCCGGAGGGATTTTTGACGTCACATCCGTCACTTTGTCCCAACGTCCGGTCACTCTGGCCACAGGTACACCTGCTCAGGGTGGACCAAGATGGCCGCCCTAAGTGGGACGACCCGCTGCCCGGAGCTCAGCCGCAGCTACCTCCGGCACAGAGGTCCGCACCGAGCCCGCCGGGAGACGACCGGCATTAGCCGGTCGTCTCCCATCTGCCGACCCGCTGCCCGGAGCTCAGCCGTGGCGCGCCCGGCACGTAGCTCCGCGGCGAGCCCGCCAGAGCCCACCTTGCCTCACAGCTAACTCGCGGCGCCGGAGCGAGCCGCGGATCTCCGTAGCGGCCATATCCGCGGCTCAGCTCCGGGGAGCCGCGAGCCAGCCGGGATTTGCCCGGTACCGCCGCCGCAATACTGATTGGTCGCTCGCTTGCGACTGACCAATCAGATTCAAGCCGCGGCAAAGCGCCATCTTTAAAAATCTAAGAAGTGGTAACAAAAAATTTAAAAGATGGCGCCGTGTTTCCCGGCGCTCTTCTCATTGGTCGCCGTCAGGCGCGAGCGACCAATGAGAAGAGTGGGGTGGGGAACAGCGCCATATTTGAAATCCAAAGTTCCTGCTGGATTTCAAATATGGGGCCATGCCCCGCCCCACTCTTCTCATTGGTTGCTCGCGCCTAGCGCCGACCAATGAGAAGAGCACCGCCATATTTAAATAAATTTTTTATTTACATTCTTAGATTTTGAAAAATGGCGCCGTGCCGTGGCTTGAATCTGATTGGTCGCTCGCTTGCGAGTGACCAATCAGAATTGCGGCGGTGGCACCGGGCAAATCCCAGCTGGCTCGCGGCTCCCCGGAGCTGAGCCGCGGATATGCCCGGCACGGACATCCCCGCCACGAGGTAGCCGGGAGTCGAGCTCCGGCTACCCCGCGCCCGCTCCGCCGGCGTGAGGTAGCCGGGAGCCGAGGTCGGCTCCAGCCTACCTCGCGCCCGCTCCGTGCCCCGCTATTCTAATTGGTCGCTCGCAACTGCCGGCGACCAATCTGAATAGCGCCGCGCTTTATGTCGCCATACTTCTAAGACACTGAGTACAGTGTATTTTAAAGATGGCGCCATAGACCGCGGCGCTATTCTGATTGGTCGCCACGCTGAATGCGGCGACCAATCAGAATAGCGCTGCCAGCTATGGTGCCATATTTGAAATACACTGTACTCAGTGTATTTGAAGTATGGCGCCATACAGCGCGCCGCTATTCTGATTGGTCGGCGCCTTCAGCGCGCCGACCAATCAGAATAGCGGCGGGCGCTATGCCGTCATATTTGAAATACACTAAGTGCCTCAACCCCGGCCGCTCCTGCCTCTGCCCGCGGCCGCTCCTGCCTCTGACCGCGGCCGCTCCAGCCTCTGCCCGCGGCCGCTCCAGCCTCTGCCCGTCCTCTGGCCGCCTCACCGTCGTCACCCGTCCTCACCCATCCAGCCTCCCCTTTCCTCACCCCTCCAGCCTCCGCTTTCCTCACCCCTCCAGCCACCGCACTCAGTGCTAACCACTGAGCCACGGCACTCAGTGCTAACCACTGAGCCACCGCACTCAGTGCTAACCACTGAGCCACCGCACTCAGTGCTAACCATTGAGCCACCGCACTCAGTGCCAACCACTGAGCCACCGCACTCAGTGCCAACCACTGAGCCACCGCACTCAGTGCCAACCACTGAGCCACCGCACTCAGTGCCAACCACTGAGCCACCGTACTCAGTGCCAACCACTGAGCCACCGCACTCAGTGCCAACCACTGAGCCACCGCGCAGTGCCAACCACTGAGCCACCGCGCAGTGCCAACCACTGAGCCACCGCGCAGTGCTAACCACTGAGCCACCGCGCAGTGCTAACCACTGAGCCACCGCGCAGTGCTAACCACTGAGCCACCGCGCAGTGCTAACCACTGAGCCACCGCGCAGTGCTAACCACTGAGCCACCGCGCAGTGCTAACCACTGAGCCAGAGACACACACCCAGAGACACACCACACACCCCAAGGGGACACACACACACTCTATAGCGACACATGCACTCACCCCACAGGGACACACACACACACACCACAATGAGACACACATGACACAGACACACACACCACACAGACCCCCCCACAGGGACACACACACATAGCCACCCTATAGGGACACATGCACTCAACCCACAGGGACACACATACCACAAAGAGACACACACACACCACACAGACCCCCCACAGGGACACACACACATACACACCCTATAGGGACACATGCACTCACCCCTCAGGGACACTCACACACCACAAAGAGACACACATCACACAGAGACACACACAACACAGAGACACACACACCCCACACAGACACCCCCCCCACAGGGACACACACACATACACACCCTATAGGGACACATGCACTCACCCCACAGGGACACACACCACAAAGAGACACACACAACACAGATACACACACGCACCACACAGACCCCCCCACAGGGACACACACACATACACACCCTATAGGAACACATGCACTCAACCAGCAGGGACACACACACACACCACAAAGAGACACACACAACAGAGACACACACCACACATACCCCCCCCACAGGGACACACACATACACACCCCAGGGACACACACACATACACACCCTATAGGGACACATGCACTCACCCCTCAGGGACACACACACACCACAAAGAGACACACACAACACAGACACACACACCCCACACAGACACCCCCCCCCACAGGGACACACACACATACACACCCTATAGGGACACAAGCACTCACCCCACAGGGACACACACCACAAAGAGACAAACACAACACAGATACACACACACACACCACACAGACCCCCCCACAGGGACACACACACATACACACCCTATAGGGACACATGCACTCACCCCACAGGGACACACACACACACAAAGAGACACACACAACAGAGACACACACCACACAGACCCCCCCACAGGGACACACCCATTCACACCCCAGGGACACACACACCACACAGACAGACACAGATGTGCACAAATCACCTCACACAACTCGCCTCACATGTGTGCTATCTTTATTTTCCAAACATAAACATCTGATTAAAAACAGCCAATGTGCAACACATGTGCCATATAGGGAATTAAGGCAGATGTCAGTCACATGAGCTGTCTATTATGTGTATGTGTGACGTAACATATACTGCCCGGCCAGGGGGAGGGTTTACTGTTGGCTGGAGATTTATTAGGCTGCCTATAGCAATCAATCACAGCTCAGCTTCTATTTTCCTACAGGTCATTAATATGACATATTCAAATTCTATTTTGTTATAGCTAACAGCAGTTATTTATTAACCCGGGCGTAGCCGGGTACTACAGCTAGTCTAATATATAAAGCTGAATGTGTGTGTGTATGTATGTATGTATGTGTGTATATCCGGGATTGACATCTACACCGTTGTGTCTACAGCCACAATATTTTGCACACGTCTGGACCCAGAAAGCGTCATAGGCTATGTTGTGAGGCGAAATTTTAACCCCACGCATTCCAATTCATCAAACAATTTTGCCCCTCTCTACATAATGGGGGAAAAAGTGAATGGAAAAGTGTTGGAGGAAAATCGACAGCTGCCAGCTACAGCCGCAAAATTTTGCACAGTCACACGTGTGGACCCAGACACCATTGTAGGCTATGTTGTGAGGTGAAATCTTAACCCGCGCATTCCAATTCACCAAACAATTTTGCCCCTATCTACATAATGGGGAAAAAGTGACAGTTACCAGTTGACAGTTGTGAGTGAGAGGGGCTTAATGATAGCGCCAAAGACTAACAGCATATACCAGCATATAGTCACTAAGGTGGGGCCCCAACATGGGATATTCACCTCGCCCGGGGACATGTATGCACACCACCCGCATACAAAGAGTAACAGCAAGTGTATAGTCGCTAAGGTGCAGCCCCAACATTGGAACTCACCACGCACCCAAACAAACACACATACCACAAAGAGACACACACAACACAGAGACAAACAACCCCCCCCCACAGACACACACACACCCTATAGCGACACATGCACTCACCCCACAGGGACACACACACACCACAAAGAGACACGCACAACACAGAGACACACACAGCACAGAGACACACACACCCCACGCAGACCCCCCCCCACAGGGACACACACACATACACACCCTATAGGGACACATACCAAAAAGAGACACATACACCACAGACACACACACACCACACAGACCCCACCCCACAGGGACACACACACACAGCCACCCTATAGGGACACATGCACTCAGCCTACTGGGACACACACCACAAAGAGACACACACAACACAGACACACACACACCACACCAACCCCCCCACCCCCACAGGGACACACACACATACACACCCTATAGGGACACACACACACCACAAAGAAACACACACAACACAGACAGACACACCACAAAGACCCCCCCACACGGACACACACACATACACACCCTATAGACACACACACCACAAAGAGACACACACAACACAGACACACACACCACAAAGACCCCCCCACACGGACACACACACATACACACCCTATAGACACACACACCACAAAGAGACACACACAACACAGACACACACACCACACAGACCCCCCCCCAGGGACACACACCCCAAAGAGACACAAACACCACAAAGACCCCACCCCACAGGGACACACACACACCCTATAGACACACACACACCACAAAGAGACACACACAACACAGAGACACACACAACACAGAGACACACACACCCCACACAGACACCCCCCACAGTGACACACACACCACAAAGAGACACACACAACACAGACACACACACAACACAGACACACACACACCCCACACAGACACCCCCCCACAGGGACACACATACACACCTATAGACACACACACACACCACAAAGAGACACACACAACACACAGACACACACAACACAGACACACACACACCCCACACAGACACCCCCCCACAGGGACACACACACATACACACCCTACAGGGACAGATGCACTCACCCCACAGGGACACACACACAACACAGAGACACACATACCACACACAGACACCCCCCCAGGGACACACACACATACACACCCTACAGGGACATATGCACTCACCCCACATGGACACACACACCACAAAGAGACACACACACAACACAGAGACACACAACACACAGACCTCCCCCACAGGGACACACACACATACACACCCTATAGGGACACATGCACTCACCCCACAGGGACACATACACCCCAAAGAGACACACACAACACAGACACACACACCACAAAGACCCCCCACAGGGACACACACACATACACACCCTATAGACACACACACACCACAAAGAGACACACACAGCACAGAGACACACACCCCCCACACAGACACCCCCCACAGGGACAGACACACCACAAAGAGACACACACAACACAGACACACCACACAGACCCCCCACAGGGACACACACACATACACACCCTATAGACACACACACCACAAAGAGACACACACAACACAGAGACACACACAACACAGAGACACACACACCCCACACAGACACCCCCCACAGGGACACACACACATACACACCCTACAGGGACACATGCACTCACCCCACAGGGACACACACACAACACAGAGACACACACACCACACAGAGACACACACAACACACCGACCTCCCCCCACAGGGACACACACACATACACACCCTACAGGGACACATGCACTTACCCCACAGGGACACACACACACACCCCAGGGACACACACATCACACAGACAGACACAGATGTGCACAAATCGCCTCATACGTGTGCTATTTTTAATTTACAAACATAAACATCTGATTAAAAACAGCCAATGTGCAACACATGTGCCATATAGGGAATTAAGGCAGATGTCAGTCACATGAGCTGTCTATTATGTGTGAGGTAACATATACTGCCCGGCCGGGGGGAGGCTTTACTGTTGGCTGGAGATTTATTAGGCTGCCTATAGCAACCAATAATAGCTTAGTTTCTATTTTCTTACAGGTCATTAATATGACATACTCAAATTCTATTTTGTTATAGCTAACATCAGTTATTTATTAACCCGGGCGTAGCCAGGTAGTACAGCTAGTATTATATAGAGTCATTAAGCACAAAGTGGTCTATTTAATGTATTTATTTATGTTAATGTTGATGATTATGGCTTACAGCCAAATTACCCAAAGGTCATTATCTCGGAGACTGAAAGTAGGGAGGATGAAGGGTTTAAAACCACGCTGCCATATTCCACCAGACATCAAAGAGTGAATATAATATTGATTTATTAGTCAACCTGTTTTAGGGCTCCCTGGCCTCTTCCTCAGGACAAATCCAAATCATATTGCCATGTTTTAGGGACTAATAAATAAATATTATATTCACCCTTTGATGTCTTGTGGAATACGGAAGCGTGGTTTTTAACCTTCATTTACCCTATTTTAATTTTCTGAGATAATGACCTTTGGATTTTCATTGGCTGTAAGACATAATCATCAACATTTACAGAAATAAACACTTGAAATAGATCACTCTTTTTGTAATGACTCTATATAATATATGTGCATCACTTTATGTATTGAACTAGAAATAGGCCCGATGCTATTGCATCGGGAGTGTGGTGAAATGAACAGGTGCCATTGAAATAACCGCTGAATAGTACAGTCCTTTCTCCAGAAAGTATGCTGTTGTTGCGGGATTTATATGGTGTACATGGTGGCTCACCGGTTAGCACTGTATACGGTGGCTCAGTGGTTAGAATTGTATGGTGGCTCAGTGGTTAGCACTGTACACGGTGGCTCAGTGGTTAGCACTGTACATGGTGGCTCAGTGGTTAGCACTGTATATGGTGGCTCAGTGGTTAGCACTGTACACGGTGGCTCAGTGGTTAGCACTGTACACGGTGGCTCAGTGGTTAGCACTGTACACGGTGGCTCAGTGGTTAGCACTGTATATGGTGGCTCAGTGGTTAGCCCTGTATGATGGCTCAGTGGTTAGCACTGTACGGCGGGTCAGTTGTTAGCACTGTACAGTGGGTCAGTTGTTAGCACTGTACAGTGGGTCAGTTGTTAGCACTGTACAGTGGGTCAGTTGTTAGCACTGTACAGTGGCTCAGTGGTTAGCACTGTATACAGTGGCTCTGTGGTTAGCACTGTATACAGTGGCTCAGTGGTTAGCACTGTATATGTAGCGCCCCGCTAAGAGCTTGCTACAAAAGGGTACTGCACCCCTGACTGAAGGTGCAGTATGCTTTGTTTTGGTAATGAGTAGTAGAAGCCTGAGGCTCTAGCACCACATGCAAACACCTAGTGATAGAGGGACCAATCAGACTGCCTGTTACTAGGGTAACCGGTCCTGGTGGGAGGAGAATCTAGGTTATAAAGCAAGTGGGGATAGCAGCAAGGAGTTAGTGCAGTGGAGTTGAAAGTCGAATTAGGCGTTAAGAGAAGAGTTCAGTCAGAAGGGAGCTGCAGAAAAAGAGTGAGAAGCAGCAGATGAAGCAGAGCTGGAGAGATACAGAACAGCAGAGAGAAGCTAACAGGGAGGGCACCTCAACTTGGTGACCCAGAAGAGAAAGGGGCCAAGAAAGAGAAGGGTAACGAAATACCCTAGCCCAGTCCAAACCGGGAGTACCGGCTCTGAGGTGGTTCAGCCGGCTGAATCCCTGAACCACAAACCCGGAGTGGTCGATGACTTCTTAGGAGCACGATCCAACCGCTTAACCCACATACAGTCCCCACCAGGAATACTAAGTTGGGTTGAGCTTCCCCTCTTTGGAGCGGATAGGATGACTCATCATCCGACTGGCTGGTAGTAAGCCGGATCCGTGCTTGGCAGCACAGAGTAAGGACAGAGGAAGTGATAGAGAAGGAACACCAGTGGAGCTTCAGAGGGACACTGCTCATTGCCAGAACCACCCGGTCCACTACTCTGCAAAGAGAACTGCATTACCCTGTAACCCTGCAGAATACCGGAGTAAAGTAACCGTTCAGAGTGAGCAGCATGACAGTGATTTCTTTCTTTGAACTGTGATTTACCTGCCTTGCTCCACAATGACTGTGTTGCCGTACTCCACCATTCCTACTAACAACGCCCCAGGGACATCGCCCTACCTATAGAGGGCTATTACACCTGGCTGCCGTCCATACCTCGGAGGTTCCAGCAGCACCAGTGCCATCACCGTGACCTACAGGTGGCGTCACGAACGAACTTCATTTATTTTATTTTTCCCCTTTTTATTGCCTGCTCAAGGGCACAGACTCAGGCACCGACTTCCCGTACCAGTACGCCCGAGATCTGAGTACCCCATTCCCTTGTGGCTAGACATATACAGTGGCTCAGTAGTGGGCACTGTATACAGTGGCTCAGTGGTGAGTACTGTATACAGTGGCTCAGTGGTGAGTAGTGTATTGAGGCTCAGTAGTTAGCACTGTATGGTAGCTCAGTGGGTGCCTCTTTTTCCTCCTTCTCGTCCTCTGGCCTGTCTTTCTTCAGCCTCTTCCTCTGGTCTGTCTTTCCTCAGCCTCCTTCTCTGGCCTCTCTTTTCTCATTCTCCTCCTCTAGCCTCTCTTTTCTCATTCTCCTCTTCTAGCCTCTCTTTCCTCAGCCTCCTTCTCTAGCCTCTCTTTCCTCAGCCTCTTCTCTGGCCTCTGTTTCCTCATTCTCCTGTTCCTCTGACCTCTTCTCCCTTCGGCAGCTCCCTTAGCCTCCCATCCTCTGTTCCCTGGCTTCCTACTCTCTGGCCTCCCTTTACTCTCCTCCCGGGCCAATCCTCCTTCTGGCCGCCATTCTCTCAGCCTCTCTTTCCTCTCCTGTGGCCTCCCCTCTGGCCTCCTCTTCTCCCTGGCCTCCCTTTCCTCTCTTCCTTCTCTGGCATCCCCTCACCTTCGGCAGCTCCCTCAGCGTCCCATCCTCTCTTCCTTGGTCACCTCCTCTATGGCTTCCCTTTCCTCTCCTCCCTGGCCTCTCCTCCTCTTGTCTTCTGTGGCCTTCATTCCCTCAGCCTCTCTTTCCTCTCCTGTGGCCTCCCCTCTGGGCTCCTCTCCTCCCTGAGTTCCCTTTCCTCTCCTCCTCTGGCCTCTCCTCACCTTTGGCAGCTCCGTCAGCCTCGTATCCTCTCTTCCCTGGCCTCCTCCTCTCTGGCCTCCCTTTCTTCACCTCCCTGGCCTCCATTCCCTCAGCCTCTCTTTCCTTTCCTGTGGCCTCCTCTCTTCCGTGGCCTCGCTTTCCTCTCCTCCTCCTTGTCTGGTGTCTCCTCACCTTTGGCAGCTCCCTCAGCCTCCCATCCTCTCTTTCCTGGCCTCCTCCTCTCTGGCCTCCTTTTCCCTTAGCCTCTCTTTCCTCTCCTGTGGCCTCCACTCTGGCCTCCTCCCCTTCTCTGGCCTCTCCTCACCTGTGGCAGCTCCCTCTGCCTCCCATCCTCTCTTCCCTGGCCGCCTCCTTTCTGGGCTCCCCTTCCTCTCTTCCCTGGCCTCCTCCTGTCTTCTCTGGCTTCCATTTCCTCAGCCTCTCCTTCCTCTCCTATGGCCTCCTCTCAGGCCTCCTCTCTGGCCTCCTCTCCTCCCTAGGCTCCCTTTCCGCTCCTCCTCCTCCTCATGCCTGTCCTTACCTTTGGCAGCTGCATCAGTCTCCCATCCTCTCTTCCCTGGCCTCTTCCTCTCTGGCCTCCCTTTCCTCTCCTCCCTGGGCTGTTCTCCTTCTGTCCTCTCTGGCCTCCATTCCCTGAGCCTCTCTTTCCTGTGGACTCCACTCTGGCCTCCTCTCCTCCCTGGCCTCCCTTTCCTGTCCTACCAGGCATCTCCTCCCTGGCCTCCCTTTCCTGTCCTCCCAGGCTTCTACTTCCTGGCCTCCTCTCCTCATTGGGCTCCTCTCCTTTTTGGGCTACTCTCCTCCATGGCTTTCCTGGCCTCCATGGCCTTCCTGGGCCGCCCTTTCCTGTCCTTCCCCTCCCTGGCCTCGTCTTGTCCCTGGCCTCCCTTTACTGACCTCCCTGGGCCTCCTCTCCTCCCTGGGTGGCCTCCTCTCCTCCATGGGCTTCCTGGCCTCCATGGCTTTCCTGGGCTTCCTCTCCTCCCTGGGATTCCATTTCCTGTCCTCCCAGGCTTCTCCTCCCGGGCCTCCTCTCCTCTCTGGACCTCCTCTCCTCCCTGGGCCTCCTTTCCTCCCTGGGCCTCCTCTCCTCCATGGCCTTCCTGGCCTCCTGTCCTCCCTGGCCCTCCTCTCCTCCCTGGGCCTCCTCTGGTTCCTGGCCGTACTCTCTTCCCGGGGCCTCCCTTTCCTTTCTTCCCAGGCTTCTCCTCCCGGGCCTCCTCTCCTCCCTGGGCCTCCTCTCCTCCATGGCATTCCTGGCTCTCCTCTCCTCCTTGGGCCTCCTCTCCTCCTTGGGCCTCCTCTCCTCCCTGGGTCTCCTCTCCTCCCTGGGTCTCCTCTCCTACCTGGGCCTCATCTCCTCCCTGGGCTCTCCTCACCTTTTGCAGCTCCCTGAGCTGGTAGAAGTCCAGGAGCAGCTCCTCCATGCTGCGGCTGTGGTTGGGCACAATGTGCAGGGGGCGGTTCCAACAGGATGGACAGCAGCATGGAGCAGCCGGCCCCGGTCACCGTGTCGGGTGTCAGGCGGCAAGGGGTTAACGGTGTCACGGGGAATGGCGGCCGCGCCTGACCCCGTGTCCTGGGGTATCTTTTGAAAAGGTGTGATTATTTACAGGGGACTATTTACAGAGTTTGTTGTTTTGACACCACCTGTAGTTTCTGGTGATTTGCACCAGCGCCATCACAGTTCGCCGGAGGTAGATGGTATCGCGGCTAGGATGGTGTAGTCCTCCACAGGTAGGACTGGATCCCGGGTCAGCAAAGTGTAAAGGGGCAGTTGGAGAGGAGTGGGGTTAGTGTAGGGAGTGCTGGAACAGTCTATGTGAGGGGCCAGTGATGGAGAGGAAAGATGCACGAACACAGAAGAAGTCTCTTTTACTTTTTACTGATTTTTGCAGGTAAATAAGTCCAGGGCACCAACAAGTGACAGGGTTGCACAGTGGGTCCCCACAGCAAGTGGGTATAAGGCCTCCTCTGTTCCTGTGTGTAATTGGAGCACAGCCTGCTTGCAGCCAGACTTGCCTCCTCTCTCTTCCTAACTGTAGTGTCTGTCTCTCCTCCTGTGTGGTCTCCGGGTTACCTTCTCTGAACACTGCTGTGTCTGGCTCCCTCTCTTGACCCACAAAGGATTCCGAGTAGCCGAAGCCTCCACAGTGCAACAGGGTTTTCTGTGGTCCTATAGTATCCCACAGGAGCGGATCCCCAATATCCGGTGATTCTCTGGGTGAACTTTCTCAAGCTCCTTGCTCCCTCTTAGCTCTCTGCTCCTCACCTTCAGTCCCACATAGGCTGGCCAGACGTAGAAGGGCCACTCTGGGTCACTGGCTCGGGCCTAAACCGGGCACCGACCACCAGAATGTCTTCGCAGCTCTCCTAGCGTCTGCACACTCTGACTAACTCATCCCCCAGCAGCAGAATTTATAGGGGATCTTGCCTAAGGTCAGCAAGTGGAGCTCCCCCCTACTGTATCGGGGTGGAAGGTCTTGTATGTAGTAGGTATCTGCTGTGAAAACCCAGCTGTGCATTAGAGAGATCTGTGGCTATCTGCGTGAGCAGGGCGCCACAACCGCATACAAGCACTGGAGAGTTGAGGAGAGCGCAGAGAGGACGGAGCGGCAGGGAGGACGGGGTCTAGTGCGGGCAATGTAGAAGGGGGGGTGCGGGCTTCTTGTGGGGGGGGTGCGAAAGTGTAATGCGGGCGGTGTGCGGGTTCTACAGCATCGGAAGAGGTGCGGTGGGAGGCTGGAGGGGGTCTATGGGCATGTGTAGCTTGTGCTGCCGCCAGCCTGCGCCATATTAGCACAGTGCATTCTGGGATATCGACATAAGCCCCGGAAGTCTGTGACAATCATTATTGGCCTTCCTGGGCCTTCTCTCCTCCCTGGGCCTCCCTTTCCTGTCTTCCCAGGCTTCTCCTCCCGGGCCTCCTCTCCTCCCTGGGCCTCCTCTCCTCCGTGGCCTTCCTGGCCTCCTCTCCTCCCTGGGCCTCCTGTCTTCCCTGGGCCTCCTCTCTTCCCTGGGCCTCCTCTCTTCCCTGGGCCTCCTCTTTTCCCTGGGCCTCCTGTCTTCACTGGGCCTCCTGTCTTCCCTGGGCCTCCTGTCTTCCCTGGGCCTCCTGTCTTCCCTGGGCCTCCTGTCTTCTCTGGCCCTCCTGTCTTCTCTGGCCCTCCTGTCTACCCTGGCCCTCCCTTTCCTGTCCTCCCAGGCTTCTCCTCCCTGGGCCTCCTTTCCTCCCTGGGCCTCCTCTCCTCCATGGCCTTCCTGGCCCTCCTCTCCTCCCTGGGCTCTCCTCTCCTCCCTGGGCTCTCCTCACCTTGTGCAGCTCCCTGAGCTGGTAGAAGTCCAGGAGCAGCTCCTCCATGCCGCGGCTGTGGTCGGTCACGATGTGCAGGGGGCGGTTCCAGCAGGATGGACTGCAGCATGGAACCGCCGGCCCCGGTCACCGCACACAGGCTCCGGAGGAGTGAGGAGAGGATGGATCGGCGGGAAGGACAGGGTATTGTGTGAGGCTGTGCGGGTGATGGAGGAGGGGGGGTGCGGGCTTCTTTTGTGGGGGGTGCGGAGGTGTAATGCGGGCAGTGTGCAGGGTCTACGGCATCGGGAGAGGAGGGATGGGAGGCTGGAGGTGGTCTTAGGCATGTGTAGCTTGTGCCGCCGCCAGCCTGCGCCATATTAGCATACCTATCACTTGGGTGTGCTAATATGGCGCGGCATTCGGGGCGGCGCAGTGCACTCTGGGATATTGACATAAGCCCCGGACGTCTGTGACAACCATTATTGGGGATTATATATTAGATTACTGAAATGAAGTAACTTTTTGATGATAGTCGAATTCATTGAATTACATCTGTATATCCTGTCTTTTTCAGGCGGGTAACGGAGCAGATCCACCTGAAAAAGATATTGAGTGCACATACCCTTAATCTGACTTACCAGTAGGGGGGTGGCACAATTAAAAGTGCCTAGGGCAGCATGAACCATACATATGGCCCACGAGATACTTTTCCATCATGCAATACAATCAGGGAAGATCTGATTAATTCCAAATGTGTTCTGCAACAGAACATTGACCCCAAACATGCAACCAATGTAATAAATTACTATCTTTAGAGTAAAGAAGAACAAGGAGTCATAGAAATTATTTTCTTTTGTTCCCCACAGAACTTTGATTTCATTGAATCTGTCTGGAATTACAAGAAGAGGCAGAAGGATTTTGTGCAAACCGACATCCACAGAAAATTTGTGATTAGTTCTCCAAGACATTAACAGCCTCCCTGCTGAGATCCAGTGAAAACTGTTTCCAAGTGTACTTGGAAGAATTAATACTTGTTAATGTTCTGAATGCAAAGTATGGGTAAGGTCTCACCAAATATTGATTTAGATTTCTATTTTGTTGGATTTTGAGAATTAATACAAATTAACTCCTTTATTAAAGCATTTTCTTTACAGCATTTTTTCTATACCTGCCTCATACTTTTGCACAGCAGTGTAAGTGCATTTATCTTTAAGTGGCTTGTTTAAAATGTTAAGTGAAATGCACAAAAAAAAAGATTTTTTTTTTCACCAACATGTTACCAAATACATAATTCATGAATAAAGTTCATATGAAGCAGTAGCTTTAAGGGTACCATTACATGTCGCAACATTGCATGCAATTTCACTTGCAATTACTGGTTGCAGTGAAATCATGGACACACTTTTACATTTGTACACGGCAACAAAATAGAACAATGTGTCCATGATTTCACAGCAACCAGAAAATTGGCAGTAAAATTGCATGTGTGGCACCCCAAGGTTCATGTGCCACAGTAACAACACAAAGGGTTAACTCCCCACCTCCCCACACAACACCAGCACCTCCAGGCCAGAAGGGGGAGACCAAGCTGCTCCCCTATATATTCTGGTGTAGAGAGGACGTGGGCAGTGCAGTATGTAGCAGTACTGTGAAGAGTGCAGTTCCTAGGAGGACTGTGAAGACGACCTGGGTGTAAAAGAGCTGTGCTAAGCTCATCTCGAGGTCCACTTACCAGTTCCAGGCCGAGCTAGGGTCTGAGGAAGGAGAAGCAGAGGAACATACCTGGGAGACCGAGTTACCCTAAAACTCACACCAGAGGAGCGCATAGAACGGATACCGGATCCGAGGCTGTGACACATACAGCACAGTAAACACTGGGGAAGTGAAGATTCCACATTCTTCACCTGTACCAGGGATACAGCAATGGCACAGAGTTCAGGATAGATATAACGGACTCGAATTGCCTATCAGACTGGTACCCGGGAGGAGGAACAGGGCCAGCAGCAGAGCTTATGCAGCAGGGGCCACACACAGCGCAGAATGGGAGCCAAGACAATCCGGCTGGGTGGGAGAGACCCTGAACCCCAAACAGACTTTGTGGACAATACTTTACTGAATTACATCTTAAAGCGAACCTGTCACCCCCTCCAGGCATCTAAAGATAACATAGCCACCTTCTGCAGCACTAAGGCTGCATTCTGACAAGGTGTCTATAGCATTTATGCTCCCTTGATTCACTGAAATAAAGACTTATATAAAATCTGTTTCAAACCAGATCCAAGACCGGGAGGCGGGTTTTCAAGTGTCTGTCTCCCTCCTCTGTGGTGTCAGTCATCCCTGTCTGCTCTCTGTGCACCGCCTCCAGGGCCATCTCCCTGCACTACAGAGCTTTGTCAGCTCTGCTACAACATAGAGCTGCTGTTATAGGAGACCCCACAGTAGTAAATCTAGCAGGAGGACGAGCAGACAAAGCACTGCCTGCTACATAGCAGCCCTTGAGCTGTGCTGTCAGCAGTGCAGCAGAGTTGAGTTTGTGCTTTAGATCAGGGGCTGAGGAGCAATGCTGGTGGGTACAAGAAACTGAAAGTGAAAACTGCTCAGCTCAGGGGCTGCTATGTAGCAGGCAGTGCTTTGTCTGCTGTTCTGCTCACGATCCTCCTGCTAGATTTACTACTGTGGGGTCTCTTATACCAGCAGCTCTATGTTGTAGCAGAGCTGACAAAGCTCTGTAATGCAGGGAGGTGGCCCTGGAGGTGGTGCACAGAGAGCAGAGAGGGATGACTGACACCACAGAGGAGGGAGAGAGACACTTGAAAACCCGCCTCCCGGTCTTGGATCAGGTTTGAAACAGATTTTATATAAGTCTTTATTTCAGTGAATCAAGGGAGCATAAATGCTATAGACACCTTGTCAGAATGCAGCCTTAGTGCTGCAGAAGGTGGCTATGTTATCTTTAGATGCCTGGAGGGGGTGACAGGTTCGCTTTAAGTAAAAGACCAAAAGAAACTTCAAACTGTGATTCTACCTATTAATTGCGCCAATTGCCCTATATTCCACCTGCAGAGCCGGAGAGTGCTCTCCTCACAGACTGACTGGAAGGCTGCAGCAGCAGGAAAGTAAGTGAACTGCACCTATTACAATACCTCATCCAGCACCAAGACAACCAGTGCTGCAACTGCAAAGTAAGCGTCTGTGTCGACTACAACCCCCATCATAACCACCATAACCTACTGCCACTCCTGCCCTGAGGACATATAGCCCTATCCGGAGAGGGCTTACCATCTCAGCTGCCCCTAAGTCACCGTCCCCAGCTGCAACCAGGCAGCGGTGGCCCCTCTGGCCACAATACTTTGGGTGGCGTCACAACTTTATCCCCTGTAAATAAACCCCAACCTTTTCTTGTGGGCTCGGGATGCGGTCCGGACCAAGACCACCGTGATACCCCGTGACAACCCGGTCCAGTACCGAGTACCACGTCCCAGTGGGCTCCACACATGCAATGTTGCGTCATGTAACAGTACCCTTAGAATAATATGGCCTCACTCACATGAGTGTATGAATCATACAAGTGCAACGATATAAAATCTGTCTTACAGCCCGACCAATGTTAGTGAATGAGTCAGTGCAGAACAGCGATTCTGTCAAGCTTTTTGCTCATCCAGATCCTAGATGAGAAAAAAGTAGCAATATGCTGCGAGTGGATCCAATAATCATGCGAGACTCGCCAATGCAAGTCAATGAGTGTTAGAATGAAATGGACAGCACAGGGACTGCACGCGGGACCATCCTAGTTGCATCCGTTTTTTATGGATTCATTACAATTCTCCTGCATAAGAAAGGAAGGTTTTTGTATTACCGGGATTCCTCCGCGCTGACCTCAGGAGACAATTTTGATTTTATTCTTTATTCGTCTACACACCAAACAAAAGGAAGCCGACGCGTTTCGTAGCCATGTGGCCACTTCATCAGGGCATAATTCTCCTGCATAGAACGCTATAAATTGTCCTGTAAATGATTGTAGAATAATAGCTGCTGAGAAAAAATGCATTGCATACGGACAGCACACGGATCTCATACAAATGTCATATGAATGGAACACAGATGTCATACGGATGCTGGCCGAGAAAAAAACAGCACAGTCGCATATAACTCGCATGACACACTGAAAAAAACAGGAACAGGAAGACCATATGGATTTCACTCATCCTAATCTTCTTGAAAAAACGGTCAGATTTTTCATACGCTCGTGTGTTTCCAGCCTAGATTCCAAAATTGGATGTGATAGAAAAAAATGTTCCTGTTCTGAGATGATCTTATAAATGTGCCCTGCTATGTGCTGTGTAATGGCTGTATGGGTACCTGATATGATCTTACCACAGCTACTGGGTCGGGGAGGGTTCGCAAAAGAGAAAATACAGACATTACAGCATGGGTTCGGAGTTGCTGCTTACTGGGAGGTAAAGCATTTCCTTGCCTGTTTTTAAGTAATGCTTTACCTATAATAAATAGTAATTTGAAAACCCATGCTGTAATGTCTGTATACTTTTTTGCATCCTTCCCTGCCTAAAGGCCCAGTTACACACACACATAATTGTGCAGAGATTGTTGGCAGATCTCTGGTTGCAGTGAAATCATGGACACATTGTTACATTTTGTGGCCGTGTACAAATGGAACAATGTGTCCATGATTTCACTGCAACCAGAGATCTGCGAAAAATCTCTGCACAATTATCTGTGTGTGTGACTGGGCCTTAAGAGATGTGGTGTAACCAGACCATGTCCCTGTTCGGCCAACACATCCATTACACAGCACACAGCAGGGGCATATATATAAGATTATCTCAGCACAGGAGATGTGGTATGATCAGACCATGTCCCTGTTCGGCCAACACATCCATTATACAGAACATAGCAGGGACACCTATATAAGATTATCTCAGCACAGGAGATGTGGTATGACCAGACCATGTCCCTGTACGATCAGACACATCCATTACAGTGCCAGAGGTTCCCAACTCCAGTCCTCAAGGCACACCAACAGTGCAGGTTTTCAGGATTTCCATAGTATTGCACAGGTGATAATTGAATCACCTGCACAGGGGATGATTCCAATTTCTAAGGAAATCCTCAAAACCTGCACTGTTGGTGTGCCTTGAGGACTGGAGTTGGGAACCTCTGCATTACACAGTACGTAGCAGGGACATATATATATGATTCAAAAGAGAGAGACAGGAGTGGGCGCTCCTGGTATTTTACCCGGTGGTCTAGTGGGGACCTACAGTAGTATAGTATATAACTCACTTTGTGTGGTTATGCGGCCGGCATAACCACGATGAAGAGGCCTCCGGTGCGTCTCGTACACCCGACGCCGTTCCCGCTCGTCATGGGGTGCCGACGTCAGTGCAGGTCCTCTTGTTTTTTCCTCTCACATAGGTCCTATCACCGACACCGCTCCAATAACACGCAGCACTGCTCCGCTCACCTGAAGGTGTAGTTCAGAGAAGAGAAAAGGTTCAGCAGATTAAGCCGGCGCGTTAGTTAGGGATAGGCTGGAGAAGCAGGGTTTAGGAACCTTTTCTTTAATGGATCAGTAGGTCAATGGCAACTTCCTCACAACGCTCTTCGGCGGATAAGATTACCTGATGAAGGCGGACTTATCCGCCGAAACGCGTTGTGAAGAAGTGACCATTGATCTACTGATCCATCAGTTCCTAAACCCTGCTTCTCCTGCCTATCCATAACTAAAGCACCCGCTTAACCTTTTCCCTTCTCTGATATATATATGATTATCTCAGCATAGGAGATATGGTAGGTCCAGTCCATTTTCCTGTACGGTCAAACATCCATTACACATACATAGCAGGGGCACATATATAAGATTATCTCAGTACAGGAGATGTGGTATGATCAGACCATGTCCCTGTACAGTCAGACATATCCATCACAATGTACATAGCAGGGACACATATATAAGATTATCTCAGCACAGGAGATGTGGTATGATCAGACCATGTCCCTGTACAGTTAGACACATCCATTACACAGTACACAGCAGGGACATATATATGAGATTATGGCTAGGGTCACATTTCCGTTTTGACCCTAGCCTACAACAATCCGGTTTTAACTTAGAACGTTTTCCAGCACCGCATAGCGTTACCGCTATGCGGTGCTGGAAAACGCAGTCCCTAGTTACCCTTTGTTTACCTTAACTACCTGTCACACAGGCAGCTGCTTGGAGTGCGCTTTACAGCGCTGCAGAGGAAACGCTGTCTGCAACGTTTCCTGTGCGGCGCTGTAAAGCGCACTCCAAGCAGCTGCCTGTGTGACAGGTAGTTAAGGTAAACATAGGGTAACTAGGGACTGCGTTTTCCAGCACCGCATAGCGGTAACGCTATGCGGTGCTGGAAAAAGTTCTAAGTTAAAACCGGAATCCGGCAGGCTAGGGTCAAAACGGAAATGTGACCCTAGCCTATCTCAGCACAGGAGATTTGGTATGATCAGACCATGTCCCTGTACAGTCAGACACATCCATCCACCGTGGTAACTGCGGTCATGTGACCCAATGATGCTCTGTGACATCATCACAGGTCCTGTAAGCACACGGACCTTGCTGGGAGGCAGCGGTGGATAGGGGATAGGTGAGCATAGTGATTTTTTTATTTTTAACTCTTTCTTATATTTCACTTCTGCAATGTATATTATACATTGCAGAAGTGAAAGTTCCCCGCTGTGTCCGGATCCGTGATAATTACGGACCCCGACACAGAAAAAGCATCTGGAGGTCACCTCTGATGCTTTCCTTTCCTGTCCGTGGGATCCTACAAAAAGTAGGATCCCACGTACAGGGAAAAAATCGTTATGTGAAAGCAGCCTAAGCATTCTTAGGGTGCCTTCACATTTGCGTTTTGAAGCGCTGCGCATGCTGCGGATATGAAAATCTAAATCCGCAAGCGTATTGCGCATCAATTTTTAACATGGAGTACGCAATCATCCGCATTGAGCTGCGTTGTCATGTGTATGACTGCGTATGCGTACGAACGAGGAGAATTTCTGCAATCTCCGAATGCAACATGCTGCATTTTTTGGTGGTTAAAAAATCCGCAATCATTCGCATGAGTATGCTTGCGGATAATAAATGCATTACCTCCTATGGGTACGCAAGCGTATGCAAGACGTTGCAGATGTCTGCAATCGGTACACATGTGTACACGTCATGGGGCAAGCCCAGAAACAGATTGCCAGTTCCTCCCACTCTCTGCCCATGTCCCAGCCCACAAACAGCCTGTATACAAGTGCATCTGTCCTTCCATGGTGAACTCTCTGGATCTCCCTGATTGACCTTTGCACCCTGGATTTCTGCCTGTCTGCTGCATATCAGCCTGACTGCTGGATCTCTGCCTGTCTGCTGGATATCAACCTGTCTACTGGATCTGTGCCTGACTGTTGGATCTCTCCCTGGATCTGTGCCTGCCTACTGGATCCCTGCTGTGTTGGTAAAGTATATGTGGATTTCTTTTTTAGTGGAATTGGCACTGCCTAGTGTCGATATTTTTATGCCCTCCAGCCTTGTAATGTGTAAAGTGTTTGGCATGTGTATAGTAGATGGCAATAGTGTGTCACAGGAGTTGGTAGTGTATCTTTGCTGGCTGGACTCTGCTGATAATTATTGATAACCTTGTGATCAGGGGTGCATCAAGCATCCCTGCCGCCTGAGCCCTCCAGCAGCAGAAGTGAAGACCGGGTGGGGGGGGGTTGG
The DNA here is from genome assembly GCA_033576535.1 of Allobates femoralis. Lineage (NCBI taxonomy): Eukaryota > Metazoa > Chordata > Amphibia > Anura > Aromobatidae > Allobates > Allobates femoralis. Next base: position 445,395,215 of record JARQOC010000004.1, read on the forward strand.
TGCTGTCACTCCCCAGCCCCGCCGCCCTCCAGCAGATGAAGTGAGGACCGGGGGGGTGAGGTGGGGGGGTGCTGTCACTCCACAGCACCGCCGCTCCCCTGCAGCATTTCACCGCTTCTTACCTAGAGCAGTTGGCGGCGGCGCCGGGCACACAGGAAGACGGTGTGTGGTGTTGGCGGCCCTGCTTGTGATGGTATTGTGGCCTGCAGTGTAGTTTTTATGGCTGTACTGTCATAGCTTTTTGTGTGTATATTCTTTGGTTATCATCAATATGCTTTTTGTGTCTATAGTACTGAGTGCACACCCTCTACTCTGTTGTCATCAACCATTTGGTGGTAGCATGTCTATAGTGTATTGACTTTACTGTCTGTCAACCAGTGGGTTTATAATCTCCATAGTTTCTTGCCTGTACTCTCTGTAGCCACCATTAGCTTTTACTATCTGTATACTGTTAGGCTGGCTTCACACTTGCAGATGCATCTGCAGCGTTTTGCAGATGCATCTGCAAGTATCAGCATGCAGACCGCGGCCCCTATGTTTATAATAGGGCGCACCGCGGTCTGAAAGCACTCATTCATTCCTATATGTGAACCGTAAGCAGGCGTATGCCTGCTTACAGATCACACTCTCCCGCCCGCACCATGGACGCGACATCTCGCGTCCATGGTGCGGGCGGGAGAGTGTGATCTGTAAGCAGGCATACGCCTGCTTACGGTTCACATATAGGAATGAATGAGTGCTTTCAGACCGCGGTGCGCCCTATTATAAACATAGGGGCCGCGGTCTGCATGCTGATACTTGCAGATGCATCTGCAAAACGCTGCAGATGCATCTGCAAGTGTGAAGGCAGCCTTATTGCCTGTACTCTCTGTTATCATCCACTTTCTTTATCCATGGCTAGACTGTCTTTACTTTACTCTCTGTCAACCATTGTGTTTATAATCTCCATAGTTTCTTGTCTGTACTCTCTGTAGCCACCATTAGCTTTTACTATCTGTATACTATTGCATGTACTCTGTGTTATCATTAACTATCTTTATCCATGTCTATTCCTGTTCTGTTGACTCTGTTGGTGCTGCTGGTTCTTGGTCTGGACATTGCCTGCTGTTGGTCTGGTAATTTGTGACACTGTTGAAGATATGTTCCTTTTTCTTTCCCTTAGTAGTAGGTAAAGTTTGTAGTAGTGTGTAGTGCACTTGGTAGTGTCACCTTGGCACACTGAGGGCGCCATTGTGCCAAAGTGTTGCAACTGTATTCAATGTACAACTGTTAGTACCCTTAACTTTTGCCTCTGCCACCTTGTCCTTTTAAATTCTAATGCCATTCTGTTGTGTTTCTCGCCCTTTACAGTGTCTGAGGCTGCTGTTCCACTTGCCAGTGTTGGTGCTGCTGGTTTGTGTTCTGGAGATTCTGTTGGTGCCTGTTGTTGGAGCTGTCTGCTGATGCTGTTCGTGGTCACATATAAACAATGTCTGATTCTAGTGAATATGTGCCCCCTCATCAGCTTGGCCAAGAAAGAGAACATGTAAGTCTTCAGTAAAAATTTGTAAATTCGATTTCAGGTCCTTGTGGGTGACTGATATTTTATGCATGTTTGGTTTTGGACAAGGACTGCGACACTGAAGATGACATAGCAGATGGTGACCATAGTGACCAAGATTCATCCCAGAGTCTTCGTGATGAAGTTAACAATGCCAAAAGCCAAAATGTAAGTGAATGATTTTAAGTATACTTAGTAGTTTAACCCTCACCAGTATGTAAATTTATATTGTAGCCATTTTGTTTATATTATAGGTTGACCCAGAAGTCCAAGGGAAAACAATACATCGATAATGACGTGTTCATACCACTAATCTAAGAACGAGTTGCTATATGGGACCCACGTGACCGCAAGCATTCAGATACACTAGTGTTGCAGAGACTCTGGGATGAAATTGAAAGAGTTATGTGGCAAGGCTGGGACGCTGCAGCTAGAAAGGACAGAACTAACTTTCGTAAGTTTGAAATGACTCTTGTTATAAGCAAAGTGTAAGTTTAATTATTAGGTTTGTAAGTTAATGAGTCTCTCTTGTATGTCCCACTTTAGTGAAGAGATTGAAAATTCGGTGGCGCTCGATGAAAGATCGATACAATAGAGATCTTCAAGAGGAAAAGAAAGTTCGTAGCGGATCACGGCAGACATTGAGACGTTACATGTACCATCAACAACTTTCTTTCCTGAGGACAGCCACCGGACATCGAGTGTAAGTCTATCTTTGTATAATTGTATGTAGCTTTCACTTCAAATTATTTAAACATATAATACAGTGTAACACATAGTTATATTGTTATCTAGTTATCTAGTTATATAGTTATATGAGATAGAGACATATAGAGAGATAGATACATATATACATACATACATAGATAGATAGGTAGATAGATAGATAGATAGGTAGATACATAGGTAGATAGGTAGATAGAGACATAGATAGATAGAGACATAGAGAGATAGATAGAGAGATAGAGACATAGAGAGATAGATAGAGAGATAGAGAGATAGATAGAGACATAGAGAGATAGAGAGATAGATAGAGACATAGAGAGATAGATAGAGAGAGAGACAGAGAGGCAGAGAGGCAGAGAGACAGAGAGACGTATTGACACCCCTGCAATTCTGTCAGATAATACTCAGTTTCTTCCTGAAAATGATTGCAATCACAAATTCTTTGGTATTATTATCTTCATTTAATTTGTCTTCAATGAAAAAAACACAAAAGCCAAATTGGATATAATTCCACACCAAACATAAAAAAGGGGGTGGACAAAAGTATTGGCACTGTTAGAATAATCATGTGATGCTTCTCTAATTTGTGTAATTAACAGCACCTGTAACTTACATGTGGCACCTAACAGGTGTTGGCAATAACTAAGTCACACTTGCAGCCAGTTGACATGGATTAAAGTTGACTCAACCTCTGTCCTGTGTCCTTGTGTGTACCACATTGAGCATGGAGAAAAGAAAGAAGACCAATGAACTGTCTGAGGACTTGAGAAACCAAATTGTGAGGAAGCATGAGCAATCTGAAGGCTACAAGTCCATCTCCAAAGACCTGAATGTTCCTGTGTCTACCGTGCGCAGTGTCATCAAGAAGTTTAAGGCCCATGCCACTGTGGCTAACCTCCCTAGATGTGAACGGAAAAGAAAAATTGACAAGAGATTTCAACGCAAGATTGTGCGGATGGTGGATAAAGAACCTCAACTAACATTCAAACAAGTTCAAGCTGCCCTGCAGTCCGAAGGTACAACAGTGTAAACCCGCACTATCCGTCGGCATCTGAATGAAAAGGGACTGTATGGTAGGAGACCCAGGAACACCCCACTTCTTACCCCGAGACATAAAAAAGCCAGGCTGGAGTTTGCCAAAACTTACCTGAGAAAGCCTAAAACGTTTTGGAAGAATGTTCTCTGGTCAGATGAGACAAAAGTAGAGCTTATTGGGCAAAGGCATCAACATAGAGTTTACAGGTGAAAAAAAGAGGCGTTCAAAGAAAAGAACACGATCCCTACAGTCAAACATGGCCGAAGTTCTGTGATGTTTTGGGCTTGCTTTGCTGCCTCTGGCATTGGACTGCTTGACCGCGTGCATGGCATTATGAAGTCTGAAGACTACCAACAAATTTTGCAGCATAATGTAGGGCCCAGTGTGAGAAAGCTGGGTCTCCCTCCGAAGTCATGGGTCTTCCAGCAGGACAATGACCCAAAACACACTTCAAAAAGCACTAGAAAATGATTTGAGAGAAAGCACTGGAGACTTTTAAGGTGGCCAGCAATGAGTCCAGACCTGAATCCCATAGAACACCTGTGTAGAGATCTAAAAATGGCAGTTTAGAGAAGGCACCCTTCAAATATCAGGGACCTGGAGCAGTTTGCCAAAGAAGAATGGTCTAAAATTCCAGCAGAGCATTGTAAGAAACTCATTGATGGTTACCAGAAGCGGTTGATCGCAGTTATTTTGGCTAAAGGTTGTGCAACCAAGTATTAGACTGAGGGTGCCAATACTTTTGTCTGGCCCATTTTTGGAGTTTTTTGTGAAATGATCAATGTTTTGCTTTTTGCTTCATTCTCTTTTGTGTTTTTTCATTGAAGACAAATTAAATGAAGATAATAATACCAAAGAATTTGTGATTGCAAGCATTTTCAGGAAGAAACTAAGTATTATCTGACAGAATTGCAGGGGTGTCAATACTTTTGGCAATGACTGTAGATAGATAGATAGATAGATAGATAGATAGATAGATAGATAGATAGAAACTGTTAAATCTGTATGATACATTTTGACTAATTTATTTTTTTTGTTTGCTTACCGACAGGGCTTGGAGCAGCACTGCTGAGCCTGCAGCAGCATCTGGCATACAGTCACAAGGACTTGCGAGCGCCACCATACACACATCACAAACCTACACAGTAGAGGGAGCCGCCACTGACTTGCCACTATCTGGAACTCAGGTTGCCGGCACTCCAAGTTATCCCCTATCACAGGCCTCTCTTCCTACTTTGGTGGGTACCTCACGCCAGCGACAGAGGGCCTGTGATAGGTCAGTCATGCCAGAGTTTATCCACTTAAGCTCGAACTTCCAGGAAGGTTTGAGTTGGCTTGGTAACTGCGTAGAAAAATGGTTTGAGAATATGAACTCTCTTTTCTGCGAAGTTAACAGACGACTCGATCGCCTGGAAGCCGACCTTACAAGACCAGCCCGACATTTTTTTCTTGCATGGAAAAGTGCGTGACGGATAACTTAGAACCTTAGTTCCAGATAGATGTCATGACTGACTGCCAGGGTGCTTTTAGAATGGCAGTGCAGCAGTAGCAGCAGCAGCAACAACAACAACAACAACAGCTGGCTTACCGTACACAGCAACACAGCTACTACAGCCAGCCAGCAATTAATGTGCCAGTCTCCCAATCCGCCACTCTGACAAGTAATTGGCAAACTTCATCTAGAAAACAACACACAAGTTTGACAGCAACTTGCCTCCACCACCACCAGCAGTGGACCTTGTACCTGAGGTACCTTTCTACACCACGCTGCTCACTTCCTCACCGCAGCTGCCTCAGAGTACTATCAGTTCACAAACTTCTCTCCAAGAATCTTGCAGTGCAGTCTTCACTTCAGCATCAGCGGTCCTGCATGGTAATTGTGATCAAGCCACCCACACATTGCCAACAGCTACATCAACTCCTGCATCTACAACGGTCACTTTTGTCAGTCATGGCGGTACTACCACGACTGCAAAGTAGAGCAAACTACAGGTCAGTCACAGGAAAGAACAGACACCAGCACGCCAAAGAGGCCCTTTAAGCGAAATAGAATTTCAAAAACCAGTTCTTTGGAAAAGCAAAAGGTTGTTTCAAAAAACAATCCTAAACCCTCATCACAGCCATTTTCAGACGCAGTGCCTTCCAGAAAAGTAGGTCGACCAAAAAAGAAAAGGAACATGCTGCCCTATTACCACCTTCTACTTCACCAGCTAATGTTTCTTTACTTCATGTGTCTACACCTTCTGCTCTGTCTGACCCTTCCAGTGTCTCCCTCCTATCCAATGTATCTTTACCTTCTAATGTACCTTCTGGTTTCATGGATAATCTTGGTCTATCGTCTAATGCTAGCCTTCTCTCCACTCCCATTGTATGTACTGCACTAACTTTGGAAACAGTTGGGTCTCCGACCTACAGTCCACTGCCTCCACTGGACTCTATTAGCAGTCACTCTGTTTCAGCTTCACAGACTTTCGGTGTTCCTGCTCAAAGTACTTATCCCAGATTTTCTACAGACATTATGCAGCAGGTTTAACCTGTACCCACAAGCAGCACCACCAGCAGCACCAACAGGACGAGGACCATGACCCCAAAGAGTTATACCCTACTGTGAATTGTTTATGTCTTTGTATTCATTCATATTGAATTGTTTATTTATGACTAAAATGTATAGTAGGCTATTAAGTAACATATGGTATTGTAGGTTATAAGTATAGTATTAATAATTTTTTATTAAATTTTGTCGGTAATTTTAATTGGTTACTGGTTAAGTCGACTTGTAGCCTCATTTTTGGTACACTTTGAGTATTCATACTATCGTCAACAGTTAAGTATTAATGAAGTATTTTTAGCAAAAAAAAATTACATAAAACTTAAAGATTGTGGCTTGCTTTGATTTGGACAAGAGGTACACACATCAAACAAAATAGATAAAAGGTTGATATACTAAAGGTTAATCTACAGACTGGGACTCCATGTACACTTTTCAATATAGGGAGTGAAATCTTGGGGTCCAGGTGGTACTTAAAAGTACATTTTTTTTTTCTCTGAAGGGTAGCACAATAATTGCAGTGTGGTAATCATGTGCCTCACAAATGAGAGGTGGAAGAAGCACGGGGATATGGTTTGTGCAACGCTCTTTAGCGTGCTAAACATTTGGCTGGGTCGCTTCTGCCTATGCCTGTTTGACATCTGAACATTCCGACGTAAAGGTGAACACCAACCTTGGGTCATGACTACAGCAGCACTGACTACAGCCACAAACAGGACAGAAGACAAGGTTTATCTGCCGCCATCCATGTTCAAGTTTGAGAACACCGATCCGAAATAAAATAAGGTGAGAGAGGCAGGAGTCAGACTCTTGCAATGACCCGCTAATGCACAACAACTACAGCAGTAGCTGGAAGCTGTTAAGGCAGAGACTTGCCTCTGAAGTGGTCCATGGTGATGTTCATGGTGTTTAATAGTCATACCAATTTCATCACAGTGTCTGAGGTATAGTACACCGGTAATCGTTGCCATGGACCGGATCAGAGGAAAGCGTCTGTCGGAATGGCTATCTGACTAAAAATATTTAAGCGTTAAGCAGGGCAACGTTAGCATGTGACCACGGCCAGAGAGCAGAAGTTATACAATATGCTGTGCTGCCTCTCCTCCCTAGAGTGCACATGATCCTACACCTCCACACTTATCTACGGTATCCGGTATACTCCTCCATCCCCTTATATCTTCTTTAATAACATCGATATCCGCACTGTAATTCTGCAATATAATCCACTACAGATAAGTTAAGAGCGCTTATTTTACTCTCATCAAACAGTTTTAATAATGCACTAGATTTACCGTGTACCACACGGTTTTCTTCTACTCGAACTATCACAGAATTGTCATGCTCTCCTGGCACTTTAGAATGTTCCAATGCTGCAGGTTTGTAATCACGATTTTGGTTTTACATTAAAACACTAAACATATTGTATAATACCCGATATTTAATCACAACTGCATCAATGTGTGTAATGGAGGACAGACAACATTGATATATTTTTAAACTTTTATTTTAAAGAAACTAACAAAGTTTGATCCAGAGGAAGTTGAAAAAAAAATCCAAGGTCCAAAGTTCGCCAATTGAGGACTTTGGATCAAAAAAAAGTAGTTCCTAGACTTCATTTTTAGAGTCCGATATAGATCCTGGATCAAACTAAAATGCCAATTGAATACAAGTATAAATCCCAAAAAAACTTCCTTGCAACAATCCTAACTATATTACAGAGAAACAATACAAAATTGATCAAAAATTAAACTATGTACACATATCAAACAAGAAGATTAGGTAAACAAGAAGATTAAGCAAAACAGATCTAGATAAGTACTTTCAGGTTAGGGATGTAAGGCCATAAAGCTTTATTACTCCCACATCTACATGTTATACTATAACTAAAGATTGACTTTACATTTAAGTGTCATATATACAGTCATATGAAAAAGTTTGGGCACCCCTCTTAATCTGACTCTTTTTTTTCTGTTTAAAATTGTTTTTTGCAACAGCTATTTCAGTGTGATATATGTAATAACTGATGGACACAGTAATATTTCAGGATTGAAATGAGGTTTATTGCACTAACTAAAAATGTGAAATATGCATTAATTCAAAATTTGACAGGTGCAAAAGTATGGGCACCCTTCTGATTTTCATGATTTGAATACTCCTAACTACTTTTTACTGACTTACTGAAGCACTAAATTGGTTTGGTAACCTCATTGAGCTTTGTACTTCATAGCCTGATGTATCCAATCATGAGAAAAGCTATTTCAGGTGTCCACTTGCAAGTTGTTCTCCTAGTTGCATCTTCTCTGAGGAGTGGCATCATGGGCTCCTCAAAACAGCTCTCAAATGATCTGAAAAAAAAGATTGTTCAACATAGTTGTTCAGGGGAAGGATACAAAAAGTTGTCTCAGAGATTTAACCTGTCAGTTTCCACTGTGAGGAACATAGTAAGGAAATGGAAGACCACAGGGACAGTTCTTGTAAAGGCCAGAAGTGGCAGGCCAACAAAAATATCAGAAAGGCAGAGAAGAAGAATGGTGAGACCAGTCAAGAACAATCCACAGACTACCTCCAAAGACCTGCAGCATCGTCTTGCTGCAGATGGTGTCACTGTGCATCAGTCAACAATACAGCGCACACTGCACAAGGAGAAGCTGTATGGGAGAGTGATGCGAAAGAAGCCGTTTCTGCAGGCACGCCACAAACAGAGTCGCCTGAGATATGCAAAAGCACATTTGGACAAGCCAGTTTCATGTTGGAAGAAGGTCCTGTGGACTGATGAAACAAAGATTGAGTTGTTTGGTCATACAACAAGGCGTTATGCATGGCGCCACAAAAACACAGCATTTCAAGAAAAACACTTGCTACCCACTGTCAAATTTTGGGGGAGGGTCCATCATGCTTTGGGGCTGTGTGGCCAATGACGGCATCGGGAATCTTGTTAAAGTTGATGGTTGCATGGATTCCACTCAGTATCAGCAGATTCTTGAGAATAATGTTCAAGAATCAGTGTCAAAATTGAAGTTACACCGGGGATGGATCTTTCAGCAAGACAATGATCTAAAACACCACTCCAAATATTTGCATTGGACTCGTTTACTTTGTAAGTAATCGCTGGGAAACTCGCACAGATAAGAGAAGAGTCCTGTCTGCTCTGTGCAGCTCCAGGGTCCTAGAGCCCGCCTGCTGCCTGATGTAGCAGTGCTGAGATTGTTCTCAGTCTGCTCATTCCCTGTGCATAGACATCTATATCTATACACAGGGGATGTAGCAGAGAGGACATCGCGTTTTGGACTGCGTCGGACGGAAGAGGATTTTTTTAATTAAAGATGGAGTCCCTAATGGCTTTTTTTTTTATTTCTAATAAAAAAATTTCTCTGTGTTGTGTTTTTTTTAAAACAATTTAATAGAAATTCATGGCGGTCATGTCTAATATTGGCGTGACCGCCATAAATTTCAGGCTTAGGGCCAGCTGATAATACAAAGCTGGCCCTAACCTCTATTACCCAGCGTGCCACCGCCACCAGGGCCGCTGGAAGAGCGGGGTTCAGCGCCAGAGGATGGCGCTTCAATGAATGCGCCATCTTCTGGGGCGGCTGCGGGCTGCAATTTGCAGCGGGGGGTGCCCAGAAAGCTTGGGCATCCCTGCGCTGCGGATTCCAGCCCCCAGCTGCTTAGCTGTACCTGGCTAGACATAGAAATTGCGCGGAGCCCCACGCATTTTTTTGACTCCGACTCCGAGACGACTCCGACTCCGAGACGACTCCGACTCCGACTCGACTCCGAGACGACTCCGACTCCGAGACGACTCCGACTCCGAGACGACTCCGACTCCGACTCCGAGACGACTCCGACTCCGAGATGACTCCGACTCCAAGACGACTCCGACTCCGAGACGACTCCGACTCCGAGACGACTCCGACTCCGAGACGACTCCGAGACGACTCCGACTCCGAGACGACTCCGACTCCGACTCCGAGATGACTCCGACTCCAAGACGACTCCGACTCCGAGACGACTCCGACTCCGAGACGACTCCAACTCCGACTCCGAGACGACTCCAACTTCGAGACGACTCCGACTCCGAGACGACTCCGACTCCGAGACGACTCCGACTCCGAGACGACTCCGACTCTGACTCGACTCCGAGACGACTCCGAGACGACTCCGACTCCGACTCCGAGACGACTCCGACTCCGAGACGACTCCGACTCCGAGACGACTCCGACTCCGAGACGACTCCGAGACGACTCCGAGACGACGACGACTCCGACTCCGACTCGACTCCGAGACGACTCCGACTCCGACTCCGACTCGACTCCGAGACGACTCCGACTCCGAGACGACTCCGACTCCGACTCCGAGATGACTCCGACTCCGAGACGACTCCGACTCCGAGACGACTCTGACTCCGAGACGACTCCGACTCCAAGACGACTCTGACTCAGACGACTCCGAATCCGAAACGACTCCGACTCCGAGACGACTCCGACTCCGACTCGACTCCGAGACGACTCCGACTCCGAGACGACTCCGACTCCGACACGACTCCGACTCGACTCCGAGACGACTCCGACTCCGAGACGACTCCGAGACGACTCCGACTCCGACTCCGAGACGACGACGACTCCGAGACGACTCCGACTCCGAGACGACTCTGACTCCGACTCCGAGATGACTCCGACTCCGAGACGACTCCGACTCCGAGACGACTCCGACTCCGAGACGACTCCGACTCGATTCCGAGACGACTCCGACTCGACTCCGAGACGACTCCGACTCCTAGACGACTCCGACTCCGAGACGACTCCGACTCCGACTCCGAGACGACTCCGACTCGACTCCGAGACGACTCCGACTCCGAGACGACTCCGACTCCGAGACGACTCTGACTCCGACTCGACTCCGAGACGACTCCGACTCCGAGACGACTCCGACTCCGAGACGACTCCGACTCCGAGGCGACTCCGACTCTGAGGCGACTCCGACTCTGAGACTCCGACTCTGAGACTCCGACTCTGAGGAGACTCCGACTCCGAGACTCTGACTCTGAGCCTCTGACTCTGAAATTCATTAAATAATAAAAAAAAAATGCGTGGGGCTCCGCGCAATTTCTATGTCTAGCCAGGTACAGCTAAGCAGCTGGGGGCTGGAATCCGCAGCGCAGGGATGCCCAAGCTTTCTGGGCACCCCCCGCTGCAGATTGCAGCCCGCAGCCGCCCTCATTGAAGCGCCATCCTCTGGCGCTGAACCCCGCTCTTCCAGCGGCCCTGGTGGCGGTGGCACGCTGGGTAATAAAGGGGTTAATACCAGCTTTGTTATACAAGCTGGTATTAAGCCCGAGATTCTTAATGTCAGGCCACGTTTGACCCAGCCACTAAGGATCTCCAATAAAGGGTTAAAAAAACACAACACAGAGAAAAAATTTTATTTGAAATAAAAAAAAAAGCCATTAGGGACTCCATCTTTAATTAAAAAAATCCTCTACCGTCCGACGCAGTCCAAAACGCGATGTCCTCTCTGCTACATCCCCTGTGCATAAATATAGATGTCTATGCACAGGGAATGAGCAGACTGAGAACAATCTCAGCACTGCTACATCATCTCTGTGAGCAGGCGGGCTCTAGGACCCTGGAGCTGCACAGAGAAGACAGCTGGACTCGGCTCGCAAAGAAACAGCAGTTACTTTGCGAGTTTCCCTGCTATCACTGGCACAGTAGCCGAGTCTAATGCAAACAATGGCAATCCTAGTTTTGTCAGCGTTTCTGACAAAACTAGGATTGATATTGATTTGCATTGGACTCGTGCGAGTAATCACTGGGAAACTCGCAGAGTACCGAGTCCTGCGAGTCCCTTACTACTCGCCGAGTAACGAGTCCTAGCGAGTAGATTCGCCCATCCCTACACTTCGTGTGTCTCTCGAAGCTCCACAATGGGGTGCTGCCAGAAACGACGATGACGTCTTCGCTCTCTTTCTCTTTGACGTTCTTTCTCACAAGCAATAGCAAACGAAACTGCCATCTTCATCGATAAATCCAGATCGCGATAGAGGCTCCCAAAGCTGAGATCCATCTTGCCTCTGTGAACAGCTGCAAAGAAAGGGGTTTGACACTGGGCTGGGTCTATTTATACCTTGCCCTTAAGCCACTCCCCATGGGCGGTCCAAGTAAACAAATGATGCTGGAAGGACGAAAAATGCAAAATAGTTTTTGAACGCATGCGGACGAAAAACTTGTAGGCATGATGAAAACGCATGCAAACACAAGGAAACGCTGCGTTTTAACCAAGGTATGTGCATGAGATTGTAGACAAAAAACACAGCCTTTGTATGCGTTTACATGCGTTTTGCCATGCGTATACGCATGCGCATTGTACGCTGCGTTCACAAACGCAAATGTGAAGGCAGCCTTACTTTGCAGCCCTTTTTCCACTTCTGCCTAACACGTGTACACAGTAGTGTAGGTTCATTTACGTATTGTGGACATATTTAGAGAGTGTGTTAACTTTTCAAATGCTTTAGAGGAATTAAAATGTTTGTGTGTTGTGTCTATTTGTTTAAAGGGCATACAAAATATTTTTTGGGAAAATTCATTTTTTAAGTAAATGCAAAATACGTCTATATCAATGTACTATTGATCTAAAGTATAAGGCATCAAGAAAAGACAAACTCAGAATCTCTTAGGCATTATAATATTTAATTTTTAATAAAAAACATTATAAATATTATCATTGCACTTTAAGTGCACTTTAAATGATAATTTATACAGGACCATGTATAATATGCTCCCCTAATCTCTCAATCTTTTCACGACAAAAGAATGGAAGACAGTTGTTGAGGTTTTCAGCTGCAATTGTTATGACTGTTAGGTGCCGTGGTGACAAAACTCAACATTGTTGTGTTGCCTGGCAATTACTATTTGTGTGCCATTGCATTCTAGCAAGTTTCATGTCCTCACCCTCCTTAGTGCTGCTCGTGCTCATTTCAACAAGAAGGCACAAAACTATTTCCTGACATCAACCCACACACAATTTAACCCATTTATGCCATGTTAATTTTGCGATTTTTTTTTTCATTTTCATTTTTTCTTATGCATCAACCATATAATATGGCTATAATATTTTTATTTTTTCAGCAACATATATACTGTATAATAGTACGAGGGCTTTTTTTCTGTGGGGCGAGTTGCACTTTTGAGTAACATCATTAATTTTACCCTATAGTGTACAGTAAAATGGGGAAAAAAATCCAAGCTCAGTGAAATTGCAAAAAAAGGTTCAATTGTATGCTTTTGTATTTACCATGTTCACTATATGGTAAAACTGACCTTTTTTGTTATGCAGTTTTTTCCAATTAAATTAGTTAATTTAATATTTTGATAGAGAAGACATTTCTTATTGCAACAATATTAAACATGTGTATTTTTTTAATTGGTTTATTTCAATGGGGCAAAAGGAGATCATTTCAACTTTTCCTTTTTTGTATTTATTTCATATTTTTAAAATCTTCTTTTCCATTTTTTTTTTGTATATACAAGTACCCTAAGGGGACTTGAAGCTGTGATCATGCATCAGCACTGCACGATCTCCTATGATTGCGGGTGTGCAATCAGCATTTATAGTGGGATAACATACTGCTTTATCAGCAGACTCCTGGCTGTCATGACAACCCATTGGCACCTCACGATCATGCTACAGGCGCACCAATTGGTGTGGGGAATGATATGACCCCCTACTGGTGCATATATTTCGCTATCAGGGATTGACCGTAGATTTAACTTGTTAACAGCCACTAGCGGATCTCTAATTCATGTGCTGCTGTTAGAGACACATGATGGCTTATTAAATCAGATATCATGTGTGGAGAATGATGTGAACTTGGCATGTGAGCCCATGTAAGGGGCAGAGACATGACATACGATGTAAGATTATGTCATATGTCATAAAGGAATTAACGAACCACTGTAGTGGGGGCAGTTTAGTGTTGGAGTGGTGTTTTAACTATAGATCACTTGCCTTGACTTATATTCATCCTCGAGCGTTTTCATTTTTTTTCAGGATTGCATGAGTCACGATGCATCATTTCGTGTCTGTAACTTCTGACAGTCTGGAAGTCTGAAATTACATCACACCCAATACAAGTCTATTAGAGCCCATAACAAGGCCAGAACAAGTCTTTCATAGACATGAATTAATTTCTGACCTCCAGTGCACGCCATTAAAAATTGGTGTAGTCGGTATGTCACAAAGAGACGGATGGGAGTGACGGTGAATACAAAAGAGGGTGAGTATAAGACAGGGGACAGGGGACTTGGATTTAACATACTACAGCAGTGAAATAAAAAAAATGCTGGATTGGTGCTTTAAAGGAAATCTGTCACCATATTTGACAAACAAGAACAAGCAAAAGGGTAACATACATTGAACTCTTTACTTTCAGGCTTCATATCTCACCTTCCACTACAACTTTCAGCTTTAGACTACCTTCATTTTATAGACAATCATCTTGGCTATCACATACATAAATTTAACTTGCAACTATTTATCATATGAGTACCTTATGAAGATTTTTGTCATGTCACAGCATTTTTTCAAGGCATTGTTACCCGTTTGCACATCAATGTATGTCAAATGCTGTGCCAGATTCCCTTTTAAAGCATCACTCCAACATTTTATGAAACCTGAAAGTCAACAGTTCAAACCATTGTTCTTTTACTCATCAGTGTATTTAATGTATTATTATGGGCATAGAAGTAATAACCTGCTGAAAAAAAGCAATTGAATGTCATATATGTGCCCGCAAGTCACTAGTGCTTATGCACCTAGTAAGGGGCGTAATTACATTAGGTGCAGGGTTTTTAATCGCACCCGGGCACTGGAGCCTACGTGGGATTTGCAACAATTGGGAGCTCCGTTGGAGCTTTTGCATCGAGCTATGAGCTTCACGTTACGCCACTGATCCTAGTCTTTTCTGGCATGCAAAAGCCTTGCTCTACACAAGTACCAGTGACTTTCTGAGTAGAAGAAACATGAAGCTTATGCCCAAAGAAGGGGGAAAACTGAGGAGGAATGACGGGAGATGGAATGCAAAGGAGATTTCCTGACAATGACCCAACGTCACAAGAACCGATTGACACCAGATAATGAAGAAAGGTGGCAAAGCTAGCTTCAAGGTAATGTCCTTTCTACAGCCTTGAAAACGTAATTTACATAAAGTGATAAAATATGATTTATCCAAAGCAAAGCATCTGATATGAGGCATTAGGTAGGACTTTTTTCACCAGTCTGTAACCTGTAATCCCATATTAACACTTTAGATAGCTCAAATTTGGTGACAGATTCTTTTTAACCAGCTAGAATAGTATTAGTGTTGATTTCAGCAAAAAGAAATCTTTAAGATGGGACAGGTAGTCCACAGCAGTATAAATAGGGAAATTAATTTACATGTAAATATTTGCATTTTATCCTTTGCCTTGACTGCAGTATATATTTTTTTAAATATTGTTTGAATTACTTACTGGAGATGGGCCGATCAATACGCTGAGGATTGACTTTAAGTTGATTTTTTCATGTTTGCATTTCTACAACAAATTGAACAAATTGTAGTTTGATTCATGGGATCACAAAAAAAATGCCTGGTACCATTTAACACAATAGTAAAACTGTAGAAAGACAGTGTGGTAATGACATAATGTGAGGTCATATAGTCTAGCAGTGCCAATCAGGGGGACTCTCACAGCCTCTATAAAAGATGAGAACCATTCAAGCAGCAGCATTTTAGGATTTTACGGCCTCATGATAGGAAGTTACATTGCACAGTTTCTTACACATAGGGATAGATGAAGGCCTAAAGCTGTTTGAGATACATTACTGCAGTGCTTAAAGGCCACGTCAGACGCTTCAATCTTGTGAACGATATCACTTAAGCGATCCGGAATTTTGATCGCTTAAGCAATATTGTTTGTGCGTCGTAACCGAGCGATCTGTCAACGAAAAATTTCTTGATTGTTTGGTGGAAGATTTGTGAGCAGGACCTCAATTCAAGCAATAACCCGTTGAGCGATCGGCAGCATCGTTGTGTGTCACACCGCAATAAACGATCTCCCAGCAGCACAGCCTACATTGGGACATGGTAACCATGGTACTCATCAGGTTACTAAGCACTGCGCGGTGCCTAGTAACCCGATGTATACCATGGTTACCAACGATCTCGCTGGTCCACATCGTTGGTGAGTCTGCCTGTGTGACAGCTCACCAGCGATGTGAACGATGTTGTTAGCGATCGCGAGTGCATGTGATCACTAACAGCATCGTTCATCAAATTGAAGTGTCTGACGTGGCCTTTACACATTGAAAATGGGAATGGTTGTCTCAATCTGTGCCTGATTAGTCACTGTGACTGTGAACTAATGGATTTGAGATAGACTGCAGTACCAGAACCTTAATAACAACATTTTTATTAATCACATAATGAAAAAAAAAAAAAAAGGAGTTTAATACCCTTTTTCTTAATTTTTCTTTCTAAGAAACAATCCTGAAACCAAGACTTGTGTACCTTGTAATTCATGTCAAAGGAAACATCTGCACATTCCAGAAATTGAAATGCATCTGTCAACTCACATAGTGTGCAGGTGTAAAAAAAAATGTTTTGCATACTTCCATGTGGTAATAGCCCAATATTAAGCCCATACCTGGGACTCGAGTACAGTGGCCTGTTGCAGTTGCTTGCTTTTCTTGTCCCATCCTTTCTGGAAAAGATGACGACTGTGTGAAAACTGCCGTGTAGGGGCATTAAACTGTGTATAGGTAGCTTTGAGTGCATCATGCAACATGGGGGGCATTATATAAAGGGGCTTTGAGGCATAGTGTTACGTACCCATCATACTGTACATAGTTTTCATGCACATTGGCGAATTTATATCTTGTGGCTTTTGAAAACAAATACGTATATGCAGATTCCAATCATTCCTTATGTATTTTAAATAAAGTTTTGGTACATTTATGATATTTTCATTGTATGGGAGGGTACTGAAAAAGAGTTCCTTGAGTTTGTTAAATAGCAATAATGACATGAATATGTCTTATGTAACGACGGACGAATCCTAAACTAGTTGGAATCGCTAGACTCCGACGAGTCTGAGTCCAGGACTCGCTACTCATTGCGAGTCTAGCGATTCCAATGTTAATTAATGGGGAGGCCAGTATTGCAGCGATTCCTCTGCTGCCGGACCCTATAAGGGGTCTGGCAGCGGAAGAAAAACCTGCAAATCCCCATGTTATTCTTTTAAAGCCAGCGGCAAAAAGCCTTTTAAAGAATAGTAAGAAAAAAATAAAGGATTGAACCGGGGGAGGGGTAGGGGGGAGGGGGGAGGGGGATGAGGGGGAGGGTGGAGAGGGTGGGGGGTCTATGTCTAGCCAGGTACAGCTAAACAGCTGGGGGCTGGAATCCGCAGCGCAGGGAGGCCCAAGCTTTCTGAGCACCCTCCGCTGCAAATTGCAGCCCGCAGCCGCCCCAGAAGATGGCGCGTTCATTGAAGCGCCATCCTCTGGCGCTGAACCCCGCTCTTCCAGTGGCCCTGGTGCGGTGGCTCACTGGGTAATAAAGAAGTTAGGGCCAGCTTTGTATTATCAGCTGGCCCTAAGCCCGAAATTTCTGGCGGTCATGCCAATATTTGACATGACTGCCATGAATTTCTATTAAATTGTTTTAAAAAACAACACAACGCAGAGAAAATTTTTTTTATTATAAATAAAAAAAAAAAACACATTAGGGACTCCATCTTTATTTAAAAAAATCCTCTTCCATCCGACGTAGTCCAAAACGCGATGTCCTCTCTGCTACATCCCTGTGCATAGATATAGATGTCTATGCACAGGGAGTGAGCAGACTGAGAACAATCTCAGCACTGCTACATCTCTGTGTATAGACATAGATGTCTGTACACAGGGAGAGCAGGTGGGCTCTAGGACCCTGGAGCTGCCAGCAGCCCGCAGGACCCGAGCCCAGCACAGAGCACACAGCCGGAAGACGGAAGAGAGGTAAGGAGAATTTCTCCCCCCTCCCTTCTCTCCCTGCTCGCTCCCCCAGCCTAGTCCTAACTTAGGACAGGGGGGGAAGGAACGGACTCGTTACTGTGCAAGTAATCCCTGCGATTACTCGCACAGTAACGAGTCGGGCAAATCCCTTACTACTCGGCGAGTACCGAGTAGTAACAAGTAGATTCGCCCATCCCTAGTCTTATGTCTCGATTAGGCATAAAAAAACTTGTTTTGGACGTGCAGATTAAATGTACTAATAATACCAATTCACTCTTACAAAATTCACCAAAAAGGCTATACCCTATAGCTAGTTGTTGCATTTGAAAATAATCAACAATGTAGTTGCGGTATTTGATGCCCAGTCTCAATAATTAAAAGAAAGATTTCTTAAATTGGATAACCGAAAAAAAAAACTCCTTAATTAGGCTCATGATAAAGTTCAAAAGCTCAGTCAAAAAGGTCTTCTGTTTAAATCCCCAAAAGATCAGCAGCCAAAAGAAAAATCATCTTTAATTTTAAATTCAATGCTATAAATTCCAATATAAGAACAGCAATTAATTAAACTTAATATTTTCTCAGTAATGATAAAAATCTCCAAGAAATTCCAGAGAGAGAGCCCTTGATTTCTTTTAGGTGTAGTACCTCGCTCGGAGATTTACTGAATAAAAACTGTTTAGACAAAAGTTAAAAGACTACCAATTGGTTGGATCGGTCTATCCCGAAAGGGAATTATAGATGTAAGCATTGCAATTTTTGTACACAACATCTTGTTTCTTATCCTTTCCGTTTAGGTAGCGTTTTACCTTATGTCAATGATTTTATTACTTGACAGACAAGATTTGTGGTGTACGCCATAATGTGCCCTTGCGGCTTTTTTATTTTGTTAAAACTACTGTATAAGACTTAAGTTTGTCCTTTTTAGAGAACAACTTAGATCTACGGTATTATTACAAGAAAAGGTGCACCACATTTAATCAAATATGATGTACATGACTGCCATGGAGGTAATTCAAACCTTCTGTACCCACTATAGATGTACAAAAACTAGTGTTTTCTTTCTTGCACTTGTTCCTATATTAGCAGTATGATTCTGTGATGTCATTAATTAGCATATTTATATTTATACTCACCTGTCATCACTTCCGTATGTGGACCTGGAGAAGCGCTCACACGTGAAACAGCCATAGTCCCAGCAGGCTCTCAGCTGTTTCCTCTTCCCCATTCATCCATGCAGTAGCATGTAACTTCTTAATTTTTTGCAATAAAGAAGATCTTTCAACGGATGACTGATGCTTTCTGGGCAACTCGGTGACTCAGTGGTTACACTGCAGCCTTGCAGCACTGAGGTCCTTCATTCAATTTCTACCAATGACAATATCTGCAAAGGAGTTTGCATTTTCTCCCCGTGTTTGCGTGGGTTTTGTCGAGCCCCAGGCCCTGGGGTACTCAGGTATCAGGCTCAGAGGGGTTCATGGGGATGTCATGGGTGGCGGTGCCTGAGCCCGTGGCCTGCGTGACACGTCAATAAGGGGTTATGTACAGGGGATAAGAGTTATTGTCATGTGACGCCAACTGTAGTACCTGGTGAGGGATCACCAGCTCCGCCACAGTCCTCCGGAGGGCTAAGGTATCGCGGCAAGGATGGCACGTGGAGCTGGTCCTCCTGGGCAGCGTTCCCGTAAGCAAACAGGTTGAATTCTGCAGCACAAAGACACAGAGGCAAAGTCACTCTCCCGGGTACTTTACTGTAAACAGTCATCAGCATACAAGTCCACAGTTCAGCAACAGTTGTTACAGAAACAGGTAGCTCTAACGGTGGCTGTAAGTGGATGCCAGGTGGTATGGTGGTCTCCGTGGTATGTCTTAGTTGATGAACCCGTGTCCTTTCTTCCCCGCCTAGGATGAGTCTATACCCAATGGCTCCTTGAAGGTAGACTTGGGGCTCCCCTCCCTTGTGGTGAGGAAGCAGGCAGGGTGCCACAGATGGTGAACTGACCGCAGCAGCTGGTTGCCGACTTCAAAGGTAGACTCTGGACTTTTCCTCGGGTCCAGCGTTCCCGGGTTGGACTGTGGAATACCTTGGAGTATGGTCGCTCCATGCTGGGGTTCCCCATTTCTCTCTCAGGCCCAGACTCACGCGTCAGGCACTCTCTCTGAGGATCCCCGCCTAGGATCCCCTTTCATCTTCCCTTTGGATCAGCGTAGAGCTGTCCGGGTAAACCTTCCGCCTTGCTCCACACTCCTCCTCGACTCCTTTCCACTCCTTACTCCTCCTCAGTCTCTGTTCTGACCTCTACTCCCCCTAGAGGTGAATATATCTCCCTCCCAGGAGTAACCTCCCACTTCTGTTCTAATGTGGGAGTGCAGGAATGGGTCCCACCCACCAGCCTAGGATCCACTTGCAGTTGGGGAAAATTACACCACTTTATGAGTGCAATACCCACTGTGACCCTTGACATGTGGGCGCCATACTTTCCTCCGGGCAAACCGTATTTCTCCCACACGTGAAAGACATACTGATAGGATGTTTGTGAGCCTCAATGGGGACAGTGTTGCAAATGTATGTAAAGTGCTATGGAATAATAGCACTATATAAATGAATAAATATTATTATTGGACTTTTCTTAGGTGTATGATGAGTTTCTGCAGACCGAGTATTGTTATGAAAGGTTACTGCAGGAGTCTGAGGTGTATTACGTATAATATTATTTTAATCTTTTTTCTAAGGACTTTCAAAATCATTGTTTTTTATTTATTTCTTTTTTATATATTTTATTTGTTTTTACATTATACCATCAAAATTATTTGCAGTAAGGCCATCTGGTGTCATGTTGAGTATGTGGTGCTGCACCTCAGCCTGGCCAGGTTGCTGGAGCTGAGTGGCAGCGTCATATATACCGTATTTTGTGGATTATAAAATGCACTTGATTACCAGATTATAAAACACACCCCAAATTTAGTGGAAGAAATTAGATTTTTTATTTTTCCAAAAAGTTCTATAATCTGGTGCATCTCAAAAGCAGTGTAGTGTCCCCAACAGGGGGAAGGAAATTGCGTAGAAAAGGGCTGCAGCTCCGAAATTGCTCCAAAAGAAATGGCTGGAAAGGCAGAGTAGGGGCAGATGAAGATATTGGACAGCCATGCTCTCCATCTGTGCATGTGCTGAGTCCACAGCCATTTTCCTTTTGGCTATCATGTAAACTGCTGGGAGATACACTTGGTGACAACCTGCCTGGACATCACCCCCTTCCAGCCTCAGGCCCCCACAGCTTTGCCCCACCATCCCCCACCACCACAACCCAGCCTCCTGTGATCCTGCTCCACTACGACTGTGCCCTGTTTGATGGTAAACTGCCATGCTGCTGTTTGGATAATAAAATGCATTACATTTCCCCTCCCAATTTTGGGGGGGAAATGAGTGTTTTATAAACCAAAAATACGGTAACCTGTGGACCTCTTTACTATGCAGAAAGCTGATATTTAACATCTTTATTTTGGCCTTTTTAGGACCTCAGTACAGGTACAGCAGGCAGTGGCTCCATCGTCTGCTGTTCTTATCTTGTATATTTATAGCAGAGCTACAGGATTTGGGAGAAATGTATAGTAGATGCTGATCCCATCAATAAACCACAAACAGCGCCATTCTCAGCCAAGAGATGACAGAAGTGCCATCACATAGAGCAACAGCGCCTCATTTTACAGATAGATGTCGCCTATTGGTGTGATCCGCATGTACCATTCATTATCATTACGTAATATCCATAGATACGGTATAAATGTACAGGATCAGATTATACCTTTAAATGTAAATTCAAATGTAGTGGAATTAATGTGAATTTGAGTTGCAGATTCTGGGGCACAAAGTTGGAGGAGTTTATTGTACAATATACAGTATGTAAAGAAATTAATTATTTTAGAATATAATTAAATTGCATCCTGCCCCCATTTGTGTCCGGGAAATATAGTAAAAAAATACAATAGGGTGTGGGCGCAAAAAGGCAGTTTTACACAGGTCTTCTTTCAGGCTAGGAACGGCCCTGAATATGAGCATGAATACAAAAAAATCTAATCATTGTAACGACACCTGTAACTGCAATAGAAATAAGCGATTAAAATGTTCTAATCCAGTGTAATCAGTTAAACAGAGTCTATTATAAGAGCGATCTTTGTAAATTAAAGCAACAACAAACAAGTACCAATAACTTACATGGATATGTCGAACCATAAACATTTAGAGTTATAATATACTGGAAATAGTTATCATAAGTGACGATTAGGAAATATCAGGGATTAATGGATTATTTTTGATCACACTGAAGAACAATGGAAGTGTTTTATTTTTCCAAAGTAAAAAAATGGAGTGATCACATCACAGGCTGTTATCTTTAGTTAGTGGCAAGTGCACATATAATTGCTATGGGGGACTGCTATGTCCCCCTTACAGAAAAGAGCACAACTTGTCTGTTTTTACTCAATTGCAATTGCATTAATATTCAGAGCAGTGCTCTGAAACCTGGCGACCGATCTGGGCGATGTGCATACATCGCCCCATGTAACCGACCGCCGGCGACCTGTTAGGCGATGGGAGCCATAGGCTCCATTGTCCTGCATCGCCGCTGGGTTTTCAGACACCCAGCGGCGATGCACCTGTCTGCTCGCCGGCGGGGCTGGAGATGTCGCCCATGTAAATGGGGGTCGGTAACACTGGCGGGCACCAAAAATGTGCGCGCACCCACCAGTTGCCGCCGACATCCCCAGCCCCGTCGCCAGATGTGACGGTACATTTAGTCTTTGGGTACCGTTACACGTCGCAACATTGCATGCAATTTCACAGGCAATTAGCTGGTTGCAGTGAAATCATGGACACATTGTTCTATTATGTGGCTGTGTACAAATGTAACAATGTGTTCATGATTTCCCTGCAACCAGTAAATTGCAAGTGAAATTGCATGCAATGTTACGACGTGTAACGGTACTCTTACACTCTTTGTTATTGAGTGGCAAGAACTTTACAGAGGAACCACATTGTTGGAAGAGGTGGTGAATTGTCCCAAAGGTCATTCATGGGTTGTAGATGGAGAAATAATAAACCAGGCTCCTTTAGATCCCTTTTCTGGGTGGCAAAATCTGACAACAGTTTGATCTTTGC
Source organism: Allobates femoralis (assembly GCA_033576535.1). Taxonomy (NCBI): domain Eukaryota; kingdom Metazoa; phylum Chordata; class Amphibia; order Anura; family Aromobatidae; genus Allobates; species Allobates femoralis. The sequence continues at coordinate 445,418,244 of JARQOC010000004.1, forward strand.
TGTAAAGACTCTCTCTCTATAATCCTATGGTTAATTTGCTATAAACAAGAAAATTCAGACAATAGGATAAAAGGTGTTATACACTACTAAAGTACAATACTGGGCAAGCCTTTTAAACAGGCGTGCAAAAATGTTGCAAAGTAGTAATGCTTTCAAACATGTTAATAGTTTATTTTTGTCAATTAACAAAAATGCAAAGTGAATTAAAAAAAAAATCAAATCAAAGTTTGGTGTGATCACTAGAAATGAACGGACCCATGGATGTATTGGTTCATCGGTTTCAACTGGACATTAATTAATAGTTTGATTTGGTCCTCGAATGTGACCTGAATTTGACCCAGGACCCTGAACCGTAATATAAGGCAATGGAGACCTAAAGTATGTGCAGTAAAATTGTTGTAGTAAGGGCTAGGGGGCCTGCAAAAGGAAGCAAAATGGTTGTAAGAGCATGTCAATTGCCCTGGAAAAAAATGTGGATAAGGCAGTGACTTTAAAGGGGTTATGTCACCATGGCAATTATGGTTATATAAGAAGAAAATAATTAAATAAAAAAATTATGAATGCCTCAAAACGACTGATTTCAGAGTTCCCCAAAGGAGCAGCAATTTTCAAAAAGGCCACTACAGAGCCTGATATCATAGTTCTCCCTACAGAGCCTAAATTTTAACTTCTGTAGTGTATGAATTGGACCAGCAGGGAAGGGGTTACTCAGATACCGGGACGGTGGCTTCGGGGGGGATCACGGCTGGTCAGGTCCCGGTTCCGTGCCCTGGGCACTCAATGGCTGATGGGGATCATGATTGAAGATTATACGTGACGCCACCTGTGGTGTCTGGTAAGTGGCTACCAGCGCTACAGCCAGGTGCTGAGGTGATGGTGTGGTGCAGCAGAGGTAATACAGCTCCCCACAGGCGGAGCTTTTCCTCAGCACGGCGGGGTGGATGAGGGGAGTTGTAGTCCAAGTCTTTGTAGTGCTGCAGAGGCCTTTCGGGCGATGGATTAAATGAAGCCAGAGATCAAATCAGCTCAAACAGTTCTTTTACTGGTACCAGATGATAAAGGTACAAAGACAGTCTGGCCTGGCCACAGATTTTAGGATTCACCACAGAGACCGTCAGAGGTGTCTCTCGATTATCTTTCCCGGTCTCTGTTCACAATGGCTCTCTGCCCACCCACACTGAAGTCTGGTTACTAGTCCCAGGTCTGTTGCCTTAAGTCACTGTTACCTCTTGGCGTCTTGAACCTAGCTGCGGGACAGAGGTAAGACTTCTTGGTGGGTGTTGTGGCTCCCTTAAGAAGGCCCACAACGCGCTGGTCTGCGGTTCGGGATAAACCTGATCAAAACCGCCTCGGTTCCAGTTTACCGATGTGACCTGGACACTCCAGGGGGCTCTGACCAGACCTAGAGTGTCCCCTTCTCGTCCGGGTCACATCTGCCCCCTTAAAGGTGCCCTCTCCTCAGGACAGCAAAGTCCCCTGCATCCATCCGTTCTCTCTCTCTGTCACCGTCTGACAAGGCTGTTTCGCAACTGTCACTCACGTCTCCCACTCACCTAGGGTCCACTCCCCTGGGACCTACTGAAATACAGTCCCCTTAGAAAGGGGGTCTGTGGGTGGGTTTTGTGTACAGACTCTGTAGTTTCACCCCTCCACCTGTGACTACGGAGATACTACACCTTCTTTTTGGGGTGCAGTACCTCCCTGTGGCTTCCCGCCAGAGGGGCGCCACATGTACACTACAGCTGCTGCAGTTAAAAAGCTCATATTTTGATTCGTTATTGGGGTAATAGTTAGCCAGCAAGTTTTCCTAAAGCCAGTCCAGACTTTGGTTACTTCCCCAATGTTGTTGACTGAGTGCTCCATGGGCCTAAAACCTTTATTTTGAAGAAATTATTTTTCAAAGCAGGCAGCCACAGTTGAATGCTACAGCTAGTGATAATGGAATAGGATTTGATTTTGCTTGCTGTCGGTATTGGGCCCATGATCAAGCTCTTCAGTGAGAAAAATTAAGGTTGGCATGTTGTCCTTGTAGCGTAGATGCAGCAGTATGGCAATCCAGTAATCACCACTGATAACAATCCAGTCAACTCAGTGGTCATTTTACAGGCAGTGCAGCATGTATTCACTCATATGTGTCAGACAATGACAAGCTGTCCTCAGGAGGAGGTGTATTATCTATGTCCTCTGTATCCCCCAGCCATGGTTCAATGATTCTCATGAACTGCTTTTTAATGCCACCTTGCTGTAAAGATGGTTCCTCCTCCTCATCTTCCAAAACTATCCCCTTGCTGTTGGTACAAGAACCCACTCTCCAAGTCATGTGTGGACAACTGGTCTTGTAATCATGTGACTGGCCCATTTTCCTCCTCCTCTTCCTCCTGTGCCAGCACCTTATCCATCCCTACCTGAAGTCTTTATTCAAGAAGGCATACAAATGGGATAGTAACTGCCCATGTACATGGAGTACTCAAAGCAGTGTAAGACAACACCCACGTCCTGAATGGAGGCCTATTTGTTGGTCCTGTAGTGGTGTTGTTCTGCAGAGTGACTCCCCCATATGTGCTGCAGCTGAAACTACACTATTGCCTACTGCTGCTCACACAGTCTCTCCAGCATATGCAATAGGGAGTTCCACCTTGTTAGTACAAATGAGGCAGTGACCGGGAATTGAGAAGTTATGCTGCAGAGCAGATAGACAAGCGTTGGCAGGGTGAGACCTCCAAAAGCACTGTTATTTGCCATGAATTGGAATAATTCATTGCTGTGTGAATGCTATGTATTGGATTTTCCCTGTTGCTAGGCAGCAGTCCTGTCTTTGTTAGTCTGTTTTTACTTCCTCTTGTTATCTATGATGTTATCCTTGCTCCTCCCTTTTTCCCCATTATAATTATACTGTATCCATCTTTGGATCCACGTGTTATGTTGCTCTTTCTGAATTACTCTTCTACCTACTACATTGTACTTCAATACAAGATTTCAGTGAAATTCATCTCTAGTTCTTCTGGACTCTTATTACAAGTCAGTGTGGTCGAGTTTAAAACTATCTGAGGATGCTTGCATGTGAGTACAGCTGTGAATACGATTATAAGAGGGATTGATATTCAGGCACATAATACTTAAAGTGGATTAAATAGTCAGAATAAGCATGCACAGACGACTTGCACTTTATGCAGCAGCTCTGATGTCTTTGGGTACATTTTTAGAAACCTTTACACTACCAAATTTAGCACACGCACCAAGCAAAAGCTGTATGTCAAAGTGGCTAGTCCTATGGCTGCTATGAGATTTCACCCATTATTGCACACTAGTGGCACTAACCACTTATCACTCTGTTTTTCGACCCTCTTCCACAGCTCCTGCATGTTGTGGAATTTTCCCCCTAACAGACAAATGTCAGAACAGCCACCTGTCATTTCCCCTGCCTGTGGTGAAGTTGGTCGTGCAGGTGGTACGTTGACTGGTTGAAGAGGAAGTGGAGGAAGAAGAGTAGGAGGAGGAGGCAATACAGAGAATTGTCCAGCTAAACTCGATGGTGGTAAGATATGCACCAAAGTGATTTATGCCACAGGTCCTGCAGCCACTACATGCACCCCTACAGAGCCTATGGCAGGCCATAGAGTAAGAATTTTTTTTTTTTTTAAAGGCCCCTACAGAGTCTGTTTCACAGTTGACTCATAGAGCACAAAAACCTTTTAAAAATAAAATAGAATAAAAATAAACACAAGGATTAAACAAGGAGGTGGGAGGCCCAAGTGATGGGGGAGGTGGAGGTGGACATGGTGATGGAGTGGGAAGAGACGGAAGAGGTAGCAACACTTTTATTTGGGGGGGGAGAGGCACGAAACCCTAAAACATATGGAGTGGCAAATAGAGTGTACCAATGGCTGGATGTGGCTGGTATAGTTGTCTAGTCAGCCAAAGGTATGTTCAAGTCCTGTATGATGCTTGTATTCATGCATTTTACTGTCCTGCTCCAGTGACAAATGTAATGATGGTACATTTTCCTATTAGCATGGATCAAGCAGGGTGACCTCTGAGTAATCCTCACTGGTAACTATCCTTGCAACTCAGCAATAACTGCAAAGGAGCAGCAGCAGCACATTGCCACCCTGTTGTGAAGACGGTCTCTCCACCTCATCCTTGTCTTCCTCATCATCCTTCAAAACTATACCCTGGCTGGACACTTGTATACCTGGCTGCTGTTGGTATAGGAATCCACCCTCTGAACCCTGTGTAGGTGACAGGCCAGATAATGGTGGGAATGTTCACTGTTACTGCTTCTCCTTTTCCTCCTGTGCCACCACCTCATCCATCATCCCTTCCAGAGTTTTTAAGCAGGCATTCAACGGTATCGTAACACTGATGATGGCATCATCAGCAGTGGTAATGTTGGTGGAGTATTAGAAGCAGTGTAACATGTCATACAGGTCCCACATGGAGGTGAACTTGTTGGTAGTGAGGTGCTGATGTTCCGCAGAGAGACTCACTCATGCGTGCTGCACCTGAAACTCCACTATTGCCTGCTGCTGATCACAAAGTCTCTCCCGCATATGGAAGGTTAAGCTCCACTTAGTTGGAATGTCGCACAAAAGGCAGTGAGCGGGAAGCCCAAATTGATGCTGGAATGCAGACAAGCAAGAAGCTGAGTTCATCAAATTGGCTATACCCTGAGCTGCTTTGAGATTTTGCCCATTGTCACACACCTCCAGGCCAGGCTTGAGGTCTACCAGCAACGATCACTCATCTGTCTGTTATGTGATCGCCGTCCATAGTTCCTGTGGGATTTTTCTCTCAGACATGAATTATAGAACAGCCTGCTGTCATTTCTCCATGGATTTGCTGAAATTGGTGGTGCAGGTCTTACTCTGTCCAGATGAGGAGGCAGTAAAGGAAATGAAATAGGAGGAGGAAGCAACATGGAAAGAGAAATGTTCAGCAATCTGCGGTGTTAGCAGAACATACTGTGAGGTAACGCTGGGATTGCAAGACAAACGGCCGTGAGCCCAGTATCAGTTTATACAGTACCCGGATTTATTCATGAGGCACAGTAGTGGCACAATTTGCCGGGTTCCGGGACGCAGCCGGGTACCATGCATACATCCCCCGGACAGTAACACGGTCTCTTCAGGTTAGGAGTTCTCTCCGATCTAGGTCACCCTGGGCTCCCGGGCTAGGCCATGCTGTAACAGCACACAGCCTCTCACGCCCTGGACCTGACCACTCAGCAGTCCCTTCTGCCTCAACTCAGGCCGAAGCTCTCCAGATGGGACCCCGCTCCGTCTCCTAACCTAGCTTTTAACCCCGTGTCTCCCTCCGGGGAAAACCTACAAGACCCGGACTGGAGTGGAGCGTCCCTCTATCCTATATTCCATACCAGGTTCAATACGTGACAGTGCACATTCTGGGGACACATAGCGCCCCTCGCATATGATCCCCCTCACTGTCTCACAATATGCAATAATGCCTTCCGTCTCTTTCCCAGCAGCCACTACATTTACCTATTGGGCAGTTAGGGAGATATAAAATCCCTGCCTGTGCTTACTGGTCCACATATTGGTGGTTATGTGGACCTTGCCACTCATGGCATTCCGCAGTGCACACTGGTCTTGGTCTGCAACATGTGTGTGCAGGACAGGGATGGCTCGCCTGAAAAAGTAGTGTCGACTGGCAACAGCAACCAACTTCAATTTTCTAAAACTGTCAGTCTCCACCAGCCAAAATGACAACATGTCAAATGCCAGGAATTTTACTCCACTGCAACTTGTGCTTGGAATTCATGCAGGTGAGGCTCATATTGAGAACATTTATGCCTCACTTCAGGCTATTACAGCACAATGTACAAATCACCAATTACCAAGCACATTGATTGAAGAAATGTCATGCCAGGGAGCCCCTTATAGCTGGCTTTGATGTGCACATTTCCTCAGCACAGTGGGAAGTACCAGCTTACCTACTGGCCAGAACAAAGAGACAGGAAGCGCTCCCATAGAGGAGACCCGGTGAGCTATTAGAAGTATTTAGGGGTGTGTGCAGTGGGACTCTCACCTGTGGCGGTTGTGCCGCCTCCCCATAACCTCAGTGAGAGCTTCCACAGGGTTCTTCTGATGCCCGTACTGATCGATGCTGCTCCTCCGCTTCCGCATCACGTGGGGTGCAATCCAGTGATCCGCATGTCACAGGGCTACCGTACTACGCCACCGCAGGTCCTGCGGCTCCACACTGATCTCTGTTAGGGATTCTAAACAAACCGCAGCTCCAGCAACGACACACCCAGAAGGGTGAGAATGAGTTTACAATAAGGAAAGGGTTACTCAATAGGAGCGCAGATTGACATAGGAGATGGGTGGAAATGATCTAAAACATCTTTATTACCCCAACGCGTTTCCACAATGGAACGTTGTCTTCTTCAGCTGGATTTCCACCTTTCTGCAATTTCTATGTCTAGCCAGGTACAGCTAAGCAGCTGGGGGCTGGAATCCGCAGCGCAGGGATGCCCAAGCTTTCTGGGCACCCCCCGCTGCAAATTGCAGCCCGTAGCCGCCCCAGAAGATGGCGCATTCATTGAAGCGCCATCTTCTGGCGCTGAACCCCGCTCTTCCAGTGGCCCTGGTGGCGGTGGCACGCTGGGTAATAAAGAGGTTAGGGCCAGCTTTGTATTATCAGCTGGCCCTAAGCCAGAAATTTATGGCGGTCACGCCAATTTTAGACATGACCGGCATGAATTTCTATTAAATTGTTTTAAAAAAAACACAACACAGAGAAAATTTTTTATTAGAAATAAAAAAAAAAGCCATTAGGGACTCCATCTTTAATTAAAAAAATCCTCTTCCGTCCGACGCAGTCCAAAACGCGATGTCCTCTCTGCTACATCCCCTGTGCATAGATATAGATGTCTATGCACAGGGAATGAGCAGACTGAGAACAATCTCAGCTCTGCTACATCAGGCAGCAGGCAGGCTCTAGGACCCTGGAGCTGCGGCAGCCAGCACACAGAGCAGACAGGACTCTTATCTGTGCGAGTTTCCCAGAGATTACTTGCAAAGTAAACGAGTCCAATGCAAATCAATGGCAAAACTAGGATTGCTTCAGGCTGAAGCTTCCGAGACACATCTGTGATTTGTAAATCGCACACTACTCGCTATTACTCGCTTCCCCATTCATTAACATTGGACTCGCTAGACTCGCAACGAGTAGCGAGTCCCGGGCTCGGACTCGCTAGAGTCAAGCGATTCCGAGTAATTTAGGATTCGCCCATCACTAGACAACAACACTCTACCCCGCATACCAGGTCAACGACTCACCCTCTTATCCTTCAAAGACCGAGTTGCCTAGAGATCCGCAGCAAGAAACTGCTTACTTTCCAATCTGTGACCCCTATAACCATCAAAAGCCTGTCAAAGCCATGCTAGAGTCCAGTACTCACACTGAGAGCCCTTCTCTCAACTGCCTACCGCTTTCTGAAAGTATTAGTGTTCTCCCCACGCAGCGCAATCTCAATACGCTGACGGATGTCAAACAACGCACATTTACTTCCCAAGCATCACCCTGTAACGAACTTCCTATTAAACGATGACCCTCGCCTGTTGAAAACAGCATCCATGGTCCTCTCGGGTTCAAGACACCCATCGCAGTTCATGACAGGATACTGCTGAGACAGCTTGCCACTGAGGGTATTGACAGGGACACTATGTCACCATTTCAGAGACAACACAGGCGGGAGACTGGGAAGAAGACCCTCAGACCATGTCTTCAAGGTGCCAGCACGGAAGCTGTGGTCCCATCACCCTGGACACTCTTCAAGCTGGTCAGCCATTATGCCTGTGGATGTCCGGTCCAAGTACATCGCCTGGTGACTCCTTCGATCAGCAGTTACATGAACTGGACTTGTTGCTTAACTTTGTCACGGCGGGGAGTGCACCTCCTCCCACCCCTGATGCACCAGGACATAGAACTGTCAGTGTCCAATCGAACTTTGAACTTTTCCTTCGGACTAGGACTTCTACTGTTGAGTTGGTGGAAGAGTTGGCACATTCCCAAATCTGAAGATGTTTCTTTTTTCCTGTTGGACTCATTTTTGTTTTTATTTTTTTTTATTCAAGGACTGCATTTCACTGCAAGCATGGACTTGAGTACTGCATTAGCGTTTGCATTTGGTGTTTTTCTGTCCTCTTTTGCAGGTTCATGATATCAAGGGACAGAGTCGACTCCTTACATAACAGAACTTGTGAAATCGGACGATTTCAGACGGGGAGTGTTGTGCCCCATGAATGGGAACAACCTGTTGTATATATTTCTCTGCATTGTATATATTACTCCAATCAGTAATTCCTTGTTGTTACCGGGTAGATTAGACTGTACTAAGTTTGTCCCTAAGTTGCTCCCTTAGTTGTGTCTGTACAGGAAGTCCCCCCTTCTTCCCCAGTTAGTCTGCAGAAGCCATTGCTCAAGACAAATGTGTACACCCCTGTACAGATTAATCCTTTTTACCTATCGTTATTGTGACTAATACAAGATTTGGAAGAAAACTACAGTGTTGTCCTGTCTTACTACAGCTGCAGTAGTGATCGAGTTGAAACTGTCTGTTGCCCCTAATGGGGTAAGTACCGAGCATACATTTATCTAAGGGACTGGTAATTAGAGCGCTTAGATTACAGCCATCAGATGGGGACAGAACAGTAAAAAGGATTAGCCGTGATTGGGATAGTATACAGCTCACAATCAGTAAAAGAACCTGTTACCAGGAGCAGTATACTGCATGCAATCCAGAGACAAGATTGCCTAAATAAGACTGATAACAAGCATAACTTGTTATCTGTTACAGCAGACTACATGAGCCTGCAAACAGAAATAAGCTCAGTGAGAGGATAACTCCGTCACTAAAGGGGGAGTCACATGCGTCAATGTCGTCAGTGAGATGATTGCTGATGACATTGACGGCTGATTGCTGGTGAGCTGTCACACAGACAGACTCACCAGCGATCAATTGACCAGAAACATCGTGGAAACGATTTAAATATTGTTTCCATGATGTCTTGCTCCCGCTGCCAGCCTGCTGGAAGTGGGAGCAGGCTGGTCTCCAAGGTAAACTGCGGGTATTTAGGCAGCGCGCGCTGCCTAGATACCCGACGTGTACCTTAGTTACCAGCCTCCTCCGCTCACCGGCTGGTAACTAAGGTACACGTCGGGTATCTAGGCAGCGCGCGCTGCCTAGATACCCGCAGTTTACCTTGGATACCAGCTCCCAGCGCTTGTGAGAGGCGCTGGGAGCTGGAATATCGCTACTCCCGGTGTCACACGCAGCGATGCTGCGTGTCCACCGGGCGACAATCGCCAGGTTTTAGAGCAGGTTCTAAAACCTGGCGATCATCAACCAGCGATTTATCGCTGGTTGATTCAGTATGTCACACGCGTCAATATCGCTGCAACGTCACGTGCAGCCGATATCGTGCAGGCGATATTGACGCGTGTGACTCCCCCTTAAGAACGTATACAGGTTATAAATCCTGCCTGAGAAGTTATCCTCTATAAACTATTGTCAGGCTGCAGTGAATAGACTTGCAATACAGCCTGCATAGATTCTATAAGCACAGAACCGATACTTTTGTAATCGGTCTCCCTGACAACCAGGAGCAGAAAGCCCCCACCCTTGCAATCCTGTGCACAATTCTTGAGATGTAAAGCTCTCATTCACTGCCCATCCTGAAACCACAAGGGGAAATGATGGACTCTCAGTCTACTCATAGTGAAAGACCTAAACGTTTAACCAAACCAACATGGAGAGATAGAGAACTTAGAAACAGCCAGAAGTGAACTGCTTATCCACATAACACTTCTTTGACAAAGAGTGATAAAACAAGTCACTGTGTTATCAGTGCCAGGTGCTCATGACCTACCACCAGAGGGAGCCCTAGAACAACTGTACTCCGCATACCAGTCCTACAAGGACACTTGCAAAAAATACATCTTTACCCTGCTGAAAGTAAATACGCCCGAGTCTCTAAAGGAACTCCAGGACTTCCAACAGCTCGATGCCGAATGAGACTGCACCGTGCACGACATCGTGAACCAGACCGAAGCAAAAATAGCACAAATGTCAGAAGTGGCATCTCACAAATCCAGGTCTGTTAAGAGCTCAAGGCACTCACTCAAATCGGGCTCATCAAGGTACTCAACCCTCAGCTTATAAAGGCATGTGCTGAAGCAGAAACAACAAAAGTACTAGCTGTCTTCGCCCAGAAGAAAGCAGGCATGGAAGCCTAGTCTGCACGAAAGAAGGCAGAGGTGGAAGCCGAGTCTGCGCGAAAGAAGGTGGAGGTGGAAGCAGAGTCTGCGCGAAAGAAGGCGGAGGAGGAAGCCCTACAGAAGGAATGTGAACATGCGGCAGCCATGGCCAGGCTAAAGGTCTTTGAGCAAGCTCTAAGTGGAAGCCAAGAAGGCAGCGTCAGTTTGTATGAACTCGACATGAAAGATCCCCTAAAGCGCTCGAGAGACTACGTGCTGAGCCAAGCCAGCGAACCACCGATCGACACCAACATTCCCATCAGCAGCAACACTTCTCCAGGGCATCAAGACGCCAATCCACCTGCAGCTTCCAACTTCCCAGGTCAGTCCAATGTGCCTCAGACATTCAAATCTGAACCACCTTCACACTTCAGTGCACAGCAAAACCCTGTACCTCAGCAACCTCCGTATGCCAATGTCCACATGCAACCCAACATATCGGTAAGGCACTACACTACTGACAACTGTGTAGTTCCGGACCCGCATACAACAACTGTACACACCAAACCGGTCGCTAGCCTAAACGCCTATGCCACTCCGTACCTTCTGACGTTCCTGAGTCAAGAAGCTACAGCCGACGCTGACAGCATCGCTCAGCCAGCAAGTGTGCCCCCAAGGTCAGAAAGAGCAGACATGTCCGACTTTGCGAGGTACATGATTCGCCGAAAACTCACCAACACCGGTCTCACAAGGTTCGACAACCAACCCGAAAACTACAGAGGGTGGAAGTGTACCTTCAAAACCGCAATCAGTGACCTCGGCATTACCGCTGCTGAAGAGCTGTATCTGCTACTCAGGTGGCTAGGCCCACAGTCTACGGAGAGAATCAAGAAGCTCAAATCCGTTTACATCACCGACCCAATAACTGGTCTCGCAACCGCATTGGGACAGACTAGAGAAAGGGTTTGGCAGTCCTGAAGCTATCGAAGATGCTCTACTCAAACAACTATATGACTTTCCCAAAATATCCGGCAAGGATGCTTCAAGGTACCAGGAACTCAGCGACCTGCTGTCCGAGCTCCAGCTGGCTAAGACAGACACACATCTACCTGGCCTCAGCTACCTGGACACCGCTCGTGGGGTGAAACCTATTGTCACCAAGTTGCCTTACAACGTCCAAGAAAAATTGACCACACGAGGGTAAAACTACAAGAGACAATACCAAGTCTCCTTCCCTCCATTCTCCTTCTTTTGCAACTTCATCAAGGAGATTGCAGAGTACAAAAACGACCCCAGCTTCTGTTATGAAGAACCCAGTGGCCCTGCGTCATCTCCCAAGTATGAGAGTTCACACTCTCACGACAAAAACCGCAGCGGTCCGATGTCTTACAACGTCCAAGAAAAATTGACCACACGAGGGTCAAACTACAAGAGACAATACGAAGTCTCCTTCCCTCCATTCTCCTTCTTTTGCAACTTCATCAAGGAGATTGCAGAGTACAAAAACGACCCCAGCTTCTGTTATGAAGAACCCAGTGGCCCTGCGTCATCTCCCAAGTACGAGAGTTCACACCCTCACGACAAAAACCACAGCGGTCTGGTGTCTGCAAAAAAGACTGAAGTTCTGCCTTCACCGACATCAGCGCCAGACAAAGCCAGTGAAGGCGAGAAAATAGAAGACCTGAACCGCCAGTGTCCTATCCACAAACTGCCGCATCCCCTGAAGAAGTGTATCGGCTTCAGGAAGAAACCACTTCAAGAATGAAAGGAACTCTTAAAGAAGTTTGGAGTATGCTTCAGGTGCTGTGCTTCCACCGAACACATTGCTAAGGACTGTGTCATCACCATCAAGTGTATAGACTGCGGGAGCGAAGACCTCGTACAAGCGCTCCATCCATCACAATCTGACTCAGCGTCTACGCCTTCTCCCACCACAGGCAATGGCGGGGAGAGCACAGACAAGGCAACTAACCATCTTGCGGTATCTTCATCCTGCACCAAGGTTTGCGAAGAAGGTCTTCGCGACAAGTCCTGCACGAAGATTTGCCTGGAAAAGGTGTATCCCAAAGGTCATTCAGAGAAGGCAGTCAAGGTGTACGCCAGCCTGGATGACCAAAGCAACAAATCTCTGGCCAGGTCAGAACTCTTTGATTTGCTTGACTTAAGGGGAAACACCTATTCCTACACCTTGGGCACCTGCAGCGGCGTGACAGAAGCCACTGGAAGAAGGGCCAGTGGCCTCATAATAACTTCTCTGTCAAGCTCCAAGGAGATACCGCTTCCAACACTCACAGAGTGCAACCAAATACCCTTCAACAGGGAAGAAATCCCAACACCAGAAGCGGCTCTTCAGTTTCCTCACCTCAAAGACATAGCCAGCGAGATACCGGCCCTTGACAACAAGGCAGACATCTTAATTTTCCTCGGCAGAGACGTCATACGACTGCACAAGGCACATCTTCAAATCTTTGGTTAACTGGATGAACCATACACTCAGCGCCTCGAGCTAGGCTGGGTCATCATCGGTGATGTCTGTAGCGACCAGACAAAGAAACCAAGCAACCTCACTTCTTACAAGACCGTCATCACATCAGATGACCACGACGTGTCTCTTCTGCCATACCCACATCACTCCTGGGTAAGGGAGAAGCCAAACGACACTAGGTGGAAAGAACAACCACCTGATAACCCAAACCTGTTTTATCTTCAAGATGACAACCTTGAGTCAACAATAGGGATGGGCGAATCTACTCGCTAGGACTCGTTACTCGGCGAGTAGTAAGGGACTCGCAGGACTCGGTACTCTGCGAGTTTCCCAGCGTTTATTTGCACGAGTCCAATGCAAATCAATGGCAAACGCTGACAAAACTAGGATTGCCATTGTCTTGCATTAGACTCGGCTACTGTGCCAGTGATAGCAGGGAAACTCACAAAGTAACTGCTGTTACTTTGTGAGCCGAGTCCAGCTGTCTTCTCTGTGCAGGCTGCCGCAGCTCCAGGGTCCTAGAGCCCGCCTGCTCACAGAGATGATGTAGCAGTGCTGAGATTGTTCTCAGTCTGCTCATTCCCTGTGCATAGACATCTATATCTATGCACAGGGGATGTAGCAGAGAGGACATCGCGTTTTGGACTGCGTCGGACAGAAGAGGATTTTTTTAATTAAAGATGGAGTCCCTAATGGCTTTTTTTTTATTTCAAATGAAAATTTTTCTCTATGTTGTGTTTTTTTAACCCTTTATTGGAGATTCTTAGTGGCTGGGTCCAACGTGGCCTGACATTAAGAATCTCGGGCTTCATACCAGCTTGTATAACAAAGCTGGTATTAACCCCTTTATTACCCAGCGTGCCACCGCCACCAGGGCCGCTGGAAGAGAGGGGTTCAGCACCAGAGGATGGCGCTTCAATGAATGCGCCATCTTCTGGGGCGGCTGCGGGCTGCAATTTGCAGTGGGGGGTGCCCAGAAAGCTTGGGCATCCCTGCGCTGCGGATTCCAGCCCCCAGCTGCTTAGCTGTACCTGGCTAGACATAGAAATTGCGCGGAGCCCCACGCATTTTTTTTTTATTATTTCATGAAATTCATGAAATAATTTAAAAAAAGGGCTCCCCTATATTCTTGTGTCTGGCCAGGTACAAATAGGCACCTGGGGGTTGGGGGCAGCACCGTCGCTGCCTGCTGGATCCGGCTGGTTCCAGAAATACGGCGAAGCCCACGTGAATTTTTTTTCTGACAAATCCATAAAACAATGTAAATAAAAGGTACTGCATCTTTATTAACCCCTGGGCCATGGGTTAATAAAGATGCAGTCCCTTTTTTAGGATTGTTTTATTGATTTTTCAGAAAAAAAATTACATGGACTTCGCCGTATTTCTGGAACCAGCCGGATCCAGCAGGCAGCGACGGGCTGCCCCCAACCCCCAGGTGCCTATTTGTACCTGGCCAGACACAAGAATATAGGGGAGCCCTTTTTTTTTATTATTTCATGAATTTCATGAAATAATTTTAAAAAAATGCGTGGGGCTCCGCGCAATTTCTATGTCTAGCCAGGTACAGCTAAGCAGCTGGGGGCTGGAATCCGCAGTGCAGGGATGCCCAAGCTTTCTGGGCACCCCCCGCTGCAAATTGCAGCCCGTAGCCGCCCCAGAAGATGGCGCATTCATTGAAGCGCCATCTTCTGGCGCTGAACCCTGCTCTTCCAGTGGCCCTGGTGGCGGTGGCACGCTGGGTAATAAAGAGGTTAGGGCCAGCTTTGTATTATCAGCTGGCCCTAAGCCAGAAATTTATGGCGGTCACGCCAATTTTTAGACATGACCGCCATGAATTTCTATTAAATTGTTTTAAAAAAAACACAACACAGAGAAAATTTTTTATTAAAAATAAAAAAAAAGGCCATTAGGAACTCCATCTTTAATTAAAAAAATCCTCTTCCGTCCGACGCAGTCCAAAACGCGATGTCCTCTCTGCTACATCCCCTGTGCATAGATATAGATGTCTATGCACAGGGAATGAGCAGACTGAGAACAATCTCAGCTCTGCTACATCAGGCAGCAGGCGGGCTCTAGGACCCTGGAGCTGCAGCAGCCAGCACACAGAGCAGACAGGACTCTTATCTGTGCGAGTTTCCCAGAGATTACTTGCAAAGTAAACGAGTCCAATGCAAATCAATGGCAAAACTAGGATTGCTTCAGGCTGAAGCTTCCGAGACACATCTGTGATTTGTAAATCGCACACTACTCGCTATTACTCGCTTCCTCATTCATTAACATTGGACTCGCTAGACTCGCAACGAGTAGCGAGTCCCGGGCTCGGACTCGCTAGAGTCAAGCAATTCCGAGTAATTTAGGATTCGCCCATCACTAGACAACAACACTCTACCCCGCATACCAGGTCAACGACTCACCCTCTTTTCCTGCAAAGACCGAGTTGCCTAGGGATCCGCAGCAAGAAACTGCTTACTTTCCAATCTGTGACCCCTATAACCATCACAAGCCTGTCAAAGCCATGCTAGAGTCCAGTACTGAGAGCCCTTCTCTCAACTGCCTACCGCTTTCTGAAAGTATTAGTGTTCTCCCCACGCAGCGCAGTCTCAATACGCTGACGGATGTCAAACAACGCACATTTACTTCCCAAGCATCACCCTGTAACGAACTTCCTATTAAACGAGGACCCTCGCCTGTTGAAAACAGCATCCATGGTCCTCTCGGGTTCAAGACACCCATCGCAGTTCATGACAGGATACTGCTGAGACAGCTTGCCACTGAGGGTATTGACAGGGACACTATGTCACCATTTCAGAGACAACACAGGCGGGAGACTGGGAAGAAGACCCTCAGACCATGTCTTCAAGGTGCCAGCACGGAAGCTGTGGTCCCATCACCCTGGACACTCTTCAAGCTGGTCAGCCATTGTGCCTGTGGATGTCCGGTCCAAGTACATCGCCTGGTGACTCCTTCGATCAGCAGTTACATGAACTGGACTTGTTGCTTAACTTTGTCACGGCGGGAGTGCACCTCCTCCCACCCCTGATGCACCAGGACATAGAACTGTCAGTGTCCAATCGAACTTTGAACTTTTCCTTCGGACTAGGACTTCTACTGTTGTGTTGGTGGAAGAGTTGGCACATTCCCAAATCTGAAGATGTTTCTTTTTTCCTGTTGGACTCATTTTTGTTTTTATTTTTTTTTATTCAAGGACTGCATTTCACTGCAAGCATGGACTTGAGTACTGCATTAGTGTTTGCATTTGGTGTTTTTCTCTCCGCTTTTGCAGGTTCATGATATCAAGGGACAGAGTCGACTCCTTACATAACACAGAACTTGTGAAATCGGACGATTTCAGACGGGGAGTGTTGTGCCCCATGAATGGGAACAACCTGTTGTATATATTTCTCTGCATTGTATATATTACTCCAATCAGTAATTCCTTGTTGTTACCGGGTAGATTAGACTGTACTAAGTTTGCCCCTAATTTGCTCCCTTAGTTGTGTCTGTACAGGAAGTCCCCCCTTCTTCCCCAGTTAGTCTGCAGAAGCCATTGCTCAAGACAAATGTGTACACCCCTGTACAGATTAATCCTTTTTACCTATCGTTATTGTGACTAATACAAGATTTGGAAGAAAACTACAGTGTTCTCCTGTCTTACTACAGCTGCAGTAGTGATCGAGTTGAAACTGTCTGTTGCCCCTGATGGGGTAAGTACCGAGCATACAATTATCTAAGGGACTGGTAATTAGAGTGCTTAGATTACAGCCATCAGATGGGGACAGAACACTGTGGGGCTAGGACCGCATCATCCCCCACATTATCTTCCACCTACTTCTCACCCCTGCCCTCCTTGCCGGTCCGCATACTACCAAAACTCACAGCAATTGGCACCTATGTTTCATCATACTCAAAGGTGTGATGCGGTAGTCTGCCGCTAACTGTGTGCAGCTAGCCCTACAATGTACTCGTCCTCCAACATAAGAAGTGGTTGTGCATCAGTGCACTCAGTCTCTTTCACATCTGGAGCAGAGCCAAGTGGATGGGCCACAGAACCTCAGCCAACGGGATTATTAAAACGCAGAAAAGACTGCTGCATGAGTTGTGGATCCCACTGCTTGGCTGATTTGCAAGAGGGTGTGGTGGAAGAAAAATGCCCATGGTCCTAAGGGTAGAAAGTTTTACTTTAAGCATTAGAATGGGTGGAAGACAATGTTGAAGGACATAGAGGCACTGTCTGCCATTCAATCTAAAACTGACTAAATCTGTTCTAGCCTCATCATTCATCCATTGGTACTCAGGCCAACAATGATGCATAACTGTCACGATGGTCTCTCTTACCTGGGAAACTTGTGACTGGTTATGGACCTCTGTCTCATTCCTTTATTTAGACTCAATTTTAAACGTATTTCTTTTGGCAGTTCAGGAGTTAATGTCAGTTTTCTTCTGCTAGTAGACTCCTTAGTTTCCTTACCATTTGTGGATACTTTTGATTACTCCCATCCCCTTTATATGGTCACATGGTTTCAGCATGCTTTGCCGGAGATTGAACATTTCTAGGTAAACTTCCTGAGGAAGAGGAAGATCTCTGGAGAATTGACTACTTTCAAGTTGTCTTCTGCCAAGGAGCTAGGCAGCAAGTGTGAAGCTGCCTTGTTGTTCCCCTGTCTGTCTCCGCTTCCCTCTTGTTGTATTATTGTAGTGGTTGGGACTAGTTCTCCCACTGGCCATTTCCTATTGAGGGCTAACATCAGGGCCAGCAAGTGCCCAGGTATCCTGGTCAGCGACAAATTGACAGAACTCGTATAGGGACAGTAGGGAGATTAGGGCACAGCCGCAGGTGAGTGCAATAGGTAACCTCTTCTCCATTCCCTATGAGCAGGGCCCTCCACTGTATTTGTCCCCATGCCATGGTGTCTCAAAGTCTGTTGTTTGAAGTAGTGCGCTGGACAACATTGGTCTGAGCACCACTGTCACGCACAGTAGCCAGACACTCCCCTTAGTCTAGCATGACAATAACGTTCTGTGGCTTGCATGCATCAGAGGAAAGTGTTTCATTTGGGCATGTGAAAGGTATAGATCGACCATGTCCTCTCCTTGCGGCAACTACACCACCAACAACAGCAGCACCACAGCCAGGTCCATGTCCCCTACTTGATGTCCGCCTCAGGCTTCTCCCTTCCCCCCCCAAATAATTCCATTTGGAGAAGAGTCTGTATTACGGCTGTATGCATCAGGCTGGATTAGACCAGTATGTTTCAGGCTGTATTAATGCAGCATGCACCAGGCGGTATTAGCCCAGTATGCACCAGTCTACATTAAAGCTGTTTGCACCAGGATGGATTAGAGCAATCTGCACCAGGCTGTATTAGAGCTGTTTGCACCAACAGGTATTAGAGCTATACTAGAGCTAAACTAGGACTGTTTGAATCAGGCTATACTAGCGCTGTTTTCACCAGGTAGTATAAAAACAGTGTGTACCAGGCTGGATTAGAGCACTTTGCACTGCTCCAGTAATAGAATGCAAGATGGCCACACAGCCCATTATCCGGTTGGGTCATGTGGTGCGCCAGCCAATCACAATGCTTGGCATGGCTGTGATGGCTCTGGAAGTGCCCACAACCTAAAAGTTTATTGACTGGCTGTGCTGCAGCCTTTCAACTTGCTTTATTCGGCTGTCAAGCCCAAACAGTAACATTGACTTCTGGTTGGAAATCCGTGGTCGGAGTTCAGCGCTGGACACTAGGTGCCCGGTATGTGCCTAATCTTCAGGTTCACTCATTTCTAATAATCACCCTTTTCCTTCAAAACAACATTACGGTAATTCTTTTTACATTTTTACACTTGCCCACAATGTTTGAAAGAAATTGCCTTGGAGGTTGTTCTAATTTCCATGAAAACTAACCACAGATCTTCTGTGAAAGTAGACTTGTGCAAATCCTTCTGACTCTTCATGTAATCCCAAATAGACTCTATGACGTTGATGTCAGAGCTCTGTGGGGGACATAAGATCACTTGTTCTTTCTGCTAGTAAGTTAATGATGACATTGACTGTATGTTTTGGGTCATTATTCTACTGCAAAATAAATTTGAAGCCAATTAAATGACTCTCTCATGGTGTAAAATAATGAATAGCTATCCATCTATATTTAGCAGCATTGATGACACAAAATGACCAAATCCATTTTCTGAAATGCAGTCACAAACTTGAAAGGAACCTTCACACTTCTTCACTGTTGCCTACATACACTCATTAATGTACTGTTCTCCTGCTCTCCAGTAAGCAAACTGACTACTATTACTTCCAAATATTTCACATTTTAAATCGTCTGTCCAGAGCACCTGCTGCCATTTTTCTGCAGCTCATTCCTATGCTTTTATGTGTAGTTTAGTCTCTTGGTCTGTTTTCTATGTCAAAAGATTTGTTTTTGGATCACACTTCTTCCATGAAGATTACCTATGGACAGACGTCTCCAAACAGTAGATAGGTGTATCTGGTTCCCAATTGTTGCTGCCACATGTGGCAGTGAATGGGTGCACACGGTCATGCGCAGCACCGTGCGCTCCCATTATAAAGATAGGGGCTTGCGGTGCTGCGGTCACATTGCGGATCCCCTCCGCAGAACGCTGCGGAGGGGAACGCAAATGTGAAGGTAGCCATAGAAATCTAAGTAAAATGAGTATTCTCCAAATTATTGTTACATACCGCCGCAGTAAAAACTTAGGCGATTTTTTTGGTGCAGAAAAGATAACAAAGTCAAAAAACTACTACATGGCTTACAATTAAACCTCCTAAAGGGAATTTAAAATGCCAAAATTGTCATTGGTGTAAATTTTATAAAACAGGCAATACCTTATTGGTAAAAAATTAAAAATTGGTGATAAAATACAACCGGTACAGTGATATGGTAATTGCAGAACAAAATGGTTAGTTTATATTCTGTACTGCCCTTGCAATACGTTTTATATCAGCATAACAATTCGCCCCCTGTTTTAATAGGGCATTTCAACTCGATTAGTTGGGGGAAAGGCTCATCTGCTTTATACTTATCGATTGCATCCAATACCAGAGGTTATCACTTTTTCAGTTTAAAATAAAAAATAAGAAGTACGGTAATAAAATCTTGTGAAAAATCTTGGAAAAATCTGAAGAAAGCTAATCCCTGGGCTATGACATGTGTCCATTGGGCCCCGCGAGAGGGTCCGGTCCCTTGTAATCGTTGCTGTGATCTTAAACGCGAAGTCTGTTGTTCCCTGCTGTTGCTCACCAGACTGTTCTCAGACTGCATAGTTCCTATGATTTCTTCACCGCTGTTGATATCCTTGGTTACCTGGCAACCAGGCGGAGCAACATAGATTTACATAGATTTCTCTCTATATATGTTGCATCATAACAGAAAGACATTTTCTTTTCATCTCTTTTAAAACCTGTTTTGTAAATTATATGGTGTCAAACTGTGCTGCTTTCTGTATTTTGATGTGTTATTTATACACTGTTTTTAATTTCAGGCAATGACGTCGGCTATCCCGCCCATTTAGGAACAGGAATCTACGTCATCACTCTGTATTAGGACCCGTTGAAGCGCTAAGGCGCGCAACGATGACCCTTGTCAGACCCTGCTGATCCCCTCCCTGCACTTTGTAACCATAATTTTATTGAAATAAAATGCTACAATGCAAGCAAAGATCCGGTGGATGCCGCCATTTCTTTTGAACTTAAAATTATGTTCATTTTGCTTAGGAGTGTCCTACACCCCTTTAGGGTAGCATTTAGGGTAAAAAAAGGGAATTGCAAATTGGGGAGTCAGTAAGAGAAAGAGAGAAATATGAGACAGATGTGACGCATGTGGGAAGTGTGATTAGTGGATACCCCAAGAACCAATTCGGCCAGACCCTCAGTTCAATCTCAGGGCCCGGAGAAGCTGTGAGTAGAGTACAGCATCCCTTAGGGGTTGAGTCCTTTTGTTCCTGAGTGACATCCATTTCCCCTTGGTGAATAGTCAATAAATCCCCTCGGTTACTGTAGGCCTGAAGGTTCCAGTGAGCAAGTTGTAGACAAAAGCAGATGAGTGTTGTTTCCTTGACCATTTCAATAGGTTAGATTAAATCCCCTAGGGTGGGACAGAGTGGACCCAAAGAGACTATCTGACTCTATGTACTTATGATGGCACTGGAATGAAAGGATGAGAGACTTGAGTTTGACTATGGTAGCTCAAGTGCCAGGGAAGTGGTCGACCGATAAATCACTGACTGTGCATATGAAAGTTGCTATGAATTAAACTGAGATCACCTGAGGACACTGTTGCCATAGCAATGGCTCACTTGGTTACTATGGCAATAGTGTCTGCTGGTGATGTCACCATTTACCCTGCTGCAGGTCT
Organism: Allobates femoralis; assembly: GCA_033576535.1. Taxonomy (NCBI): domain Eukaryota; kingdom Metazoa; phylum Chordata; class Amphibia; order Anura; family Aromobatidae; genus Allobates; species Allobates femoralis. Next base: position 445,439,325 of record JARQOC010000004.1, read on the forward strand.
CAGCTCACTCATTCAGTCATCAAAGACCATGGGGAGCGGACATGTTACTCATCCCCACAGTTTCTGATGTAGCAGATCTGGATGTGTCCAGGAAGAGAGAAGATGAGGATCTTGGAGGGGTATGAGGGTGGGGAGGAGTTAATAATGATGGAGTCACTAAGTGTCTCTGTGTGTTTTATTCATAATAAAATGATTTGTCTCTGTGTTGTGTCTTTTTTAACCATTTATTTGAGATTCTTAATTTTTGGGCCTAACTTGGCCTAACATTAAGAATCTCAGGGCTTAATACCAGCTGGCAATACAAAGCTGGTATTAACCTCTTTTTACCTAGTGTGCCGCCACCACCACCACCAGGGCTGGTAGAAGTGCCTGGTAAAGTGCCTGAAAATGGCACTATGATGAATGTGTCATTTTCAGAGGCAGCTGTGGGCTGCTATTCTTTAGTGTAGGAGTGTCTGTGATTGGCTGTTGCAGGTCAATGCAGGATATATGCATGAAGCTTAAAGGGTAGCCCCGGAAGCATTAATGGGACATTGTTAAGATGTTCTAGCTATTCCTATAATCTATCTATCTGTCTATTCTATTCAGTCTATCTATCCTATCTGTCTACTCTTTTCTGATTTTATACAGCATGGGAAAGACCACACCAAACGGATGTCACACTGATGTTATCTGAGAAAAAAAATGCACAATCACATTGCACTGAAATGCCATATCGATCAAAAATCAGATGTCACTTGTCCTACTCTCCTGAATGAGAAATATCCACATTGTTCATACGCTTGTGTGTTTCCAGCCTTATCCTCACTTCTTCTTCAGGATTTACCAATAGACAAACCATGAACATAGTGCAATTTAAATAGACATAAAAAGCGCCAAGAGGGCACATGACCGAGTCAAGGTTGAAAGTGTTAAAGGGGACATTACTGTATTGTTAAAAACACATAATTAAAAGTTTATGTTATTTTTGTATCGTTAAGTAGATGCATGAAAATGGTGAAGAGGAAACAAGGAAGAGAAAGCGTAAAAGAAGAAAAAAGAAAACTAGGGGAAAAAAGGAGGGAATTATTAAGAAATGGAATGGACTTGAACTCATTACTGCTGTGGTAGAGCACCTACATTATTGAATAACACCAGCGCAGATTTTAATCCACAAACCTCTCCTGGTTTCCTGCATTTTCCACTACGGCACAGAGCTGGCTGAGATATATAACTAAAGGTACTTTTACACGCGGCAACTTTTCTAGGAATTTCACTGGCAACTTACTGGTTGCAGTGAAATCATGGAGACATTGTTCCATTTGTACACAGCAACAAGATAGAACAATGTGTCCATGATTTCACTGCAACCAGTAAGTTGCCAGTGAAATTCCTAGAAAAGTTGCCGCGTGTAAAGGTACCCTTAGAGGTCATTTTTTAGGCCTCCTCTAGCTATAGCAACCATGCTGCATGGGTGCCAATGGGTTGACAGGTAACAATCTGCCATTTGTCAAATTACTCACATGCCACTGTCACTGATGAGGGGCTAAAGTGCATGCATTTGAACTTTGTCCAGTCTCTAATAGCCGGATCCTGCTTTAGATAGCATTGGCACAATTCCTGATCCAGGGGCCATCTATCGGAGATAAATGTATGCTTGATTGTGGGAATCACCCGCAAGATGATCGACTTCAGAAAAAAAGGGCACTCACCAGTTAATGTGCAACCAGTCATTATTATTCCGGTGCCAGTTTAACGAACGTCAGGGAGGGGGGTGAAGGACAGTGGATAGTGGGCTGTTTTGTGCCTGTCTGGCATCCCTACAGGTCCTATAGTCTGTATAGGACCTGTAGAAGTGCCAGACAGGTACAAAACAGCCCATTGTCCTGTGACCTCCATCCCCCTCCTTGACATTCGGTAAACTGGCACCGGAATAATGATGACTGGTTGCACATTAACGGGTGAGAGCCCTTTTTCTCTGATGAACTTCTACTTGTTAAAATACTGAACTAAATGAGCACACCCAGTGCATTCGCATATTGCCTGTCGAAGCGGCTCTAAAGAGGTCCATGATCTGCGGTGGTGCCTCACTTTTTCTATATGATGGACTGAAATACACACACACACATATATATATATATACAGTGGCGTAACTACCGCGGTCGCAGCAGTCGCGACTGAGACCGGGCCCGCCCCTGTAGGGGGGCCACACCTCCCTGTAGGGGGCACGTGCTTACAGCCGCCCACCGCGATCGCATGTGCCTGCGGAGAGGAGGGAGGACAGGAAGTGAGTGAAGCTTCACCTCCTGCAGCTTCACCCGCCCCTCCTCTCCTCTTAATAGCGGGGCAGCTGACCGTGGCGGGAGGCACAGTATGGGAAGGTCAGGCAAAACTCTCAGCAGCACCCCTCCCCGCTCATCTACTGCTACTGGGGCAGACCAAAACTCTCACCAGCACCCATCCCCCCCGCTCTTCAACTGTTGCTGAGGCAGACCAAGATTCTCACCAGCACCCCCCTCGAAGCCCCCCACCCCCTCGCTCCCATCTATGGGGCCCTCTTCAATTGCTGCACCAGGGCCTGCCAAGGTGATGTTACGCCACTGTACATATATATATATATATATGTCTATTTGCAGGAGCTGGTTAATATCTCTGCTTTAATAGTTATCAGTACATACAGTAATTAATTTCCTGGTCCTCTCTCTACAATAAATATCCAATTTCTCACTGTAGTACATTTTTATTTTCTTTATATATCTTTCTCTGAGTTTTCTTGCGTGAGTCCAAGCAATGCATTGACCTGAGAAGAGCAAGTTTCTAGCGTAACTCTTATGACAAGTCACTTTGCCTGGAAGTACATGTATTTTGGTCTCATAGATAATAATATGATATTCTTGTGATTGTGCCATCACCTCTGAGGACATCAGATGTTAAAAAGCCTGGGATTTTTTCTTAATCTAGAGGTATATTGAATCAAAGTTGGTGGAGTTAGCAGATCTTTTGTGATGCCAAGGTCATACTTTCTCCAGGATACGAGGCAGGATTGTACAGCTGACTTTTTATATAAAGCCTTCCTTTTAAACAGCCCTTCATACATCAAGGTAGTAAAAAAAACTTCATGTGTGATTAAAGACCACTGTGCCTGGATTGCTGCAATACTACGTAGCGAAAGTGTTAAGATGTCAGTGTTTAGACTGTATGCAGGATAATCATAATAGAATTTTTTATTACTGTTTTGGCAGAAACAATGTTATTATGTTACATTTCAATGAGTAAATCCCATAGTCAGATACATATCTTTGGCTCAGTCCCCAGTTTAGCTGGGCAAGCCCATCTCCGATCACCCAAGGCTGATAGGTCACCGTGAGTTTCCTTGTTTATGTCTTAGATCATAATTACAGTACAGTTACTACCCTCAGATCCTTCATATCAAAGGTATCATCCACCCAGAAAACCTCTTAACACAACATCTTAAAACGCAGAAACAGCAGGGAAATTGGAAATTTCTTTTCTTGGACTAAATCTCAAGGTTTTATTCATTGAAGGTTCTTATAAAGAAAACACTTTGTTTAGCGCAGTAATTAGCTATAGCAGTATTAAAAAAGCCAACAACTTTCTCTTAAAAATATCAAGTCTGTGCTAAAAATGATAGATATAGTAGAGCCAAATCTCATGTTTAAAGGGAACCTGTCATGTAAAAAACACCATTAACTTGCAGATGTGAGGTTAATATCATTCTGACGCCATGCAGCCGCCACACTGAGACCCCCGCTGCCGGGAGGAAATTAACTCTATTTTTACCAGGTACCTCAGGCTTTTAGTCATAGAAGTAGTGCCGATGCACCGCTCTGTGCATAGTGGTGGCTGTAACTGACTGAGCTGGCTGTCAGTCAGTATGTGGGCATGGTTGAAGTCACAGCTCTCTATGCACAGAGGTGTGACTTAAGCCAGTGGTGCCCCTCTTATATCTGAGAACCTGAGGCTGCCAGGAGGAAATTAACTCTATTCTTGCCAGTTACCTCAGGCTTTTAGTCATAGAAGTAGTGCCGATGCACCGCTCTGTGCATAGTGGTGGCTGTAACTGACTGAGCTGGCTGTCAGTCAATATCTGGGCATGGTCACAGCTCTCTATGCACAGGGGCGTGACTTAAGCCAGTGGTGCCCCTCATATGACTGAGAACCTGAGGCAGCCAGGAGGAATAAAGTTAATTTCCTCCCATCAGCGAGTCTCTCAGTGCAGCTGTCAGACAGTTTGAGAATGCTATAAATCGGCAAATAAACCCCATATCTGTAGGTAATAGTGCTCTTTACACGATAGATTCCATTCAACTACTTTTATGTGTAATGTCATAGTGGTGTAAAGAAGCACAAAAATAAGAAATTAGTGTTTAAATTATCACAGAAAAAGTATATTTATTTTTAATGTTTGATAGTTCACATTGTCCCCTACATGATCACCCAGAGTAAGATTTCCCCAGGATTCCAGAAGAACTCATGTTTCCTTTGTATTGCTTTCACTTACTGAGTGGACTAGCCCTTTAAGGGGTTAAAAACTGCTGCGATGTTAACAAGTTACAAAAATTTGCCATGTGATTTAATTACTCATTAAAGGGGAAATGGTTTTTAGACAACCTGCCCAGTGTTTAGTTAAATTGGCAGTTAGAGATGGGAGAATCAGTTTGCAGAACTCTAGTCTATCGGCCAGGTCAGTACGTTGTAACCACTGGACGAAAAGCAGATGAAAATCTTTACCTCCCAAAATTCTGGGCATTTCTTTTGAATAGTCATGACTGGCACAAAGTCATTGAAGGTGTGTGACAAACACATACCTTGTTGCCAGACCAGTTAATCAAAAGAAGAGCTAGGAATGCCATGAAGTAGGAAGATTCATAAGGTTCCCATCCAGCAGGCATAGATTACTGCCCGGACTGATAGACCGGTGTTCTGTAAATTGCTTCTTCCATCTCTACTACTAGAGTCATGGGGTTGGAACTTAAAGAAGATAGACCTCAGCATAGAGTCTCCTGCTAGCGCTAGTTTTACACACAGGGCAGTGAAAATGAGAAGGGGATATATAGGTGAACATCTGATGCATCCAGAAAAGATTTCTAAGAGTTAATTGTAATATGACCTTATCTTCACCCACCCATGTTTCTTTACTAATCTCTCAAACTCACCTGTCCCCCTGTCTGAACCCAACATTCTCTTCTCTCTCCTCTCCTAGTGCGCAACTGCCACTCCACAAATTTACTAATCCTAACAGAAATCTCAAACACCTTGATTTACATTCACTCTCTAACCCCCTTCTCCCTCTCACAGACATAGCTTCCTTATACGATACAGATGCTCCTGTCACTTTATATAACATCACAATAACATCAACACTCAGTTTGTCCACCCCCTTATGAATAGCAAACCTCGCACAATCAACAGGCAAACCTGGAAGACCAGCATGAAAGAACTGAGATGGACTTCCAGGATTACTGAGAAGAGATAGCAGAGAAACTATTCCACCAATCACTTTGTTGCACACAAGCAATCCCTTGCTAACTTCCAGTCCACACTCACTTCAGCAAAACAAACCTACTTCTCATCTCTCATAATTTCTCTCTGTCTAACAACCCTAAACAGCAATTCAATATTTTCAATTCTCTCCTCCATCCTCAAGCAACTCCTTCCTCCTTTATTATCTCTTTCGAAGACTTTGCTTCTTTCTTCAGGCAGAAGATTGATAACATCAGAGAAGGTTTTGGCCTGCAGTCCCCAGAGCCGCTCTTCATAACTGCTCAGCACTCTTCTTTCAAAACCAAGTTTCTCTATGACAGATCAGCTCTCCTATCTTCTGTCAAGAGCACCTCTCACCACCTGCACACTTGACCCACTCCCGTCCCACCTTATCCTCAACCTCACCACAGTCTTCATCCCAACCCTAACACATCTTTTCAATCTATCACTAAAAACCAGCATCTTCCTCTCATCCTCTAAACATGCCTTCGATCACACGCATCCTCACAAAGCTCTCCCTTGAGCCATCCTCTGTGTCTAGCCATCATCCTATAGCCCTATATCACTTCTCCCCTATGCCGCAAAGCAGCTGGTACGGGATGTCCATTTTGAACTGTCCTCCCACCTCTCTTCCTGCTCCTCTTTGACCGGCTACAATCTGGCTTCTGAATGCATCTTGCAATAAAAACTGCCCTAACAAAAGTCCTTAATGACCTACTAATCGCCAAAATCAAGCGAATCTACTCTGTCCTCCTTATCCTGGACATGTCTTCTGCCGTTAACACAGTGGACAACTCCCTCTTCCTACAGATTCTCTCATCTCTTGGTATCACAGACTTCGCTCTATCCTGGATCTCTTCATATCAAACCCACCGGACATTCAGCGTTTCCCTCTCCTGCACCACCTAATCAGCTCACCCCTATCTGTCGGTGTTCCCTAATGGACAGTTCTGGGATACCTACTTTTCTTCATCTACACCTGTGGTCTGGGATGGCTCATAGAGTACCACAGCTTTCAGTATCATCTCTTCACTGATGACTTACAGATCTACTTCTCTGGAACTGACATCACCTTCTTACTAACCGAAATCCCACAATGTCTGTTTGCCATTTCATCTTTGTTTTCTGCTTGATTACTAAAACTGAATATGGACAAAACAGAATTCATCATCTTTCCCCCAACTCACTCTACCCCTCCACCATACCTATCTATCAAAGTCGATAACTACTCACTCCCCCCAGCCCCCCCATACTCATTGCCTTGGAGTAAATCTTGACCCCACACTCTCTTTCAAACCACATATCCAAGTCCTTGCCACCTCCTGCCTGCTCCAACTCAAAAACATTTCCTGTACATTGCTTGACCAAGAAAATGCAAAAACACTTGTGTATGCCCTCATCATCTTCTGCCTCGAATACTGCTACCTCCTACTCTCTCACCTCCCCTCTAGCACTCTTGCACCCCTCCTATCTACCCTAAATTCTGCTGCCTGACTAATCCACCTGTCTCCACATTATTCCTCTGCCTATCCTCTCAGCCAAGCCCTTCACTGGCTTCCCATTGCCCAGAGACTCAGTTCAAAACCCTTACCATGACATACAAAACCATCCACAACCTATCCCCTCCATACATCTGTGACATAGTTTCCCGGTACCTACCTACACGTAACCTGCGATCCTCTCAAGATCTCCTTCTCTATTCCCCTCTTATCTCTTCTTTCCACAATCACATACAAGATTTCTCCTGTGGTTCCCACATACTCTGGAACTTTTTGCCGCAACACATCAGACTCTGACATACCCTGGAAACCTTAAAAAACAACGTGAAGACCCCTTCCGACAAGCATACAACCTACAGTGAGCCTCAGTCCACCAAACCACCGCACAACCAACTTTAACCTTTAGACTGTGAGCATTCATGGGCAGGGTGCTCTATACTTCACTACCTGTGTGTGCCTTGTATTGTTCAGGATTATTGTTCTCGTCTTTGTATGCCCTTTTCACATGTACAGCGCCTTGAAATAAATGGCGCTATAATAATAACTAATAATAATATGACACAAAACAGGATCAAAGAAATGAAAATTAAAGGAGGATTTGTTGTAATGTTTTTTTGCTGTTTTTCTTTTGTTTGTTTTGTGTGCATTTTCTGTATTTAGTTTTCCAGTGGGGAGATATTTAGATTTCAATTATAGCATATAAAAGGTCACTCATCCTCCAAATAAAAGTCCAGGTAAATAGTAAGCTCATTATTAGAGATTTGTGTTGTAATGAACTGTGATTCGTATATTACAGTTATATTATTATTTCTAAAAAATAAACTTGATGCAAAAAATATAACAGAAAATTATCTTTATTTGTGAAGATTTAATATAATCTCAAAACATTCACCTAAATCCCTGTAAGGAACCCTAAATTCCTTTTACTATAAATGTGAAATGATATTCTCACTAAGAGATTCAGCATTATTGCATCACTATACAGATCACACTAATTTAAGAAATGCTGATATTGGGAAGTCAAATCCCATAACTAATTGCAATAACCACAAAGGATAAATAGGAAGTTATTAGTTGGTCAGGGTACACCGCAAATTAAAGACTGAACACTTGTGCATCAAGTCACACTCTATTTAGTAAAGACAGCGCACAAATCAATTTGGAAAAAAGTTCCTTATTATAGGAATAAGTTCACTGTACGTGAAATGACTGGTACAGCTCTACAGATCCGGTCACTGAGGTTGGCTAATATGGAAACCAATAATAAAGTCAAGAAAACAGTGATTATACCTTGAATCTCTGTGTGCATGGTTTCCCATTAAAATAGTTTCCTCTTATAGCAAGAACAGAATTTTATGTTTCGTTTAAATAATATATCATAACCATAGAAACAAATATTGTGACACAAAAAGTCAAATATTCCAATTCAGGAACTTATGAACCCATTTCAAGAGAAAAAGCTATTTCTAATATTTCTTTTAGCACAGGATGATCCTGTTCATTAGTCCTTAATTTTGACATAGTAAAACCACACTAGTAATTAGGAGAGATAAATGAAATGATTTTGCACAAATTAATTTTGGTACAAAATTTTTAATTTTCATTGAAGTTTTAAATATAATTAATTTTTAATATGATTAAAATAAATCTCCAATAAATGTCCACTATCATGTAAGGGCATGTGCTCTGGACCTGCGGCAACTTGCCGGTGCCCGTGAGGAGCATGCAGCTGCCCTCTACTCACCATGTGCCGTGGGTGCAGGGCGGCATCTCCCTCCGTGCACTCAATGACAGCTGCTTCTGACTCCACACCATGAAATGAACATGCTGCAGAGGTGCAAAAGAGCGGACACCAACACTGCAACTGTCAAAATGCTGTGATTAGAAACAGCATAGTGAGGATGGAATTTTTACAAATTTCTCCCGAAACGCTGCCTATCCTTATCGTGAATATGCTGCCTTAAGGTACCTTTACACGCCGCTACAGCCGGGTTTTAACAACCGGGTTTATGAGACAAATGTATCTTGCACCGTCAAATCAACCCAAGGTAGTCGCGTGTAAAGGCGGTTGTTGCCACCCGTCACTCGCGGCACCTGTTTCAGAGCAATGCTCTAAAACAGGTTGATTTCAACCCGATGCTAGCGGCGTGTAAATACGGTAGGGTAAGGTTTATTCATCACCTAGATAACTCCCTGGGGCGTGACACAGCCTCCGTGAAACCAACCCCCTTCAGCGATCATTGGTGGAAGCTCCTGTGCTGCGATTGGTTGTCGCTGCATAGGGCAGCATATTTAAGGAGCTGACCAGTCACACTACACATTTGCTATAGCGTCATGTACAGTGCCTACAAGTAGTATTCAACCCCCTGCAGATTTGGGTGGTTTGATAAGATGCAAATAAGTTAGAGCCTTCAAACTGCAAACGAGAGTAGGATTTATTAACAGAAGCATAAATCTTACAAACCAAAAAGTTATGTTGTTCAGTTGAATTTTAATAAATTTTAAGCATAAAAGTGTGGGTCAATTATTATTCAACCCCTCAAACCACCAGCATTCTGTTTGGTCCCCCTAAAGTATTAAAAAGTAGTTCAGGCACAAAGAACAATGAGCTTCACATGTGTGGATTAATTATCTCTTTTGCCAGCCTTTTCTGACTATTTAAGACCCTCCCCAAACTTGTGAACAGCACTCATACATGGTCAACATGGGAAAGACAAAGGAGCATTCCAAGGCCCCATGCTGTGGGGCTGTTTCTCAGCCAAGGGCCTGGCCATCTGGTCCGCATCCATGGGAAGATGGATAGCACGGCCTACCTGGAGATTTTGGCCAAGAACCTCCGCTCCTCCATCAAGGATCTTAAGATGGGTCGTAATTTCATCTTCCAACAAGACAACGACCCAAAGCACACAGCCAAGAAAACCAAGGCCTGGTTCAAGAGGGAAAAAATCAAGGTGATGGAGTGGCCTAGTCAGTCTCCTGACCTTAACCCAATTGAAAACTTGTGGAAGGAGCTCAAGATTAAAGTCCACATGAGACACCCAAAGAACCTAGATAACTTGGAGAAGATCTGCATGGAGGAGTGGGCCAAGATAACTCCAGAGACCTGTGCCGGCCTGATCAGGTCTTATAAAAGACAATTATTAGCTGTGATTGCAAACAAGGGTTATTTCACAAAATATTAAACCTAGGGGTTGAATAATAATTGACCCACACTTTTATGTTTAAAATTTATTAAAATTCAACTGAGCAACATAACTTTTTGGTTTGTAAGATTTATGCTTCTGTTAATAAATCCTACTCTCGTTTGCAGTTTGAAGGCTCTAACTTATTTGCATCTTATCAAACCACCTAAATCTGCAGGGGGTTGAATACTACTTGTAGGCACTGTATTAGCCAGCCTTCCTGCGCTGGCTGGCCAATCATGATACTATTGCTTTGTCCAATCATCGTACGAGCGTCTCATAATCCACAACTCTGGCACGCCTATGTGTTGTCCCTGCTGCTCTAGGTCCTCCCATATTACCTTCTGTCGCGGCGTGTAAATGAGGCACGGTGCTCTACAGAAGGTAACTTTAGGCACCCGGCGGTGCATCCAGAGATAGATTCAACCTTCTGTAAAGCACCTTGTAGCGGCGTGTAAAGACGGTATCGGGTACAGTTTGTAACCGTTGGTGCGTGCTCGTGCACGTGAAGCACCCGGTTGTTTCCACCCTGTTGTAGCGGCGTGTAAAGGTACCTTTAGAGATAGGATAAGACAGAGAACAATGATTACATGACCTCTTCTACATAATGTCTAGCCATTACAAAAGCTTATAACACTATATAGCTCGGAGGATACTAATGACTTGTAGCTGGCACTATAAAAGCACAAGCAAAAAATGAATCTGCCATTTTGAGAGGAATGTGGATAGGAGAGAGGATGTCAGGGCTCAAACAGAAAGTCTCAAACATGGTCATCATTATGAACCTTTTTTGCTTGAAATATGTAAACCATTGTCTACTCTTTTTTGTTCATATATTTTTAATATTTTTAGCTCATTATATTTATTTATTTAGCTCATTTCATTTTTGATGCAGAATTATTCCTCTACTACTAATCTACCATTACCGCACCCAAACTATGGTCATTTTTCTTGTCTGGTGAGCTGATACTATTTTCTTGGTTTTGCTTTAGTAAAGTGTGCTGCTTTTTAATAGTCTCAAGCAAGGAGCTGATGACTTTAGATGAACAGCACCCCCCCCCCCCCATTATGTCAGGGTGGAAAGTACAGCAAGTCCTAACCACCCCACCCTTAGGGCACGGAAAGAGCCTGCGCTGTCCGGAGCTTCTGGTTCTGATATCTCCTCTATCACTAGCAGCATCCACACCATGACTACGGGGATGCCTGATGAGTGAAGCAGACATTGTAGGAGCTGGTTCTGGTGGAGATATGGTCCTGTGCTTCTAATTAACTTAATCCTCCTATATTTATTGCTGACAACTAATATTATTTAAACACAGAGACCATTATTTATTTTAGTTCAGTCTGTGACAATTTAGTGAGGCATAATCCATATTTTTAATTGTCAGTTATTTTTTGGCTTCAATAAATGCTAAAGTTTTCTGCGTAAAACTAATATGATTAAAATCCTCAGGTGCAACCAATTATTTAACTTTATTCTGTAACAAAATTAAGGATACACATCACTCAGTAATTAGCGTTGGATTAGTAGTTTCCCATTTAAAAATGTCTGGTAAAGAAAGCATGGCACTAGACAGGATAAAGGAATCACCTGTGCCACCTCAACTGCCAGTCAGAATGTGGTTACAGCAGTACTGTTGGAACTTGCCATCTGGCCCGTAGTGGCAAACAAAGGTCATGTCACGTTTTTGTTTTCCTCCAAAAATGAATGTATTGTGGAAACATTGTGGACTGGATGTAGATACACAGAACTAATATGGGTTTCCCATAAGATGCTAGTAGGGTTGCTGTCTAATGATAGTAATACATAAAACTCCACAATCCAAATAAATGCAAAATAGTTTATTAGAGACTAGTAAAAACAGCACATAAAATATACCAATAGAAGTAAAGAGAATCAAGAATAAGGTGCAGAGGGGAGCAGAAAAAGAAAAAGTTGATTTATAGTGGTGACTATGTGGACTGGATGGTTTATTCATCTCAGACATAGACCGAAGGTGATAGCAGGACTTACTGGATAACATAATGGGCAGAAAGGTGTCTCAGTGGTTAACGTTGTTTTGCAGCATTGAGGTCCTGGATTCAAATCCCACAAAGAACAACATCTACAAGGAGTTTGTATGATCTCCCTGTGGTGTATGTGGGTTTCCACCAGGTTCTCTGGTTTCTCCCATACTCCAAATACTTACTGTTAGGGAGTTTAGATTGTGAGTCCCTATAGGAGCAGGGATGATCAAGTTTGTAAAGTGCCATGGAATTAATAGCATGGATAACCCCTGCAAGCAGTGATTAGTAGACCAACTAATTTGTAGAGAAAGTACAGTCTGTTGCAGCAGTGTTTTTAATGTGAACAGCTACGGTGAAGACTTTGGTGTGCTGGGGGGAGTGGCCTAGCACCACAGGAAATGGCCGCATAACTCAGGAGCTCCCGGACCCTGGGCCTTCTCTACAGCATATCAGCGATTACCCTCACCTCCGGATCCTCACACACAACCCGCCGGGTGACTGAACGTCTCAGGCACGCATGGGTAAGATTAAACCACCTCCATCTTCCCTGCCTAAGCGGGTATCTGACTACTTCCCGCCGGAGCGACACAGCGCGGATCAAGCCTCCAAGATGGCGCCCCCCTCCCCCAGATCCCTCCGAGCTTCCCGCCGAGAACATCATATCCCGGGAGCGGGGGCCGCAGACCTCTCCTCAGAGTCCCCGGTCACTTATGCGGTCATGAAGGACCTGATGACTGACTTGCTCTCAGACCTCCGCTCATCTCTCCAAGATGACATTAAAGAAATGGTGGCAGACTTGAAGGGGGAGGTACAGGAGTTGGGTACAAGAACAGACCATATAGAAACTAAAATAGCGGAGCTCGTGTGATCCCATAATGATCTAATAGACGATCATGAACATCTTCAGTCCACTCTGACAGCGGTGCAGGCGAAGAACTGTGACCTGGAAGATCGAAATCGCCAGAATAATGTTCGTCTCCGTGGCGTTCCGGAATCAGTATCTGACTCACAGCTAAGATCGTTGCTGCGTGACTTTCTCCTGGAGGCTCTCCCAGACCTGGATGCCAGAGACCTCCGGATTGATCGGATACACCGACTCCCCAAACCATCTGGGATACGCCAGGAACTGCCACGGGATGTCATAGCCAGAATACATTTTTTTGAAGTCAAAGAAGACTTTCTTCAGGCCCTGAGGAAATTGCCGACGCTCTCGGAGCGGTTCGCCGGCCTGGAAGTCTTCCCCGACCTATCACCTGGGACTCTGACGTTCCGCAGAGCCTTTCGTCCCTACACAAGCGATTCTCCGGGAAAAAGAGATCCCTTATCGCTGGGGTCGGCCTAACCGCCTTATAGTGCGACGTGATGGATCGGCACACTCCTGTCTGCTTCCTTCACAAGCGGAGCTACTCCTTAAGGAATGGGACTTCCTGCCGCCGAACTTCGCCGCACCGTCCCTACGTGATCCTGGCGATCGTCTTCCCAAGCAACGCTCCCGTAGACGGAGACTGAATCCGGAGTGGTCCACTGTTTGAAAACTCTAACGCTGAACTGCAAGTATTTCTTCGGCCTGAAAGGCCTGGGGTCCGTTTTCCTGGTCCTCATACGAATCCCCCTTGGGTCCTTATTCTTCTCTGCCTTTCTATTTCTACTTTCTCAACTGATTTTCTTGTCCCATCTTTCCTATTCACTACAATCTTTCCTACTTTACCTCCTCTCACATTCTTCCTCTTGATCTACTGACCCTGGGATTCACCCCCCCTTTTGAGCGATTTTTATTTTCCCGCTCTTACGTTTTTATTTTTCTTTTCTTTTGCTGGTAATTTTTGTCCCACCTGCGACAACTTTTTCAGTCGCTACTCCTTACCCTCGAGATCGTCAACCTGTGACGTGATCTCTTCCTGACTACGCTGCATTTGGGACATTTATTCGCAGTTGCGATTATTTTTATTCGGTAGTTTGAACTCATGTGGCTGTTCTTTTTTTTTCTTTTTCTCATACCTGTTGACTACTGCCGCTGGACAACTTCTGATTTTGATGTTTTCTATCTTATTTTTTCAATGTTTTTTCCATTTTTTCTATTGATGGTCCTGTCGATCGGTTTCGTCACATGTACTGGCCGGATTGGGACCCAGTTTGACGAGCCGACCGTTGGACCGACACCTTATACAATGTTTCATGCTTTACTACTTCTCCCCCTCCCTTTCCCCCTCCCGTTGCAGATTCTTTCACTACAAGAATGGTACCTAATTACTGCACTGTCTATCATAAATCATCATGCCTTTATCAATACTAGCCCTTAATGTGAATGGGTTAAATTCGCCCCAGAAGCGATCCCTGCTGCACAACCATCTCAGAAAATCTCAAGCAGATATAGTATTTTTGCAGGAGACGCATCTGCGTCTAGAAGACAATCACCGTCTTGCCTTCTTACGGTTCCCACACCAATTTTTTTCCAATAATTCTGACAAGAGAGCTGGAGTAGCAATACTGATTGGGCCCACTCTTACTTTTGAGTTAATTAGCACTACATCGGACCCAGAAGGCAGGTTCCTTTTAGTGGTGGCGAGATTGAACGGAATTCTCTTTTCACTGCTCGCTGTGTACTCCCCTAATGTGGGCCAACGTACTTTTCTTAACTCCCTCCTAGACAAACATGTCCCTTCTATGACGGGACACTTCCTGATAGCGGGCGACCTTAATGCTCCTCTACATAAAACCCTTGACTGCTCCTCTCCGACGGCCTTTCGGACAGATCTAGCACCTGTTGTTGCTGCACATAACCTACATGACATTTGGCGCTATCTACACGGTGACGAACGTGACTATTCCTTCTTCTCCCCCAGACATAGATCGTTTAGCCGTATTGACTACATATTAGTGAACGATTCCCTACTCCCGCTATGCTCTAGAGCTGATATTGGCATCATCACCTGGTCTGACCACGCCCCCCTCTCTCTGACCATCACTGACTCCACTCCACGTCTCCCAAAAGCCCCCTGGAAGTTAAACGATCACCTTCTGACTTCCCAGACAACACTAGACGACCTCATGGTTCATCTGCAAGAATACTTCCGAGTGAATGACACATCTGAGATCTCCCCGGAGGGACTTTGGTTTGCCCACAAGGCGGTGATGCGTGGTCATTGCCTGAAATTGGCCTCAATTGCCAAACGTAAAAGGGAAGATAACCTGACTGCTCTGCTGGATGAAGTGAGGTCCTTAGAGGAAGCACTGCGATCTTCTTCTGAGAATGCTACTATTGAAGCTCTGACGCAGGCTCGAACCAAACTTCGGGCCCTACTTCTTTCTGGAGTGGAGCACCAGTTGAAAAAGCTTAAGGCGAATTTTTATGGACTCGGGGATAGAGCTGGAGCGCTTTTGGCCCGTCGAGTTAAACGTAAAGAGCTAAGATCCCGTATCTCTCTGCTTACTTCTTCCAAGGGACAACACATTCGCAACCCCATTGCAATAGCAGAACATTTTAGAGATTTTTATCACACGTTATATAATTTATCTACCTCATCTTCCACTCCGCAACCTACCCCCGAGGCTATTGCCTCTTTCCTCGCTAAGCTTCGTCTTCCCTCGCTCTCCGTGGACCAACTCAGATTTCTGAATAGCCCCTTCTCCCTAGAGGAAGTACTGGGAGTCATCAGATCCTCCAAAAAAAATTCGGCCCCTGGCCCAGATGGCTTCTCTTATTCCTACTACTCATCCTTCTCTTCCATTCTTGCTCCACACCTCCTTTCTCTATTTCGGTTCTGGCAGTGTGAGGGACGCATTAGGCCTGAGGGTCTGACGGCAGCCATCTCGACTATACCCAAACCGGCAAGGCCCCCTCGGACCCGGGCAGCTATAGGCCAATAGCACTGATTAACTGTGACGTAAAAATTTACTCTAAGCTGCTGGCGGACCGCCTCAAGACTGTAATCCCCTCCTTGATCGCCCGAGATCAGGTGGGCTTTATTCCTGGTCGACAGGCGAGAGATGCAACTAGGAGAGTAGTGGATCTCTTGGAGATTCTTGAGCAGAGGGGGACCCCCGGTGTACTTCTGTCCCTTGACGCCGAAAAGGCATTTGACCGAGTACATTGGGGATACCTGGTAGCGGTCTTGGACAAGTTTGCTTTTCATGGGAATATTCGGTCGGGGATTCTGGCTCTTTATTCCTCCCCTTGTGCTTATGTAAAAGCTGGAGGCTTTTCCTCGTCGACTTTTACTATCACCAATGGGACCAGACAAGGCTGCCCCCTCTCTCCTCTGGTATTCGCTCTTGCGATGGAACCGTTAGCAGCTTCCGTCAGGGCCCACCCAGAGATCTCGGGGGTCACGGTAGGACAAATTGAACACAAGATCTCTTTGTATGCCGATGACGTCCTCCTCACCTGCACGAACCCGGAAATTTCTATCCCAGCTGTGGTTTCCCTTTTATCTACTTTCTCTGAGGTCTCCTTTTATAAACTTAATCTCTCTAAATCCTCCCTCTTTCCGGTTAATCTCTCCCCTCAATCTCAAAATACTTTAACCTCACAATTCTCCTTCAAGATGACTCCCCTGGGATTCACCTATTTGGGTATTCGGATCGCACCGACGGCAACCATGATTAAACTTAATTGTGAGACCCTAGTATCATCCCTAAATTCACTTTCCTCAGAATACTCGAAGACCCACCTCTCTTGGATAGCCAGAATTAACTTAGTTAAAATGATGTTCCTGCCCAAAATTATTTACATTTTTCGGTGCATTCCTCTCTTATTCCCCCGGAAGTTCCTGAACCTAATTCAATCTATTCTAGGAAGGTTTGTATGGAATAACAAACCTCACCGAGTATCGCTTAGTGTCCTTACCCTTCCCATCTCGTTGGGCGGTTTGGGTATGCCTGATATCATTTGCTACTACCAAGCTATCTCTCTAGAACTAGCCAAGATTTGGTGGACTGAGTCCCCAGAGACATCCGCTCACTGGCTCCATATTGAAGCCCACCACTCTCCGAGAAACTCGGTCAGACTCCTATTGGAGATGACAATTATGAAACCGTCTCTCCTTCGGATCCCACTTGGTTCTATGAAGGCACTTTTATCGGTATGGTCCAAACTGGCGAGAGTCCACCTCCCCTTTTTAGCCAACTACCTTTCCCTCCAAGCGGTCGAGTCCTCTATGTTGGACATCTCCTTGACCCGATGGAAAGAAGCAGGGATACTATTAGTTAAAGACCTTCTACAAGAAGGTCACCTGACATCCTTCTCGTCACTTACGCGAAAATTTTCCCTGCCCCCCTCAGCCTTTTTCTCCTACCTCCGAGTTCATCATTTTTTAGTCTCCGCCTCCCTCCCATCTTGGGACCCTACCTTGATCGACCTTAATCTCCAATCCTTTTTCAAACAACGAGGTCCATCAACGAGGGGAGTCTCAATAGTTTACAAAGCTTTGATCACAACCCGTGCTGAAGTTAAGCTCCCCTATATGAATAAATGGGAATCCAGTTTAAACTTTGCGGCCCCACTGGAGAGATGGCATAAGGCCTCATCTCATGCAGCTAAATTCACTAAATGTGTCAATCACTTGGAACAGGCTAAGAAACTGCAGATGAACTGGTACCTGACGCCTGAGAGAATTGCTAAATTTAAATTACGTGCTCCCTCTTCTTCACCTCTTTGCTGGAGGTCTTGTGGAATGACAGGCAACGAGGCTCACATCTGGTGGACTTGCCCGAAGGTACGACCCTTTTGGTCAGAAGTGAATACACTTTTAACAAACTTGACTGGACTGACATTCCCCTTGACTGCCCCTATGGCCCTCCTAGGACTGGACTTAGAGGATATTCCTCGTATGTTAAGACCGATAGTGACCTTTGTACTGATTGCTTCACGCAACTCTATAGCGGCAGCCTGGAAGTCGCAACCCCCTCCCTCCACGGCAGATGTGGTGTCCAAATTGAATCAGTACTTTACATACGAACTAGTCTTGGCACATGATATGCCTCGTAAAACGAAAGTGCTGAATTGGTGGGATCCTTGGGTGTCCTCACAATATAATAAGGTATCGATACTGCATTGATTGTCTTATATCTACAAATGAAAAACCCACACAACCTGATAGAATGTATGGTTTAAAGTAACTTGGTACTTAAATTAATCTCTTTATCTGCTCCTCTATTCCCCCCCCCCCCCCCTTCCCTTACACCAACTGTTCTCGATTATATTTGTTGACTTTGTGTTAATCGAGTTGACCTCTGAATGTGAAGGTCGACGCAGATTTGTTTGTTTGTTATCTATTTCTGAAATAAAAATATTGGTTAAAAAAAAAAAAAAGACTTTGGTGTGCTTATAGCAGGGGTGGGATTCAAATTTTTAACAACAGGTTCTCTGTGTTGGTAAACCACGCCCATTTTTAAGACTCACCCCATTTAAGTGCACATTTATTTTCTTAGCCACACCCATTTTATTAGCGATACATATTTTGCACACACACTTTCCTCAACTGCAAAATACAAATCACAGTAGTTTAATAGAAAAAGACCTTTCCTCTTCTTACCCTTCCTATACCATCCCTGATAGCCTCATTAACTTCTTTCGAGTACCAGTTGTTCCAATCACCATCAGTCACATCTTAGCTTGGCTTATTGTTTTAAAGGGTTTTTCTACAAAATTTACCGTAATTTTTTTTGCTATAGGAACCCTGCTCAAATTGTAAAGGACGAGCTCCCATCCATCCATCCATCACATCAAGTGATTGCTGCATATAATCTCTGGCCTCAGCATCCAAAGGTCAAATATGTGTGGCATTCCTGCAGTGGATTGCCACAGGTTACACTGGTGCAAGGAAGGACTGACACCGTGGTTTGCTCAGCCCATACCACCTACCACTCCGGACCTGAAGGGGGAGCTCTACTGGCTGCATTAGGTCAGCTCCCCTTTAAGAAGATCCAGGCTGAGAGGAGGAGACAGTTAGTCCGAGGAGACAGTTGGAGTTAGTTCGTCTGAGGAGAGGAGAAGGGGGGAGGCAGAGCTGTTGGTCTCTGGAGAGAGATACAGGCCAGGACCAGGGACGCCTGTCTGCTGTGCACACCCCAGGGAAGGGGCCGGAGGCAAGTAGAGGAGACAGGGAACAGAGAAAGGGATCCAATTATATACCCCTTTAGCACCCCCGGACACTGGAGTCTGATGCAGCCAGCCTGCAGAGCCTCAGCAGAAAGCCCAGCAAGAGCAGGAGGAGTTCAGCTCTAAGGAGATAGAGAAAAAGACATTAAACTGACCAAGCACCGAACCAGGGACCGCAGGAGGAACAGGGACCCAGCAGGAGGACCTCATTGTCAGTTTAAGATAACAGAGAAGTGGTGGGTTCAGGCTCAGGCAGGACTCACCCCACAACGCAGAGCACAGAGACAGAGGAGGCCTCATAACTTTCCAAGGTGATAGTTCCAAATTGCACCGGGGACCTGGTTAGTACTGTGGACTGTACCTGTTATGTGACCACCAGTAAAAGGTACCGAAACAACAACCCCTGTGTGTCTGTGTGCCTGTTTAACGGCTGCAATTCACCTCTCTGCCAGAAAGGATCTCATCACTGCCCTCCCTCACCATCTTCCTTCATCACTGCCCTCCCTTACGTTCTTCCTTCATCGCTGCCCTGAGGTAAAGCTCCACCTGTGGGGAGCTGTACCACACTTTGCTGCCCCAACCATCACCTAAGCAGCCGGCTGGCAGCGCCGATTCCATATTACCGGGAACTACAGGTGGCGTCACGTTTCCCTGTAAATAGCCCCTTTCTCCCATCAACATCCCCCTTCAAATGATCCCCAGGGCATGGCACCGGGATCCCGTCCACCCGTGACACCCTACTCAGCAGACCCGGTGGCCGAGTACCCCCCAAGCCCTGGCCGTATCATATGTGCAAGTGACCGCCGAAGCCAAGGAATGATTGGAGCAGTCTGTATATCACCCATACAGATAGAAAGCTTTTCCACTCCTGGACAAGACCTTTCAAAGCCTTTTCAATGCCCCTAATGTGTCTAATAAAGTAAGCATACCTTTCTCCCAGACAACAGCACTTGTGAGCAGTGGCCGTCCATCAGTGGATGGTGGCATGCTAAAGCGCTCACATGACAGAATAATGTTGTGAGATTGTGGTGTACACAGCGCTTGGAGTGGAGCCCTCTCAAGAGGTAAGTATGGCTTCTTTTTTATTAGACACATTAGGAATATTGAAAAAAGGGTTTTTCAATAGTGCACGGGCTTTTTTAATAAAGCCCACAAAATGCATTTGATGTGTGAAGAGGCACCACCAAAGAGGCAAAAAAATGGTGACAAGGCAGCACTATCTATATCAGATTAAGACGGCATCACCACAGGCGTAGGTGCAGGCAGAAAATAATAATATACTTACAGTTAGTTATCTGCCGCGACACTACTTTTTCAGGATTAATGATAATGAGTTTAATGAGTGTCACTAGAAACAAGAGGATCAATGGATATAATGTATAGGTGAATTGCAGAAACTGCCTTATGCTAAATATGATAAAAACGGAGATCTTGGTTTCAATAGTGATCACTAGAGAGTAAGCTTGGCATCCACTTACAAGGAGCCTCCACTGCCAAGTCCTAACACTAAACCCTGGTGAACTTGTGAATTGTGAATGGGTTTATATGCCCAAGGATATAATTGGAAATAATGAATAGGTGTGTGTAGGGCTCTCACAATGGTGTCCAAGTGTGGATACCAAACTAAGGAATGGTGGAAGGGGAATAATACAGTGGGAGCTCAGTCAAACATAAGCAATATCTATATCAGATTAAGACGGCATCACCACAGGCGTAGGTGCAGGCAGAAAATAATAATATACTTACAGTTAGTTATCTGCCGCGACACTACTTTTTCAGGATTAATGATAATGAGTTTAATGAGTGTCACTAGAAACAAGAGGATCAATGGATACAATGTATAGGTGAATTGCAGAAACTGCCTTATGCTAAATATGATAAAAACGGAGATCTTGGTTTCAATAGTGATCACTAGAGCGTAAGCTTGGCATCCACTTACAAGGAGCCTCCACTGCCAAGTCCTAACACTAAACCCTGGTGAACTTGTGAATTGTGAATGGGTTTATATGCCCAAGGATATAATTGGAAATAATGAATAGGTGTGTGTAGGGCTCTCACAATGGTGTCCAAGTGTGGATACCAAACTAAGGAATGGTGGAAGGGGAATAATACAGTGGGAGCTCAGTCAAACATAAGCAATATCTATATCAGATTAAGACGGCATCACCACAGGCGTAGGTGCAGGCAGAAAATAATAATATACTTACAGTTAGTTATCTGCCGCGACACTACTTTTTCAGGATTAATGATAATGAGTTTAATGAGTGTCACTAGAAACAAGAGGATCAATGGATATAATGTATAGGTGAATTGCAGAAACTGCCTTATGCTAAATATGATAAAAACGGAGATCTTGGTTTCAATAGTGATCCCTACACACACCTATTCATTATTTCCAATTATATCCTTGGGCATATAAACCCATTCACAATTCACAAGTTCACCAGGGTTTAGTGTTAGGACTTGGCAGTGGAGGCTCCTTGTAAGTGGATGCCAAGCTTACGCTCTAGTGATCACTATTGAAACCAAGATCTCCGTTTTTATCATATTTAGCATAAGGCAGTTTCTGCAATTCACCTATACATTGTATCCATTGATCCTCTTGTTTCTAGTGACACTCATTAAACTCATTATCATTAATCCTGAAAAAGTAGTGTCGCGGCAGATAACTAACTGTAAGTATATTATTATTTTCTGCCTGCACCTACGCCTGTGGTGATGCCGTCTTAATCTGATATAGATATTGCTTATGTTTGACTGAGCTCCCACTGTATTATTCCCCTTCCACCATTCCTTAGTTTGGTATCCACACTTGGACACCATTGTGAGAGCCCTACACACACCTATTCATTATTTCCAATTATATCCTTGGGCATATAAACCCATTCACAATTCACAAGTTCACCAGGGTTTAGTGTTAGGACTTGGCAGTGGAGGCTCCTTGTAAGTGGATGCCAAGCTTACTCTCTAGTGATCACTATTGAAACCAAGATCTCCGTTTTTATCATATTTAGCATAAGGCAGTTTCTGCAATTCACCTATACATTATATCCATTGATCCTCTTGTTTCTAGTGACACTCATTAAACTCATTATCATTAATCCTGAAAAAGTAGTGTCGCGGCAGATAACTAACTGTAAGTATATTATTATTTTCTGCCTGCACCTACGCCTGTGGTGATGCCGTCTTAATCTGATATAGATATTGCTTATGTTTGACTGAGCTCCCACTGTATTATTCCCCTTCCACCATTCCTTAGTTTGGTATCCACACTTGGACACCATTGTGAGAGCCCTACACACACCTATTCATTATTTCCAATTATATCCTTGGGCATATAAACCCATTCACAATTCACAAGTTCACCAGGGTTTAGTGTTAGGACTTGGCAGTGGAGGCTCCTTGTAAGTGGATGCCAAGCTTACTCTCTAGTGATCACTATTGAAACCAAGATCTCCGTTTTTATCATATTTAGCATAAGGCAGTTTCTGCAATTCACCTATACATTATATCCATTGATCCTCTTGTTTCTAGTGACACTCATTAAACTCATTATCATTAATCCTGAAAAAGTAGTGTCGCGGCAGATAACTAACTGTAAGTATATTATTATTTTCTGCCTGCACCTACGCCTGTGGTGATGCCGTCTTAATCTGATATAGATATTGCTTATGTTTGACTGAGCTCCCACTGTATTATTCCCCTTCCACCATTCCTTAGTTTGGTATCCACACTTGGACACCATTGTGAGAGCCCTACACACACCTATTCATTATTTCCAATTATATCCTTGGGCATATAAACCCATTCACAATTCACAAGTTCACCAGGGTTTAGTGTTAGGACTTGGCAGTGGAGGCTCCTTGTAAGTGGATGCCAAGCTTACTCTCTAGTGATCACTATTGAAACCAAGATCTCCGTTTTTATCATATTTAGCATAAGGCAGTTTCTGCAATTCACCTATACATTATATCCATTGATCCTCTTGTTTCTAGTGACACTCATTAAACTCATTATCATTAATCCTGAAAAAGTAGTGTCGCGGCAGATAACTAACTGTAAGTATATTATTATTTTCTGCCTGCACCTACGCCTGTGGTGATGCCGTCTTAATCTGATATAGATATTGCTTATGTTTGACTGAGCTCCCACTGTATTATTCCCCTTCCACCATTCCTTAGTTTGGTATCCACACTTGGACACCATTGTGAGAGCCCTACACACACCTATTCATTATTTCCAATTATATCCTTGGGCATATAAACCCATTCACAATTCACAAGTTCACCAGGGTTTAGTGTTAGGACTTGGCAGTGGAGGCTCCTTGTAAGTGGATGCCAAGCTTACTCTCTAGTGATCACTATTGAAACCAAGATCTCCGTTTTTATCATATTTAGCATAAGGCAGTTTCTGCAATTCACCTATACATTATATCCATTGATCCTCTTGTTTCTAGTGACACTCATTAAACTCATTATCATTAATCCTGAAAAAGTAGTGTCGCGGCAGATAACTAACTGTAAGACAAGGCAGCACTGACGGCCTATAAAACATTGAGAGTGATAGATGAGGAGGCACCGAAATGTGGCAGCAAAACCCAGAAATTGGTAAGTAAAGACTCCTGAGGCTTTTTCTGCCTTCTGACCCACTACATGCCGGCCCTCACTGACCCTTTTTTTTGCCCTCTGACCCACACTACATGCTGGCCCTTAATGACTCTTTTTCTTGCCCTCTGACCCACTACATGCCGGCTCGTACTGACCCTTTTTCTTGCCCTCTGACCCACTACATGCTGGCCCTCACTGACCCTTTCTCTTGCCCTCTGACCCACTACATGCCGGCCCTCATTGACCCTTTTTTCTTGCCTTCTGACCCCCTGCATGCCGGCCTTCACTCAGAAGGCACTAAATTAGGGCCAGCAAGAGCTGGCATGTGGTGGATCAAGAGGCAGTACCAAGCGTAATTGTAAATGAAGCAGTTCAAATCTTTTAAAAAAAAAAAAACAACAAAGGTCAGGGTGTTGGGTCAGGGGTCACTTGGTTTCATGGAGGGGTGGGAGAAGCACCTATCTGGTGAAAGTACATATGATGGGAACAGCCTGATGTGTGGATGGAGACAGTGGCACATAATGGGAGATGGAGACAGTAGTGACAATATTAGGGGCAGCTGTGTGAAAAGAAACCCTGGTAATATACCAGATAGCAGTGTGCAATGTGTATAGTGAGGCCATGAAGGATTCTCTGGTGGAGCTCACCTTTATTCTGAGGCAATGCACATATCCTAGCCTTAAAGCCTGTAAATTGACCTAAAAGTTCAAAAAAGCGATGTATAAACTTACATGTCCACCATCATGTGGGCATTCCTACATGACTGGCTGATGAGTGGGCAGTCTCTCCGGGTCCACTCTTCCCCTGCCTCGCTGCTGTAACCTGGGTGGGATCATTCATTCAGGAGCGAACTACTGATTTAAAATTTCGGCCTCCTTCTACCAGTGATGATGTGCTGTTGGTCCTTTCCGGTCCTGTGGTGGGTGTATTGGGTGTTCAGGCCGCTTTTGGAATGCACACTGTGCATGCTCCAGAGCCGGCTTATATGCAAATTCACCCCCCACACTCTGCAGGACCGGAAATGACGTGCCGCAGCCAGTAGCGCATCATCATCGGAGGAAAGAGACGGGAATTTTAAAGCAGCAGCGTGCTCCTGAATGAATGATCACACCCAGGTTACAGCGGAGAGGCAGGGGGAGAGTGTACCCAGAGAGACTGCCCACTCGTTAGCCAGTCAGATAGGAACGTTCACACGTCTTTGGATATGTGATTTTATAAATCGCTTTTTTGCACTTTTATAATTCACATTTAGATCACACAGTGATGGTTAATAATTTAATAGGAAGCTGCAGGGACTGGAAGTGATTAGGTTAGGTGGGGCTAAACTAGGTGACAGGTTCCCTTTAATTATCACAGAGACTGGTGGGGCCCTCCTTTCCTCTGGTCCCCACACAACAGTAAGGCTAGGGTCACATCTGCGGTTGGCCTTGCAGATCCTGATCCGGTTTTGAGCATTAAAAATCCTCAAAACCACATCCGGATCCGCAGCCCATAGGCTTCAATAGAAAAACTGGATTGCACTATTTGCAATCCGGTTACCACATCCGGTTTTCGAGCCTGCGGGAAAAATCATGCAGGCTGCAATTTTCGGAGCAGTTGCAAAACTGGATCCGTTTTTTTAACATGGGCACCTATGGGACCGGATCCGGTATCACAAGGTACATAAATGTACGATGCGGTTTTTAAAATTGCAAAAACCCACATTCCAAAACCGAATGCAATAATGCATCCAGATCCGGAATGAGGGTTGCAATTTTACTATCAAAAGATAGTATGAAGGCACACGGTAAAACCACATCCGATAATGGATGTGGTTACCAGATTGTGCCTTTTAAGTGTGACCCTAGCCTTAGACTAATAATGCCCTGATGGAGGCCCTGTTTTTATGCTGTGAAAATCTCCAGTGTCGGCATCAAGAATGACTGTCATGTGACCACCATTGTGTGATATGTAGACTCCAGGACTCCAGGCCAGAATCCATCTAGAGGAGAGCGGCTTCACTGAATGTGAGACGCCAGAAAAAGTCAGATTCTGGCCTGGAGAATATCACACAATGGCGGTCACATGATGACCGTTCCCAGCTCCAACACTGGTGAATCCTCAGAGCTCACAGAGCGTGCAATGTGAGGACTCACAAGAATGCAATCACATAGAGACACATAGTGACTGCAGGCTTGAGGATTTAAACTGGACAACCTCTTTTGGGTAGCGTGCAAACAATCAAGAAATGCAACATATTGGATGCAGCATATTGCTGCTGCATTCATAATGCTGTACTGTACAGTACAAGAACAGGGGAAGCGATTTATAGAAATCTCCTGCTCACTGTACTTTTTCCCACCGCAGCGTGTTTTCATGTTAATTTCATGTTCTGGAGTAGGGAGCGATCTCCAGAGAGTGAATGCAGGTGTGGCGCCCTGCCAACGCAGGTAACCACATATCTCTCTGCTGCACAGCTGGGTTTCCACAGCAGGTCTGCTGCTGGGGCGGAGTTAGTCAGAGTGTAGCAGATGCTAGAAGAGCTGCAGGAAGGTTCTGGTGCTGGTGCCACAAGAAGGCACAGGCCAGAGACCCAGAGGAGCCCTTCAGTGTCCCACCAGCCTAAGTAAGACTGAATGCAAGGAGAAAAGAAGCAGAATCAGCAGTAAGGAACAGGCAGCTCCAGCTGTGAGCTCGTTCCAGAGAGAGGAGAGAGAAGCCGGATATTGGGGATCCGCACCAGTGGAGAACTACAAGTCCCACAGGAAACCCCTGGGCACTGAGGAAGCTACAGCTATCCGGTCTCCTGAGAGAATCAAAGCAAGGGAGCCAGGAATAGCAGGACGCTGCAGAAACCAAGAGAAGGTTGTCCCACAGACCGCACAGGAGGGAAGGAGAAACAGATCAGAGAAGAGAGTGGAGGTAAGTCCTGATTTAATAGACTGTGCTTCAGAGAATACAAAAGGAGAAGGAGGCCTTAGACCCACTTGCTGTGGGAGCCCACTGTGCAGTTAGTTACCTGTCAGTGCTTGGGACCATTTGCCTGAATTCCATCAGTAAAAGGTAAAGAGACTTCTGCTGCGTGTTTGCCTTCTTTCTACTCCCTCACCGTGCCCCTCCATAGACTTTTCCTATCCTCCCAACCGACCCAACTTTGCTGCATCCTGCCCAACCTCACTACTCTGCCCTGGAGGTCCCAGTCCTGCTTGCGGGACTATTCCATTACAGCCATAATCCCACCGACCTCCAGAGGTCTGTAGCGGCGCTGGTTACCCCTCACCAGACACAGCAGGTGGCATCACGAAGACAAAACTGTAAATACTCCCTGTAAATACCCCTTTTCACTGACCCCCAGGGCTACAGCCTTGGGCAGCCACCCGTGACACCCCAGACCGTAACCGAACCCGAGCCCTGAGTACCCTGCCCTGGACGAGTCACAGGGAAAAGCTACCCTGTCCTATGGACACAGGGCAGCTGTGATCTCCTGTGTTCATGTGTTCATCCGCGGCTTCCCTCAGGTCCAGGTCCAAAATGTAGTGCCTTCAGATAATGAGAACATACCCTTAAAGGGAACCTATTAGCTTGTTTTTGCCCCTGCAGCTTCCTATACTACATCCCTAAAAATCCCTGTCTGACCTAAAACTGTCCAGTAACGGTTGTGAAAAATGAGTTTTTTACTTACATGTCCATTTGCTAATGAGTCTTCTTGACTACTCTATGTAGTTACCCTGAGCGGTCTCTCCCAGTCCTTTCTCCCCAGCCAGCTGAGTCATATCTGGAAGGAGTAGCCATGAATCTAAAAACAGGACCTTGCTTCAGAATTAATGATCACGCCCACTCCGGGAAATAATACCAGCAGCAAGGGGGGTAAGAATGGACCCGGAGAGACCACTAGGACATGATACCAGCAGCGAGGGGGAGAATGGACCCGGAGAGACTGCCCACTGGGATGTGATACTGACAGCGAGGAGGGAAAATGAACCTGGACGAACTGCCCACCAGGGCTTGATACCAGCAGCAAGTGGGGAGAATGGCCTGGAGAGACCGCCCACTGGGGTGTGATACCAGCATTGAACCCAGAGAGACTGCCCTCCGGGGCATGACACAAGCAGCGAGGGGGGAGAATGGACCCAGAGAGACTGCCCACCGGGGCGTGATACCAGCAGCAAGGGGGGAGAATGGACCAGAGAGACTGCCCACCGGGGCGTGATACCAGAACTGAGGGGGAAGAATGGACCCGAAGAGACATCACACCAGGGTGTGATACTAGCAGGGAGGGGGTAGAATATAGTCGGAGTGACTGCCTAGGGTAACTGCATACAATAGTCAAGATGTCTGATTACCATATGGAGATGTAGGTCAGAAAGACTTTTTTCATAGCCTTTATTAGACAGTTTTAGGTCAGACAAAGATGGTTAGGGATGTGCTAGGAAGGGGCGGGGACAGGTAGTAATGCGTTAGGGACGAAAAGCTAGCTGACAAGTTCCATTTAAAGGGGTTATCCAGGATTAATGTAAACAAAGAAAAAAAAATGAAAAAATATGTACCCGAGCATAAGAGGCAGGTAGGTGGCACCTAACTGCTTGCTGTGCCTGGCGCTGGTCCCCGCCATTCACCCTCGGCACAGAGCAGGCACAGACTGCTCCTGCCAAGGACAGCATGGTGGGTTAAACAGCTGTTTAAAGGGTGGGACTTCCGACGTCACACTGATTGACATCCGGCTCCTCACTACGTCATGGGGGAGTCAGCTGTCAATTGGCGTTACATCGGCTGTGACGCTTGTGGACAGAGTGTAGAAGCCTCCTTTCTGTAGTCATAATATCGTTGGAAGCACCAAAATCGCTGACAGGAGTGGTCTGAGACAACAGTGACTGGCGCCAGGCACATTTTTTTTATTTTATTTTTAGAAATCCCTGATATCCTCTTTAAGAAATTTGGTTTAGGACAAGCAGAGAAGAGCAGAGAGACAAGAGGCAGACAGACACAGGAGACAGCCAGTGTCTTACATACAGCCCTTTCAGCTGTATCCCCTGCCTGTCTCCTGTGTCTCCCTCCCTTTTGTCTCTCTATTCTTCTCTGCTTGTCCCTGGCTGACTCTCTCTTTGTTTCCTGCCTGTCTCTTGTGTCCTACCTCAATATCTCTTGAACTGGTTCCATCCATTCTCTCTCATGACATGCTGTTTTTCACTCCTTGCTCTACCTTCCTCTCTCGGGCTCTGCCACCCTCTGAGTAGACCCACCCCACATCACATTATGACTGATTTGATGGCCCTGTGGCGCCCCGCAACGAGTGCGTCACAAGAGGGTATTGCAGCCATAAATGCAGCTGCAATATCCTCTGACTCAGCAATGATCCGGTTAACATAGAGATCCAACCCTACATACAACACCTAGAACAGAGGGCCAATCATAGGTCCTGGGGGGAGGAGTGTTAGGGTAGTGTAGTAGAACACACACAATAATCTAGACAGAGAAGAATAGTCTAGAACTCGGAGAAGAAGGGTCTAGGACTAGAACTTGGAGAGGAGCGGGGGCTCCGCACCCCGTGCGGGCCCCTGGGCCGTCACCGGTCGGGTGTCAGCACCTGAGGCCTTATCTACCGGGATTGGGCGTTATCTACACGGGTTCCCAAAAGACTCCCGTGCCCACAACTCACAGCCGGTTCACTGGTACCGAAGCTGGCAGCAGTTCACCTCTGCTACGCGAACCAGAAGCGTGGAGGAGCAGCTTCACAGGAGCACCCCACCACCAGCCAACTTCCAGTCGTCTAACCAGCGGTGTACCCACTGAGGGATCCAAGGCTCCCCAAGACATCCAGAACGTACATCATGGATAGGGCATTGAAGCAGCCTCCCCGTACCCGACCTGGTATTCCTGGGCGACACTGGCAACTAAGTAGGTAGAAAGGAGAAACACTGCGGATCTCTAAGGGACACCATCACTGCTGAGTCCACCTGGTCTACTACTCAACCACTGTATGCCATGTACTGCTTGCTGGTTACAGTAAAGACCCGTTGCAGAGACTTTCTGTGTCCGTGCTTCCTTATGAACTGTCCGTCCGCACTACTAGGTAACCGCAGCTGCCGCACAACATCTTGAGCAGCTCCAGCCTCCGGGGATCACCGCTCAGCCTGTGGGGAGCGTAACATCTTGCTGCTGTCCATCCCCCGGGGGCTCCGCAGCGTCGGTAGTCCTTACCGAACTACTCATAGGTGGCGTCACGAATAAATTAAAAACCCCTTTAATCTGTTCCACCAAGACGTCTTGACTTTTGATCTGCACTACACCGGGCCCCACTACCGGCAGGCGCGGTCCACCCGTGACAAGGAGGAAGGAAGCATCGCCTGTCTAAACTGGAGTCCCGGCCGCGGTGAGTCAGCCCCACCCCCTCTAGTTAGCCACTTCTCTCCATGTCACCTGCCACCCGGTCCTCTTGCTGTGCTGCTGATGGAGGGGAGGGCGCTCCTGCCTGGCTCCTGTCATCGCGGACTGCAGGACTGGTGAGCATCTTTAAGTAATTGGACTTGAATGCTAATATCAACAGACTGAGCCACTCATATCTATTTTTAATTTTACTGGCATTTGCTGGGTGTGCTGCCCCAGGGTATATAGGGTACTCGGGTATCTGGGCCCTTGCTGAGGTTGGGATGTCACTGGTGGCCTGCCCAGACCCATGCCCTGGGGGCTATGCTTTTAAAAAGGGGTAGTATAAATGGGAATAAAGTTTGTTGTGATGCCACCTGCAGATTCGGGTGATTAGACACCAGCGCCACCTCAGTCCTTCGCTGGGCGATGGTATGACAGCCTGGATGGAACTGCTCCCTGCAGGTGGAGGTGGGCCTCCGGGGTAGGAGTGCACCGATGATGGGGATGCAGTCTGTTGAAGTAAATTATCAGCAATGCAGTAATAGGACAAACACATGGAGACTCTGTCACTCTGCCCTGGTACTTTACTGGAACAATTCTGATGAAAAACAGTCTTCGTGAGGTAGCCAGCCGGGTAGTCACAGCGGACTGCAAGATCTCTCGGAGACTCCCGTGATATGCCTTCTCTAGACTATCCCAGGTCCTGCTGCTGATTCCTGTCCTTGCACTACCCCCTTACTACCAGGAGAGACAAAGCATAAAAACATTAAACAAATACTCCAGACAGAAATATGAATAAGATGAGTGCAGCAGTCTGTGACTAATGCAGGGATTCAATTGATAGGGGAAACAGAGATAATAAAGGTGTAAGCAGTAGTGCCAATGTGACTAATTGCTACTATAGTATAGCTGAATTGGCATCTTGTACTGCTGTATTTGAATGATAAAATTAGTTCTTAATTTTTCATGCCCTGGAAAGCAGCAAGTGAACATAATATTTAAACAATAAAAGACTGAAATCTATGCCAGTCAGAGAAATTGTGCTTGTTACAAGCAAAATACTTTAACATCTGGTTTCCTAGTATAACATGACACCCAGACATGCTACATCAATACTGTGCCTTTTGCCACATTAGTTTCTGTAAGAATACCCACCTCTCACAAGTTTGCTATGCCATGCTGAAACCTCTGGGTATCTGGAATCAGACAGTCACATTTAGCTGTGGAGCCCACTGGGACGGGGTTCTCGGTACCGGACCGGGGTACTGCTGGGGATACCACGGCGGTCATGGACCGGACCGTGTCCCAGTTTCCGCAATAAATGGGGGGTACATTTACAGAGACGTTTGTCGTGACGCCACTCACGGGTTGTGGTCAGTGAGAGGACCACTGCTGCTGCAGAACCTCCGGGGATGATGTTTGGCAGCTGGAGATGTAATGGCTCTCCGCAGGTAGAGCTTGGTTCCCCGGGGCAGAGGTAGTTAAAATCTATGATTGGTACAGAGATGGGGTAGTAGTAGACATGATGAGAGTTGGTGAGGGAGAGTAGGGCTTGAGTGCAAGGATCACACAGACTCACGGTTTTGTAGTTTTCCAAGGCTTTACTGCAGATGTTGTTAGCAGAGTCTGTACCGGGACCGGGTTGCTCCCACCCTGAGTGGGTCCTCAGCTTCCTACTCTTGTGCCTTGTGTGTGGCCTTGCTGCTGCTTTAGCTGAGCAGCTGGCCCTGTCTCTCCTCACAGGTACCCCCTTGCTAGGCAACTTGAGTCTTTCCGTGTGCTTCTGACCCGGCCGTGTTGCTTCGCTGATATACAGTGTAGATCTACAACCTCCACTATCCTGGTGTTCTCTGTGCTGCATGTTTCAGTCACAGATTTGGATCCGGTATCCAGTCTCTGCGCTCCATTGGGGTGAGTTATGAGGTAACTCAGTCTCCCAGATATGTTCCTCTGTTTCTTGTACTCCTCACCTCAGACCATGGCTACAGGCCTGGAAGTAGTCAGTGGTCCCTGTCAGGAGCTCAGCACTGCTCCAATTTACAGGTCCTCCTCCTAATGCTTCCTGCACTAAACTGAACTGTAAACTGTCAACTATCAACTAACTACTTCCTCCTCAGACCAGAATATATCAGGGAGCTGCTTGAGCTCCCCCTTCTGGCCTAGAGGAGCTAGTGCAGTGTCAGGTGTTGTGTGGGGAGTTAACCTATGGTGTTGTTTCTGTGGCACTTAACCCCTGGGGTGCCACATAGCTGATTGCAGGTCTTCTTTAAAACACACTCTGTGATTATCATGAGTAAAGAGTATTATTTTATGTTAGTGCTAAAGGTGTTAAAATTTCCTTTTGAGAATCCTTGTAGTTTTAATCTCAGCTGCTGCCCCTCATAATCACTCCCTTCCTCTATTTAACCTTATGTGGCACCCCACCAGTCTGGTCGCCACAAAGGGGTACTGCACCAACCCCACGGGTGTGGTATCTCATTTCTCGAGGAAACGGGATGGTAAATCCAGACAACCATCAAAGCACTCAACATACCTTTAGGACCCAGGAGACCATGGGGAGACCCTGGGGGATGGCCCAGTCAAGCAGGGGAAGAAAGGTAGAGAGGGAATGAGTAAAAGAAGGAGAGTGGGATGTGTTGTGAAGAAGACAGAAAACCCCAAGGGTGCAGGTGGAGTCAGAACGACTTGTGCGCCTGAATTCGGGTCTGACCATAGTCAGGTGGAGGAGTTGGTCGAGAACCAGGGACCGGCCCTGAACGTCTCACGGACGTTGTACACCCAAACCACTGAACCAGAAGCCACGAGGTCTAGAGGAGCTGTGGCCTGGCCACAACCTCACGCACCAGCTGAGAAGGCAGCTGAACACGGTTCAGGGGACAAGTATTGGTCACCAGAAAGGAACCATGACTATTTCATCGGGGCTTTCCGTGCGGAGGCACTGATAGCAGAGGTGAATAAGAAGTGCTGGGAGTGGGAGACCAGACAAATGCTGGGAGTGAGAGACCAGACAAAGGAAAGGCACACAAAGTGGGTCTTGGACAAACTATGCCAGTTCCTTGGGGATTGACTGGACTGAAACTTGGCAGAGAGAAGCACCCGGTGACCAGTTGCAGCTTCAGTCAGTAAACCGGGTACAGAATTCCAATGCTGTGTAAGACTGTTTATTTTCCAGGCTGTGGAGCTGCCGACTGCAAAAGCAGATGAGATACAGAGGCCCAGCGTGAACACGGCCTTGCACATCCATCGCAATTGAACACATCTGCCCTGGGGTACTGCTCCACCTACAGGGAGCGAGGACATCAGGCTGCAATACGAATAACCCTGGAGGTCTGACCCACAGTGTCAGTCCCCCTTGACCGAGAACCGTAGGTGGTGTCACAAACTTTTAATTTTACAAATTTATCGCCCATTCAAAAGCCCCTTCCCCAAGAAATGACTCCCCCTGGGTCATGGAAGCTGGATCTTGACCCCCGTGACTCCCCTGCAGTACCGAAGCCCAGTTCTGAGTGCCCGATGGTCCAGGGTGGGTGAGTCACTTACATTTAGGGACAATATGGATCTCAGGGATTAGACTCAGGTGAGTATTAAGGGGTGACCTCTCTTCCTTATCTCTATTACCAGGGCCTCTATTTTAACATTTCCTTGGTGTTCCCCTCCTGTTTCCTGTTGCTCCACACACCGAATGTTTCCTCACTGCGACATGACATTATCTCATTAGCATTTTTTGTTACATTTTTTGTTTTCGCCAAGAGAGAAATAATTCTGGCTGAAAAAACATTCATAGTTAATCATAGTATTTTAAAAACAAATGGGAAAAGAAAAGTGGCAATAGAAATTGACTGGGTAAAAAAAAATAATCCCCACTATGGCATGAATGTGGTAGCTGGAGACAGGTGCTTGACTACAACCACTGGTCAGATCTGCTTTTTCTGCATGAGTAGGTGATGCTACAAGTCCAGTTGGTGGAGGTGGCTTAACAGTTCCTAAAAGCTCTGGTCATGGTTGTGGCAAGCCCTTAATGCAGTAATGCAGGCATCTTGGGAATTGGGATTTCTTTACACATACCAAGCTGGTAAATTTTATGTAGAGCTCATGCTCTGGAGGGGAGGAGGAAAAGAAGTCATAAACATGCAAACTCGAAAAGACTATGAACTGTACCTATGCAACTACAATCAGCTGTATAAAACATTAGGTTTATTATTTAAAATTATTAAACAAATAGCTTTTTTAAATCATTGGGTGTAATGTATGTTGACTTCAGAGCCCTCTCAGTTTTTATTTTACCTAAATGGTCTTGTAAACCAGAACGGTTATACCTTCCTATATGATACAAATGTGTATATTTCCTATAATCTTTTAATATTACAGAAAAGAACAATTTGCTTTTACACCAAAGTAAAGTAAAATATTTATAGCAAGGGATCATTGATACCTTAGGTCACAAACGTATCGGTAACAAACCAATCCAAAGAATGTGATAACACCAACTTGTCATCATTGATAATGACTTCCTTTATATATTGTAAGAAATAAATTACTTCAGTTAGGCCCCTTTCACACTAGCTTTTGTACGGATCCAGACAAAAAATGCATCTTTTGAGGGTCCTGCCTAATGGCCGCACTTGCGGCACACTTGCGGCAAGCCCCATGCATTGTGTATGTGGCTTGCGGTAAGGTTCGGCAAGTGTGGAAAGTGCGGTTGCGGCAGATGCGGCAGGTGCAGTGTTTTATGTGAAATTATGTTCAATTTGACCCTTTTTCTCAGTTTTTTCTTTGTGCTGCTCCAACATACCAAGAAAATAAATATGTGTATGTCATAATAAGTGTAAGGCCCCCTTCACATCAGCGGTAAACGCTGATCGCGGCAGTTGCGGTAAAAAAACTGCAACTGCTGCAATTATTGCATAACGGCTGCGGCACACTTGCGGCAAGCTCTATACAATGTCTATGGGGCTTGCGGTAAGTGTGTGGCAGGTGGGGCAAGTGCGGTTTCGGCACTTGCGGCAGGTGCGGCCGCGAAAAAAACGCGGCATACCACGGTTTTTTCACGGCCGCACCTGCCGCAAGTGCCGAAACCGCACCTACTACACACTTACCGCAAGCCCCATAGAAATTGTATGGGGCTTGCCGCAAGTATGTGGTAATCGCGGCAGTTGCAGTTTTTTCATTGCAACTGCCGCGATCAGGGATTACCTTTGATGTGAAAGCAGCCTAACTGCAATAATTTTCTGGGAGAAATACTTCATTTTCTGGAACAATTACAGGGGTTCCAACACTCTTGGCCATTTCTGTATTTAAAGTATGTTTCAAAACAAAACATGCTAGTTTTTTATTTTTTGGTAATATAAATAGATGAAGCACAGAGTAAAAATGAGTAAAGTTATATTCTACTTAGATACAAATAAATAAATAAATATAAAACTATTTCAATTTTTAAAGCAGGCAATTTTGTGTGGTGTCTTTATAGGAGTAGACACAGCTCATATGTACTTGTTTGGTCAGAACATTCACCGGACATTGTCATGCCTATCATCATCCTTGGGAAGAAGCTTCAATGTCTGAATTTGCTTTCCCCTGGGGCTGCACATCAGGCGGCCACTTGGGCATTATAGCGGTGCATGCAATCTGGAGCTGACAAATGCTTCATTTCATAGTTTCTGTTCTTTAGAAAGCAGAGCATCGAAGAAAACAGCTGAAATAATATGGTTAATATCGCTACATTTGAAACAGATTTAAGGCATTCATCAACAAAAACAATTATTTTTAGTTATATACTTAAATAAACACTAAAGATACCAATCTAAGGGGACATGTAATTATACCTTCCTCAAATTGCCTGTAAAACACCATCAGTTATTTTTTGTATAATAGCAAAATAAATAGTATAATAAATCTCAGAGAAAAGAAATCAAAGTGAGTCAACCTAAGTGAACTTTATGCTCCATTCCGTAATGGCTCACTTGTTATTTGTAGCCTCTATTATTAAACAAGAAGCATTTTACTATAGTAAATTTATCATATTAGATTGAATAGGGATATTAAACTAGAGCAGGTCGAAGTGACTGCAGAAAAACACTTCACTTAACCATCAAATTATTTGCTGAAATGCAGAGGTTCCTGTAAATCCTTACCGTAGATGGATGTTTTCAGAACATGATGCACTTGCCAAAAAAAAAAAACAGGATACTTATACAAGGCCAAAAATTAGACATTTGTCAACATGAGATTTAAAGGGTACCTGTCATGTCGTTTTTTGTTTTTAAACTATCCCCAATGTTATTTAGGCTGGCTTCACATTAGCGTTTGTGAGCGCAGCGCACCGAACGCAGCCAAACGTTTGCGCACATGCGTTCCTATGTTTAACATGGGAACGCATGTGCCTGCGTTAGTCTGCGTTCGGTTGTGTTTGCGTTCGGATGCGCATAATTTGTGCACCCTCCGAGCGCACTCTGAACGCAGCATGTTGCATTTTTTGTGCGTTATCTGCAAGCGCCCGCAAGCGCACAAACCATACATTGAAGGCAATGGCTCCGCAGTGTCCTCCGCATGACAGCGCAGGAGAATGCTGCGGATCTCATTGAAATCTCTCCCGGTGGCCGCCGGTGATCAGCGGCGGCCACCGGGAGATCAGCTAGAGCCGCCACTGATCTCCCGCCAGTGTCGGCGGGGAGAAACAGCTGATCTGACAGCTGTTTAAATCTCCCGAGCTGACACCGAATAGGTGAGGTCGGTGCGGGAAATTTGAAGCAGCGATCAGCTGTTTCTTATCTCCTGCAACGATATCACCTATTCGGTGTCAGCGCGGAAGATTTCAATAGCTGTCAGATCAGCTGTGTCTTCAAATCTCCCGCGCTGACAGCGGCAGGAGATCAGCTGTGGTCGGGAGGAGGAGATCTCTGCTGCTGATCTCCTCCTCCCGGCCGCCCCCGAGACAGTTGATTGGCTGGTGGGCTGCATACTAAAGTGAACGCATACGGAGATTCTCCGCTGCGTTCACATCAGTATGGGCTTGCGTTTGCGTCTGCATGCCCTGCGCATGCAGACACAAACGCCAGTGTAAAGCCAGCCTTAGATCATGCACTGTGCATCAATAACGTGGTTTAAAAAAATATTTCTTCATCATAAAAAAGCACTTTTGATCATTAGATATTTAGATGAACCTTCACAGAACTGTCATCTGGGAGGTTCTTCAGTTGGAAAGCATCACATCAATCCACTGCAGTCATTAAATTGTAGTCACAACCCCTGCATTGTAATATATTGACATCGATCACTGAAGGTTTCTGCTAGTGCCTAGAACCTGTGGTGATGTCATTACCATGTAACCATAATGGGTAGAGCTAAGCAGGCCTCAAGTCAAAGACCCTTTGGGCTTAGCTCCACTTATTATGGTCACATGGTTGTGACATCACCACAGACAAGTTTTTCCATGGCATGTGTATTTCTGCACTTAGTGATGTCAATATATTACAATGCAGTGGGCAGAACTAGGTTTTAATGACAGAAGTGGATTGATGTGACTGTCACCAGCTGAAGAACCACCTCAATGATTGTTTTATGAATGTTCATCTAAGCATCTAAAGTGCTTTTTTATGATAATTACAAGTTTTTTTGTTTTTAAAACCAAGTTATTGATGCACATGATCTAAACGTTGGGGCGGTTTAAAAGCAAACAATGGGCATAACAGGTTCCCCTTAACTTTTAAGGACCGAGCCTCAAAGGGTTGTAGAAAACAATATTCTAGGATTTTTTTATTGCTAAATTCCAAAATTCCATACAATTTTGCTGTATGAATGCTTGTTTTTTCTAAATAAGTTGATTTTTCAATTGCACAATTTTGGAGAAAATCAAACTTATGCATTTGTATTATTTATTTCAGGGTTAGATAAAACAAGAATAGACCATTTTCATATTAAATATTTTGGACTGTTCACCCTGTGGCATAAATAACATTTTACTGTTTAAAATTACTTTTAACATTATTTTACATGGCTCAGTAACAATTACGGTGTCACCAAATACATAGATATTTTTACATTTTACTACTTTTGTGCAGAAAATTTTGAAAAAAAAAGTTTCCATATTCTGAGACCATAACTTTTTTCATAAATAAAGATATTAATAAGGGGCTACACTGCAGGTCATAATGGTCATCCATTCTAATGGCATAATGGTCATCCAGCTGCGATCAGCAACCCTTTGTTGTAGAAAACCTTCACTAATTAGAATACAGATTTTCCTGGTAATACATCAATAGCTTCACCCAAAAATGATGAAAAAATGATTATTTTTAAAAAAGATATCTCTTCTAAGGAAGTCAAAGAATGAAAAATGAAACTTATTCTCAATTTCTAACTTGCCCTGCGCAAGGACCAAACAAGTGAGGACATTTTGACTTTGCCCGTAGTGGATGGGCGTCATCTGGTCATATACAAGTAGAACAGCAATCTAGCAAAAGCTTCAATGATTAGAGAACAGAGGTTTTCCTAGTAATATGTCAATTCCTTTAGGCCGGCTTCACACTGCGTGTGTGATCCGATCCGTGCCTGTCTGCTTGAGGCAGACAGCCGCGGACCGGATCAGCACACAGGACTGGGGGGCTATTATGCCCTCCGATCCTGTGTGCAGCCGCACGCAGTTCCTGCTGCTGATAGGTGAGGACCGCGGGCGCCGCGGTTCTGACCTGTCAGCGGCTGCAGCTGCGTGCGACTGCACACAGGATCGGAGGGCATAATAGCCCCTCAGTCCTGTGTGCTGATCCGGTCCGCGGCTGTCTGCCTCAAGCAGACAGGCACGGATCGGATCACACACGCAGTGTGAAGCCGGCCTTAGTACTAACAATTTCTGAACAAATTAAGAAAAAGACTGCCTTTACACTGCATAATTTGTGATCCCTGTCTATCCGAATCGGATCAGTTTTAGCTTCCCATGTATCCCTATGGACACAGATTGGTCCTAAGTGGCCATCTATGTGTGTCAGTTTTGTCACTGATCCATTTGTCTCAGTTTTATTCATGCTTCAAGAGTCGGAGACTGTTCCAATTTTGGGCTGAAAATCACTAACACCAATGCTCAGACATGGATCCGTAGCTGTCTGTGTCAAATAACATGGATGTCTATGGAACATGGATTCATATGGATCAGTGAAAAAAACTGATCAATTAAACGGATCAATTTTGCTGTACTGAGCATGCTCAGAAGTAAGGTACGCCGATCTTTGGTAACTGATGACGGATCCATGAAAAAAACAGTCCGTGGGCATCAGTTGCCATCCGTTTGAACAGATCGGTGCCTGCCCATGTGGTCCTTGAAATTAAAAGACCCTTCCCAACCCATGACGTACATGTATGTCATGGGTCGGCTCCCTCACTTTTATGTGAGCTCAGGCGGTGAGCTCACATCAGTCACCCGACATCTCAGCTGATCTCATCAGCTGAGATGTGAGGCTAACAGTACAGACCGAATCCGCAATCCGATCGGTGCTGTTAACCCTTTGGATCACACTATCATTCACCAACATCGCGATCCAAAAATGCCGTGGTGGTGACCGCACCATTCCACGCTGAGATCAGAGATCCTGCGATAAGATCGAAGGATCTCCGGCCATCTCCTTACAGCCCAGGGTCCTGCAGCTACTGAGGCGGTCGACAGGGTAGGGGGTACTCGGGTACCGGGGCTGATGGTGACTTGGATGGGGGGATCACGGCTGGTCGGTCCCATGCCCTGGACCCTCAATGGCGGGGAATGGTGGGGAATAAGAGGATTGGTTACGTGACGCCACCTGTGGTACCGGGTAACATGTATACCAGCGCTGCGACTGGCCGCTGAGGTGATGGAGGTGCAGCTCAGGGTAGTACTGCTCCCCACAGGTGGAGCTTTACCTCATGGCAGCAGGGATGGATGAGGAGAGTAGTAGTCGCGTCTCTGCAGTCAATGCTGTGGATAGCGGCAGGTAAACAGACACATGCACACACAGTGCTCTATGTTTCAGTACCTTTTACTGGTGATGGGTAACAGGTACAGTCCAGAAACGTAACCAGGTCCCAGGTGCAATTTGGGACTTTCACCTTGGAGAGTTGTGAGGCCTCCTCTGTCTCTGTGTACGGTGGTTTGGGGTAAGTCCTGCCTGTAACTGAATTCACCAAAAATTCTCACTCTCAGGGCTTTATTCTATCACTGACAATGAGGTCCTTCTACGGGGTCCCTATTCCTCCTTTGGCCCCTGGTCCTGTGTTTGGTCACTTTAAGTGTCTCTTTCTATTTACTTCAGGGGAATTTGGTCCTCCTGGTTCTTTCGGGCTTTTACTGCTGCACTGAATGCTTGCAGTGTCGGACTCCGATGTCTGGGTGAGCTACAGGGAAACCGGTTTGGCTCCCTCCTTTAATTCTCCTAGTCTTCTTCCTGGCCCCCCGACCCTCTCCCTATGGAGCAGCACATCCGGGTCAGTGTTCCCTGGTCCTGGGCCTGGATCGTTAACAGCGACCAGCTCCTCTACTGCTGCTCTCTCCTCTCTCCAACTGAAGACTAACTGGAACTAACCGGGACTAACTGACTCCTCCCCTCAGGCCTGGATCTTTTAAAGGGGATCTGACTTAAGGCAGCCAATAGAGCTTCCCCTTCGGTTTGGGTGGAAGGTGTTGTGTGCTGTGTATACCAAGGTGTAAATTCCTCCTTGCATCGGTGGATCCTGTGGCAATCACCTGCAGGGGTGCCACACTATTAGGGTTCACTTTCTGTGAGTGGTTGGCAAGAGCTGCCAACCACTCACAGTGATCATTTGTGCCATGTCCCGATGTGCTGCAGCTCATCGGGACATGGCATAAATGATCGGGCTGTACAGCACTGTGGCGCCCTATGGGGCAGTGTAAAATAATGAATGAAAAAATAAAGTTTTAAAAATATGAAAAAAACACATTCAAATCACCCCCCTATTGCACCACTCAAAATAGAAGAATTAAAAAAAATATACATATTTGGTATTTTTGGTACTGCCGAATTCAGAAATGCCCAATCTTTCAAGATATAAAACCAATTAATCAGAGCTGTAAACTGCATAACGGTAAAAAAGGTCCAAACGCCAAAATTATGTTATTTTGGTTGCCACAACATTATAATACAATGCAATAACGGCAATGCAGTGATGTTACACCTTACTGGTGCTATCTTGTAAGTATGCATTAGTGATGGGCGAGTCCTAAATTACTCGGAATCGCTTGACTCTAGCGAGTCCGAGCCCGGGACTCGCTACTCGTTGCGAGTCTAGCGAGTCCAATGTTAATGAATGGGGAAGCGAGTAATAGCGAGTAGTGTGCGATTTGCAAATCACAGATGTGTCTCGGAAGCTTCAGCCTGAGGCAATCCTAGTTTTGTCAGAGACTCTGACAAAACTAGGATTGCCATTGATTTGCATTGGACTCGTTTACTGTGCAAGTAATCGCTGGGAAACTCGCAAAGATAAGAGTCCGGCTGTCTCCTCTGTGCTGGCTGCCGCAGCTCCAGGGTCCTAGAGCCCGCCTGCTGCCTGATGTAGCAGGGCTGAGATTGTTCTCAGTCTGCTCATTCCCTGTGCATAGACATCTATATCTATGCACAGGGGATGTAGCAGAGAGGACATCGCGTTTTGGACTGCGTCGGACGGAAGAGGATTTTTTTAATTAAAGATGGAGTCCCTAATGGCTTTTTTTTTTATTTCTAATAAAATTTTTTCTCTGTGTTGTGTTTTTTTAAAACAATTTAATAGAAATTCATGGCGGTCATGTCTAATATTGGCGTGACCGCCATAAATTTCGGGCTTAGGGCCAGCTGATAATACAAAGCTGGTATTAACCCCTTTATTACCCAGCATGCCACCGCCACCAGGGCCGCTGGAAGAGCGGGGTTCAGCGCCAGAGGATGGCGCTTCAATGAACGCGCCATCTTCTGGGGCAGCTGCGGGCTGCAATTTGCAGCGGGGGGTGCCCAGAAAGCTTGGGCCTCCCTGCACTGCGGATTCCAGCCCCCAGCTGCTTAGCTGTACCTGGCCAGACATAGAAATTGCGCGGAGCCCCACACATTTTTTTTTTTATTATTTCATGAAATAATAAAAAAAAGGGCTCCCATATATTCTTGTGTCTGGCCAGGTACAAATAGGCACCTGGGGGTTGGGGGCAGCCCGTCGCTGCCTGCTGGATCCGGCTGGTTCCAGAAATACGGCGAAGCCCACGTCATTTTTTTTCTGAAAAATCAATAAAACAATCCTAAAAAAGGGACTGCATCTTTATTAACCCCTCGCCCATGGTCCAGGGGTTAATAAAGATGCAGTCCCTTTTATTTACATTGTTTTATGGATTTGTCAGAAAAAAATTTCACGTGGGCTTCGCCGTATTTCTGGAACCAGCCGGATCCAGCAGGCAGCGATGGGCTCCCCCAACCCCCAGGTGCCTATTTGTACCTGGCTGGACACAAGAATATAGGGGAGCCCTTTTATTTAATTATTTCATGAATTTCATGAAATAATTAAAAAAAAATGCGTGGGGCTCCGCGCAAGTTCTATGTCTAGCCAGGTACAGCTAAGCAGCTGGGGGCTGGAATCCGCAGCGCAGGGAGGCCCAAGCTTTCTGGGCACCCCCCGCTGCAAATTGCAGCCCGCAGCCGCCCCAGAAGATGGCGCGTTCATTGAAGCACCATCCTCTGGCGCTGAACCCCGCTCTTCCAGCGGCCCTGGTGGTGGTGGCACGCTGGGTAATAAAGGGGTTAATACCACCTTTGTTATACAAGCTGGTATTAAACCCGGGATTCTTAATGTCAGGCCAGGTTTGACCCGGCCACTAAGAATCTCCAATAAAGGGTTAAAAAAAACACAACACAGAGAAAATTTTTTATTAGAAATAAAAAAAAAAAGCCATTAGGGACTCCATCTTTAATTAAAAAAATCCTCTTCCGTCCGACGTAGTCCAAAACGCGATGTCCTCTCTGCTACATCCCCTGTGCATAGATATAGATGTCTATGCACAGGGAATGAGCAGACTGAGAACAATCTCAGCTCTGCTACATCAGGCAGCAGGCGGGCTCTAGGACCCTGGAGCTGCGGCAGCCTGCAGGCTGAGAGCAGACACAGAGCAGACAGCTGGACTCCTTACTGTGTGAGTTTCCCTGCCAGTAAAGAGTCCAATGCAAGTCAATGGCAATCCTAGTTACAGTATGTCAGAATCTCTGACAAAACTAGGATTGCCATTGATTTGCATTGGACTCGTTACTGTGCGAGTAATCGCTGGGAAACTCGCAGAGTACCGAGTCCTGCGAGTCCCTTACTACTCGCAGAGTAACGAGTCCTAGCGAGTAGATTCGCCCATCCCTAAACTCATCGGCTGTGGTAACCCAACTTACACCAACTAAGAACCACCCCTTGCTGCCCATCACCTTCATGAAGGTGACCTTCTCCCCAACATAGATTGTGTGGAGTCCTTTGAGAATATGGTAATGCAGCAGGGTGGACAGATTGATGCAGCACTGATGACCAGTACCTTCTTTGGCTAGGAAGCCAAAC
The DNA here is from genome assembly GCA_033576535.1 of Allobates femoralis. Lineage (NCBI taxonomy): Eukaryota > Metazoa > Chordata > Amphibia > Anura > Aromobatidae > Allobates > Allobates femoralis. The sequence goes on from JARQOC010000004.1 coordinate 445,483,075, forward strand.
CTTCTCTGCTGGATGAATGTCACCATCATGCTTTGGGTACATTGGTCATCAAAGTCATCGGCCCAAGGCCCATGTAACCACTCTTGGGTGATGGCATCCGCGAGCCGAACCTAATGAAGAAAGAGACAGGACAGGGTGGTTCATGTAGTATCGGATAGATGCATGGTGTAGGTCCCCACATGGTATTCTCCCAGTAAAAGGCCTTTGGCGGGGGTGCTCCACAGGGTTGGGAAACAGGGACTTCTGCCTGTACTACCTCCTACTCTTCGTCATCCTCCTCAGCCTCCTCATAATACTTCTGGTCCTGTATATGCCAATCCGCTGGCTGTGGCACCAGCTGCAGGTGTAATAACGACAGGAATACAGAAAAACCCTCCAGAGTTTGACAACTGCTGCTCCCTGGTGGCATGGGGAATGGCTCACCTCCTTACTGTGATCTCCTCAGGACCTCCTCTTGCATCCAAGCCCAGCACTGGATCGTGACATTGCTGCATATGAAGCCCAATGTGGGTGACATATGGGTCCTGTACGAGTTGCTCTGATTCTGGTGCTGAAGCACCATCTGCCCATGGGTTGTTGAGGAAAATGTCATCCTCTAGAGCTGGCATATCTTGCATTATATTGTGGTGGATCCATCATTAATATGACTCACTGACTGTGTACTGCAGACACACAGTAGCACAGTGTAGCTGCATTGTACAACACTGCCAGATGGCGCTGGGCTCCATAGTGAGTCCTCTTTTGCCTAGGGGACCGCTTCTTCCTGTGCCAGGACACAATCACTTACAGGTTATTATTGTTTGCATAAACATGTTGCCTGGCTCCTCATTAACCCCTTCATGGGGTGGGCTGCAGAAGTCACCTGACTTACATTGCAAATTCTATTCCCCATGCCACAGGTAACACCTGAGCATGTGGTTGGGTGGAGTAATTATAAGTATTGAAGTCTGACATATTTGGATGAGAAATAAAGAAAACAAATAGATGTATTCAGCTCACCAGTAATTCATCTGGATTTCTGAATAAGGCTAATGGGCAGCAATACATGGACAAGTTCAATATTAATAATACATATAACACACTTGTGCACATGCCTTAAATCTGTTTTCTAGAAGTATGGCATGAAATGAAATAAAGTGGTTGCACATTTATTAAGAAGCAATATCCATAGTATGGTGTTTCCTTAGTGTGAACAGACCTATAAGGCCATGTATGTGAAACTTATAATGGCCATATGCTATTTTTATATTAGCTGCTATCACATGTGTATATAAAAAAAAAAAGATATAAAAAAATATTAAGCTCCCTTAGGGTGCGTGCACACGATCAGTTTATGCAGTTTTTTGGACGCATCGTCTTGCCACTGTGTCCAAAATGCTGCATAGTAGAGTATATGCATAGTGGATGGGATTTCAAGAAATCCCATCCTCACTATGCGTAACCCTCCCGCAGCGTGTTTGGAGCTGCGTTGCGGGTTGCCGGGAGTCCACTCGTCTGCAGCATGTTCATTTCATGCTGCGGAGTCGGAAGCGGCTCCCATCGGGTGACTGCAGGGAGAAGCCGCCCTGCACCCGCCGCACTGCGGTCACCCGCGGCTTCACTCAGGTCCGGAGGAGCTGCATCCAACACGCAGCTCCTCCGGACCGTGTGCACGCACCCTAAAATGGATGTTTTAAGGACATTATAAGATTCCTGTACTTCACAGCTGCTGCCATATCTGAAAGTGTTTCAGAAATTTACACTCTGCAGGTGTCAAAAACACCTACAAACTCCATCAACCTTAAAAAATTATTTTAAAGCTACAATAAATTCTACAGGTTGAAAAAAAACGGTGGACCCAATGGCTGGTAGCACTCCTAATCCCTAATCGTGAGGTAAGGTATGATTTTCCCAGCCAGTGGATCTTCCAGCAAGCGTTTTGGCACCAAATAATTAGGAAAAGTTTTAGTGCCATTTTAAGTTTCAAACTCTTTTCCCAAACAAAGCCGCGTTAGCCAATTTTTTGATAAATTGCTTGGGTTTCCGATTGGGAACAGAATCTGCAATGTTCGTGCTCTATTTGAAATTGGTGAACATGTTCGAGGAAAGTTCACTCATCTCTAGTTGTTACCAATAGCTGGTGATAAATTTATGTCAACAGCAGCTTTAGGAATATTGTTACATGTTTAATACTTATTTCACCTGTTGAATATTTATATATTGAGGTGCTTTATACCTTTTAGCAAAATCCTGACATTACATTACAGGTATTTTAAGATGGTAGAACAGGAGGTATTGTTTGGTTTTCAGCAGACATAGTAACCAATCAGTAACTGATCGTTACAACCATTTGTCAAGCACCTTGGATGCCATAGTCACTATTGACTATGGCATGTAATGGGTAAATAGTTAGCTCAACATTATCTCTTATGCAAGTTATTGCAACAACATAGTTGGGCTCCTGCGGTGATCCCTAAGGCACACAGTTGTTTCTGTTCTCAAGAAATCATACAGATATAATATACATGTACACTGCATGAATCAGCAATAAGTACACCCTATTAGTTTAAGTTGTCCTTTAGCCCTATAATTATTTCCTTTTAATAGATAATCATCTAATTGCAGAAGCACAAAAGGTGAACAGTAACAACGAAAATATTGTCAATAGTACTTTCAGTACAATTACAGAAGTATGCATTAATTAGTATTAATTGGAGGATCATGTGCTTGACTTCACACTCCAGGTGATTTTCAAGTTAAATGTTCAACAGTAGCACAAAACTAATGCCAAGGATTTGTTAGTTGCCTAACAGAATAGTCTTATCTGGTCTTCTATATTTAGCATGTCTAGCTTGCAGCATATAAATAACAGAAAAGACTAACAGAAAGGCCACTAATGTCACATATAATAACCTTGTCTCAAGGTGAATTGACAATATGCTGCTGATGATGACCAATGTTTTGCTTGCTGTGTACCCTTCGCCGAAGTAAGTAAAGCAAGATTATCTAAAATGGTTTTCTTTCTTTTTTATTGGGAACCTGTCATTAGATTCATGCGCTCCATTTGATTGACAGTACTCGTGGCACAATGGTTTCTCTTGCCTGGGAGACTTGTGACTGGTTTGGGACCTCTGTCTCATTCCTTTATTGAGGCTGATGTCCTTTCCTTTGTGTCACGCTTCCGGGGGAAGGCACCCTAGAGAGGACCCACTGGGCCGTGGTACCGAACTCCCCTGGGTGAGCTTATCCTAGTTTACCCAACCCCTATACAGGGATTGTCAGGGGCAAGCCCAGGGGGTCTAAATACCACAGCAGCTAGTACCAGGGGGCGGCTCGTAAGGTTAGCCTTTACTAAGGAATAGAGGAGTATTCCAGGTAACAGGGTACAAGGCTAGGAGACCAGGAATGGTGCTACCGGGGAAGATCACAGCAAGGGTTCAAGGAAACAGAGTACAAGGCTGAAGGACAGGAATGGTGCTACTGGTGAGGAGCACAGAAAGGGTTCCAGGACACAGAGCACAAGGAAAGCCTGACCAACAGTCAGCAAGGCAGAAACAAACTGACTTAATAATCAGACACCTCCCATCAGAGGAGGTGGCCTGATATACCATGGGAAGAGCAGCTATTGGCCAAGGGGAGAGTCAGGTTGGACCTTGCCGGCCCCTAGAGTCACAGGGACGGAGTGCACCTAGTGCGCCGCTGAGTAGGCTCATGAAAATGACCATAGTAATGTGCTCATGTGCAAACCCGGCGGTCAGCTGACAGGAAGGGAACATGACAGCGGCTCCGAGACACAGCATGCCTGGATGCCGGACGCCCGGTCGGCAGAGGAGCAGGAGATGCCGACCCGGGAGAGGTGAGCTGGGAAGCGGTGCCAGGGAGCCTAACAGAACCCCCTCCCTCACGCCCCCTCCTCCGAAGGCGCGTTAAGAACCTCGCCAGAATGCGTGGCACATCAATGTACTCCCGTGGCTCCCAGGTCCTCTCCTCAGTACCAAAGCCAGCCCAGTCAATTAGGAAGAGAGTCTTGCCTCTACTCTTCTTCATGGCAAGGATGTCCTTGACTTCATAGACATCCTCGGAGCTGAGAGGCCGTGGCACAGTACCGGAGGAGGGATGATAGCGATTGAGCACCATGGGTTTCAACAACGAGACATGGAAGGAGTTAGGGATGCGAAGAGAGGCAGGTAGTCTCAGTTTGTAGGCAACATCGTTGATGCGTCCTAGGACTTCGAAGGGGCCTATATAACGGGGTCCCAACTTGTAGGATGGCACCTTTAGCCTGACGTATCTGGAAGAAAGCCACACTTTATTGCCCGGGAGAAAAGATCGTGAATCCAGACGTCTCTTATTAGCATGTCTCTTTGTCCTGCCAGAGGTTTGTGTAAGAGCGTCTCTGGTCTCACTCCAGATCCTGGAGAAGTCCATGGACAATGCATCAGCTGCCGAATTGCCGGATGCTGAGGAGATCGGAAGAGGTAAACCAGGATGTTGCCCGAATACCACGAAAAAAGAGGATTTCGCTGACGGCTCACTAGAGTGATTGCTGTATGCGAATTCCGCCCAAGGAAGGAGACGGGTCCAGTTATCGTGATGAGCGCTGGCAAAGTGCCGAAGATAGGTGGTGAGGACTTGGTTAATGCGCTCCACCTGCCCGTTGGACTGAGGATGATAGGCAGAGGAGAAGTCCAGCGTGATGTCCATATGCTTGCACAGCGCCCTCCAGAACCGGGAAGTGAACTGGACTGCTCTATCGGACACGATATGGCGAGGAAATCCATGGAGCCGAAAGATGTGTTCAATGAATATCTTGGCTAACACAGGAGCGGATGGTAGACCGGGTAAAGGAACAAAGTGAGCCATTTTGGAGAAGCGATCCACGACTACCCATATGATCGTACAGCCGGAGGAGCAAGGGAGATCCGTAATGAAATCCATCGCTATATGTCGCCAAGGAGCCAATGGGACCGGAAAAGGCAGTAGACGTCCAGCCGGCAACCTTCTGGACACCTTATTCCTAGCACAAGATGGACATGAGGCAACGAAGTCGCGGACGTCTTGACAGGATAGTAGGCCACCAATAGTGACGAGTGATCAAAGAAAGGGACTTTTTAACTCCAACGTGACCGGCAATTCTCTACGAGTGTCCGCATGACAGGACCGTCCTCCTCTGATTCTGGGTGACGAATGTCTTACCCGGTGGAAGTCCGGCTACATGTAAGGGAGCCACAGTGATTATTTTGGTAGGGTCGACGATATGGAAGGGCTCATCTTCCACATCCGATGGCTGGAAGGATCGCGACAGGGCATCAGCCTTGACATTTTTACTACTAGGTCGGAAGTACAGTTCAAAATTGAAACGGGCAAAGAACAGGGACCACCGGTATTGCAGGGGGTTGAGCCTCTGGGCGGACTGGAGATAAGCCAGGTTCTTGTTGTCAGTGAAGATTATGAATGGATGGGCAGCGCCCTCGAGGAGGTGTCGCCACTCCTCCAGTGCCAATTTGATGGCCAGCAATTTATGATCCCCGATTGAGTAATTGCGCTCTGACGTGGTGAATGCCTTGGAGATGAACCCACACGTGACTAACAGACCCGAAATGGATTTCTGGGAGAGGACAGCCCCCGCTCCTATGGAGGAGGCATCTACCTCTATGATAAACTGTCTGTGTTCTTCTGGTCGGTGCAAGGTGGGGGCCTCGAAGAAGGAGTGCTTTAGGGAGGAAAAGGTGTCTTCAGCCTCTGGGGTCCAGGTACAAGCTTTTGCTCCCTTACAGATGAGAGCCGTGATGGGCTTGATCGAGGACAAAAAATGGGGAATGAATTGTCTGTAATAATTCACAAAGCCAAGGAACCGCTGAATAGCCTTAGTCCCCACAGGACGGGGCCACTTCAGAACAGCAGAGAGCTTCTCAGGATCCATCCGGAATCCGGAATCAGAGATGATGTATCCGAGGAAGGGCAATGAGGTCTGCTCAAAGACACACTTCTCCATCTTGGCGTACATTCGATTCCTCCTCAGTCGCAGAAGGACTTGCCGTACGTCCCGTCTATGAGAGGACAAATCGGGAGAGAACATGAGGATGTCGTCCAAATATACCACCACACAGGTGTACAACAAATCACGGAAGATGTCATTGACGAACTCTTGGAATACTGCGGGAGCATTACAGAATCCGTACGGCATGACCAAATACTCATAATGGCCGTCCCGGGTATTGAAAGCCGTCTTCCATTCGTCTCCGGCACGTATGCGGACAAGGTTGTAGGCACCTCGTAGGTCCAATTTCGTAAAGATGCGAGCCCATTAGCCTGTCAAAGAGCTCCGGAATCAGTGGCAGGGGGTATTTGTTCTTGATGGTGATGGTATTCAAACTTCTGTAATCAATACAGGGTCGAAGGGTGCCCTCCTTTTACTTCACAAAGAAAAATCCTGCGCCAGCAGGAGACGTGGATTTTCGGATGAAGCCCCTGGACAAATTGTCCTTGATGTACTCGGACATGGCTTGTGACTCAGCCGGGGACAACGGATAGATACATCCCCTGGGTGGTGTAGCACCCGGTATCAGATCAATAGAGCAATCATAAGGCCTATGAGTTGGGAGGACCTATGCCTCCGTTTTGTTGAAGACATCTGCGTACTGCCAATAAGCAGCAGGTAAACCAGGAAGAACAGAAGCCGGTTGCGGGAAACCGGGTGGTAGAACGGACTGCAGGCACCTCTCGTGGCAGAGAGGACCCCACTGCAGAACGTCCCTGAGCGCCAGTCCAAGACAGGTTCATGAGTTTGGAGCCAGGGAGCCAGGGAAGCCCAAGGAGCAGGGCATGGGAGAGACCAGGCAGGACATAGAAGGCAATCTTTTCATGGTGCAGGGCCCCGATCTGCACCTCCACCTCCTCTGTCACCTTGGTGATGGTTTCCTGCAGCGGTCTGCCATCCACCGATGCGATTACACGAGGCGTCAATAGGGGTATTATGGGGATACCAAGCCGAGTCACTGCCTCTTGCCGAATGAAGTTTCATGCTGATCCTGAATCCCCTGAATAACTCAGAGTAACGTCTCTGCGGATGTATCACCTGCACGGGCAGGGTAAGAGGTTGAGAGGCTCGCTCTCGCCTAGGATGGCCTCTCATACTTGACCTAGGCAGAGGAGTTTCCCAGCCCTTCGGGACAATTCCGGCCCTGATGGGATGCGTCTCCGCAATACAGGCATACGCCGCGAGCCAGCCTCTCCTCTTGGTGTTGTTCCACCATTCTGACCCGGTCCACCTGCATAGGGTCAGAAAGGGGGGCGGCGGCAGACACCACAGGCCGTGTACAGGGCGGACTGCGTTCAGAGGGAAGCAGCTGGATGGACCTCCTCTCCCTGGCGGACTCAAGGGAGCGCTCTTGGAACCGCAAGTCGATGCGAGTGGCTTGCGAGATCAAGGCCTCCAGCTCCGCTGGAATATCCTGACCCGCGAGTTCATCCTTTATCCTGCTGAACAGGCCACGCCAGAAAGCACCAGTCAGCACTTCGTTATTCCATCCCAACTCAGAGGAGAGAGTGCAGAAGCAGATGGCGTACTGCCCAACGATGAGCGTCCCTTGATGGAGGTTGAAGAGAGACTCCGTGACAGATACGACCCGGCCGGGTTCATCGAAGACCCTCCGGAATGTCTCCAGAAAGGTCGACAAGTGGGACACTGCAGGGTTATCACACTCCCAGAGGGGGTTAACCCACGCCAGGGCCTCGGCCTCCAGGTGGGACACCACAAAAGCCACCCTGGCCCGATCGGTGGGATACTGCTGAGGCAGCAGTTCAAAGTGTAGGCTACATTGGTTGATGAAACCGCGGCACGTCTTAGGGTCTCCACTATATCTAGGTGGTTGTCCAAGGCGGGGCGGAGGGATCAGAGCGCCACCCGGGTACAGGTCATCGGATATGGACTGGCCCGAGGTCGTTGGTGCCGACTGCAAGGAGACCAGACGATCATTCATCACAGATATGTAAGACAGCATGCGAGACTGCGTGTCTCGTTGCACTGACAGCTCCTGTTGTAGGCTCGCAAGCTGAGTGGCAGATGCTGGGTCGGAGGTCTGAAGTGAGGCTAACCGGGTATCCAAGGACTGAAGAAAAGCCATAATACGATTCTGATTTTCACGAAGATAAGCCAGCTCCTTTTGCGCTGAGAATGAGGTACCAGCGGGGTCCATGGCCTGATTATTCTGTCACGCTTCCGGGGGAAGGCTCCCTAGAGTGGACCCACTGGGCCATGGTACCGAACTCCCCTTGGTGAGCTGATCCTAGTTTACCCAACCCCTATAAAGGGATTGTCAGGGGCAAGCCCAGGGGGTCTAAATACCTCGGCAGCTAGTACCAGGGGCAGCTCGTAAGCTTAGTCTATACTAAGGAATAGAGGAGTATTCTAGATAACAGGGTACAAGGCTAGGAGACCAGGAATGGTGCTACCGGGGAAGAGCACAGCAAGGGTTTCAGGAAGCAGAGTAAAGGCTGGAGGACAGGAATGGTGCTACTGGGGAGGAGCACAGCAAGGGTTCCAAGACACAGAATACAAGGAAGGCAGAAGCAAACTGACTTAATAATCAGGCACCTCCCATCAGAGGAGGTGGCCTGATATACCATGGGAAGAGCAGCTATTGGCCAAGGGGATTGTCAGGTTGGACCTTGCCGGCCCCTAGAGTCACAGGGAAGGAGTGCACCTAGTGCGCCACTGAGTAGGCTCATGAAAATGACCATAGTAATGTGCTCATGTGCGAACCGGCGGTCAGCTGACAGGAAGGGAACATGGCGGCGGCTCCGAGGCACAGCATGCCTGGATGCCGGACTTCCGGTCGGCAGAGAAGCAGGAGATGCCGACCTGGGAGAGGTGAGCTGGGAAGCAGTGCCAGGGGGCCTAACACTTTGGAGTTGCTGTATCCCAGTTTTGTGGAGGGGGGTGAGGGGGGAATAGCGCAGGGCTGGTGGAGGAGTTTTAGTGAGAGGCTGGAGGCCCGAACCTTCTCATCATCAGAGATACCTTCGGGATCAGGGCCATTCAGGGTTCCTAGACTAGGGTCAGACTAGTCTTGCCTGGTCACCCTGCCCATAACTGCCATTCCCTTATCATTATTCCCTACACCGTGACACACATGAGGTGTGCAAGTGCATCAATTGCCTACTGGCCATCAGCTCTCTGTGCTAATCATGTGAGATGCAAAGAAATACATGAAGTCGTCACTCAAAGGTCAGAAGAGCCACCAGCCAGTCATGGCAGTGTGATGCGATCCTCGCACACGAGTCATATGCTATAGTGACCCCAGCCTTAGAAATAATTGGGCAAAAGATCCAGAGAGGTGAGTGATCAGATGAGTATTATTATTATTCATTATTATAGTGCCATTTATTCCATGGCGCTTTACATGTGAAAAGGGGCATACATAGACAAGTACAATAACCATGAGCAATACAAGACACACAAAAGTACAGAAGGAGAGAGGACCCTGCCCATGAGGGCCCACAGTCTACAAGGGATGGGTCAGGATACAGTAGGAGAGGGTAGAGCTGGTTGTGCGGCGGTTCAGTAGACTGAGGGTCACTGCAGAGTGTAGGTTCTTTGGAAGAGGTGGGTTTTCAGGTTCCTTTTGAAGGTTTCCATGGTGGGCGAGAGTCTGATGTGTTGGGGCAGAGAGTATAAACATTTTTGTTTGTTTTTAACCCTTTAATGACCATTCTCAGGCTAGAAAAGTCCCAGTCAGCATGCACCTACTTGCTGATTCTGCACAAATGCGAATAATAAAAAATTCACCTTTCGGTCACTCCGTGTTTTTCTAAAATTCTCACTTGAATATATTTGCTAATCTTGACCTAGAAGAATTGATGCTGTTTTGAAGGCAAAGGGCATTCATAGCAATTACCGTATATACTCGCGTATAAGCCGAGTTTTTCAGCCCAAAAATTGGGCTGAAAAGTACCCCCCTCGGCTTATACGCGAGTCAGTGCTGTATACCGATGTATACATCGGTACATACCGATGTATACATCGGTATACAGCAGCCCCCGCATCCCCAGTAATCCAGGGCCCCCCCAGCGTCTCTCCGGTCACCTGAAAAGCAAACTATACTTATCAGTGTCCGCTGTCCGCGCCCGCTCGCCTCTGCCCGGTCTGCCGTCTGCGATCCTCCATCTTCATGCGGCGTCTTCCGGGTTCCTGTGCTCGTCGCAGGGAATGACGTCATTCCCTGCGACGAGCACAGGAAACCGGAAGACGCCGCATGAAGAAGGAGGATCGCAGACGGCACTGTCACGGCAGAGGCGAGCGGGCGCGGACAGCGGACACTGATAAGTATAGTTTGCTTTTCAGGTGACCGGAGAGACGCTGGGGGGGCCCTGGATTACTGGGGCCCTGTATACTACCGCTGGGGCTGCAATCTACTACCACTGGGGCTGTATATACTACCACTGGGGCTGTATATACTACCACTGGGGCTGTATATACCACTGGGGCTGTATATACTGCTGGGGCCCTGTATACTACCGCTGGGGCTGCAATCTACTACCACTGGGGCTGTATATACTACCACTGGGGCTGTATATACTACCACTGGGGCTGAATATACCTGTGGGGCTGCTGTATACTACACTGGGGCTGTATATACCTGTGGGGCTGCTGTATACTACCACTGGGGCTGTATATACCTGTGGGGCTGCTGTATACTACCACTGGGGCTGTATATACCTGTGGGGCTGCTGTATACTACACTGGGGCTGTATATACCTCTGGGGCTGCTGTATACTACACTGGGGCTGTATATACCTCTGGGGCTGCTGTATACTACCACTGGGGCTGTATATACCTGTGGGGCTGCTGTATACTACCACTGAGGCTGTATATACCTCTGGGGCTGCTGGATGCTACCACTGGGGCTGTATATACCTGTGGGGCTGCTGTATACTACCACTGGGGCTGTATATACCTCTGGGGCTGCTGGATGCTACCACTGGGGCTATATATACCTCTGGGGCTGCTGTATACTACCAATGGGGCTGTATATACCTCTGAGGCTGCTGTATACTACCTCTGGGGCTGCTGTATACTACCACTGGGGCTGCTGTATACTACCACTGGGGCTGCTGTATACTACCACTGGGGCTGTATATACCTCTGGGGATGCTGTATACTACCACTGGGGCTGTATATACCTCTGGGGATGCTGTATACTACCACTGGGCTGTTTTATACCTCTGGGGATGCTGTATACTAACTACTGGAGCTGCTGCTGTATATACCACTGGGGCTGCTGCTGTATACTACCACTGGGGAGGCTGCTGTATACTACCATTGGGGGGCCTGTATACCACACTGCTGGGGGCTGTATACCTGTGCTGGAGTCCACCCTCGGCTTATACACGAGTCAATAGGTTTTCCCAGGTTTTGGGGGCGAAAGTAGGGGGGTCGGCTTATACACGGGTCGGCTTATACACGAGTATATACGGTATTTACTTGATTGAGATTTTTTATTTTATTCATTCAATTTGCATTTTGTTAATTGATAAAAGTAAGCTAACATGTCTGTTTTTGAAAACTTTTTACTTTGTAGCATTTTTTCCTCACCTGAATTTGTTTTAACTCTTCATTTTGAGAGTGGTAAAGTAAGTTTAATGGGCATTATAGTGTTGATTAATATATAGAGTACTAGCTGTAGTCCCTGGGGTTGCCCGGGATAGTAACTAACTGTTCTTAGCTATAACAAAATAGAATGGGTTAACAAAGTCTTGCTTCTCTCTGCTGAGATACACAAGCTGCAAGTGTAATACAGGGGCTATGTGTGGATTCCTGGTGTAATACAGGGGCTATGTGTGGATTCCTGGTGTAATACAGGGGCTATGTGTGGATTCCTGGTGTAATACAGGGGCTATGTGTGGGCTCCTTGTGTAATACACGGGCTATGTGTGGGCACAAGCTGTAATACAAGGGGTTATGTGTGAGCTCCTGCTCTGAAACAGGGTGCTATGTGTGAGCTCCTGGTATAACTAAGAGGCTATCTGAGGCCTCCTGCTGTAATATTGGGGAATATGTGTGGCCTCCTGCTGTATACTGAGGGATGTGTGTGGCCTCCCACTGTATACTGGCAGCTGTATGCAGCCCCCATCTGTAATATTGGGGCTGTGTGGAGCCTCCTACTGTATACTGGGGGCTATATGTGGGCTCCTGCTATATACTGGGAGCTGTGTGTGGCCTCCTGCTGTATACTGGGGGCTGTGTGTGACCATCTGCTGTATAGAGGGGTTGTATGTGGTCTTCTGCTGTATACTGGGGGCAGTGTGTGGGCTCCTGCGGTATACTGGGGACTGTGTGTGGGGTTCTGCAGTATACTGGGGGATGTGTGCAGACTCCTGCTGTATGCTGGGGACTGTGTGGCCTTCTGCAGTGTACTGAGGGCTGTGTGCAGCTTTCTGCTGTATACTGAGAGCTGTGTGCAGGCTCCAGTTGTATACTAGGGGCTGTGTGCTGGCTCCTGTTGTATACAGGGATTGTGTGTGGCCTCCTACTGTATATTGATGACTGTGTGAGGTCTTATGCTGTATACCTTAGGCTGTGCATGGGCTCCTGCTGTATACTGAGGGTTGTATGTGGCCTTATGAATGTATATTGAGGACTGTATGTTGCCTCCTGCTGTATAGTGGGGCTGTGTGTGGCTTCCTGCTGTATACTGGGGCTTTGTGCAACCTCCTGCTATATAATGGTGGCTGTGTGTCAGCTCCTGCAGTATACTTGGGGCTGTGTGTGGCCTTCTGCTGCATACTGGGGTCTGTGTGCAGCCTCCTGCTTTATACTAGGGGCTGTATGCGGCCTCCTGTTGTACTCTGGGGGCAGTGTGCAGCCTCCTGCTGTATACTGGGGACTGTTTATTATCTCATGTTGCATACTGGGGGCCGTGTGCGGCCTCCTGCTGTATACAAGGAGCTGCGTGTGACCTCTTGATGTATACTGGGTTTACATGTGGCCTCCTATACTGAGGGCTGTGTGCAGCCTCCTGCTGCATACTGTGGGCTATGTATGGGTGTCTGCTTTATACTGGGGGCTGTGTGGCCTCCTATTGTATACTGCGAGCTGTGTGTGGCTTCCTGCTGTATACTGGAGGCTGTATGCAACCTCCTGCTATATACTGGGGGCTGTGTGCAGCCTCCTCCTGTATACTGGGAGCTGTGTGTGGACCCCTGCTTTATACTGGGGGCTGTGTGCAGCCTTCTGCTGTATACTGGGGGCTGTGTGCAGCCTCCTGCTGTATACTGGGGTCTGTGTGTAGCCTCCTGAACGCATACTGTGGGCTGTGTATTGACATCTGCTGTATATTGGGGGTGGTGTGGGCTGCTATTGTATACTGGGAGCTGTGTGTATCCTCCTCCTCTATACTAGGGGCTGTGTGTGACTGCCTGTTGTATAAATTGGGCTGTGTGTGGGCTCCTTCTGTATACTGGGTCTGTGTGGCCTCCTGTTTCATACTGGGGGAAATGCGCAGGGCGCTGCTGTATATTGGGGGTTGTGTGTGGGAGAATAGTAAAGAGGTGCCTTAGTTGATTTGTGGTTGTGTGGCTGGTGCTTCACTGACAGTCATGTCCCAGTGTGTGACATTTTCCAGAAGTCCTTGCCTTTGGCAAGCTTCCCTGAATGTTTCATGCATAAGCTGTGATTCAACCATGAATGTCCTTCGTTGCCTATAGCACCCAATCAGAACTTGAGCTGTGATTGGTTGCTGTAGACCATCTGATAAATAGCCAGACCAACTATCAATACAGTCTAGGCCATATCTATTTGCTCACACGGTTGACACGTTATCCCCTTGGTTGTGGGGTACTCGGAACCAGGCTAACAGTCCTGCTGTGGGTAATGTCACAGGGGCCAAGACCCAGCTTTGTAGCCCTGGCAGGGTCAATTAAAAGCTCAAAGGGGAAAAATGGGTTTAGGGGTTGTTGTCATGTCGCCACCCGTGGTACTTGGCTATAGAAGGCCAGTGCTGCTGTGCGGGACCTCAGGGGATGATGGGATGGCAGCTATGGTGTTATCGCTCCTCATGGGTGGAGCGGTTCCCTGGGGCAACCAGTAATGTCTTTGGCAGTGGTAGGCCGTTGGGGGTGCAGGACTGAGGGCGCAGAATAACGAACATACACAAGGTACGTAGTCTCTGTTACCTTTACTGGCAGAAGTAGCAGGTTTAGTACAGGGTACCATCCACAAGAGATGTCTGAAATCCGGGTGGCCTGGAAGCAAGTTGGAATCTCCTCATCCGGTGAGTTCTGAGGTCTCCCTGTTGCGCTACACTTGGCTAATCCTGGCTGCCTGTAGCTAGCTGCAACCCTCTCTATTTCTGCGTAAAGTCTCTCACCCGTATTGCAGGCAGCTCGAACCCTTCCCAGGCACCGCTCATCTGGTTACTGTCCCTGGGCTCTTTCATGCCGCTTTGCCTCGTGGGCTTTGTTGTGGCAGGGAGACTTGAAATCTCCCACCCTCCGGTTTTGGCTGCGTACCTAGAGTACCCTCACAACCTCGGACTCTGGTGTCCGCTTTTGGCACTTTGCACTGGGGTGAACCTGCTCACTGGCTCTGTTCCCCAGGTCTTCTCCTCTCCTTCCTTAGATGCTTTCCTATGGGTCCCTCAAGATTTCTAGTCATTATCCTCGGACGAGCCTCTCTGCTCCAGGCCGCAGGATGTCTTCACAGTCTTCCTAGGAACTGAACTAACTAACCCCACCCCCAGGCCAGAATTTATAGGGAAGCTTCCCTGAATTCGGGTTAGAGCTCCCCCTTCTGATCTGGAGTCAGGAAAGGTGTTGTGTGCATTGGGCTTACCTGGTGTGGCTATATTTCTTGCTTCCAAGCACGACATTATCCCCCAGGGAGGCAATGCCATTGTGGCAACCAGACTCTGGGGTGCCACACATACTAACAGTAGATAAGGCTTTTTTAATTTTGTGACTGATCGTAAAGTGCAGGATTAAAATTTCCGTTCAACACATAAAATGAGGAGGCTGTGCAAAATGTTGTGATTTTAAGTGCGACGGTGCAGATTCTTTTAGTGGACATACACACACATACACACATACACTCAACTTTATATAATAGATGTTGTATTTTGTAGAATTAAAACTAGGTGTTGTTTTCTTGGCACAGTTATCCTAGCTGTGTCATTGTATGTCCTGTAATTAAAGGGCTTCTCTGGAAATAGAAAAAAAAAATAACTAAAGGAAATGTAATTATAAGAGATAAGCAGATGTGGCATTTGAATTCGCTAAGGGCCGCTTTACACACACCAACGTCTGTGTCCAACTTCTGAACCGATCTCTGGTTGCAGTGAATTCATGGACACATTGTTCCATTTGTACACAGCCACAAAATGTAACAATGTGTCCATGATTTCACTACAACAAGAGATCTGTTCAGAAGTTGGATACAGATATCTGTGTGTGTAAAGCGGCCCTAAGCCGTTTTGATTTTAGCAAAATATTTGATTTCCAGCAAATGAATTCTGTGCAAATTGATAGACTTATTATGATCTGGGTCTAAAGGCCATGTTTCACACACAGATATATTGGTCACAGATCTCTGGTTGCAGTGAGATCATGGACACATTGTTCCATTGTACACAGCCACAAAATGGAGCAACGTGTCCATGATTTCACTGCAACCAGAGATCTGTGACCAATATATCTGTGTTTGTAACATGGCCTTAAAGGCCCAGTTACACACACAGATATCTGTGCAGAGATTGTTCGCAGATCTCTGGTTGCAGTGAAATCATGGACACATTTAGTTTCATTTTGTGGCTGTGTACAAATGGAACAATGTGTCCATGATTTCACTGCAACCAGTGAGTTGTAAGCTATGTCTGTGTGTGTAACTGGGCTTTTAGACACCCCAGAATATCTACTATATAATTGTCTAATGTCTGTCTTTCACGGAAATCGCGCACCAGACAGAGGCTGCTCATTGAGCGCAGACTATGCAAATAGGCGCGAAAATTCAAAGTTCGAATTTCACGCCTGTGTGGCCGCAGCGGCGGCTCTCCTCATAGCCCCCCTGCGGCACCCCCGCTCTTCCTGCCCCCTCCGCTCTACGCGGTACCCTCTGCCCCCCCGCTCCTCCATTCACTGCGGACTCCTGCTCCTCCTGTCCCTGCGGCCCCCCCCGCACCTTCTGTCACTGCGCCCCGCACCTCTTGTCCCGTGGCCCCCCGCACCTCTTGTCCGCGGCCCCCGCTCTCCTGTCCCGGCCCCCACTCTCCTGTCCCCGCGGCCCCCCGCTCCTGTCTGCGGCCCCCGCTCCTCCTGCCCCCCTGCGGCCCCCCCGCTGCTTGGTGATACTAAAAATAAAAAAAAAACCTCATAGAGCATACTTACCCGTCCGCCGGCGCGCTCCACCTATGGCTTCTAGCTCCTCCATGGCTTGAGGACCTGTGGTTGCCTGGGAAACCGATCAGCTGGTCAGTTTCCCAGGCAACGGGCAACGACAGGTCCTGCGAGCCGGCGGACGGGTGAGTATCCTCGCATCCATCCTGCCCCTCTCTCTTAGCGCCGCTCTCGCCGGTATACACGGTGGCCGCAGAGGCGGCTCTCCTCACAGCCCCCCTGCGGCACCCCCGCTCTTCCTGCCCCCTCCGCTCTACGCGGCACCCTCTGCTCCCTCGCTCCTCCATTCACTGCGGACCCCCGCTCCTCCTGTCCCTGCGCCCCCGCTCCTCCTGTCACTGCGGCCCCCCGCTCCTCCTGTCACCGCGGCCCCTCGCTCCTCCTATCCCCGTGGCCCCCCGCTCCTCCTGTCCCCACGGCCCCCCGCTCCTCCTGTCCCTTTGGCCCCCGCTCTTCCTGTCCCTGTGGCCCCCCCGCTTCTCCTGCCCCCCGCGGCCCCCCCGCTGCTTGGTGATACTAAAAATAAAAAAAAAACACCTACGTCTTCTAGCTCCTCCATGGCTTGAGGACCTGTGGTTGCCTGGGAAACCGATCAGCTGATCGGTTTCCCAGGCAACGACAGGTCCTGCGAGCCGGCGGACGGGTGAGTATCCTCGCATCCATCCTGCCCCTCCCCCTTCCAGCACCATCCTGCCCCCCCCCCTGCCGGCTCCATCCTGCCCCCCCACCAGCTCCATCCTGCCCTCCCGCCGGCTCCATCCTGCCCTTCTCTCTCCAATCTGCCCCGCTCCCTCCATCCTGCCCCGCTCCCTCCATCCTGCCCCACTCCCTCCATCCTGCCCCGCTCCCTCCATCCTGCCCCGCTCCCTCCATCCTGCCCCGCTTGCTCCATCCTGCCCCGCTTGCTCCATCCTGTCCCGCTTGCTCCATCCTGCCCCGCTCGCTCCATCCTGCCCCGCTCGCCACCATCCTGCCACCATCCTGCTCCTCCTGCTCCATCCTGCTCCTCCGGCTCCATCCTGCCCCGCTCGCCACCATCCTGCCCCCCCCCACCACCATCCTGCTCCTTTGGCTCCATCCTGCCCTGCTCCCACCATCCTGCTCCTCCGGCTCCATCCTGCCCCTCCCCCTGCCATCACCATCCTGCCTCCCCCGCTGGCTCCATCCTGCCCCCCCCACCAGCTCCATCCTGTCCCCCCCTGCCGGCTCCATCCTGCCCCCCCACCAGCTCCATCCTGCCCTCCCGAGAGGCTCCATCCTGCCCTACTCTCTCCAATCTGCCCCGCTCCCTCCATCCTGCCCCACTCCCTCCATCCTGCCCCGCTCCCTCCATCCTGCCCCGCCCTCCATCCTGCCCGCTCCCATCCTGCCCCGCTCCCTCCATCCTGCCCCGCTTGCTCCATCCTGCCCTGCTCGCCACCATCCTGCCACCATCCTGCTCCTCCTGCTCCATCCTGCTCCTCCGGCTCCATCCTGCCCCACTTGCTCCATCCTGCCCCGCTCGCCACCATCCTGCCCCCCCCACCACCATCCTGCTCCTCCGGCTCCATCCTGCCCCGCTCCCACCATCATGCTCCTCCGGCTCCATCCTGCCCCTCCCCCTGCCATCACAATCCTGCCCCCCGCCGCTATCCTGCCACCCGCCAACATCCTGCTCCCTCGCCACCATCCTGCCCCCCCCCCGCCAACATCCTGCCCCCCCACCACCATCCTGCTCCCCTGCCACCATCCTGCTCCCCCGCTGACTCCATCCTGCCCCACTCGCTCCATCCTGCCCCACTCGTCACCATCCTGCCCCCCCCGCCACCATCCTGCACCCTCGGCTCCATCCTGCCCCGCTCACTCCATCCTGCCTCCCCGCCACCATCCTGCCCCACCACCATCCTGCTCCTCTGGCTCCATCCTGCCCCTCTCGCTCCATCTTGCCCCACTCGCCACCATCCTGCCCCCCCGCCACCATCCTGCACCCACGGCTCCATCCTGCCCCGCTCTCTCCATCATGCCCCCCCCGCCCCACCATCCTGCCCCCACAACCATCCTGCCCCTCTCGCTCCATCCTGCCCCGCTCGCTCCATCTTTCCCCGCTCGCCACCATCCTGCTCCTCTGGCTCCATCCTGCTCCTCCGGCTCCATCCTGCCCCACTCACTCCATCCTGCCCCGCTCGCCGCCATCCTGCCGCCCCCACGACCATCCTGCTCCGCTCCCACCATCCTGCCCACACCCCCCCACCTCCCCCGCGACCATCCTGCTCCTCCGGCTCCATCCTGCCCTACTCTCTCCAATCTGCCCCGCTCCCTCCATCCTGCCGCACTCCCTCCATCCTTCCCTGCTCCCTCCATCCTGCCCCGCTCCCTCCGTCCTGCACCGCTTGCACCATCCTGCCCCGCTCGCTCCATCCTGCCCCACTCGCCACCATCCTGCCACCATCCTGCTCCTCCTGCTTCATCCTGCTCCTCCGGCTCCATGCTGCCCCACTCGCTCCATCCTGCCCCGCTCACCACCATCCTGCCCCCCCACCATCATCCTGCTCCTCCGGCTCCATCCTGCCCCGCTCCCACCATACTGCCCCGCCACCACCATCATGCCCCCCCGTGACCATCCTGCCCCCGCCCTATCCCCCCCGCGACCATCCTGCTCCTCCAGCTCAATCCTGCCCCACTCTCTCCAATTTGCCCCGTTCCCTCCATCCTTCCCTGCTCCCTCCATCCTGCCCCACTCCTTCCATCCGGCCCCCGCCTCCATTCTGCCCCCCGCTGTTCTTGCTCACCTGCCTCCATTCTGCCCCCCTCCTCCATCCTGCTCCCCCTCCACCTGCATCCTGCCCCCCTCTGCCTCCATCCTGCCCCCCCTCCGCCTCCATCCTGCCCTGCCTCCATCCCGCCCACCTGCCTCCATCCGGCCACCCCGGCTCCATCCTGCGCCGCTCCCTCCATCCTGCCCCCCAACACAAACGATTGCAGGGGTCTCTGGTTCCAGTACAACGGGTGGTTCTTCTACTCTTGGCGCTTCTAGTGCTGGTGGGAACATCAAAGTTGGAATTAGGCATTGTGAGGTAGCGCCGGGGTTGCAAGACAAACACCAGTAAGCCCGGTATCAGTTCATACAGTACCCGGATTTATTGATGAGGCACAGAAGTGGCACAAGCCGCCGGGTTCCGGGACGCAGCTGGGTACAATGCATACATCCACTGTTCAGTAACACGGTCCCTTCAGATTAGAAGTTCTCTCCGGTCCAGGTCGCACTGGGCTCCCGGGTTAGGTCGTGTTGTAATATCACACAGCCTCTCACAGCCCTGACCTGACCGCTCAGCAGGTTCTTCTGCATCAGCTCAGACTGAAACTCTCCACAGAGAACCCCGCCCTATGTCCTAAAATAGCATTTAACCCTGTGTCTTCCTCCGGGGAAAACCTACAAGACCCGGCCTGGAGTGGAGCGTCACTCTATCCTACCTTCTATACCGGGTTCAATACGTGATACGTAACAGTACAAATTCTGGGGGACACATAGCGGCCCTCGCATATGATCCCCTTCACTGTCTCACAGTATGTACCATCTATTTGAGGCCAATCTGCTGGTAATTCTCCAATGAGTGTCTGGACTGTCTATGGCTCCTCTTTTTCAGGTTCTGGAAAGAGCATCTTCTTCTGGTTGTAACTGTTGAGGGCACTTCTTCAAATGATCTCTGGACACTGTTGCTGTTGTTTCGCCAGTGTCTTTGCTGATTATACAGGTTTTCTGGTTATCAAAGTTGGATGGTAACACAGTGTATGGTTCGTTTCCCATTGAATATCTAGTTTGTGCATTCTTCTTTTCCATTTCAAAACCAGTTCACCTGGTGTTAAGGGTGTTCCTTGTTCGGTTTTGCTAAAATTGGCTTCTTGTCTTTCTCTTGATTTTACTACACTTTTCTCAACACATTCCTGTATTTTCTGGTATTGTTCTTTTCTTTTAGTATCCCAATCTGCATCTGTGGTCTCTTCTTCAGGAACTGCTATGCCTATTTCAAAGTCGACTGGCAATTTTTCTGGTCTTTCCTGGTCTTGCTCTCATGAGGTATGCAGGGGTACAATTTGTTGTATGGTAACTTCTCTGCCCATCTGTTTCGTCCGTCCAAAGGCAGAGTTTTGAGCATTTCAATTACCACGTGATTCATCTTTTCGCACATTCCATTGGTTTGAGGATGGTAAGGTGTGGTAGCAATTTTCTTGCAGCAATATAAGTTACAAAACTCTTGAAATAATTCAGCTTCAAAGGCGGAACCTTGGTCTGTCAACACCTGTTCTGGATAACTGTGGGGTCTGCAGAAATATGCTTGAAAGGTTCTTGCTGCTGTTTGAGCTGTTAAGTCTTTTACGGGAACTACCACAAGAAATCAGGAATAGTGGTCTACCATGGTAAGAGCATAAGTATAGCCTGATTTGCTAGGTGTGAGTTTAATGTGATCTAAGGCTACCAGTTCGAATGGCTGTTTGGTGATGATAGGCGTAGTGGTGCTTTCTGGCTTTTCTTCTTTCTTTTCTTCTTAATGAGCATGGTCCACAATTTTTACATCATTTCTCGATGGAGGCCCTCATGCCGATCCAGTAGAATCTCTCTGGTAACAGTACTTCCAGTTTTCTCCATCCAAAGTGTCCTGCTCCATTATGATACGCTTCCAACACCATTTGGACGTCTATCTTTGGAACTACAACTTGCCATACCATTTCATGTGTTCTAGGATTAATATACCGTCTGCACAATTGACTTTGATAGATGAATAACCTGCTCCTTTCTTCCCACAGGTATTGGGCCTCTGGTGGAGCATTCTTCTCAATTTGGGAATCCGGCTGGGTTAACAGTTTCTTTACTAGGCTTACGGATCATTTGTCTTGAGTCCCTTTCCATCCATAGTGAGGCAACGAGTTCAGTGCGACGTTTCGATGGTTTTGGTATTTATGGTTTCGGTTATCTTCCATTTTCTACTTTTATGGAAAGCCGAAAGTTCTACTTCCTCTAAGTCATCCTCTTCTTCTTCTTCAAGCCCTTGTAGATGTACTTGAGGGTTTCTGGAGAGGGCATCAGCATTTGCATTGTTACGGCCTGCCCGGTATTTGATGGTAAAGTCATATTTGGATAGTCGGGCCATCCAGCGTTGTTCCAGTGCACCAAGCTTCGCGGTATCCAGGTGTGTTAACGGGTTATTATCCGTGAAGACGGTAAATTTTGAAGCTGCTAGGTAATGCTTGAACCTCTCTCTTATAGCCCATACCAAGGCCATGAACTCCATCTTAAAAGAACTGTAGTTTTCTGGGTTCCTCTCGGTGGGTCGAAGTTTTCTACTGGCGTAGGCAATTACTTGTTCCTTGCCATCTTGTATTTGGGATAGTACTGCTCCCAGGCCTACATTACTTGCGTCGGTGTAGAGGACGAATGGTAGGTTATAATCGAGGTAAGCCAGGATTTCCTCACTGGTCAGAGCCTGCTTCATCATTTGGAAGGAGTCGTCTTGTTCCTCTCCCCATTACAATGGTGGCTCTGAAGACCTTCTCTTCTTAGATTGGCCTATCAGAAGATCTTGTATGGGTGCTCCCATCTTTGTGTAGCCCTTAATGAATCTTCTGTAGTATCTAACCAAACCTAAGCATTTATGTACCTCGATGACGGTGGTTGGTCTCTGCCAATCCTAGATAGCTGTCACTTTTTCCGGGTCTGGTGCTACTCCATCTGCGCTGACCACATGCCCGAGGTATTGGACTTTAGGCTTCAGCAGGTGACATTTAGATGGTTTGAGCTTCATCCCGTGCTTTGCTAAAGCTGTAAATACCTCCACCAGGTGTTCCAGGTGGTCTTTGTAGGTCTTGGAATACACGATGACGTCGTTCAGGTATAACAGCACCATCTCGAAATTCCGGTGTCCCAGGCAACATTCCATGAGTCTGTATATGATTTGGGTGCCCTATGGCGGAGTTATATATAATATGGGAGCCCTATAAAGGGGTTGTATATGATATGGGAGCTCTATGGGGGCTGTATATGAGATGTGAGCCCTATGGAGGGTTGTATATGAGATGTGAGCCCTATTGGATATTGGGGGCTGTATATAAGATGAAACTTCCCCATAAGGCTCCCCAGTGGCGTAACGAGTCTGATGGGCTCCAGTGCGCAATTTAGGCCCCCCACCTTCCGCGTGCACATTGGTCAGATACATGGGCCCCATGTAACGTTCTAAATTCTATAAAGACTCACAAATTGACCCCTCTTCCCCTTCATTATGTATTAATGTCCCTTATCCTGCTGTATATGGTCCTCCTCCTGGAATATGGCCTTTATCGTGGTATATATTTCCCCCATCCTGGTTTATATGGTCCTCCTCCACCTGCCACCATAGTCCTCCAATTATTATAATGCATCCCCATATTCCTCCATATATTACAATGTATCCCCATAGTCCTCTATGTATTATAATGCATCCATAGTCCCCCATTCATAAGGTACCCCCATAGTCATCCAATTATCATAATGCAACCCCACTATCCTCTTTATAGTATAATGTAGCCTCATATGCCTCCATACATTATAATGCACCGTTCTAAAATTTTACAACCTGAACGACCGTGGCTTGCCCCCTAGTTTTGATCCTGGGTACGCCCATGACTGGAGTGCTCCTTGTAAATGCAGGGCAAAGTCTATGATGGTATCCTGCGGTCTCTGTTTGCACTGGCAAAACAGTATCCTCAGTTCAGACTGTGTGCGTTTCTCAAAAGCAGCTTTGAGCTTGTCAAACACTTTAGCTGCAGAGTCTCTGTAAGCATCACTCCAAGACTCAACCTCCAGCTCTGCTGCGACAGTTAATTGTCCCAGCCCAATGGCATGGCGCTGCTTCTCTGTGATAGCATACATGTCCAGCACTGAACACATCTTCTGCTTAAAGGCTACTAAGGTACCGGGCTTACCTTCATATGTTGGCAACCATTTTGCGCCCGGTATGTACGGCAAGGCTATTGGCATTTTCGGGGCCACTACTCCGAGTGCTGCATTCCTGGCATCCCCTCTGTCAGGGACCTGTGCATCGTCCGAGTCACTCATGATGGGGGCCCCCTAGTTAATTGCTGCCAGCCGGTGAGGTAAAAACAAACTATTCCGGTCGTCGGCGGTTCTGCACGGTGGGGAGTCGAGCACCTCGGGTATTTCCGAAACTGGGAACTGCGCTTCGCTGATCTCCGGCAGAGTGAAGGGGCAGGGCTTATCTTCCCGCTCTTTTCCGCCGCGCTGTGATGCAGTACAATTTCTATGGCGGAATAATGGCGACCTGATTTTACAGTACATAAACAGTCAATAAAGTCTTTAGGCACACTTTACCTGGTATTACCAGGCGGGTTCAATCCTGTTCGTGACGCCAAACTGAGGCGGTCGACAGGGTAGGGGATACTCAAATACCGGGATAGGATGGCTGCTTCTGTGGAGCCCATTGCGACGGGGTACTCGGTACCGGACCGGGGTACTGCTGGGGATGTCACGGCGGTCTTGGTCCGGACCGTGTCCCAAGTTCCGCAATAAATGTGTACTTCTGTCAGGAGGATGGATGGATGCTGCAGCTAGGTGGATGAGCTCGCCGCGGGTCAGGACAGCTCCTGACAGGGTAAAATGGTGGATTAACAGTTCTGTATACCTGGAATCAGACACGGACACTGAAGCAGGGTTCACCGGGTTTACTTTCCAATTCTTCACAGTCAAACAGTGCACGGTACAGTTCAGTTCCCAACAGCTTTACATAGTTGACTCCGGTATACTTGAACCCTCTGCAGCCAGGTTGTCACTCTGAGACCCCTCACTCTTTCTATGTGTCCTTTCAGGCTGATTCTCTCTCTCTCTTCCTTTGGGTGGATTGCGAAGCGGCAGATCGGTGCCTTAATGTAATTTCCCTCTAAATGTATATGTATGGGCGGTAAGCCGAGTCCTCTTGGTTGCTGCTGTGCTCCCAACCCTGTGGTGGGAACATGGATCTGGATTCCGTGTTCCCTGTCAGTAAGTCTGGGGAGCCGGTGTGAATCTTCAGTCCCCCTCAGAGCCGACACTATGGTTTCAGCCTAGCCTTGGGTGGCCCTATCTTGCAAGGGATCACCGGGCTCTTTTCTACCCGTGTAACTTCCTGGGTGCGTCAGGAGAGTATGTCCTGTCAGTTATTTGTCAGCGCTACCGTCTTCCTCGGACCCGGTGACACTGGTGTTGGCTGCTCGGCACTCACCTACTGGCTAACTACTTCCTGTTTCTCCCTTATATACTGGTTTGTTACCATGACTACGCTTCACCCACTTATAACTGGCCCTACTACCCCTTGCCTGCCTAGAGTCCCAGGTTCCAGGTTGGGTCTTATGTCAGTGGATGTGTGTTGTGGAGGTTTTTGCTATACAAACTGTCTACCCTCCGCCTGGCTGCAGTTCCTACCTGTGGGGCGCCACACTTCAATGGGGGAATCACGGCTGGTCGGTTCCCGGATCCGTGCCCTGGACCCTCAGTGGCGGGGAATAGGGGGAATGGTGATGTGGATGGGGGTAGTAGTGTCGTGACGCCACCTGTGGTTCCTGGTAACGGTGGATATCAGCGCTGCGGCCGGCCACTGAGGTGATGGTGGTGCAGCTCAGTGTAGTACAGCTCCCCACAGGTGGAGCGTTACCTCAGGGCAGCGAGGGAGGATGAGGGGAGTCGTAGTAGCAACTTGCAGGGGACAGCATCGGCTCCCTCTGATGCCTGGAATCGGATGCCAAATAGGCATCCAATTCCGACATAAAATCGCCTCCTCCTGGCTGATAAAAAGAAACAAAAAACTGTATGCTCACCTGTCCCTGAGGCCCCCGCCATCTCCCGCAGGCTTCCGGTGTCTGTGCGGTGTCTGCAGAGATCTTCTTCTTCATAACAGGACCTGCTGTGATGTCACAATCACGTGACCGCCTGAACATGGTGATTGTGACATCACGGGCATGCTCAGTACAGTAAAATTGGGTCCGAGGACACATCAGATGTTTCCTCGGACCCTGCTCCATAGGGCCCCATGTTAAAAACATCGGACCAAATCGGATGTGCACTAAATGGCATCCGATATGGTCCAATCCGATTCTGTCCGATTTTATTTTCGGTGCAAAAATCTGAGCATGCTCCGATTTTTGTACCGATAAAAAAAATCGGAAAGAATCGAATCGGACCAAATCGGATGGCATTTAGTGTACATCCGATTCGGTCCGATGCCCATAGGGCTGCATGGGGGCCAAAATCGGTCCGATGCTGTCCGATTTTTATCGGACAGCATCGGAAAAAAAATTCAGTAGTGTGAAACCAGCCTAACTGCGACTAACTGACTCCTCCCCTCAGGCCTGGATCTTTTATAGGGATCTGGCTTAAAGCAGCCAGTAGAGCTCCCCCTTCAGGTCTAGGGTGGTAAATGTTGTGTGCTGTGGGTACCAAAGTGTAAATCCCTCTTTGCACCTGATGGGTCCTGTGGCAATCCCCAGCAGGGGTGCCACACCTGTCAGCATATGCAATAAAAAAGCTCTGCCTTTCATGTGAAAGAAGATATGATCCCAGTGGATGTTCTGATCTAGAACAAGAGATACCAGTGGTACAGAATGATATAAGAAGAGGAAGCTCTACCTTATACTTCTGAATTATCAGCAACAGCTGTGACTTGGAGATAGACATGATGTGGTATAGATTATCTTTAAGTCACAGGGTGGTTTAAGAGTAGCCAGCTCCCCGGGCTGTTTAGAAGGTATTGTGAAGCCCCCACGGGACGGGGGGTACTCAGTACCGGACCGGTCGGTGCCGGGGAAGTCACGGGTGGCTTGGTCCGGACCGTGTCCCTGGGCCCGCACAATAAGATGGGGAGTATTTACAAGGGGATTTGTCACGGGTGACGCCACCCACTTGTTGCGGCCAGTGATGGGGGTCGCCGCAGAACCTCCGGGGGTGATGTGATGGCAGCGGAGATGGTGTAGTTCCAGTGGGAAGAACTGTATCCCCCGGGGCAGTAAGGGTTAAAGTCTATTGGGGTTATAGATGGTGGAGACAGGGTTAAAGGACACACACTCACGTTTGGTAGACACTGGTGCACTTCTCCTTCTCTCCTGAGGCTGCAGAGCTGACAGGCTTGTAGCAGGGGGAAGCTCTCTGTGCTGAATCTGGAGCAAAGGTCGTCAATCAATACACAGACTCACAGTTTTGCTGTTTTCCAAGGCTTTACTACTGATGTTACTGCAGATTATAGTCCATGGAGTCTGTAATGGGGCTGAGCTCTCTTCCCACCCTGTCCGGGGTCGTCAGCGTCCTTATGCTGCACTGTGTGTGTGTCCTGGCTGCTGCTATTAGCTGAGCTGCTGGGATTCCTCACGTCTCTCTCTCTGTATTCTGCTGGTACCACTTGGCTAGGCAACTTGAGTCCTCTGTGCTGTGCTGACCCCTCCGTGTTGCTTTGCTCTGGTACTAGGGGCATCTAGAGATCCCACTGTTCCGGGATTCACTGTGCTGTGGGTGCCAGACACAGTACCGGATCCGGTGTCCGTTTCTGTGCGTTCTTCTGGGGCAAGTGAAGGTATCACTCCAGCTCCCAGACGTGTTTCTCTGTCTGTAGTTCTCCTGTTCCTCCGACCTTTACTAGGTCTGCACTGAGCTAACTCTGCTCTCTGTGTGCTCTTCACAGCACTACACCGTGCTGCACAGTCTGAGCTACTTCCTCATGGGCAAGAGTATATAAGGAAGCAGGTTGTGCTCCCCCTCTTGGCCCAGAGGTGCTAGTGTTTGTCAGTGTGTAATGGGGGAGAGAACCCATGTGATGTTATTGTGGCATATTAACCCATGGGGTGCCACAGTATGCCCCCCCAAACGGTTGCATCATGTGACATATCACAAGATCCCTTTTGATAATTTATGGGATAGGTCACAAAATTAATGCAAAAGTGCTATGGTGAACATCTGCAGATGCAAAATAACAGACAGTGGTGCGTGTAGAGTGCCACGCAATTTTTTTCCCCTTATGTGCAGAGCTATATAAAACATAGCGCTATACATATTAGAGCAGAAGTGAGAAATACGTTTTCTTGAGGGGCTACATGAGAGACTATGATTGATGTGGTGGTCAAACAAACAGGCTGAAATTAATTCTGCTCAATATTAATATAAACCAATTAATTATAGTTATTTTATATTAATATTAATTGAAGCATTAATATTAATTGTTATATTAGTCAGAATTAAGTATGCTGACATTTGCCTATATACAGTATGAGCCCTCACACAGCCCCACTATATAAAGTACGAGCCCACACACAGCCCCAGTATATACAGTATGAGTCCTATTTGCAGGATGAGCTCTTACACATCATATACACATGGTAAAAAAAATCCACTTCTTCTTGTGGCCGGCACATACATGCTGGTACACACTGGCTGATGACATCATCACACCGACACGTCGTGAAAGAGACAACAGGAGTTCCCCTGGAGCAGCACTGCTATTCTGTATTGCCAGCTGTAGTGCTCCAGCTAAGTTTCCTGCTCAGAGATCTGTGCTGCTGATGGAGCACAAACCATTTTAATATGGGGCACAATATTTTTTCGTTTCGCATTGCCATACTGAAATAATTTCAAAGACCACACAAAATTTAAAGGGGTAAAATATCAGAAGATTTTTATAGCAGAAATTTGCCAAATCCTATGAGGATTTTTAAAGTCTTAACATAGCTATGAAGCAAGTATTGGATTACTACAAGTGTACAAGGTCAGCACCACTGTCAGCAAATGAATGTGGCTCTAGAACCACCATGTCAGTACATGAACGCAGTTCCAGTATCACTGTCAGTACATTAATGCAGCGTTAGAATCACCTACAGTAGATGTAGCACCAAGCTACACCAAGTACAGTGAACAATTGTAATGTCAGGTCAACCTCATATATAATTGTATTGCATGAACGTACAGCTCCCAGAATGTACTTAACAATGGTAAGCAGTAGGGATGAGCGAGTACTGAAATACTCGGACTCGCTAGACTCGTAACGAGTAGGTTCCGATACTCGGGTACTCGTTACGAGTCTAGCGAGTCCAATGTAAGTCAATGGGGAAGAAAGTATTGTGAGTAATTCCTCTGCTGCTGGACCCTATAAAGAGGTCTGGCAGCAGAGGAAAAACCTGCAATTCCCCATTCATTGTTTAAAAGCCAGCGGTAAAAAGCTGCTGGCTTTTAATGCTGACAGCCGCTGACAGCTTCCCTGCCCCCTGACAGCAGGATCCTCTGCTCCCCCCACCCTATCCTAACTTAGGATCAGGTAAGGAGGCTGCGGGGGGAGCGGAGAATCCTGCTGTCAGGCAGCCGGGGAGCGCAGAGCCGACCGCGGCCAGCAGGGAGCTGGCTGCGGTCGTGCATTAAGTGAAAACCGGATTCTCTCGGATTGTACCGGTCTGGTGCAATCCGGCGCCCCATAACATGGGGCTCTATGGTCCCGGATTGCACCGGACCGGGGCAATCCGGTTTTCAATCCAATTTTCAAACTGGTTTTCTATTTTTGACCTTCCCACCTGGATTTTCAAATGAACAGCTGACTCGGGTCAGCTGTTCATTTGAAGTAGCAGTGCTGGCAGGGTTCATGTGAGTTTATGCTTGCCTGCATGAACTCACATGAACTTTCCCATGCCACGGTGCACAGCTCTGCTACATCTCTGGTGGAGGTTCTCTACCAGAGATGTAGCAGAGCTAAAGAAGAACCCTGGATTGGACTATGTCGGCTGGAAGAGGATTTTTTTTAAATGAAGATGGAGTCCCTAAGTGTGTTTTTGCTAAGGAGATGGTGTGTCACAATCCGCGCCGCCAGGTCAGGTTGCTCAAAAGAACCACAATAGTGGGTGATGTTCCAATTAATTTCCTTTATTGTATCCTATGCGTTTCGGTGCCCTCCCGGCACCTTCCTCAGGGATATCCCTGAGGAAGGTGCCGGGAGGGCACCGAAACGCGTAGGATACAATAAAGGAAATTAATTGGAACATCACCCACTATTGTGGTTCTTTTGAGCAACCTGACCTGGCGGTGCGGATTGTGACACACCATCTCCTTAGCTGATCCTTGTTTCCACGTGTAAGTGGCCGGTGGAAATCCAGCAGCAGCCATCTGGGAATTCTTTCCATATGCTATACAACCAGTTGTGGGGCCCACAACTGAAATAGGTGAGTGAATCCTTAACACATCACGTTTATACTCTGTGCCATAGTGATAGGGCACTATTGCGCCTCTTGTTCCCCTTCCTTTTCTTTTATTAAGTGTGTTTTTGTTTTTTTTCAAATAAAAATATTTTTTCTCTGTGTTGTGTTTTTATTTAAACAATTTAATAGAAATTCATGGCGGTCATGTCTAATATTGGCGTGACCCCATGAATTTCGGGATTAGGGCCAGCTGATAACAAAAATCTGGCCCTAACCCCTTTATTACCCAGTGAGCCACTGCACCAGGGCTCTGGAAGAGTTGGGGCAGCACCAGAACATGGCACTTCAATGAACGTGCCATTTTCTGGGGCGGCTGCGGGCTGCTATTCGCAGCGGGGGGTGCCCAAAAGGCTTGGGCCTCCCTGCACTGCGGATTCCAACCCCCAGCTGCCTAGCTGGACCTGGCTGGACATAGAAATCGCGCGGTGCCCCACGCATTTTTTTTGTTTATTGTTTCATGAAATTCATGAAATAATAAAAAATAACAGCTTCCTAATATTTCTGTGTCCAGGCAGGTCCAAATAGTCAGCTGGGGTTGGTGGCAGCCCCTTGCCGCCTGCTGTATCCGGCTGGCATACAAAAATACGGCGAAGCCCTCGTCAAAATTTTTCTGAAAAATTCATTAAACAATTCATGGTCGAGGGTTAATAAAGATGCAGTCCCTTTCATTCATATTGTTTTTTGGATTTTTCAGAAAAAAAATTGACGTGGGCTTCGCCGTATTTTTGTATCCAGCCGGACACAGCAGGCAGCGACGGGCTGCCACCAACCCCCAGGTTCCTATTTGTACCTGGCTGGACACAACAGTATAGGTATAACTATATAAAAGACCAGGAACAATCATAGTACTGGGCACACATCAATTTGAAGCTATAGAAAGAAAGAGACCACGGATGTTTTAGTGACCCAGATTATATCACCTGAATGTCCACACAAAGCAAATGCAGTACAAATAGTTTATTTAGTAACTGGTGGTACAATCAGGCAAAAGTCATAAAAAGTGAAACTAGGACAGTGTGGAGAGAGGGAGGTGGGAGAAAGGAGACAGGAGATGCAGAGGACGAGGTACCCTCACCCTGGTTGCAGAGGATAGTAGTGCCTGTGCTCAATTAGGGACAACACAGAGAACAGCGTGGACGCTGCAAATAGCTGTCACCTTGCCCGGGTGGTCAAGCAGCTACAGGCATATCAACTGGCACTTACCCATGGGTGTGTATGTGGGGGTCCGGTGCACTCCTGCCTCCATCTCAGGGGCCCCGACACGTGTTTCGCATCCGGCTTTATCAAGGGGCGAGTGGTGCAGGGTGCTCTAAGTGGCTGACTTATATGGGTGAACGACCGGCAGCTGCAGCTTGTTGGCTGCATGACGCACCTCCACGCCGGAAGTGGAATGGCGGGGAAGACTCTCCTTGGTGCGCTGTGGTCGGGAAGAAAACTTCCCATGACGTCACATCCACACAACAGTATAGGGGAGCCCCCTTTTTTTTTTATTATTTCATGAATTTCATGAAATAATTAAAAAAAAAAAGTGTGGGGCTCTGCGCTATTTCTATGTCCAGCCAGGTACAGCTAGGCAGCTGGGGGCTGGAATCCACAGCGCAGGGAGGCTCAAGATTTCTGGGCACCCCCGCTGCGAATGGCAGCCCGCCGCCGCCCCAGAAAATGGCGCATTCATTGAAGCGCCATTTTCTGGCGCTGAGCCCAACTCTTCCAGGGCCCTGGTGCGGTGGCTCACTGGGTAATAAAGGGGTTAGGGCCAGCTTTGTATTATCAGCTGGCCCTAAGCCCGAAATTCATGGTGGTCACGCCAATAGTAGACATTAACGCCATGAATTTCTAGTAAATTATGTAAAAAAAAAACACAACACATAAAAAAAGTTTTTATTAGAAATAAAACAAAAAAGACATTTAGTGACTCCAACTTTATTAAAAAAAATCCTCTTCCGTCCGACGTAGTCCATAAGCGCAATTTCAGCACTGCTACATAGCTCTGCATAGACACACATGTCTATGCAGAGCAAGTGCAGTCTGAGAAATGACAATCTCAGCACTGCTACATCACTCTGCATAGACACACACGTCTATGCAGAGTGAATGCAGGCTGACAAGTGACTATGACAGTCAGGGTTCACCTCAGGTCATAGCTCAGGCACTATTGCGCCTCTTGTTCCCTCCCCCCCCCCTTTGTCTTTCGATGAATTTCTATTAAATTGTTTAAATAAAAACACAACACAGAGAAAAAATATTTTTATTTGAAAAAAAAGCAAAAACACACTTAGGGACTCCATCTTTATTTAAAAAAAATCCTCTTCCGTCCGACGTTGTCCAATCCAGGTTTCTTCTTTAGCTCTGCTACATCTCTGGTAGAGAACCTCCACCAGAGATGTAGCAGAGCTGTGCACCCTGGCATGGGAAAGTTCATGTGAGTGTGGCGCCCCTGCGTCCAGGAGGCCACAAAGGGAACTGCAGCCAGGCAGGTAGGACACTTGTTGCACAACCACACCCTCACAGCCCACACAACCCACATGTAGGAGAAGGCAGCATCCAGCCCTAAGATTGGATACTCTAGGCAATTGAGGGGTGGTGGATTTAGAGGAGTGGGTTGGACACACACGTAGTCAGGTGACTTGACAGTAGAAATAGTGAGGGGGAGGAGGAAGGAGTTCAGTAGGCCCAGGGTGCCGAGCTGTAAAGACCAAGAACAGCAAAGACCAGAAGCTGAGGAGCACAGGTCAGAGAACAGCAGAAGGCTGAGTGAAGCTGAGCAGACAGAAAGACTCACATGTCCTGAGAGTGTAAGGTCTAAGAGCGCAGAATCTGTACCGAGCCAGTGTGAGCCGGAGGAGAGAGAAAGCACGTCCGAAGCTGATACCACTAGGAGTGTGAGAGGACTGAGAGAGACGGTGATACCCGGGCCCTAAAGGACAGCCGAGATGACCAGACTGCAGGCAGAGAAGTCCCTCCTATTATACTGGAAGACGCAGAAGGAAAGGAGCCTGATAGAGCCTCACACCTGAGGACTGCTGGAGGCTGGGCTGAGTAGAGTGTCGGCTCTAGAGGGGACCGTAGTTTATCCGGCATTCCCAGACACCGACGGGTGACCACAGCTACACGTTATGGTCCCCACCCCAAAGGACAGGCAGCTCAGTGACACACTGGAGGACCCACAGGGGCCCGAGTCACCGCCATACTGTCCGGCGTTTCACACACACACACGTGGATACGGAGACCGTTAATAGCCCGGAAAGGACACAGAGACTGTGTGAGGGGTCACAGAGAGAGAGACCTGGCTGCAGAGCAAAGGGAACCCGGAGAGGGAGAGTGTGCCCGTGTACTTGTACTGAACTTTGTAAGAACTGTAAATGACTTGTGAACTGTCTGAAGAACTGAGAGTAAACACGGAAAACCCTGGATTTGCCTCCCTTGTGTCTCTGCATGAAAGCGATTCTCTCCATACAGGATTACAGCAAGCCCTCCACCTGCAGAGACACAGCACAGCCTGTCAGCACCAGCAAAGAGGAGAGATCCCTGCAGCGTCTACACAGTAAGTGTACTGAACAGTCCACATAGACTTAACCCTTACTGCCCCGGGAAACACAGTTCTACCCACTGGAACTATACCAAATAAGCTGCTGTTCCATCGTTCCCGGAGGTTTTGAAAAACGGATTCTCCTGGATTGTACCCGTCCGATGCAATCTGGCGCCCCATAACATGGGGCTCTATGGTCCCGGATTGCCCCGGAACGGGGCAATCCTGGAAAATCTGGTTTTCACTTAATGCATGATCACGGTCAGTTCTGCGCTCCCCGCTGCCTGGAAGCAGGATCCTCCACTCCTCCCGCAGCCTCCCCACCCGATCCTAAGTTAGGATAGGATGGGGAGGCGGTGGGGGGAGCGGAGGATCCTGCTGTCAGGCAGCAAAGAAGCTGTCAGTGGCTGTCAGCATTGTTTAAAGGGAACCAACCACCTCAGATGACGACTATAAGCAGTTAATACATGTCCCTGCACCCTACCTACACCGTTCCAGCTATGTTTTTGCTAAGAATATTGATAAATGCAAACCGAAATATACACTTTGTAAACTTACATTCCTGCGTACTTGAGGGCGTCTCCCTCGGGCTCTCGTACTAGAGGGCTGTGCTCATCATGCCTGCTCTCCCCCTCCCTTATGCACGCCCCCTCTCAGCCTGCTATAGTGATGTGAGGCTGATTGCGTCATAAAGGGGCGGGGCTACCGGGATGCCGCGATTTAGCCCCGCCCCTTTATGACGCAATCAGCCTCACACAGTATAGCAGGCTGGGAGGGGGAGAGCAGGCATGATGAGCACAGCCCTCTAGTACCAGAGCCCGAGGGAGACGCCCTCAAGTACGCAGGAATGTAAGTTTACAAAGTGTATATTTCGGTTTGCATTTATCAATATTCTTAGCAAAAACATAGCTGGAACGGTGTAGGTAGGGTGCAGGGACATGTATTAACTGCTTATAGACGTCATCTGAGGTGGTTGGTTCCCTTTAAAAGCCAGCGGTAAAAAGCTGTCGGCTTTTAAACAATGAATGGGGAATTTCAGGTTTTTCCTCTGCTGCCAGACCTCTTTATAGGGACCAGCAGCAGAGGAATTGCATTTCCCATTGATTTACATTGGACTCGTTACTCTGCGAGTAATCACTAATAAACTTGCAGAGTAACGAGTAGAGCGAGTACCCTACTATTCGCCGAGTAACGAGTAGTAATGAGTAAACTCGATCATCCCTAGTACGGAGATACTGGGAATTGTTGGTTTCAGTCATTATCAGACTGTGGACCACACAGGAACCACTGAACTGATGAGACACAGGTGGTATTACAAACAAACATTTACAGCCAGGTACTTTATAGAAGTTGTCTCTGGTAGGAGTCATTCTCATTCCTTTTTGTCTCCATGTAAGGTTGGGTTGACACTGGCGTTCCCCTCCGCAACGTTCTGCGGATGGGTAGCGCCATGTGAGCGCAGCCAGCACAAGCCCTATCTTTATAATGGGAGCGCACGGTGCTGCGCTTGACTGCGCATGACCGTGCGCTCCCATTCACTGCCAAATGTGATTTGTACGCAGGCGGACGCCTGCGCACATATTACACACTCTCCTCCGCACCAGGGACGCGACATGTTGCATTCCTGGTGCGGAGGAGAGTGTGTGATTTGTGCGCAGGCATCCACCTGCGTACAAATTACATATGGCAGTGAATTGGAGCGCACGGTCATGTGCAGTGAAGCGCAGCACCATGCGCTCCCATTATAAACATAGGGGCTTGTGCTGGCTGCGCTCACATGGCGCTTCCCCTCCGCAGCGTTCTGCCAGTGTGAACCCAGCCTAACACAGATGTAATGATGAGATTTCGTGCCCAAAACTCGTCTCTGCAGATTTTCCTCTTCTCTATCTTCATCAGCACTTCCTAACATAGTATCCTTAAAAAGAAAAGTGTCATTAGACTGCCCCAGAAATATAAATATCTGCCATGCACCCTGGAATAAATAAATGCAGTGCTTACTTCATAAAATATCCCCCACACATGCACTGCCCCTCTCCATAACATCTCCCTCTCCCACAGGCACTGCCCTTCTCCATAATATCTCACTCTCCCAGACACACTGCCCCTCTCTATAATATCTCCCCCTCCTACATATGCACCATCCCTCTGCATAATATCTCCTCTCCCACTCACACACTGTTCCTCTTCATAATATCTCCCCCTCAAATGCACATTGTCTATTTGCATATCTTCCCTCCCACACACTGTCTTTCTGCAAAATATATGCCCCACCCACACACTGTCCCTCTGCATAATATCTCCCCTTCCCACACACATTATTCCTCTACATAATATCTCCCCTTCCCACAAATGCAAATTGTCCCTCTGCATAATGTCTCCCCCTATAAAAGACACACTGTCTCTCTGCTAATATCTCACCTTCCCACAAACACACTGTCCCTCTGCATAATGTCTTTCCCTCCCACATACTGTTCCTCTGTGTAATATATGTCAAAGATGGGTGGAGTCAGCACTGCCTGAGGTTAGCATGTAATACAAAAAGTGCAAATTAATATATTAATTCCAAATTGTGCTTTAATGTAAAATGAGATTTTTAGCAAATTGATCAATTCTTTGAGCCACCCTGCCAACATCACAGCAAATCTCAATAGGGTGGTCCTATTCTACGTTTTTGTTTACATAGCGACAAGCGGCCTCCTAAATACATTAAAAGCAGGCCCACGTAAATGCAACACATACCTGGAACATTTCTGAACCACTTTTGGTCACCACAGTGGTATTTAAGGTCATTGGTACTAATGCCTCGTCTGAGTAGAGTTGAGGTACCCTATGCTGGGTCCTGAAGCATTCCCACACTGCCTGAACTCTGACCAGAGGGCTGTGCAGAAGAAGACCTATTTTAAGCTGTGACAGACTCTGGTTGGAGAGAGGGGTTAGCAGTAGTGGGTAGTAGGGAGGGGTCGCAAAAGAGAGAGTGTCTGTGTCAGGCCATGAGACCAACAAGATGTGAGGCTGCAAGCAGGATGCCAAGTTCTAGGTGGTCAGGGATTTAAGATACTGGCTAGGGATGGGCGAATCTACTCTCTAGGACTCGTTACTCGGCGAGTAGTAAGGGACTCGCAGGACTCGGTACTCTGCGAGTTTCCCAGTGATTACTCGCACAGCAACGAGTCCAATGCAAATCAATATCAATCCTAGTTTTGTCAGAGACGCTGACAAAACTAGGATTGCCTTTGACTTGCATTAGACTCGGCTACTGGCTAGACATAGAAATTGCGCGGATCCCCACGCATTTTTTTTTTATTATTTCATGAAATTCATGAAATAATTAAAAAAAAGGGCTCCCCTATATTCTTGTGTCCGGCCAGGTACAAATAGGCACCTGGGGGTTGGGGGAAGCCCGTCGCTGCCTACTGGATCCGGCTGGTTCCAGAAATACGGCGAAGCCCACACGAAATTTTTTTCTGACAAATCCATAAAACAATGTAAATAAAAGGGACTGCATCTTTATTAACCCTGGACCATGGGCGAGGGGTTAATAAAGATGCAGTCCCTTTTTTAGGATTGTTTTATTGATTTTTCAGAAAAAAAATTACATGGGCTTCGCCGTATTTCTGGAACCAGCCGGATCCAGCAGGCAGCGACGGGCTGCCCCCAACCCCCAGGTGCCTATTTGTACATGGCCAGACACAAGAATATAGGGGAGCCCTTTTTTTTTATTATTTCATGATTTTCATGAAATAATTAAAAAAAATGCGTGGGGCTCCGCGCAATTTCTAGGTCTAGCCAGGTACAGCTAAGCAGCTGGGGGCTGGAATCCGCAGCGCAGGGATGCCCAAGCTTTCTGGGCACACCCCGCTGCAAATTGCAGCCCGCAGCCGCCCCAGAAGATGGCGCGTTCATTGAAGCGCCATCCTCTGGTGCTGAACCCCGCTCTTCCAGCGGCCCTGGTGGCGGTGGCACGCTGGGTAATAAAGGGGTTAATACCAGCTTTGTTATACAAGCTGATATTAAGCCCAAGATTCTTAATGTCATGCCACGTTTGACCCAGCCACTAAGAATCTCCAATAAAGGGTTAAAAAAACACAACACAGAGAAAATGTTTTATTAGAAATAAAAAAAAAAAGCCATTAGGGACTCCATCTTTAATTAAAAAAATCCTCTTCTGTCCGACGCAGTCCAAAACGCGATGTCCTCTCTGCTACATCCCCTGTGCATAGATATAGATGTCTATGCACAGGGAATGAGCAGACTGAGAACAATCTCAGCTCTGCTACATCAGGCAGCAGGCGGGCTCTAGGACCCTGGAGCTGCAGCAGCCTGCACACAGAGCAGACAGCAGGACTCTTATCTGTGCGAGTTTCCCAGCGATTACTTGCACAGTAAACGAGTCCAATGCAAATCAATGGCAAAACTAGGATTGCTTCAGGCTGAAGCTTCCGAGACACATCTGTGATTTGTAAATCGCACACTACTCGCTATTACTCGCTTCCCGATTCATTAACATTGGACTCGCTAGACTTGCAACGAGTAGCGAGTCCCGGGCTCTAACTCGCTAGAGTCAAGCGATTCCGAGTAATTTAGGATTCGCCCATCACTAATACTGGCCACAGAAACTGGAGGCTGCTGAGTTTCAAGCTCAGTAGCCAAACTATGTGGGACTGTCTGGGGCACAGCAACAAAAGAAGGACTAGAGAGTCAGGTGGGTACAGCTGTTCTAAGAGTCCTTGTTGCCTGCCTGGCTGCAATTCAGCCACAAGGGATCTAAAGAGGAACAGGGGACCTATAGGCACCTACAACCTCATCCTAAGGGAGAAGTCAGTTGGTAGGTCAAATACCCATCCGGCAGAGCGGTTTCTATTTCCTTTCAGACTGGCCAGACCCAAAAATTCGGAGAACCAGTACTCTGGACTCGCTAATGAACTGCAAGTAAAAGGTAAGGAACTAACTGACTGTCTCTGTACCTTCTTGCTGTTGAGTCCTTGCACCTTTGCACTTCTTACTACCACCATCATCTCCACTATAACCTCTCATCGTAATCACCTTCATCATACTACACCACAGGGGTCTGCCCTGGCTGATGAGGGTATAACACTTATCTGCTACACTGCCTCTCCCCTGGGAGTACTTATATGCAGCACCAGCCATCTCTGGCTGGACACCTCAGCTGGCGTCACAAACTTTCTAAATTTTTCTCCCTTTTAAATACCCCTTTTCCATGTGCGGTTAGGGCCACATCTGCAGGGAATCACCATCATGAACATTATATCTCTGGCCCAGCTAGCTGAGAACCCCGGCCTTGCGACAATCACACACTCCCATGGCACTGGACAGACAAATACGGATAAAGGCAGACCAGGCCTGAACATGTGCAGCAAATGCCACAGACTCCCAGACAATATCACGTTTGACCCCCACAGTGCCAGACTAGCAGACTATGAA
This sequence comes from Allobates femoralis, assembly GCA_033576535.1. Taxonomy (NCBI): domain Eukaryota; kingdom Metazoa; phylum Chordata; class Amphibia; order Anura; family Aromobatidae; genus Allobates; species Allobates femoralis. Next base: position 445,521,635 of record JARQOC010000004.1, read on the forward strand.
TGAGGGCTGTGCAGGCCCAGATAAATGTGCAATTAAAGAGGACCTGTCACCCCCCGATGGAATAAAATCTAAGTCCAGCACTGAATGCAGCATGTCTGCTGCATTCAGGCAAGGGATCTCCCATGGCTCTGTGGGGCTGCTACCCCGATATATAGGTTTATAAAAACTTACAGTAATTTTACATGGAGGTGGGCCCTTGTCCTTGAGGCAGCTTGTCCACGGAGGCATTTCAAGCCCCCTGCTCCTCCGTACCACCCATGTCCTCGCTTCCTCCTCTCGTGCCATTCTGAAATCCTCAATCTGTGCATCCTTGTGTGGGTGACGCAAGCGCAGAGCGAGGTTGAGGTGCATGCCCTGCCTCCCACTATGACATCCTCTCATTTTCCCGCCTGCTCCATAGCACAAAACTGAGCAGGGCGGGGAAATGAGGGGACGTCATAACGGGAGGCAGGGCATGCACCTCAACCTCGCTCTGCACTTGCGTCATTCACACAAGGACGCGCAGAGTGAGGATTTCAGAATGGCACGAGCGGAGGTGGCGAGGACATGGGCGGTACAGAGGCGCAGGGGGCATGAAATGCCCCCGTGGATGAGCTGCCACAAGGACAAGGGCCCGCCTCCATGTAAAATTATTGTAAGTTTTTATAAGCCTATATATCGAGGTAGAAGCCCCACAGAGCCATGGGGGACTCCTTACCTGAATGCAGCAGACATGTTGCATTCAGTGCTGGACTTAGATTCTAATCCATGGGTGGAGGGGTGACAGGTCCTCTTTAACAGAACCTGTGGGGAGGGTGAGGCAACTGAATTTTGCCCTCATTAGAATTCGCCCCTGGTCACAGCATACAGCTTTCAACTACAAATGCACACAGGAAAATACTTATAATCTATGGCAGGTTTTCAGTGTAAAATGACGATGACTATTTTAATACTATAGTAATTACCTCTATAAACAAAACAAGCATTATTTTCTAATTAAACCTATTTATTTACATTGACATTTCCTAGAACATGTATTGAAAATGTGTACACATTTTCTTTGCGCAAATAATAACCTTTATCTGATGAACAGTAGTACTGCTTCAAACTATATGCAGCTGAATTAAAGTAAATGACTTCTATATGTAGGAGAGTATATAGAGCATAAACAGCTGACAAGGAAAGTTGCATGCCTGCCTTCTAAATGCATTTTAGCAATGGATATTGCTTACAGTGAGCATACTTCTCAAAAAGGTCACACTGCTAACATAGACATTTTGAATACTCAACACTAGGGGTAAAAGTAACCCTTAACCACTCATCACCTGTTTAAATAGCATAAGTGGAAATAGGTTATACAGCAATATGTATCTGTCTTACCATTGTCTTAGGGTGTTTTAATGTATGAATAAACAGTGGCATGACTCAGAAAATCGAGCTACTTTTTCTTTAACATTGGCTTCATTAATTTTATTATTATGAAACTCATCCTGAACAAAAAGAGTATTTTATTTGCAGAAATAAGTAGCAATTGCATATTTTCAAGCAGCTATAACTAGTAGGACATATTTACTAATCCTTTATGAAATTTAAATAGTATAGATTTGGACTAAATGGTTAGAATATGATCCAATTGTATCACAGTAAATAAAAATTTACATGCAAAAGTTTCAATACGAAGAAGAGAAACAACGACAAAAAAAAAGCTTAATCTTCTGTAGGCCGCAATGTCATATCACCTCCTTCTGTACACAGTTACATTACTACTGTACAGGTTTCAAAGTGTTACGTCATGTTAATTTGTGACTATGATGTGAGAAACGATGGCTGCCCTACTTGCACAGAGTACATTTTAGGACATGGTCATATACCAAAGTGAAACATCAGAAATACTTTGATATCTGACTCTGATACCTGACTGATACCTGACTCTGACAATAGACATGTAATTCTGACAAGTGACTCTGACAGTTGACACTAACACCTGACTCTGATACCTGATTTCTGCCTCTAACAACTGACATATGACTATGACAAATGACTCTGATATCTGACTATGACAATTCACTCTGATAAGTGACTCTTATTCTTGCAGCTGACTCTGACAACTGGCTTCTAATTAAATAAATAATGAACCTATAGCGTAATGTTCAGGCATCTGCATCAAGCATAGTTTTGGTTTAAATGGATAATAAAAATATATAAAAACAATTAAACTGTTCACCGGTGGGACTTGAAACCAAAGCTCTCTGTTTGCAAGCTAGCACACTTACCACTGAGCTATACACTAATTCATAGCTGGTTGGCCTTCTCTTTGGTTATGTGATGTGCAGTGCAAACATGTGCCTGAATCTTATTAAGACTTTTACAGCAATCTCCTCCAAGCCAAAGTCAAATGATATGTGACTGCAATAGTTGACTCTGATATCTGACTTTGATACCTGGCTTCTCTCACACATCAAGAGTCCAGGAAAAGAAGGAATTTTAGACACTCTGAGTGTTTGTACTTTCATTATTACTCTCTTAAGGAAAAGAAAAGCATTAGCTTGAGCTTATGGCTGAGTGGTTAGGATTCTGACTAGTAGAGTAGAAATTGTGAGTTCAGGTCCCAAGGGCACTAAAGCAGAACTTTGTTTTTTTTTAATTCTGCTAGTTAGTATACAAACTCCAGCGATGTTTCACTCTCATGTGTGAAGGAAGTCAGACAGCATACATCAGAATGAAAATCAGAATGATTTTTGCACACACTGAGAGTTTGTATGTTTAAATGGAACCTGTCAGGCCCTCTGAGTCCCCAGAACCATGACCGGTTCTGTGCACATATCAAATTACTTGCGCAACAGTCCCTTCATGTATTTGCATATGGCTCACCATATGCTTGGGCCGTGGGGTACTCGGAGAACCAAGTCCTCTCGTCAGGGCCGTGGGATGTCATGGTGGCATGACCCGGTCCATGATCCCCTCATCGGGCGGTCAGTAGAAAGGGGAGTTTGAAAAAGGGATGAAAAGTAAAATAAAAGAGTTAGTATTGTGACACCACCCGTGGAAGGCGGCTGGTAGAGCCGCTGCTGCAGTCGGGACCTTTGGGGATGATGAGGGTAGCAGCTGTGATGGTTTGGCTCTCCACGGGAAGAATGGGTCAACAGGGCAACCTTAAAGTCTATGGAGGTGATAGGTTTGTTGGGGATGCAGGTATGCCAGCGGGGCTGAGCTGGCTGTGCGGCGGGATCGGGAATGTTGTCAGGCAGGCTCCTGCTGCCTGCTCGGCGTTTCAGTCTACCTCTCCTCAGGCGCAAGATGACAGTCTGACACAAGCTGAGTTTCAACCCAGCTTGCTTCTTTTCTCTCATCAGGCATTTCAAGTTACAAGCCAGTACAGTGGCGGCTCCAGTGGTCTTTACAACCAGGACGACTTGTCCAGTTCACCCCCTTTTGTGTTCCTTCCCGTGGGCCTCTCTTCTCAGTGCTGCCTATTTTCCACCCTCCTGCACCCGCCTCCACACGCATGGCCCGATCCAGCAACCATTGGCCTTCGTTAGGCAACCTACCAGGTCCCCTGGCTTTAGTACGGAAGCCTTCTCTTCATTGGAGAGGAGTCATGGGTCCTAGAGATCCCGCGACCGGTCAGATTTGTGGTTGGAGCTTACAGCTTCCTCGCCACCTCAGGGCCAATTCCCTGGTTCCTGCCTGTCCTTAGGGCGCACGGGTGGATTGTTCCCTGCCTGCGCCCCTAGGACTCCTTCTGTCTCTCTGCGGTCTGTAGCCATGGGACCCGGACAAAGCCTCATGATGGTAGAGACCGCTGGGTCCATTTCCTTGCAATCTCGTGTTCTCCTCCAACCCCTGCTCCTTGAGACTCTACTCACGACTTTCGGTCTGCTCATGGGCTGACTCCTGGGCTAACTAATTAACTTCCTGTGGTGTTCCCTCTTTTGTCTCCTCTTTCCTGACTGCTCCCTGTGGTGACTTCCCGCTCATCACCTATCTTCTCCTGCCATCCCACCACTGGGCTTAGAGTCCCTCGCTCTGGGACTGGGGTGAGTTGGGTGTGTGTGGGTGACTGGACTTACCGATCACGGTTGCTGCAAACGTCTAGCGGTGACCAGACTGCAGGGGCGCCACACATATGTAAACAGATGTTTAGAAAAAGTATTTCTAAGTTTGTTTATGTAATGCAAAACAGGGCTTTGACTAGTCAAGGGGGCGTTAGTTCTCCAATTAGTTGTCTCACTAAGCAAGTAGGTGTGATAGCATGCCGTACCAAAGTGGACGTCTTTGCCAACACTATACAGTAAATAATAAAAGGAATCTAGCAGCTGCCTATAATCTTCTCCCGATGTCAATAAACTGTATATTTGAGCACCTGTTTTACTTAGGTCAGCGCACTAAGGTGGCGCATTGAAAATCAGAGAACAAAGCTCTGACCTTCAGTAATAATAGATTCTGCATAAGAAGATGTATTTCTTACTCCATATTAAAACTTTTAGGCAGGCTTTATATCCCAAAAATAAAGTTTCACAAGAAATGCACAGGACAGGTTGGTGTGGTCTCCTGGTGGTAAAACCTCATGGGAAAATTAAACTATTGCTTTCTCTGTATTCAAGTCCTATGACAAAAATAAAACATTTGGCAATTCTGCAGTTAAAATCCTTGCAAACATTATTAGGTTGGTGCTGTAAATTTCATAATAAATGTGATTTTTTTTCATCGATCTCAAAAATATATCAATATGAGGAGAGCAGGCATAGATTATTCTTCTTTTAAAGAGAATCTGTCAGCAGGTTTTTGCTCCTTCATCTGACAGCAACATAAAGTAGGCAAATAAACCCTGAATCCAACAAAATTTGACAAAGAAAACTGGCTGAAGCCATTCTAACACATGGTTTGCAGAAATATTGTGAGCCAAACACCATACCTTCAACATGGCATATAAACAAGGTCAGAGACTCACCTATGCACACATAGAGACCAGAGGCCAGAATTATTGCATCACTGCTCTCTGTAATAAGGCAAAATTTGAAATATTTGGCTTTAACAGAAGGTAGTTTGTTTGTGCAATGGTTGGAGAATGGTACCATAATGATTGTATGTAGGCAACAGTGAAGCATGATGAAGGATTCTTGCTAGTTTGGTATTTCATTGTAGCACACAGACTTTGAAATTTGAACAAGATCAATGGCACCCCACAATGATGAGAAATACAGACAGATGCTTATCCATCATGTAATATCATCATGCAGGGGTCTGATGGGTCCAAATGTTTTCTGCAACATGATAAAACCAAAGTATACAGCTATTGTCATTAGAGTACTTATCATAAAAAAATATTCTTTTTTTGGCTTTCCAATTTATTAAAGTTAAAAAACAAACAAATTGTAAATATATTTAAAAAATCATTAAGTAAAGGGCTATTAATACCATGAGAAAAGATACGCAAATAGTATGCTAATAGGACCACCAGTAATGGCCACTTTACACATAGCGATATCGTTTCGATATTGTATACAACGACGCGGGAGCGCGCACTTTTTGGGCAGAATTCCAAGATCGCACAGGAGATGTTACACAGCGCGATATCGGCAGTCAACACAACTGCGATGTCTACTCCATAAAACAGATGCCATCATTTCATGACATATTTAGTGGTTCTACAAGTTACTCCACAGCATAGAAGTAACATATTTGATCTGAGCAATGTGGTTTCATTGCTCACAGCAGATCCTTGTTGAGTCTTATGGAGGGAATGTGTGGTCTGCTCTTGAAGACACACTGCCACTTTATTACAAGATTTTTGCCTGCAGCTTCTCTGCTTCACTATCATTGCCATACTGGCCTGTTCTCTAATCAGAATGAAAATGCTCTGATTTGAGAAAAGACTAGTGTAATAGAAACTACAGAGGGGAAGGGAAAACTGTGATATTTACTTACCACTAGTGCAGTGCGGTAGAGCATTGGTTAGCGTTGTTCTAATAAAGTGGAGTGATGTCCCTGAGAGCTACATGTAAGGGTGCTTTCACACAGCGTTTTTCTGTGATCTGTGGCTGTCCGTTGTAAAACGGACAGCCACGGATCCGATTTTGGCCCCATGTTAGTCTATGGGCACGGATCACATCGGATTTGGCCTTATTGGCTTCCGATTTTTGTCGGATCCGATTCTGGCCGATTTTTTTGCTGTGCCCAAAATCGCAGCCTGCTGCGATTTTTGGCACAGCGGGTCAAATCGGACCGAATTGGATCCGACCTAATCCGTGCCAAATAACATGGGGCCTATAGAGCACGGGTCCGAGGAAACAGCTGATCGTTCCTTGGACCCGATTTTAGTGTACTGAGCATGCTCAGTACACTAAAATAGCTCTGTGCCATCTATATATATATATATATATATATATATATTCATACATTGCAGAAGTGACATATAGTGAAAATAAAGGGTTAAAAATAAAAAAACGTTATTCTCACCTGTCCCGCGATCCAGCGCTGCCTCCAGCGCTCGGCTCTGTGCTTCTAGGACCTGGCATGACGTCACAGTGCAGTCACATGACCGGTTACCATGGTAACCGGTCATGTGACTGTGACATCACGCCAGGTCCTGTGCATCAGAAGAAGAGAGCTGAAGCACCGCGGGCCTCATGGATAGGTGAGAATGAAGATTTTTTTTTTTTTTAAAGGCCTGGAAAGAGGGGAACAAAAAGGGGGCAAAGAGGGGGACAAAGGGGAGACATAGGGGACAAAGAGGGGAGACAGAGGGGGCAAAGAGGGTACAAAGAGGGGATACAGAGGGTACAAAGAGGGGAACAAAGAGGGGCGAAAGAGGGGACATAGAGGGGAGAAAGAGGGGGCAAAGAGGGGGCAAAAGATGGGACAAAGAGGGAGCAGAGAGAGGAGGGGAGAAAGGTGACAGGAGGAGCAGGGATAGGAGAGAGGATCCACACTGATGCTGCTAAATATCGGAATCGGATGCCTATTTGGCATCCGATTGCAGTCATCAGTTTGGATCCGTTGCTGTCCGAGGGGTGCTGCAAAAAGTCTGATCCCCTCGGACAGCACAAAAACGCTGTGTGAAAGCAGCCTAAGGTAACATTTCCTATTTTCTCCCCTCACTAAATAGTGAGATTTTGCTTCTGTGAGTACAGAGGACAGGAAGATCGACATGGACAACCAGCATTGGGAAGTTATATGAACATAATGTCGGGCTCAAGGAATGGTAGGGCACACCCTTGTTGGCATTACTGCAAAAAAACCATAAGATAAATCCAAAAGAAATGAACTGGAATATAAAATTGTAAACATACATATGTGCAGGAGCATGAAAAAACTGGCCATTGAACAGCAACACTCAAGGAAAACAGCAGGACCGCTACTACTACTCCCCTCATCCGCCCCACTGCCCTGAGGTAAAGCTCCACCTGTGTGGAGCTATACTAGCCAATGCTGCCTCCCATCACCTCAGCGGCCGGCCACAGGTGGCGTCACAATACCATTCCTTCCCCATCCATCATCATCATCACCCCATCCCCTACCACTGTGGGTCCAGGGCACAAAACCGGGAACCGAGCAGCCGTGATTCCCCCATCGAAGCAACCGCCAATCCCGGTATCCGAGTACCCCTTACCCTGTCGACAGACTCAGCTCTGGCGTCACGAACAGGATCCCGTGCCCGGTAAAACTGAGTACTGTGTGCTTAAAATAGACTTTATTGACTGTTTTGTGAATTGTAAAATCGGGCCGCCATTACTGCGCCACAGAGAGGGAAGAGCATCGCAGCTGCGCAGCAAAAAGAGCGCAAAGATAAGCCCCACCCCTCTACCTGCCGGAGATCACCGAAATGCGGCGTCTAGTTCCGGAAAGACCGGAGGTGCTCCACTTCCTCTGTAAAGCTGACAACTACCAAAAAAAAGTTAATCTCACCCTATGGCAGCGGTTAACTAGGGGGGCACCACCATGAGTGAAGGGGACGATGCACAGGTCCCCGACAGAGGGGATGTCTGGAATGCAGTACCGGCCAGTTCCGCAGCCGGTGTGGGAGCCGCAGCACCCGGAGCAGTGGCCCCGTTCATGCCGATATCCTTGCCGTACATACCGGGCACAAAATGGTTGCCTACCTATGAAGGTAAGCCCGGTACCTTAGCAGCCTTTAAGCAAAAGATGTGTGCTGGACATGTATGCTATGACAGAAAAGCAGTGAGCCGCCGTTGTGCTGGGACAATTAACAGGCGCATCGGAGCTAGAGGTTGAGTCTTGGAGCGATGCTGACAGAGACTCTGTAACAAAAGTATTTTACAAGCTCAGGGCTGCTTTTGAGAAATGCACACAGTCTGAACTAAGGATGATATTCTACTAATGCAAACAGAGACCGCAAGATACAATCACAGACTTTGCCTTACGTTTACAGGGGCACTCCGGTCCTTAACGCAGGTAGATCCGGCAAGTGTGTTTAGAAGAAGATAAAATGATTGCAGAACACTTTATGGAAGGATTGAGATCAGACTACCACCACCGGCAGGTACACATGTGGGTCTTAGATCATCCAAATGTGAACTTTAATGATTTAAAAGACAGAACTATAACAGTGCTACAGGACCCAGTGCCTGCAGAAACTGCAACACAATCCTGGCAGGTTAACACTGCTCCCATAGACTTTAAACCTGCTTCCAAAGACCCTGCAAAAGTGGAAGGGCAAGCTGTAGCAAACAACACTGATGATGACTTGCGTAGCCAGGTGCTGTAGCTAACCAAGAATATGGAGTATGTATTAAAACTCTTGCAAGCCATGCCTGGGGTACCACCATCAAGCAAAATCCAACTAGCTGATTGCCCCGAGGATGTCCTGTGGATGAGGAGGAAGAAAAAGTCGCCCGTTCTGAGGACCAACAAGTCACCCGTTCAGGGGAACAACGCACCATTCTAACGCAGAGCCAGTGACTACACGGATTCTTCAGGACAACCCATCTACCTACGTTGCAACAAACCAGGCCACTTAGCAAGAGGATGTCCTTTAAACCCGAGATTCCTGGGCCCGAGGGCCAATCCCCAGGAGCAGGATGACCGGGCCCTTATGATTGGCGTAATCCGTATGTGGGAGGCCGTCTGTACCTCAACATTACGCTAGATGGAATCCCCACATCGGCCTTACTGGACACTCACTGGTTACAACCATCCCACATATCCTTTACAAACAATTTTGGTCTGACACTGATCTTAGACCCCCAGACCCTAACTTTATAGAATTCAAATAGAATATGCGGTTCTAAGGTAGAGCGCAGGTATGAGGCGGGATACTTTAATCTTTTTCTCCGTAACTTTATTCATAAAAAGCTCCCGACCACAACATGTTTCGACGTACAGACGTCTTCCTCAAGCGGATGAGGAGCTATTAATAACAAACCATTATATAGTTCCTCTAACCAATCAACCGTCAGTGCAACCTCCCTGACAGCTGAAAGGTGGGAGGTTACACAATATTAAAACAATTTAAACAAACTTAAAAACCTTCAGTTACAGAACTATTTATAAAACCAGAAACTAAATATAAAAACCCCAGTAAAACAAAACACATATAATGCTGATGCATATAAAAAATGAAAAGAATTGACACAAGAGGATTGCATTAACAAAATAGAGGATCATCAGAAGGATAAAATAAGTCCCAGAATAAAAGGAAATACTAAAGAAAAAGAATACAGCAATAATCTTATAACAACTTATAGCCAATCACATAAGAACATTTATGGAATATTAAAAAAATACTGGTTCATCCTAAAAGAAGATCCGGTATTATCCAAGTGCATAACTGAGAAGCCAGTAATAATTTTCAGAAAGGGAAGAAATCTGCAGACTATAGTGGCACCAAGTAAATTGAGAAACATGAAATCAGCAGAAACAAGTAATAGTCTGGGTATACAGAGAGAACCAGGTAGTTCCAAATGTGGCTCTATAAGGTGTAAATGCTGTAAAAGCATAGGTCAGGGTGATAAAACATTTAAATCTAATACAACAAATGAGATTTTTACTATAAAACAATCGTTGAATTGTAAATCAAGTTATGTAGTATACCTCATAGAATGTCCTTGCGGACAGCAATATGTAGGCAGGACAATACAGTGTATGCAAGCTAGGCTCAACAAACATAGAGCCAATATTAAAAATGGCTTCATGGCACATAGTGTCTCCTGTCACTATACAAAGGTGCATGATAAGGACCCCACTAGTTTAAAATTGATAATAATTGACCAAATCGAAGAAGGGATACATAACAGAATGGCAGCTCTCTGTAAGAGAGAATCATTCTGGATATACAAATTGGGTACATTAACACCTGAAGGCCTTAATTTAACAATAGAGAAACCGACAAAATAGAGGAAGCCCTTATAAAAGAACTAAATTATAGCGTGGATCTCATATACTCTAGGATGGGATTTAATCTTGAAAGTAGATAAAAAAGATAACATAGAAGAAATATTTGGAAGTAAGGGCTGGAGAAAATCTTGATAAAATAAAATAATCATCACTATCGACTGAATTAAGATGAATATGTACTAAATATAGAGTAATTGATAATAATTTACTGAGTAGGAACGTAAGTGAGAGGAGCAGCGGTGATGGAGTGTAGGTGCTACCTACTGTTAATTTAATTTAGTGTGAGGTTATGAATAATTAATTGAAAGAAACAGCCTGAGATAAATAATCATCAACATCTATGGAATAATATTGGAAATATCATGCTAGTGATATGTTTATAAGACTGGTTTAGAAAGGATCCTTCAAGATTACAGTGATAACTAGAGGGGTCACTAAAGTAGCCCAGTAGGGCAGCAATAAAAAATAATAAAAATCAGAATTTATATTTAATTTATTGTTTGCACAGTTCTGACTTGTAAGGATGAGAATTTAAATAAATGACCAACCCCTGGAAAAGTAATTTAATGGAGAAATAAGATAACTGGGGATAGTAAAAATATACAATTAAATTTATTATTGCTCTTAAGTTGAAAAATATAGAGAATCGGGAATTGTGAGCATATGTTCAAAATGATCATCAACATCAACAGAAAAACTCATTGTATTATTATGTGTTTTGTTTTACTGGGGTTTTTATATTTAGTTTCTGGTTTTATAAATAGTTCTGTAACTGAAGGTTTTTAATTTTGTTTAAATTGTTTTAAAATTGTGTAACCTCCCACCTTTCAGCTGTCAGGGAGGCTGCACTGACGGTTGATTGGTTAGAGGAAGTATATAATGGTTTGTTATTAATAGCTCCTCATCCGCTTGAGGAAGACGTCTGTACGTCGAAACATGTTGTGGTCTGGAGCTTTTTATGAATAAAGTTACGGAGATAAAGATTAAAGTATCCCGTCTCATACCTGCGCTCTACCTTAGAACCGCATATTCTATTTGAATTCTATTAATCTAATTCCATTGTGGAAAGCGGTGACAGAGCTGCAGGAGGGATAGGGTTAATGGATCAACCTGGTGTTTCCTGACCTAACCCCGGAGAGAGAGTGTGGACAGCACGAGGCCAGGAGCAGAGGTGATTGAGGACACAGGAGCACTACAGATCCAAGGCTGGCAGCCTGAGCCACAAAACTACGCTCACACTCTGGTTGTGCGGATCGGGCACAACCTTTAAAGGTTAGTTTGCTTATAATACGACCGCTTTAAAGACAGGAGAGGTCCACAGGTGGCGCAACACTATTTTTTCTTTTTATTTACAGACCCTAACTTTGTCATTCTTGCAGCTAATGGACAACCTGAGAATCAGGTGGGGTTCAGAGAAGTGACAGGAAAGTTGGGGAGGGTGAAAATAAAAGGCTAAGGTGTCACACTTCTGGGGGAAGGTGCCCTAGAGTGGACCCACTGGGCTGTGGTACTGAACTCCCCTGGGTGAGCTGATCCTAGTTTACCCAACCCCTATAAAGGGATTGTCAGGGCAAGCCCAGGGGGTCTAAGTACCACAGCAGCTAGTACCAGGGGGGCGGCTAGTAAGGTAATCCTATACTATGGCACAGCTAAGGATTCTAGGTAACAGGGTACAAGGCTAGGAGTGCAGGAATGGTGCTACCTGGGAAGAGCACAGCTAAGGATTCCAAGTAACAAAGCACAAAGAGGGCCTGACCAACAGCCAGCAAAGCAGAAGCTCAACTAACTCAATAATCAGGCACCTCCCATCAGTGGAGGTGGCCTGATATATCAGAGGAAGAGCAGCTGTTGGTCAAGGGGAGTGTCAGGTTGGACCGTGCTAGCCCCTAGAGTCACAGGGGAGTGCACCTAGTGCACCGCTGATTAGTCACATGAATATGACCATTATAATGTGCTCATGTGTGAGCCCGGTGGTCAGCTGACAGGAAGGGAACCCGACGACGGCTACGAGACACTGTATGCCTGGACGCCGGATTCGGCAGAGGAGCAGAGGATGCCGACCCGGGAGAGGTGAGCTGGGGAGTGGGGCCAGGGGACCTAACACGAGGGTTATATGTGGTAGAAGATAATCCTGATGAGAAATACCCCTACATGGTAATTGGTACTAATGTGATTGAAAACTGTCTTGGAGAAGTGTTGTTTTTACTCCGACAGATTGCTGTGACTGCTGGTTATGGGCGGACAACCACAAGCAACATGTAAATCTGTCTGGGGGAGAGATTGGCAGTGTACGGGTAACAAACGAGTTTCCTATTGTGTTACCACCAAAGGGTGAAATGATGATATGGTGTTGAGCAGCTATAGGTTTCAGAGGAAAGGAATACCAGGCAGTTGTAGAGCCGGTACATTCAGAACATAGACCTACACTACTGACAGCAGAGGGTTGGTGGATGTATGCAGGGCAAGAGTACCAATCCATGTATTAAATTGTGGGGAAGAGGAAGCCAAACTACCCCGGTATGCTAATGTAGCAAAGCTGTATACTGTCTGTAACAACAATATACAGGCAGTAGAACCCTTTTCCCCGTCAAACCAGACGGAGGATAACAACTCCAAGGGACAGCTAGAGTAGTGGTGCCAGAAGTTGCACATAGGAACTGATGCCACCACTTCCCACCAGAAGCATGGAGTCTACTGGGTAGCACAAGAGTTTGAACAGATATTTAGTAAGCATCCATTAGTTTTTGGGAGGATTAAAGGGGTACACCATCGCATACCCACAGGAGATCATCCCCCAATTAAATTGAGACACAGACCCATTCCACCAAATCACTACCAGTATGCCAAAGAGATGCAGCGGGACATCATGAAAGCCGGGGTTATAAGATATAGCTGTAGTCCCTGGGCAGCCCCCTTAGTCCTAGTCAGAAAGAAGGATGGCACGATGAGGATGTGTGTGGATTACAGGGAAGTCAATAGGATCACTCACAAAGATACTTACCCGTTACCCCGCATAGAGGAGTCTCTTGCTGCATTAAATACTGCTAATTATTTCTCCACATTAGATCTCACTAGTGGGTATTGGCAGGTCTCCGTTGCAGAAGAATACCGAGAGAAAACCGCATTCACAACACCAATGGGCCTATGCGAATTCAATGGCATGCCATTCGGGTTATGCAATGCACTGGGAACATTTCAAAGACTGATAGAATGTTGTCTGGGACACCGGAACTTTGAGACAGTGATCTTATACCTGGACGACGTCATTGTGTATTCGAAAACCTACAAAAAACATCTGGAACACCTGGCGAAGGTATTTACAGCTCTAGCAAAGTACGCAATGAAGCTCAAACCATCTAAATGTCACTTGCTGAAACCAAAAGTCCAATACCTCGGGCATGTGGTCAGCGCAGATGGAGCAGCACCAGACCCGGAATAAGTGAAAGCTATCCAGGACTATGATGGGAGAAAAGGTGTGTCACGGTCCGCACTGCTCAAGTCCAAGAAAACTCACATGAGAGTCAGAGTTTCATAAAGCAGAATCTCATTATTTATTCTCCGATGCGTTTTGGTGCCCCACCTGGCACCTTCCTCAGGGATATTACATTCATTACTGCAGTGGGGTTTTTATAGCCCCAAGCATTACAAAAAAAGGGTGTCGTCTGTTTATCTATGATGTCATCCTCATCATCAAAATGGGAGGATGCCCACTTTTTGGCGCAATTTTTATAAAAGTTGTTAAAAAACTCAAAATGCAACAAGTAATGCACAATACATGCAATAGGATGATTACTTTTGCCCTCATGCTCAAATTTTTTTTTTAAATAAAGCGGATAAGGGAAGAAATAAATGATAATGAGGGAACTTTTTAACATAATGATATTGAATTGGGTTATCTGTTTATCATTTATTTCTTCTTTTATCCGCTTTATTATTAAAAAAATTTGAGCATGAGGGCAAAAGTAATCATCCTTTTGCATGTATTGTGCATTGAGAATCTGCTTTATGAAACTCTGATTCACATGTGAGTTTTCTTGAACTTGAGCAGCGCGGACCGTGACACACCTCTTCTCCCATCATCTTCTGGATTTCACCACGCGTGAGTGGTTGGTGGAGGTCCTGCGGCAGCTTGGAGTACTGATGCTCTTTAAACCAGTTGTGGTGATCACAACTGCATAAGGTGAGTGGGTTTATAGCACCTCCTTAATATCTTGTAGTGTCTCTGGTGATAGGGCACTATTGCGCCTCTTGTCCCCCAAGCCCCTCTTGTATTTATACAGCTATCCAGGACTGGCAGAGACCAACCACCGTCAGCGAGGTACGTCAATTCTTAGGTTGGTTGGGTACTACAGAAGATTCATAAAGGGCTACACAAAGATGGGAGCACCCCTACAAGATCTTATGGTGGGCCAAAGTAAGAAGAGAAGGTCTTCAGAGCCACCATTGGAATGGGGAAAGGAACAGGAAGACTCCTTCTATCAGATGAAGCAGGCTCTCATCGGTGAGGAAATCCTGGCTTATCCCGATTATAACCTATCATTCGTCCTCTACACCGATGCAAGCAATGTAGGCCTGGGAGCAGTACTATCCCTGATACAAGATGGAAAGGAAAGAGTAATCGCCTACGCCAGCAGAAAACTTCGACCCACCGAGAGGAACCCGGAAAACTACAGTTCCTTTAAGTTGGAGTTCCTGGCCTTGGTTTGGGCTATAACAGAGCGGTTCAAGCATTACCTGGCAGCTTCAAAATTTACCGTCTTCATGGACAATAACCCGTTAATACACCTAGATATCGCGAAGCTTGGTGCATTGGAACAGCGCTGGATGGCCCGACTATCGAACTATGACTTTACCATCAAGTATCGGGCAGACCGTAACAATGCAAATGCTGATGCCCTCTCCAGAAATCCTCAAGTACGTTTACAAGGACTTGAAGAAGAGGAAGATGACTTGGAGGAAATAGAACTCCCAGCTTTCTATAAAAAAAGAAAGTGGAAAATGACTGAAGATCATATCTGCCAGTACCGTCAGACTGTTGCACTAAACCCGTTGCCTCACTATGGGTGGAAAGAAACACAAGACAGTGATCCGGCAGTGAGCCTCGTAAAGAAGCTAGTAACCCAAACGGATTTCAAATTGAGAAGACTGCTCCACCAGAGGCCTAATACCTGTGGAAAGAACGATGCAAGTTATTCATCTATCAAGGTCAACTATGCAGACGGTATATCAATCCAAGAACACATGACATGGTATGGCAAATTGTGGTTCCAAAGAGAGATGTCCAAATGGTGTTAGAGGCGTACCATGATGGAGCAGGACACTTTGGATGAAGAAAACTGGAGATGTTGTTATGAGATTCTTTTTGATCGGCATGAGGTCTTCCATAGAGAAATGGTGTAAGAATTGTGGACCATGCTCATTAAGAAGAAAAGACCGTAACAGCCAGAAAGCACCACTCCAGCCTATCAATACAGCCATTAGAACTGGTAGCCTTAGATCACGTCAAGCTCACACCCAGCAGATCGGGCTATACCTATGCTCTTATCTGTACCTGCCATTCCCACTGTGAGAATCAGAAGACACTCACGTATACCTGTGTTACGCAGATCAACACATGAGTCAGTAAGTAGTGTTCACTCTACACCAAGCTTACACACTAGTGGAGTACCAGTTTAATGTAGGTCAACACGTAGTAACTTGGGTCAAACACCACTAAGGTACAGACAATAGAGTATAAAACATAGGAAAAATGTAAATATGTTTAAAATGTAAATATATAACCAATGTCAGTGTACAGAAGGGTGAAGAGTAGGCTAAAACAACCCAAGTCAGATACACAACATCAAGAGGAGTGAGTGGAGTTGGCGTAAGGAGCTTTGTAGGAAGAGCAAAATCTTGGCCAATAGGTGACCCCAGGGCCAAGAGGCCTACAGCGCTTATGACTCGGTAGAGCCCCCTGCAGTACCTAGGACTCTTACGCCGGGGCACCCGTAGTGTTTGTTGTTGTGTAACTTTGAACTTTCAAGCCTACAGAAACTTTACCTGTTTGGACTTTTTGAATTTGCTTTTTCTAATTTTAAAAATGGACCATAGCCACAGGACTGGTGGTGGCAAAAATACTTTAAACAGCCTGCAGCGGATGGACTACTAGCGCTGTAAGGACTGGTTACCCGTTTTTCCCATTTTTCCCTGGTTTTTGTAATTTTTATTTGAGACTCTGTTCAACTTTCAAATGTAAATAGTTATGGTATGTTATGTTATGTTTGTGAAAAAGGTTTCAGTCCCGATGGACTGAAGTTAAGTAGGGGATAATGTGGCACCCCTGCGGGGGATTGCCACAGGACCCATCGGTGCAGGAAGGGATATACACCTTGGCACACACAGCATACAACACCTTCCACCCCAGACCTGGAGGGGGAGCTCCACTGGCTGTCCTTATGCCAGATCCCCTATAAAAGATCCAGGCCTGAGAGGAGGAGTCAGTTAGTTCCAGAAAGACAGAGAGAGAGCAGTTGTAAGGAGCTGGTTGCTGGGACCAAGCAGGCCCAGAACCAGGGGACATTGACCCAGCTGTGCTGAGCCCTAGGGAGAGGGACAGAGGCCAGTGGGAGAAGCAAGAAGAAGGGAACAGACTTGTGAACCCTTTAGTTACCCAGATACCGGAGTCCGCAACTGCTGATAAGATATAGCAGCAGGAATAGTCCGGACAGATCAGGAGGATCCAGTCCCCCTGAAGCCACCCGTAGAAGAATCTAAACTTGACCAGGTAAAGGACGAGGACCTAGCCGAGGATAGCAATCCCACAGAGAGGTTCTCATTGTCAATTGTGGAACAGAACCCTGAGAGGGAGAAGTAGCGGCAGGTTCAGCTAAAGACAGAGCTTACCCCAAAAAGACACACACACTAACAGAGGAGGCCTCACAACTCTCCAAGGTGAATGCTCCAAACTGCACCGACACCTGGTTACCCTCTTGGACTGTGCTTGTTACCGGACAACAG
Organism: Allobates femoralis; assembly: GCA_033576535.1. Taxonomy (NCBI): domain Eukaryota; kingdom Metazoa; phylum Chordata; class Amphibia; order Anura; family Aromobatidae; genus Allobates; species Allobates femoralis. The sequence goes on from JARQOC010000004.1 coordinate 445,538,969, forward strand.
TAAAAAGGTACTGAAACCAAATACTATTGTGTGTGTGTGCCTGCTTCCCTGCTGCCACCTGCAGTGCTCACAGCAGGACCGCTACTACTACTCCCCTCATCCGCCCCACTGCCCTGTGTGGAACTGTACTAGCCAACGCTGCCTCCCATCACCTCAGCAGCCGGCCGCAGCGCTGGTAACCTATTACCAGGTACCACAGGTGGCGTCACGATATCATTCCTTCCCCCTCCATCATCATCATCACCCCCATCCGCTACCACTGAAGGTCCAGGGCACGGAACAAAGAACCCACCAGCTGTGATCCCCCCATCGAAGCAACCGCCTATCCCGGTGTCCGAGTACCCCTTACCCTGTCGGCCGACTCATCTCTCTGTGCGCTGAGGAAAAGCGGCCGCTATTCAGCAGGGTGTCTGGCCAGTTACCATGATCAACATCGGGTAACCAGGGGCAGTGTTCAGCAGCAGAGGCGCTGGAAAGCGCATATGCGCTGCTGAAAAAAAGACTAAGTTTTTAGCGGATGTTCGTGACATCTGCTAAAAACGCTAGTCTGACCCTGGTCTTACCCTGATTTTTAGGTTTGTCATTGTCTTAGTTTTGGGTTTAAAAATATTTTTCAGCTGATTCGTCAATTGTGACTTTTTAAAAGTCACTAAATTCTTATGCAAATGTTCTCCAGTCTCTCTGGAGTTATTTTTTATAAACCTGAAATTTTTGTACAAATCTTGTGATATTTTGTGGAACATGCAACTTTTTCAATTAAAAATTGTTCAAAATTCATGAACTATCTGCACTATTTTGAAGAAATTGGTGAAAATAACATCATTACACGTAATGGACACTATGGTGAGAGCAATCAAAAAAGGCAATAAATATCCATAATACCTATATACTGTATAATGCGCATGGCAAAAATAATGCATTCTTACTCATTACAAGTACACCTAGAACAAGGTCACCAGAAAACAATTTGCAATGCATGTCTTGCGTGTGATATTTATGGCTTACACAGGGTCAAATATAGGTATTTTGGGGCCATCCATTATTATTTAGTGTCATCTGTTGTTATGTATAGCGCTAACCAGGGCCGGACTGGGACCAAAAAGCAGCCCTGGAAAACAAGCCCCAGCAGCCCACACACTATATCACCCATCAGCCCCGATCAGTGAAATTTGCTTTTACGTTGTTGTGGCCTCATCACTTTCTCAAAGGAGTTATCTGAAGAGCCACATGTGAATGGTGCAGCAGAGGCAAATCGACCACAGCTCCATTTACATGGTGATCTTCAAAGCCATGTTTCTCGAGATTGTGGGGTCCCAGTGGTCAAATCTAGAGCGAAAGGAAAGTCATCACCTGTACAGAAGAGAAGTAATGACTTCCATATTGGGAATAATCAATTTAAACAACATTTAAATGTTGAAAATCACAAAGTCCAATACCACCTTTCTGACAACTAGACAGAAGAAGTGGTACTGTGCAGTGTACATATATAGAATAATACAGATACTGAGGATTGCACCCAGTATACAAGACAGGAGAAGTGGTACTGTGCAGAGTATATATACAGAATAATACAGGTACTGAAGATTACACCCAGTATACAGGACAGGAGAAGTGGTACTGTGCAGTGTATATATATAGAATAATACAGATACTGAGGATTGCACCCAGTATACAGGACAGGAGAAGTGGTACTGTGCAGTGTATATATACAGAATAATACAGATACTGAGCATTACACTCAGTATACAGGACAGGAGAAGTGGTACTGTGCAGTGTATATATACAGAATAATACAGATACTGAGGATTACACCCAGTATACAGGACAGGAGAAGTGGTACTGTGCAGTGTATATATACAGAATAATACAGATGCTGAGGATTACACCCTGTATACAGGACAGGAGAAGTGGTACTGTGCAGTGTATACAGTATATACAGAATAATACAGATACTGAGGATTCCACCCAGTATACAGGACAGGAGAAGTGGTACTGTGCAGTGTATATATACAGAATAATACAGATACTGAGGATTACACCCAGTATACAGGACAGGAGAAGTGGTGCTGTGTAGTATATATACAGAATAATAAAGATACAGAGGATTACAACCAGTTTACAGGACAGGAGAAGTGGTACTGTGCAGTGTATATATACAGAATAATACAGATACTGAGGATTACACCCAGAGAGAAAACAGGGGGAGCCAGCACAGCCAAAAATTGCTGAAAAAATAAATGTGTAAGTACACCTGTCACTACCATACTGCATACAAATAAAGACATTTCGCAAAAGATTACCGAAATAATCTTTTGAGCCACTCTCCCACATCAAGGAATGTCTCAGATAGAGTGTTCCTACTCTACACATTTTTACATTTTTGATGTGTCCGTAGACAGCATAATATAATATAAAATAAAGAGGACCATATAAAGCTAACACTCACCTATACAAGTCAGACAATGCTTCCCAAGGTGCCAGGTGGGTCAGTGAATGAAGAGCAACTGAGGCCCCCACACCTGCGGCCTCCACCGCAAGTGTTTGGGCTATTTCACAGTTAATCGTCACCGACCCAACCAGTTCTTAAGGGTAAAAGCAAGTCAGGTTCAGGTGAGTGTAACTGCAATAAACTAGCCTGAGGACAGGAAGAGGTAACTGTATGTGAACAGTTACTAAAAATAATGGAGTCAATGCAGATGGAAAACAGACAATATTTGGCGTGCACGGCAAGTGGTGGTCAGCCACTAAACCATACCAGAGAGAAAACAGGGGGAGCCAGCACAGCCAAAAATTGCTGAAAAAATAAATGTGTAAGTACACCTGTCACTACCATACTGCATACAAATAAAGACATTTCGCAAAAGATTACCGAAATAATCTTTTGAGCCACTCTCCCACATCAAGGAATGTCTCAGATAGAGTGTTAATACTCTACATATTTTTAAATTTTTGATGTGTCCGTAGACAGCATAATATAATATAAAATAAAGAGGACCATATAAAGCTCACCTATACAAGTCAGACAATGCTTCCCAAGGTGCCAGGTGGGTTAGTGAATGAAGAGCAACTGAGGCTCCCACACCTGCGGCCTCTACCGCAAGTGTTTGGGCTATTTCACAGTTTACCCTCACCGACCCAACCAGCTCTTAAGGGTAAAAGCAAGTCAGGTTCAGGTGAGTGTAGCTGCAATAAACTAGCCTGAGGAACAGGAATAGGTTACATCAGCTTCATTCACCCAAACTTGACATGCTTTACCCATATGGACGGGATGGGCTGGTGGGGGTTAAACTGTGAAATAGCTCAGACACCTGTGGTGCAGGCTGCAGGTGTCTGAGCCTCAGTTGCGCTTCATCCACTGGACCTCCTGGCAGCATGGGAAGCAACGTCTGACATGTATGGGTGAGTGTTTGCTTTAAATGGTCCTCTTTACATTGTATTATGCTGTCTACAGGACACATGAGAAATATAAAAATACGTAGAGTTAGGACTACTCCAACGGAGACATTCCTTGACGCTGGTGACTCACTGTGGCCGAGGTTGAACAACTCGGGCTGTCGTTGCTCCCTGTCACTGTACCGCACCCGAGGCTGTGTGGGCCCGGTGGTCCAGAATCAATAAAGTTGGCTGAACGGATAAGGGGTTGATTCTTGTCGTGACGCCACCTGCGGGAATTCCGGTGATTTTCACCGGCGCTGCTGGGCCTCCGGGGGATGGAATGCAGCAAGATGGGACGCTCCCCACAGGACGAGCGGGAGTCCCTGGAGCTGCACAAGATGTTGTGAGGCAGCTCAGTTCCTTTCTGCATGCGGAGTGAAACAGTTCGTAAGAAACACGGACACCATTAGTCTCTGCAATGGGTATTTTACTGTAACCAGTAGGTGATACATGGTATACAGGTAACGGGTAATGGACTGGGTGGACTTGGCAATGACCAGTGTTTCTCAGAGCTCTGCGGTGTTCCTCCTTTCTAATCATTTTTGTGTCCGGAGAAAATAATCCGAATTCCTCCGGAGTGTGCCGGAGTGATGAAACCGGATGGCAGAAAGCTGCCATCCGGCTCCATCCGGCCCCATAGGTTGCTATGGGGCAAAAAAAACGGTCCGGGGCTGTCTGGTTTACAGCGGACAGCCTCGGATCAAAAAAATCCGTGGTGTGAAGCCAGCCTTAGACAGGAAGAGGATCATACCTCATCATGTGCAATGAGGACAATTATACCCAAAAAAAAAGGTTTGGGAAATGTTTTTAACAATGGGATTTAACATAACCTTTAGCACTAAATATAAGATTGCCAAGCATTCAACAGTGCAGCCATTTGAATGCAAACTAAAACAGATTTCACACAAACTCATTATGGCTTTGTGCAAATGCTGTATATTTAGAGTAAAAGATAGGATTACATCCGCTCCTGTGAGATCAGGTGAGCCCTTTACTCAAAATATATGGCACCGGCATTGAACTTTAATGTGTTGATGTAAAACTGGTTTTAGACAAAAAGATTAATCTCATATCATATCCAACTCAATTCTGCCCTCATTCACTACCTGCACAAGATGAGAATTGTAAGGATTTACCTTCTAATCCATTGAAATCCAAACAGACAAAATGATTACTTACTCATTTCATAACAACAAGGAGAAAGTGATGACCACCTGCTGACATGAGAGGTAAGATGTCTATTCATAAAAATGCATCTTTATTAATACCATATGCACTTTGTTATGTAACACTCCATGCAAGATTGGAATGGTTAGAAATCATAATAGTGCACCCATAAAAGTCAGTGGTTTCTGTCTGATTCATATTGAATGATGACATGCTTCATCGGATGTTGTATTACAGGAACTATGCTTTTATGTGCTGCGCAAGAGACTAAACTAATCTGAAATGTGTTTTAGTCTTTACTGTTTGGTCTCAAATGGTTGCATTCATTCCTTACTTTTAATGTGAGTAGGCAATAAATACTCAGTTAGGGTACCTTTACACGCCGCGACGGCAGGCTGGATACATCGCGCTACTTCGCGTGCACGAGCACGCTCAAACGGCTACAAACGGTCAACGCACCCTCTTTACACGCCGCGACAAGGTGCGCTACGCCACGCTACATCTATAGCTAGCTACATCGCCGGGTGTCTCAAGTAGCCAGCTGTAGCGTAGCGTACCATGTTTACACACCGCTCCAACAAGCTACTAAGGGCGGACCCGGTGCAGCAGGGATAGCACATAGGCGTGCAACAATCTTGGATTACGAGCCATCCGTATGATGATAGGACAGCGCAATATCATCAGGATTGGCCAGGCATCGCAGGAGGCTGGTTAATAGAGCACGCTCGAGTAATTGTGTAGTGTGACTGGTCAGCTCCTTAAATATCCCGCCCTATGCTGCGACTACCAATCATAAAGCAGGAGCGACCTCCAATGATCGCAGATGGGGCGCGGTAACATGGCGACTGTGTCACGCCTTAGATACATGGCAGCCACATCGCCGGGTGTCCAGAGTTGCCTTCCGTTGCTTCTTTACACGCCGATACAGCTCGCTACAATCGGCGATGTTGCCTTAAGTTTATGAGCAGAGCCCATAAACAGATGTATCTGTCGCCGGCTGTAGCGTCGCCTCTTCAGACGCCGCTACTACAGGCGATATGGACGCTACAAGCTACAATTGTAGCTTGTAGCGCGATGTATCCAGCCTGCCGTCGCGGCGTGTAAAGGTACCCTAACAGAGCTCGTTCAGGTAACAGAATACCACTAATATAGTTATATATCACAAGATTCAAGATCTAAAAGACTAGATTCTTTAAGAAACATGAAGGGAGATCATTAATTGTATTTTTAGAGTAAAAATATCAATTTTGCCTGTGTAAGAAATTTAATCACCGTACAAATCAAAAAAATGCTTTAAAGCCAATTGAATTAGGACAGCAAAATGTCAATGTGTAAAAATAGGTCACTCAATTCTCAATATGACAAGAAAGCAGAAGAGTTCACTTAAGCATGATTCCTGAGCTGTGAAACTATGAGGATAACTTACCATATCTACATCATTATTAAAAGATATGTTTTTTGAATATATTGTGCTCATTCAGGAGAAATGTGTCTATTAAAGATACAGAGATGGCGCTGTCATTAAAAGGACTGAACTACATAGGATAGCTACAGCAGTACTTATAGGAGAGGTGTTTCTATATTCTCTGGTGGTATTGTTCTTGGTGGTCCTTTTCAAATTAGTGGATTTAACCGGCTATCGGAATGGTTTAAAAGTACCTAAGGATCAGTATGTATAGGATTAACCAGCTATAGTAATCACCTGAGGGCATATTGAACATAAATGTTATAAATTCAGAGTTCATTTACGCTCACACATCCAGGTCCACTAGAACATTGGGTTAGGAGGATTACAAAGTAGGGTTTACTCACAAAGCCTTTTTGGTTCACATTGAGAAATTATATATAGTCAAGCACATAATATATTACAGTCCACAGCTTGGCAAAAATGCCGGATAGTACTTTGGCCAGTTAGAGCCTGTTAAAATCTATAGTCTCCTCCAGGGCCACTAGCATGGTATAAAACTAATTAATTTGCATTATTGTGCCATCCATTAGCTACTTATCATCAGTTAGACATGGTGGTGTCTTTCCACCAGTCTGTTGTTCTAGTTGGCTGTGTGATCTTTTGTACCCTTTACTGGCTCAGTAGTTTCTACCATAATTTTCTCTTCCTACAAGAACTTTGATACAGTCTTTCGCTAGCTTTTTATTCATTGTTCCACATTCCAATTAGGTATCTACAGCTTCTTGCAACTATTTTGTTCTCTGTTCTCGCAAATATCTAATTTCTACTACTTCATATCAGGAAACTCAGTTCCTACCTGAATACCTGAACCCAGGTGTGCATACAATTACGAGCTTCCCCCGACTCACCTGTTAATGTTGATTTCATTATTTTGAAAATGTCCTTAAAGAGGGCATGTCACCCCCCTGCTGCATGGTGATCTAAATGCAGCACTGAATGCAGCATGTCTGCTGCATTCAGGGAAAGAGTCCCCCATGTGTCTGTGTGCTGTTTACCTCAAGATATAGCCTTAGGCAAACTCACTGTTAAAAGTCAGGAGGACATTCTCTGGTGCAGGAGTCAGCTTAATTCATGGGGGCCATTCCCTTTCCCTGCCTCTCTATGTTATTTCTGCTGTGCAGGTTCTGCCCTCCTCTTCCTTGTCACTCATCCTGTCACACACAACATGCAAATCATTTGTCCTGATGTCAGCTCCAGATTCCTGCCCTGCTGTCTGAACAAAGCATAAACAGCACAGCAGGAGGCGGCACAGAGAGGCAGAGGGGGAGGGAGTGGCCCCCATGAATAGAGCTGACTCCAGTACCAGGGAATGCCCTCCTGACTGTTAACAGTGAGTGTGCTTAAGGCTATATCTCGGGTGCAAAGCACACAGACACATGGGGGACCCCTTCCCTGTATGCACCAGACATGCTGCATTCAGTGCTGCATTTAAATTGCCATGCAGCAGGGGGGGGTGACAGGTCATCTTTAACTACTTGTGCTTTTAACACTATTGCAAATCACTAATGTCCATAGACAATAAATACAAATTCTATAGACAATAAATGAAATGGAGGTTGATTATGTATGCCACCACTTCAAACAATATAGTGTTCTGCAATGCCACATTCCCAGATTTCTTAACCACACTCTTGGGATTACTGGAGGTCCTAGTTTTTGGATACCACTTCATTTTACAAGTTATCAGCAAATTATTCCTTATCCTAAGGAGAAAGGATTGCTTACTTTATTGTAATAATTATCTCTTAATTATTTGAAGGGAATCTGTTAATAAGATCAATCTTTGTAAGCCGTCTATATCGACATGTGCATCATAGGAAGCCAAATTAAAATGATATCTTGATATCTGCTATCCAATGTCTTATCCCAGAGAAATCAACATTTTTATAATATGTAAATGACCAGTTCCAGGCCATGGGCTGGACACTGATTTGCATGTGAATCTGCCTCCAGAGCATATTTTAAATAGAAGGGGATGAGGGAGGCCACAGTATAGGGAGCAATTGAGGAGGAATTTGAGGAATAGTTTGGAGAGTGAGGGTGGGGGAGAAATTTGAGCACACGGTATGGAGAGCGAGTAGTATATGTATGAGGATGCAGTATGGGCAGTAGGGGGGATTTGAAGACACAGTATTGAGAGCAAGGTGCCTGATTTAAGGACACTGTTAGAAGCAAGGGGTGGATGGGTGAGAACATAGTTTGGGGATCGGAGGGATGTGTGAGGAGACAGTATGGAAAGAGATGGCGTAAATATGTGAGGAGACCGTATAGTTAGCAGGTGGGGACATGTGAGGAGACAGTATGATGGAGGGGGAAACGTGAAGAAACTATTAATGTAAATAATGTGAGTCATGGCAAGAGAGAAGTGTGAGGGAGCACAGAGTAGAGCACAGAGAGTGAGTAATGTGTAGGTGGTGACAGTATAGCGAGGGAGAAGCATCAAGGGACAGTGTGAGGGCACAACAATGATTTAACACTATGCCAAGGAGTGTGAACAGGGGGCACAGTATCGAAAGGAAAGGGCTGAGTGGAGGATATGTGGCATAAGAGGGACAGTGTGTAGGTCAATTTTGTGCAGAGAACCCAGTGATAACAATTAATTACTCAGGGGCACATTGCAGTGAAGATCATTTTATTCAGGTGAATTATAATGATACTGTCATTTTAAAAGCATAGTGTCAAGATGTGCTACAGAACACTGGAGCAGATGGAAGTCTGCAGAAACAAGCTGGGGATGTGAACATTTATGATGGTATCTGGGTAAGATGGAAAAGAAGAAACAAAACTTCAACAATTAGAAGTGAAATCAACTTTCAGTTACTTGGAAGTAAATGTTTATTTGTGAAACTGTGATACTAATTCTTATCATTACTGTACTTCTTATATGGTCCTTAAGGGGATGTCACACGCGTTAATATCGCTGTCAATGTCGCTCGTACGTCACGGATTTTCAGTCACTCGAGCGACATAAAAGTGACGCAGGAGCGACATTGAAGTGTGTGACCAAGCGATGCAACCAGTGATATGTCGCTGATCGCCGATCGCAGGTTTCACTGCCAGATGTAAAACCTGTCGCTCGTCGCTCAGTAGACCTTGTGCATCGCTGCGTGTGACACTAAACTCAGCGGCGTATTTTCTACTTTGACATCGTACAAGCGACTAAATAAAATCACTCGCAAGATGGCGACATCACCGCATCGCTGGGTCATATTGACGCGTGTGACATCTTACCTGCGATCATTTCACATCGCTCAGGCGATTAATAATATGTGACGCATGAGCGATATTGCGGGCGACATTGACACGTGTGACAGGCCCTTCCGTCTGGTGATGACTGATAACTCCAAGTATCTCCTTACCATTGTTAAGGACATACTGAGAGTTGTAGGTTAATGCAATACAAATGTATATGAGTCTGACCTGGCATTACAATTGATGTACCATGTACAGTTAGGGCCAGAAATATTTGGACAGTGACACAAGTTTTGTTATTTTAGCTGTTTACAAAAACATGTTCAGAAATACAATTATATATATAATATGGGCTGAAAGTGCACACTCCCAGCTGCAATATGAGAGTTTCCACATCCAAATCGGAGAAAGGGTTTAGGAATTATAGCTCTGTAATGCATAGCCTCCGCTTTTTCAAGGGACCAAAAGTAATTGGATAATGGACTCTAAGGGCTGCAATTAACTCTGAAGGCGTCTCCCTCGTTAACCTGTAATCAATGAAGTAGTTAAAAGGTCAGGGGTGGATTCCAGGTGTGTGGTTTTGCATTTGGAAGCTGTTGCTGTGACCAGACAACATGCGGTCAAAGGAACTCTCAATTGAGGTGAAGCAGAACATCCTGAGGCTGAAAAAAAAGAAAAAATCCATCAGAGAGATAGCAGACATGCTTGGAGTAGCAAAATCAACAGTTGGGTACATTCTGAGAAAAAAGGAATTGACTGGTGAGCTTGGGAACTCTAAAAGGCCTGGGCGTCCACGGATGACAACAGTGGTGGATGATCGCCGCATACTTTATTTGGTGAAGAAGAACCCGTTCACAACATCAACTGAAGTCCAGAACACTCTCAGTGAAGTAGGTGTATGTCTCTAAGTCAACAGTAAAGAGAAGACTCCATGACAGTAAATACAAAGGGTTCACATCTATATGCAAACCATTCATCAATTCCAAAAATAGACAGGCCAGAGTTAAATTTGCTGAAAAACACCTCAAGAAGCCAGCTCAGTTCTGGAAAAGTATTCTATGGACAGATGAGACAAAGATCAACCTGTACCAGAATGATGGGAAGAAAAAAGTTTGGAGAAGAAAGGGAACGGCACATGATCCAAGGCACACCACATCCTCTGTAAAACATGGTGGAGGCAACGTGATGGCATGGGCATGCATGGCTTTCAATGGCACTGGGTCACTTGTGTTTATTGATGACATAACAGCAGACAAGAGTAGCCGGATGAATTCTGAAGTGTACCGGGATATACTTTCAGCCCAGATTCAGCCAAATGCTGCAAAGTGGATTGGACGGCGATTCATAGTACAGATGGACAATGACCCCAAGCATACAGCCAAAGCTACCCAGGAGTTCATGAGTGCAAAAAAGTGGAACATTCTGCAATGGCCAAGTCAATCACCAGATCTTAACCCAATTGAGCATGCATTTCACTTGCTCAAATCCAGACTTAAGACGGAAAGACCCACAAACAAGCAAGACCTGAAGGCTGTGGCTGTAAAGGCCTGGCAAAGCATTAAGAAGGAGGAAACCCAGCATTTGGTGATGTCCATGGGTTCCAGACTTAAGGCAGTGATTGCCTCCAAAGGATTCGCAACAAAATATTGAAAATAAAAATATTTTGTTTGGGTTATGTTTATTTGTCCAATTACTTTTGACCTCCTAAAATGTGGAGTGTTTGTAAAGAAATGTGTACAATTCCTACATTTTCTATCAGATATTTTTGTTCAACCCTTCAAATTAAACGTTACAATCTGCACTTGAATTCTGTTGTAGAGGTTTCATTTCAAATCCAATGTGGTGGCATGCAGAGCCCAACTCGCGAAAATTGTGTCACTGTCCAAATATTTCTGGCCCTAACTGTATGTACTAATAAGGGTTATGGTTATTTATTCATGTACTTATGGTGATCTATTGATGTACTGATGGTGATCCTGGTGATTAATTCCTGTAATGATGGTTGTTCCTGGGATGTATCCCTGTACTTATGAGGGTTTTTATGCTCTGCTTCTGCACTGATAGGGGCTCCAGTGATATAGTTATGTATTGCTAGTGATCTTGGTAATGTATTACTGTACTGTTGTTGATTTTGGTCATGTATTTATGTGCTAATGAGGGTCTTGAGTTTCTGTACTGATGGGGATTCTGGTGATAACTTTTTGTACTATTAGGGGTTCTGGCGATATATTCTTGTGCTATTGTTGGTTCTGATTATGTTCACATGTAACAATTGTGAGGTAGCGCCCCAGGGGAACCCGCTTGGCACGGGAAATGACACCATACTCATGCTTAAATAAATGTCCGAAAGATCTCTACCAACTTGAGGGATATTTAAAAAGGTGAAAACTTTATTAAATTTCTTTAAAATAGTGTGAAACCCATTACAAAAGGCAAACAATATATACAAATATAAATACAATTATTCTGAACCATGAAAGGATCATATCATATCAAGGACAATGCATAGAATGTTGCATTACTGTTATGTTTGATTCTTTTCTCAGACACTTTTGGCTTTTCTTACAAGATAAAAATAAAAAATACAAATATCAAGTTGGTAGAGATCTTTCGTACACTTTAATAACTAAACTACCTCCTAATCATTTAAATAAATGTCCACCCGTTTATTTTTCACATATCATAAACCGGGTAGCATGTATAACACATACCGTAGTACATTTCACATAAGCACATCACATAATACATACATTGCATATAACATAAAACCCTATTGCACATATACGTCTTACAGTCACCAGGACATGTAACCACATCTCCATCGAACCTTGGAGCACTAATGACAGCTCCAATGGTGGTCACGGCCGCCGGCCTATCTAGACTTTACACATACATTTCCAATACATATTTATCTACTCTTATCAATGGGTCCTGTGGGTCCCTATGATGGTACCAGCCGCCTGGATGTATTTACCCAGCACAACACTTTAATACTAACCCAGACATACTAGGATCCGGGTACAGCCCTGTTCACACAGGTCTCACACAGGCTGCTATACTACAGACAGCCTTCACACACATTTATCCAAGGTCAACGGGAGCACATCACGACCCATGGTCGCTCCTAATGGCAGTACCAGCCGCCGGGCCCTTGAGCCGTACTCGGTCTCATACTACATCTGTCAGTCACCTAACTGTGGCATAGTACTGGCTCCAGCCTGACCGGGAACTTACACACCGCATGTGATCCATCATACCACATCCATGGATCACATACGTCCTCACACATGCTCACAGCCCATCATAATACATCCATGGACTGCGGCTCCTCTGGGTCCAGAACAGGGATTGGCAAACCTGAGTTACCCGTAAACCATGCGTCACTAAGGCCTCCCTACCACATGTCCAGGCCACCAGCCACCACCAACCCTCCATACTCAGGCAGGTCTCCAGGTCGACAACTGTGCCCCACGCCTGAGTCGAGCGCCTTCCAGGATCAGCCTTGGTTCACCACTCTAGGAGCCCTCTTAACCCCTGCATCTGGCCACAGGTTCACACACTCTATCAGAGGTCCAGGTACCTTCCGCATGCAATAGGCCAAGCCTCCCTCTCATCCCAAAGGGACAGAATTCCTCTGACTATCACCCACACTCGGTGAGTCTCCCCCACAGACTGAACTGAACTCCCATTGTCCTCTCTCGCCACTTGGCATTGTACATGGCACTCAGTCCACCATTGCATACGTGGACTGCTAGCTTACCGGGGCACTGAACTGGGTCTAGCAACCTGAGTTATCGGGGTATACCAGACATCCCTAAGGGCTCCTTCCGGACGTGTTTCACCCCATGTCCACACCTGTGTCCTCCTGGATCAGCCACGGTTCCCCACTCTAGGAGCCATAACAATCCGTTCCCAGCCACCGGTATGAAGCTGGCAGGCTCCCTTCACGTCCTCACATCACAGAGCTCAGGACTGCGCTGATTCCCATTCATCTCTAGTGTGACTCACACAGACACCTGGCTGGCTCTTATCGTAGCTGCCACACCCACCTGACACACTCACACCTGGGCTGTCAGCATTTAGCACACATTACTCTCTCAGCCACTCATTGGTCTCATGAATCCTCCAGCTATTAACCTACTGTGTACCTGACAGGTTTACATCACTCAGACACAGGAAAATCGGCTCATGTGATCAGGTTCCTAAGCCGACAAACCATGTGATGCACCCCAGCCATAGGACCATGCCAGCTGTGCCTCACACAATCCATAACTTGTAAGATTACATCATACATGGCTATATAAATAAAGTATTGTGCCCTCTGACAAGTTATAGGTTACTACAATTGTATTTGCATTAACAGCATTAACGGGGTTGTCCAAGTTTTTGATGAAAGTCTGCAGTCACTCTATTTGACTGCAGCCTTCTGAATTCTCACAGCATGCACACTGCACACAATCAGGATTCTTTGGTGCCAGCAGTGAAAACGGGAGGTCATGAAACTGCAGGTACGCGATTTGTACAAATGTGTTAATGTGCCAACCATACATACTAAATACAAGTGAAATACAAGCTCACATGGCTGTCCACTCTTGTCACTATCATGAGATAAACTTAAAAGTGTGCTGTGCATGTGGTGTGAGAATTCAGAAGCCTGCAGTTGCCTAGAGTCATTGTAGACTCTCATCTCAAACCTGATAAAACATCGACAAAAAGTCACATGGTGTGGTCGTTGCAGTTGATAAGAAAAGCCAGGGAACCCATAAGGTGGAATGGCTACATGACAATCGGGAGGGGAGGGAGTTAAATGGTTAATAGGTGCGTTAGGTTGCAATAAGAAAAATAAGGTGATTGGTTGGGAAGTAGTCTTGGAAGAAGGAAGGGGGGGAGCAATATAAAGAATATAGGGGGAGGTAAGGAGAAGCTGCTTCCTCTTGCAGCTTCTTTGGACAACAGCTTCCCACCCACCCTCCCTGTTTTAGAGTGATGTTAGTTGGTGCAATTACGATGTGAATATATATAATACATAAAAAAAAGTAAAAAAAAAAAAAAATATATTATATATATATATATATATTGATTAAACAAAATAATGTGTTTCTTAATATTGACATTTTGGTGTATTCTTGTATGGGGTGTAATGGGTGAGCCATGTAGGTGCCTGTTTAGCTACACATCTGATTTGTAGGTAATTATGAGTATAGTTATTGTTATGAAAATATGTATCTGTATAACTATATGTAATTTGTGTGGGATTGTGTTGTCTGTCGCAGCAGCGGAGGTAGGTCTGGTCCAGAGTCGGTTTAATGGATAATCGTAGTTAGGAGGGGAGCCACCAGTACGGTATAGTGGTTCCGGTTACAGGTAATTTGCAGGCACGGGTCCTGCAAGGTAGGAGTATTAGTTCTTGGTAATTAATACCTCATGTGGTTTAATGGATCATGGTATCCGGGAGGTGAGCCACTAGTACGGTATAGTGGCTCCAGTTTCAGATAACTGTCAGGCACGGGGTTCTGCAACTTAGGGGTATTAATTCTCGGTAATTAATACCTCGTCCCTCGGGTCGATGTGTTGCGGCCAGGGACAATCCCTCGGGTCAGTGTGTTGTGGCCAGGGATAATGTTTCATTGTGGGAGGTGGCTTCTGGACCAGGCTTATCCAGGTTTATGTATTTGTATTGTTACTGTGTTACCTATTGTTTAATGTTGGGACACCAGGGTGCGGTGTCCCTGGGTTAGTATGTAAATAATAGGTAATAAAGGGGCTGCTGTGGCCAAATTTTAACCAAGTCGCAAGCAGTGTCCGTGTATTATTTACAAAGAGTTTAATGGGTTGGTAACACAAGAATTTAACGACCGGAGAATCCCTCGTCGATTGTCATGGTTGGTGCGGTGTGTCGTGTAACAGGGCAATGCGACTGCAATAAATTGCAGGTACGATATTGCAAGAAGATTGTGCAAGCCATTCAACCGTGCAATGTTGCATATGCAATGTGGCATGATCGTGCTGTGTGACGGCGCAACTACGATGTTGAGCGCAACTTCCCCTATTCACGACAATGATAATGCTTGGACGCTGGGTTGCTCATACCCAGCGCACAAAAGTTGCGTACAACATCCTAGTTGCGTTGCCTGCCGATATCTCTCTGAGTGACATCTCCTATGCGATCTTGGACAAGTGCCAAAAACGTGTGTGCTCATGTGAAATTGTATGCGATATCAGAACGATATTGCGACGTGTAACGGTACCCTTAGCGTTCAACTCTGCTTACTGGTTTCAACAGTTATCACATTATCACTCCACTTATACATGATTTTTATACTGATTGACACAAGCCAAGTAGCTTTTCTTCTTGCTTCTCTTAATTTTTCACTAGACCTCAAAAGAAATAGTTAGAGCAGCTCATCTCCATGTGGTTGTAAGTAAGCAAATTGCATACGAATGAGCAGTCACATGACAACTACAGTATTTTTCGCATTATAAAATGCACTTTTATTCCCCCAAATTATTGGGGAAAGTGGAGGGTGCGTTTTATAATGCAAAACTACAACCTGCTGTGCGTTGGGGGAGGGGGGCCTCTGGAACGGTGTCCGAGGAGTGTCAGGGGGCCAGGAGCAGGCTGCTGCTGCAGGTTGTGGTCACGTGGTCAATAGTAAATAGTCAGTGCTTTCCATGCTTTCATTGCTTGGAAAGCACTGACTATACCAGCGATGTGATACTCAACTCGCTCCACCGCTCCCTGCAGCTTGCGCCATCTCCGGTGTCCTGTGCTCTGCCAGCCTCCAATCATGTGAGCGTCGCTGCAGAGTGATGTCACAACTGCACGCTGCTCACATGACTGGATGCCAGTATAAGCAGACAATGGGGATGGCGCCGGTAGCAGGGAGTGGGGATATGAGCTAGTATATTATTTTTATAATTGTGCACTCTGTGGGGGCTATGTGTGCCAACATGGGAGGACTGTGCCAGCATAGGGGGACTGTGCCAGCATAGGGGTCTGTGCCAGCATGGGAGGTCTGTGCCAGCATGGAGTGCTCTGTGCCAACATGGGGGTCCGTGACAGCATGGGTGGATTGTGGCAGCATAGGGTTGTCTGTGCCAGCAGAGGGGGACTGTGCCAGCAGAGGGGGGATCTGTGCCAGCAGAGGCGGGGGGTCTGTGCCAGCATGGGTTGGATTGTGCCAGCATGGGGATCTGTGCCAGCATGGGAGGACTGTGCCAGCATAGGGGGGCTGTGCCAGCAGAGGGGGGACTGTGCCAGCAAAGGGGGGACTGTGCCAGAAGAGTGGGGACTGTGCCAGCAGAGGGGGGTCTGTGCCAGCAGAGGGGGGGTCTGTGCCAGCATGCGTTAGATTGTGCCAGCATGGGGATCTGTGCCAGCATGGGCAGACTGTGCCAGCATAGGGGGGCTGTGCCAGCAGAGGGGGGCTGTGCCAGCAGAGGGGGGACTGTGCCAGCAGAGGGGTAGTCTGTGCCAGGATGGGGGGGTCTGTGCCAGCATGCGGGGGTCTGTGCCAGCATGGGGCGAAGGCTGGGCCAGCATGGGTGGACTGTGCCAATATGGAGGGCATTGTGCCAGCATGGGGGACTGTGCCAGCATGGGGGAAATGTGCATCAACATGGGGGACTGCGCCAAAATGGGGGCTCATGTGTACCAGCATGGGGGGCTGCGCCAGAATGGGGGCTCATATGTACCAGCATGGGGGAACAGTATGTCAGCATGAGGGGACAGTGTACCAGCATGGGGGCTATGCGTACCAGGATGGGGGGGTTCATGTACCAGGATGGGGGACATATATATGATTTGTAAGACCAAATTTGTGAGGGGCTTATCATCAGGTGCATCTTATAAAGTGAAAAATACGGTATTTAAAACATGTGAAGGGTGGGGTAAGAAAATCTAAATTTTCTTCTGAGAAAAGGAAAGGATTTAATCAACTTCAAAAGACCTTACATGCAGAACAATATAAAATCCTGATGAGAAGTTGTCTTTAATGTGTAATTTTCCAATATAATCATGTAAAGAAAGTAACTATGAAGCAGGATAATATGTGTTTATATGAATCCAGATTCCTTGTGATTGGTCCTGCTAAATCCTGCTGTAGCCAAGCCTGATGACCTCCTTAGACTTGAAAAAACTAATATGCAGAATATAAATATCCCCAGCAGTTGTATTCAAGTCTTGCAAATGACTGGACCATACAATAATTCTCAAGTGAGGCCAAGAATTTCTTTTCGCATTAATTTACAATAAAGCATCAGATTTTTTTTAAACAGGCCAAGTCCAAAGATAACAAAATAATTAGAAGAATTTTTTATTTAACATTTACTAGTATTAAAATTTAAAATAGAAACTCTCTGAGATAAAGTTTTTCAATGGGAGTCACTGTGCATTATGCACTATACAATGCAGACATCACTAAAAAAAGAGGCATGAATAAACATGACTGCTTAATATAAGGCCTTAACTTTAATTTTAGGCTGTCCTTTACTTATAAGCATCGGATGTGCAAAAAAAATGACAACTAATACTGAGTTCACTGCTGAAATCTGAACATTGTGGCTGCCGCCTAGTCCTCTTCTTTTTGCCATTGCACATTTTATCTACATCATTACGATCTTATGATGCACAGTGAGCTCTTTCCTGGATGCAGTCAGAAGCACTGGCCAATAGTGAATATGCCAGATATGGGGCATGCCTGACTAAGGAACGTTAGCTGCCGGGAAGCCAGAGAAATGAGAATTGGTTAAAAATAAATGAATAAATAATACTCACCGCACCGGTGGATTGCCATCTGGTTCTCTTGTTTCCACCCCATCTCCAACATTTCCAGATACGTACAGGATACTGATCTTCGAGACTCGAAGGCAGCCACAAGTCTGAGTCTATAGTGAAGAGTCCAGTGATGTAGCACATGATGGTGGAAAACAGACTGGATAGCGGATGCGGGCAGAGGGGGCAGCTAGAGCCATTAATAAATAAAGCCCAATTTCACAATAGTTTTTGGGATTTTTATTTAGAGTGTTCATTATACGCATTGGTGTTACTGTTTGAGGGGTTTTTTACAGCGAGGAAAAAAATTGTTAAATTTGTAAAAAAAAATTAAAAATGTTAATATGTCTCTATTCTGACATTGGTAACCTTTTCAATTTTAAGTGTAAGGGCTTGTTTTAGCATCCTGAAGTGTCATTGATATCATTTTGGGGTACATACAATGTTTTTGATCGCCTACTATTATATTATTTTGTGGTGTTGTTGCAGCTAAAAAAACAACACAATTTTGGCATTTTGACTTTTCTGTTATTACACAGTATAGATAGCATTAATTAATTTCATTTTTTAAAGATCAGACATGTACAGAAGAAATTATAACACATTCAATGGCATGCAAATGTTTGGGCATCCCTAGTCAAAAATTACTGTTATTGTGAATAGCTAAAAAAGTTGAAGATGAAATGATCTCTAAAAATTATAAAGTTAAAGATAAATCCAAAAGGACGATGCTTCTATGATCCCTGCTATGCTGCAAACGATCAAGGACCACAAAGAATCTGAAGGCAATGATGTTTTATTTCCAACATGTTTTGGAGCAATTTCATGTGTGGGCACCCTCACCGAACAAATTTCTGGGTGGGTAGAGGGTGTTTTCAAACCCCTGGTAAAAGAGACACCCAGCTACATTCAGGACACAACTGACCTATTGAATAAACTGTCAGCAATAGGTCCTCTACCAGAAGGAACCATCCTCGCCACCATGGATGTGGAATCTCTGTACAGCAACATTGCACGCCAGGATGGATTAAATGCCTGCAAAACATTTCTGGAAAACATAGGTATTAATGCTGACTCTGTGGGGAAGCTTATACAATTTATCCTCCTGCACAATTACTTCACATTTGACGACAACATATATTTACAGGAGACTGGCACTGCAATGGGGAGCAAAATGGCACCACAATATGCAAATCTTTTCATGGCCAAGCTTGAAGGTGACTTTTTATCCTCTTGTCCCATCAGGCCTCTGGCCTATTACCGTTATATCGATGACATTTTAATCATCTGGACAGAGTCTGAGCAACAGCTGAAGACGTTCCATTAACACTTTAATCAGTTTAATCCCACTATCAACTTAACACTCAACTACTCCTGCACTGAAATCAGCTTTCTGGACACGATCATTAAGCTACAGAAGAATGAAATAGAGACATCCCTGTACCGGAAACCAATTGACCGTCCAACATATCTCTGATGGGACAGTTTACATCTAAAACACATAAAAAACTCTATTGTGTACAGCCAGGCTATCAGATACAATCAGATATGTTCCAACCCTACAGGTAGAGACAATCACCTTGAGGACCTCACAAAGACATTTTTGAACCAGGGCTACCATCCAAGAGCAATCGAGAACCAGATTAGAAGAGCCACCAGAATATCAAGGAATCATCTCCTACATTACAAAACTAGAGAAGAAAACAACAGAGTTGCGCTTGTTGTCACCTACAATCCAAGTCTGGAGGTGCTAAGAGGAGCTGCACAGAAACTGCAACCACTCCTACAAAAAAATGTCAGACTAAAATCAATATTTCCGGATCCCCCACTCTTGTGTTTTAGACAACCTCCGAATATAAAAGACATCATTTTCACAAGCGCCCTGTCCTCTCCAGCGGTAACAGGAACCTTTCCCTGCAACCAGAGAAAGTGCAAAACCTGTTCATCTATAATGACAGTGGACAAAATAAGGATTCCTGGGACAGATCAGGACTACAAGATCCCAGGTAACTTCAGTTGCACCACAAGCAATGTGGTGTATTTAATCATATGTACCAAATGCCCAACAGCTGGCATGCACATAGGTGAGACCGGACAAAAATTCAGGATACAAATGAATTCTCATCGCCACTCAATAAAAGAAAAGCGTATGGGCCTACCTGTAGCAAAGCATTTTTGCAGCTCTGACCACAGTGAAATGATATGAGGCTGCTCATCTTAAAAAGCAACTTCAAATCTCAGAGAGAGAGAAGAATTTGGGAATACAAATTGATAATGACCTTTGACACATTCAAAACAGGATTAAATATATCACAAGGATTCATGGCTTTTTATAGAAGATGAATGGGCATTTGGGGACATCACAGATTCATGCGTTTTCTATATAAATTGAAAAGACATTTGGGGAAAACACATCTTCCAACAAACTCCATTTTGAAGACAATGAACATTTGACACTTCTTATATGAACACCCTCGCCTCCTTTTATTGATTTCTTCAACTCATTAAGTATTTTCAGTTCTACACAGACCACAACCATTATACAATTTGTTCCGCTTAGCTTATCTTAGACTTTTAGTTTCAATTCCCCAAACCCATGTCTTCCTCCCATGCCTGACTCTGGTTTACGTCACGTGTCGCATTTACTATAACATCTAAAACTGTTTTTTTTTTGTTTCATTTGCTTATGTATATATGTATGTGTCTTCAGAATTTGTGTCATTATCAGCCTGAAGAAGGGACCGCAGTGTCCCGAAAGCTTGCTATGTTTACCATCTTTTCAGTTAGCCATTAAAAGGTATCAACTAGTGATGGGCGAATCCTAAATTACTCGGAATCGCTGGACTCTAGCGAGTCCGAGCACAGGACTCGCTACTCGTTGCGAGTCTAGCGAGTCCAATGTTAATGAATGGGGAAGCGAGTAATAGCGAGTAGTGTGAGATTTACAAATCGCAGATGTGTCTCGGAAGCTTCAGCCTGAAGCAATCCTAGTTTTGTCATTTATTTGCATTGGACACGTTTACTTTGCAACTGTAATCGCTGGGAAACTCGCACAGATAAGAGTCCTGTCTTCTCTGTGTGCTGGCTGCCAGCTCCAGGGTCCTAGAGCCTGCCTGCTGCCTGATGTAGCAGTGCTGAGATTGTTCTCAGTCTGCTCATTCCCTGAGTACAGACATGAATGTCTGTGCACAGAGATGATGTAGCAGAGCTGAGATTGTTCTCAGTCTGCTCATTCCCTGTGCATATACATCTATATCTATGCACAGGGGATGTAGCAGAGAGGACATCGCGTTTTGGACTGCGTCGGACGGAAGAGGATTTTTTTAATTAAAGATGGAGTCCCTAATGGCTTTTTTTTTTTATTTCTAATAAAAAATTTTCTTTGTGTTGTGTTTTTTTTAAAACAATTTAATAGAAATTCATGGTGGTCATGTCTAATATTGGCGTGACCGCCATAAATTTCGGGCTTAGAGCCAGCTGATAATACAAAGCTGGCCCTAACCTCTTTATTACCCAGCATGCCACCGCTACCAGGGCCGCTGGAAGAGCGGGGTTCAGCGCCAGAGGATGGCGCTTCAATGAACGCACCATCTTCTGGGGCGGCTGCGGGCTGCAATTTGCAGCGGGGGGTGCCCAGAAAGCTTGGGCATCCCTGCGCTGCTGATTCCAGCCCCCAGCTGCTTAGCTGTACCTGGCTAGACATAGAAATTGCGCGGAGCCCCACGCATTTTTTTTAAATTATTTCATGAAATTCTGAGATTCTGACTGACTCTGACTCTGAGACTCTGACTCTGAGACTCTGACTCTGAGACTCTGAAATTCATGAAATAATAAAAAAAAATGCGTGGGGCTCCGCGCAATTTCTATGTCTAGCCAGGTACAGCTAAGCAGCTGGGGGCTGGAATCCGCAGCGCAGGGATGCCCAAGCTTTCTGGGCACCCCCCGCTGCAAATTGCAGCCCGCAGCCGCCCCAGAAGATGGCGCGTTCATTGAAGCGCCATCCTCTGGCGCTGAACCGCGCTCTTCCAGCGGCCCTGGTGGCGGTAGCACGCTGGGTAATAAAGGGGTTAATACCAGCTTTGTTATACAAGCTGGTATTAAGCCCGAGATTCTTAATGTCAGGCACGTTTGACCCAGCCACTAAGAATCTCCAATAAAGG
Source organism: Allobates femoralis (assembly GCA_033576535.1). Lineage (NCBI taxonomy): Eukaryota > Metazoa > Chordata > Amphibia > Anura > Aromobatidae > Allobates > Allobates femoralis. The sequence continues at coordinate 445,561,164 of JARQOC010000004.1, forward strand.
GTTAAAAAAACACAACACAGAGAAAAAATTTTATTTGAAATAAAAAAAAAAGCCATTAGGGACTCCATCTTTAATTAAAAAAATCCTCTTCCGTCCAACGTAGTCCAAAACGCGATGTCCTCTCTGCTACATCCCCTGTGCATAGATAGATGTCTATGCACAGGCAATGAGCAGACTGAGAACAATCTCAGCTCTGCTACATCATCTCTGTGAGCAGGCGGGCTCTAGGACCCTGGAGCTGCACAGAGCAGACAGCTGGACTCGGCTCGCAATGTAACAGCAGTTACTTTGCGAGTTTCCCTGCTATCACTGGCACAGTAGCCGAGTCTAATGCAAACAATGACAATCCTAGTTTTGTCAGCGTTTCTGACAAAACTAGGATTGATATTGATTTGCATTGGACTCGTGCGAGTAATCACTGGGAAACTCGCAGAGTACCGAGTCCTGCGAGTCCCTTACTACTCGCCGAGTAACGAGTCCTAGCGAGTAGATTCGCCCATCCCTAGTATCAACCACTGAGGACTCTCAGATTCCAATATATTTTTCTATCTACTGGCTAACACGGTACACACATTTTTTACCTATCTATAAGTGGAAATGGAACACCAAGTATATAACCAACCACTTTAACAGTATCACTGAGATTATGGGCTTTTGATTACAATAAGCGGATGTCAACATAATAATCTTGGACAGTACTTGGTTGTTCTCACTCGATAGGTTGTGTATACTTTTTTTTTCCTTATCACTAGCATAGATGCACTTTTTAGAGTAGCATAAGTTGATTTAAAGAGGTGAGCGGGGCGTCAATGCGTATGTGACTCAGAATGCCGACCTCCTCAGGTAGGCAGGGAGAATATAGGGTTCTGAGCTCACTTGCCTGTTCCCCTTCCTTCCTCCTATCTGATCATTTTTTCTTCTGTTCAAATATGTTTTTGTCTGTACTCTTTAAGTTATATTTATTAAATGTATATTATTTTATGGGTACTTTGTTGTGGTTTAATGCTTTAGTTAATACCCTTGTTTCGTTATGAATACTGTTTTGGTTTGTTTTCTTAAGTTCTAACTCTTCAACATTTCTAACAAAAAAAGTTTAAAAACTGATGATAATGTAAGTAGATATGTTGCATGTGACAGACCTATTACCGTATATACTCGCGTATAAGCCGAGTTTTTCAGCCCAAAATTTGGGCTGAAAAGTCCCCCCTCGGCTTATACGCGAGTATAAGTATACAGCAGCAGCCCCCGGAGGTATACAGGCCCCCCATCATGATCCAGGGCCCCCCCCCTTGCGCGGCACACCTGTAAAGTAAAATCATACTTATCAGTGTCCTGTCGCGCCGTCCCGCCGCTTGCCGACATCACGATCCCGGGCTTCATTCCGCGTCTTCCGCCTTCCTGTGGTCGCGGGCAATGACGTCATTGCCCGCGACCACAGGAAGCCGGAAGACGCTGAATGAAGCCCGGGATCGTGATGTTGGCAAGCGGCGGGACGGCGCGACAGGACACTGATAAGTATGATTTTACTTTACAGGTGTGCCGCGCACGGGGGGGGGCCCTGGATCATGATGGGGGGGCCTGTATACCTCCGGGGGCTGCTGCTGCATACAGCCCTGGGGCTGCTGCTGTATACAGCCCTGGGGCTGCTGCTGTATACACCCCTGGGGCTGCTGCTGTATACAGCCCTGGGGCTGCTGCTGTATACTACCCCTGGGGCTGCTGCTGTATACTACCCCTGGGGCTGCTGCTGTATACTACCCCTGGGAAGGCTGCTGCTGTATACTACCACTGGGAAGGCTGCTGTATACACCACTGGGGCTGCTGTATACACCACTAGGGCTGCTGTATATACCTCTGGGGCTGTATATACCTCTGGGGCTGCTGTATACTACCTCTGGGGCTACTGTATACTACCACTGGGGCTGCTGTATACTACCACTGGGGCTGCTGTATACTACCACTGGGGCTGCTGTATACTACCACTGGGGCTGCTGTATACTACCACTGGGGCTGCTGTATAGTACCACTGGGGCTGTATATACCTCTGGGGCTGCTGTATACTAACCACTGGGGCTGCTGCTGAATATACCACTGGGGCTGCTGTATATACCTCTGGGGCTGCTGTATACCACACTGCTGGGGGCTGTATACCTGTGCTGGGGTCCACCCTCGGCTTATACACGAGTCAATAGGTTTTCCCAGGTTTTGGGGGCAAAAGTAGGGGGGTCGGCTTATACACGGGTCGGCTTATACACGAGTATATAAGGTAATTTTTTTAGCATTATGATTGTTTAAAGAACATACATTTTCAAAGCTCGAAAATGTATAATGTATTATGTTTCAACATTTTCTTCAAATTTCCAACTTTTCACCAATAAATGCAAATTATGTCAACCGAAATGTACCACTAATATGAAGAACAATGTGTCAAGTAAGAGAAAATACCATTATTTTGAAGGGAGCTGTTAAAATATTGAGTTTTCATTAACTAAGCAGACCTATATTTTTTACTATTTTATTATTTTTTTGCCTGTCATGTCTCCATGTGTACTTTTAAAACAGATGGATTATTATTTAAGAGTTATGCCTGTAAGGTATAAGACAAATTAATACACTCACTGGAAGGCATGCCATCCATCTGCAACAGGATACTTGGATTCTATGAAGGGTCACAAATGACGTCAATCTCCAGGCGCTAAGTCTAGTTGTGATATTCATCCAACCCAGCTCGTACTAAAAACACAGCTCCTAGCTTCCAAGAGGGTGATCAAATCTCATTTAGATATTTTGGCTTCTCTGTGTATAATATTTACTGTGTACCAATAGAATATATTAGCTGCATATTAAAAATGTAGCTCCATTGATTCTCAACAAGGCTGCAACAAAGTACCTTGGATTTCACCATGGAATGAGGACGCTTAGGTACCTTAGGGTTCAGTAGCAACTGTGAATTTAATTCAAGACGTAAAGTGGGAAAGCTGTTTTGTGTGTGCGTTTGCGTGTGTATATATATATATATATATATATATACATATATATATAATCATACATATAAATGTGACCTCTGGCAATTTACTTTATGGCTTACTGACTCAGTGGCTAAATACAGATCTAGAGTGTAAACATTTGAAAAATATGTATTGCATTTACTGTTGGTTACCATAGCTTCTGCTCTTTAGTAACCTAGAAGGAGACACCAAAATTAACATATTTTGTCTAGTAGCAGAGCAATGAGACATTTAATGATGTATAATGATTTCCAATGTACATAATTATCATTTTATTAAATATAAATGTAATTGAAGAATACAGTCCTACCAAGAAGAGGAGTCCCTACTCCAACATAAATTTCACCTGTGCTTTCTGAAAGAGTTACTCACTCCTTGAGAAAGCTAAGGCGAAACATACATAAGAGTGGGGTTCTTCTTTTTGGAAGGTCTAACCATGTTTGTGATATTTTCTCACTGGCGTTAATATGTTCTTTTGGTGTGTTTATTGCTTTCTTTGCTAGTTAATACAGATGAGTGAACTTTCACTGAACATGTTCGCCAATTTTAAATTCAGAATATACCTTACAGATTTGGTTCGTGATCGGAAAACATGAGCTATTTACTAAAAAATTGGTAAATGCGGCTTTGTTCAGTGACCAACCTGATAAAAAAAAGCATTACTGCATTCAAGTGATTCTTTTTTTCTACCTTCTGACTGTGTAGGATAGCGGGCGGGACAAGTTTGATGATGTGAGGGGGTAGGGAGAGGTCAGAGGAGTGTCAAGCTTCATTTTTAAAAAGCACTCACTGATCTCAGGGGGACCAGTCAAGGAAAATACTGCGGGCAGCCGGCTAAAGCACTCAAACAGAGAGAAATCCATGATGCATTGCCCCCTGGGAATTTGAATATGCAAATGGAGTCCGTGGAGCCTCGATTAAGAGTCTCAAACACAGGACTAGCCAGATATCCCTCCAGGGAAGGACCTAGCCCTGGGGTGGAATCCTTGCGGAGACCACCATAACCACCATATTAAGAGGCCCTTTTAGTGAATATCCCACTCAGTTACGAGTTAAGGATATGACAAGGGAATTAACAGAGCCAGGTATCCATCCACAGACAGCTGTTTTGGGGTATTGCCCCTCATCAGTGTGGAGTAGGATTCTGGCTAGGTGTTCACTGAGGAAGGAGCTCGGTATGTGGCTCTGAAACGCATCAGAAAATAAACCAGTCATCACTTTTATCCAGACATTCCTTTGTCTCTGGTGTTTCTGTATCCATCTGGCAGCAGTGCGGACTTTGAGGTACTTTGTCCAGAAGATTGATTGAAAACCGCAGTAACCAGTGGAAGTACAGTCCCAGCAGCAGCTGATTTTTCTGAGCGATCAAGCTGGTTGTGTGTCACACAACCCCACCAGGTGAGCAATTCTGATATTACATCTTTGATTCTGTCTAAGGGATAAGACCCTATTGTGCATTCTCAACCCTCTAGATATAACATTGGTATTAGGTATGCACCTTATATTTGGGGCCAGTCTACGGGTACTTCTATGAGTGTCTGGACAGTCTTTGGCTTCTCTTTTTTGGGTTCTGGATAAGGTACATATTCCCTTGCTTGTGGTGTTTGAAGGCACTTCTTCAAATGATCTCTGGACACTGTTGCTGTTGTTTCTCCATTGTCTTTGCTGATTAGACAGGTCTTCTGGTTGTCAACGTCTGATGGTAACACAGTGTATGGTTCTGCTTCCCATTGATCATCTAAATTGTGTAGTCGCCTTTTCCTTTTCAAAACCAATTCACCTGGTGTTAAGGGTGTTCCTGGTGCACTTTTGTTAAAGTTGGTTTCTTGCTTCTCTCTGGATTTTGCCAGACTTCTCTCAACACATTCCTATATTTTCTTGCACTGCTCTGTTCTTCTGGTATCCCAATCTGCATCTGAGGTGTCTTCTTCAGGAACTACAATGCCTATTTCAAAGTCTACTGGCAATTTTCCTGGTCTTGCTCTCATGAGGTATGTAGGGGTACAATTTGTTGAGCTTACTGGGATGTTGTTGTAGATGTCAACAAGGTTTGGTAACTTCTCTGGTCATCTGTTTCGGTCTTCTAAGGGCAGAGGTATCAACAATTCTATTACCACGTGATTCATCTTTTCGCACATTACATTAATTTGGGGATGGTAAGGCGTGGTACGAATTTTCTTGCATCCGTATAGGTTACAGAACTCATGAAATACTTCAGCTTCAAAGGCAGGACCTTGGACTTTTCATACCTGTTCTGGATACCCGTGTGGTCTACAGAAAAAGGCTTGAAAGGTTCTTGCTGCTGTCTGAGCTGTTAAGTCTTTTACCGGAGCTACCACAAGGAATCTGGAGTAGTGGTCCACCATGGTAAGAGCATAGGTATAGCCTGATCTGCTGGGTGTGAGTTTGATGTGATCTAAGGCTACAAGTTCTAATGGCTGTTTAGTGATGATAGGCTGAAGTGGTGCTTTCTGGTTGTTACGTTTTTTTTCTCTTAATGAGCGTGGTCCACAATTGGGTCAGGTTTCCTGGTTCTGGGCCTGGCTTGGTCCCAGCAACCAGCTCCTTCACTAACTGCTCTCTCCTCTGCAGTCTCTCTGGAACCAACTGGCTTTACTGCCTCTGCAGACTGACTGACTCCTCCCCTCAGGCCTGGATCTTTATAGGGTATATGTCTTAAGGGAAGCCGGTGGGGCTCCCCCTCCAGGTCTGAGGTGGAAGGTGTTGTGTGCTGTGTGTGCCAAGGTGTACATCCATCCCTGCATCGGTGGGTCCTGTGGCAATCTCTCGCAGGGGTGCCACAATTACATAAAAAAGGGTCAATTCGTGGGTCTTTATAGGATTTAGAATGTTAAATAGGCCCATCTGACCAACGTGCGCGGTGGGACTCAAGTCTAACTTTCGCCCCGGGGTCCATCGGACTCTAGTTATGCCACTGCTAATAAGGTATTATATTTATTACAAAATATCTTCTCCCTTATAGGTTTATGCTAAATGCATCTCATGTAATGTTGTGAATGTCTCCCCAGCCACCACAGGGATGTTAGGTGGGTTGTTAAGTGGTTGTTAATTAGTATTTTTGCACCTGGGCTGTCCCTACCTATATCATCTCGAGGGGGCCTGCTGTGCATTAGTGCCTGAACATGGTATTGTGAGTATGGTTTCAGTTTCTGTTCAGTTTTAATGAGAACAATGGCATCAACCACTTTTTATTACTTCTTTTCATTTACTAACATGCTACTATCCTGAATGCACTTATTAATGAGTTTGTCCTGAGAAAAGTAAACTTTCGGCTTAATGAAGACACCAGGAAGAAGCTGTAAAACAGTCACAGATTTGTTAAGATACATCATATTATAAAAATTAGCTGACATTTTCATTAGCTCCTTCAGCTGTTTATAATGTAAACCAAGATGATAAGACTTCCGCAGAAATGTGTGAGAATCCGCATTACTTGGTAAAAAAAATCATCCCTGCTCAGTGTAATTTTCGTAACTAATAGAATCAAAATGGATTTTGCCATCTTAGTCCTTTTAATAACACAGCCTTTGCCAGAATTTTAGGGTAGAGGTCCTTTACATTATTGGCTCAAAACATTTCTAAAAGTGGTTTAAATTACTATAGAAGTGTTCATTTCTTGATGTGGCAAATAGCAGTTAAAAATGAATTTTATTAAGAGGCAGATGCCCTTTACTGAATTTGGTGTACACTTTATGATTACTGGGTGTCAGCTAACTTCTGTTGGCACCCTGTTCCATCATTAAGGGTACCGTCACACGTACCGCTGATTTTTCAGGCGATGCAGGGGCATGGCCTATCAGCACCGACATTGCACCTGCATTGCCTAATGTAATTGGGCGATGGCGACGCCGTTTACTGGTCGCCTGGTTTCACAGCACTGCTCTGAAACCAGGCGGTCGATCTGGGGCGATGTGTACACATCGCCCCATGTAAACGGCCACCGGCGAGCTGACAGGCGATGGAAGCCATAGTGTCTAATTGTGCTGCATCGCCGCTGGGGTTTTGAGACACCCCGGCGGCGATGCCGCCTGTCAGCTCGCTGGGGCATCGCCAAAGGTGTCTCCCCGTCTAAACGGCGGGCAGCGACGCTGGTGGGGCGCCAAAAGCGTGCGCGCCCCTTCCAGTCGCCGCAGACATCTTCAGCGGTGTTGCATGGTGTGACGGGTATTAAGTCTGTTTGTCTGAGTTTAGGCACACCAGATGCGATAATGTCACTCAATTGTGCCTGTTTGAAGTCTCTGACCACAATCTGCACAATATAGATCAGCACATCAATTGTTGTGATCTTAAGACACAAAGTTTTCATACAACACCATCCCAAATCCAGGCTGTGGGATTTAGGCGGACCCTTTTGAGGGAGGGCCCCATCTCCTGGCCAAAAAGGATTTGCTTGGCTAGATGCAGTAAAAAAGGGCTAGTAAACACAGGAGGTGTAGCTACAATGCTACACCTGTTCCTGGAACACACTGCTACTAGCCAAAAATGATTTACTTGGCTAGATTTGGCCAGATGCTGTAAAGCATGATTGCACAGCACTGGAACATACCTGCCTGACACACAGTACTTTTAAGCCCTAAAAAGGGCTGTTCTTGGAAGTAGTCCCTAAACCTACTCTCTCTCTATCTAACTTGGAATGGAATCACTATCTAACTATCTTTGTAGTGCACACAGCAGCAGTGGCGGCGTCTGATACTGAGCTTCAACACTGATAAAGCAGCAGGGATGAGCAAACTGTACGGTAACCGGATTGCTCCGGATTACACATCCGGAGCAATCCGGTTACCGGATTGCGGCTTCAGCCACACATTTTGCTTACAAAATGTGCGGGAAGCCAATTGCGTTCACCGATCTGGATGCGGTGAACGCAATTCTCTTTTAAAGTGTGACCCTTGCCTAATACAACTAAATGCACCTTGAGTGTAGTTCATTCTACGGCCTGTTTCACATCTAAGGGTGGTGTGAGTTTTGCTAAATTTGCGTTTTTGATTTCAAAGGGAACGCATGTAAAAACACATTTAAAAACGCATGCAAAACGCATGTACGTTTTCAAAAACACATGCATTTTTGCCAGCGCAGCACAAAACAGCTTCCCGATGCTTTGCGCAGCATTGGCAAAAACGCATGCGTTTTGCGTTTTTGAAAATGCACGTGTTTTTGCATGCGTTTTTACATGTGTTGCCATTAAAATCAATGGGGACAAAAACGCTAGCGTTTTCATGCGTTTTTAGCGGTAAACACACTTAGAAACGCAAATTTAGCAAAACGCACACAAACCTTAGATGTGAAAACACCCTACTACTTTTTTACTGCAACAAGCTAACCTGTCAATTTTTGCTTAAAAGCAGGGTTCACTAAACCTTTACTGTAGGCCACGTTTAAGGCTAAGGTCACACTTGCATGCGTTTTTTATGGTGCTTTTTTCCAGCCTGCGTTTTTGGGCTGCGTTTTTGCTGATAGGTGTGGGGCACCCTTAAAAAACGCATGCAAAAATGCATGGTACCATTTAGTGCCATATAAAAATGCTTGCGTTTCCCATAGGGCCCGATGTTACGAAAACGCATGTTTTTTGGAAAAGCACCAAAAAATGCATCATGCAGTATTTGTTGGTGCTGAGCCAAAAACACATCCAAAAAACGCATGGCCCTTTAGACATGCATTTTTGGCATTGGGGCATGCATTTTTAACATAGTCGTCTATGGATGCGTTTTTCCATGCGTTTTTCACAAATGCCAAGTGTGAAAACTGCATGGAAAATCTGTAAGTGTGACCCTAGCCTAATACAACTAAATACACCTTGAGTGTAGTTCATTCTACTACTTTTTTACTGCAACAAGCTAACCTGTCAGTTTTTGCTTAAAAGCAGTTGATGAGCCCAGGGCAAGGGGTACTCGGACACCGGGATTGATGGTTTCTTGGATGGGGGGATCACGGGTGGTCGGGTTCCCGGTTCCGTGCCCTGGTTATCATTTGTTAGATGCGCGCTGCAAGCCGGCCGCTGAGGTGATGGTGGGTGCAGCAGAGAATGGTACAGCTCCCCAGAGGTGGAGCTTTTACCTCAGGGCAGCGGTGATGGTGGATGATGAGGGGGATGAGGGGAGTAGTTGGTGCAGTTATTACCCCTCCTCTGCGATGCTGCTGATGGTGCTGAAGCCCTCCGGGCACCGGCGAGAAGAATGACAGAGACCGCTTCAAGTCAAACTCCTGTTTACTGGGTACCGGCAGATGGTAAACGATACACGGTACAGTCCGGTTTACCAGATGTCTGTTGCCAGCTCAGGGTCCCCCTTATGGAGTCCCTAGATGTTCTCTCTCTTTGTCTTTTGGTGTCTATTTTACTCTTCTCTGTCATTACCACCCTCGCAGAGCTCTCCCGCCAGTCCTACGGTCTGTAGCTAGTAGGCAAGGTCTGTGCGTTACCGGTACGGACGGGAGCAGCAGGAGTGCACTATTTCTCCCGTCACCGCAGTTTGGCCCTTTTTCCTCTAGTGTCCTGAATCGGTTTTAGTCCTGAGGGGTGAGATGCCTTTGTGGCGCTAACGGCAGCTCGATTACTATGGGCCTGCAGCTCGTCGGTTTGCGGTCAGAGGTGAACTACTGACCGCCTCGGATTCCCGTGCTGCCGATGCTTCCCCCAACGTGACCAGCAGGCTCCCACCAGTCCAGGCCTGTTACCTTCTGTCCTGGACCCCCACTTAAAGATGGGGATCCATCCTGTCAGCGGTACTGTCAGGCCTGTCCTTCCTGATTGCCTTCCCAGCACTGTCTGAGGTAAACTGTCACTCTCTCTCACTACTCTAACCTAGGCTACACCCCCTTTTGGGACCTACTAAATTACCTGGCCCCCCCATACAAAGTGGCCTAGTCCTGTGTGTTGTGTGTAACATGAGACTCCACAGGTTAAACCCTGAACTGACAACTTACAGAGTTACCACATTTGTTGTCACACTGCAATACCTCTCTGTGGCGCCTAGCCAGAGGACCGCCACACAGTGTTCACTAAACCTTCACTGTAGGCCACATTTAATACAACCAAATTCACCTTGAGTGTAGTTCATTCTACTACTTGTTCACTGCAACAAGCTAACCTGTCAGTTTTTGCTTAAAAGCAGTGTTCACTAAACCTTTATTGTAGGCCACGTTTAATACAACCAAATACACCTTGAGTGTAATTCATTCTAATAATTTTTTACTGGAACAAACAAACATAATTTTTTGTGCCTAGTACCACTGTCTGGCTAATCAGCTGTGCTCGATTTACATCAGAATATCTTTTGCCAACAACTGCAGGGTTTCCAATTTGTTTACATGCAAAATGAGTGGCAAAAGACCTGCAACTGGTGAAAGGGGAAATAGGCGTGGTGGAAAGGGAAAAACAGTTTGTGTCCATGGGGTATGTGGGAAAGCAAGGATAACATCTGCTGGAGAAAGAGTATCTTCCAGCCAAAGTAAGATGTCTACTTCTTTCCTTGGAGATTATGAAGTTATCCCTTTCATACGGACATGACTCAGACGACGATCAATACCAATTCTAGATGAGGCATAAACAGAGCAGGCACTTGAATGCATAACAAGTCCTTCAGCAAGTGGGATCTCCTTCACCTCAACTTCTACTTCACAAATACACCAGTCCTCAAAGGTGTCACCACAATCCCACTTGCTTCCGCACAGCTCCCAAGTCTCGAGCAACCCATCTGAGTATGGGGTATGACAGATGGTTGTGTTTCAACCAGAGCTGGGGTGCGTGGGGTACTCGGTCACCGGGGCTTCTGTGTGGGATGTCACGGGTGGTCGGTATCCCCGGTGCCGTGCCCTGGCGAACAACTATACCAGGTGTTGTTGGTAAACGGTGGGGGTAAAAGGGGTTATTTACAGGGGAACGTGACGCCACCTGTAGAGTCCGGTAAGGTGGTACCGGCGCTGCCGGCCGGCCGCTGAGGTGATGTAGGGGGGCAGCAGTGTGTGGTACAGCTCCCCACAGGTGGAGCTTTACCTCAGGGCAGCTATGATGGTGGTGAGACGGTGAGGGAGGACAGTCATGTTAAAGGTGGTGCAGTTCTTACCCCTCTGCTGTAGATGTTGATGATGTTACGTCCTTTGAGCTGCGGCAGGAAGAATAACAGAAACCGTTTCCATTTTAACTTTACTTTACTTGGTACCGGCTGATGGCATAACAATACACGGTACAGTTTGGTTTAGGGTGTTGTTACCAACTCAGGATTTCTTTTAAGGAGTCTATAGATGTTCTTTCTTTGTCTTTCAGGGTTTCTATTCTCTTTCTAGATCTTTCTGTCTTTCCCACCTTTGAAGAGCTCACCCGCCAGTCCTGCAGTCTGTGTCTAGTAGGCTTAACTTGACTTATACCGGTCCAAATGGGAACAGCAGGAACGCACAAGTTTCCCACCTGTCACCGGGTTTCAGTCTTTCCTCACTAGTGTAGGACCGTCTTTTGGGCATGAGGGGTGAGGTACCTTGTGGTGCTGTCAGCAACCCGGTCCTGTTGGGCCTGCAGCTCGTCGGCTTCGCAGTCAGGGCTGAACTCCTGGCTGCCTCGGTTGTCCGTGTCACCTGTGAACCCTCAACATGACCAGCTGGTTCCTACCAGTCTTGGTCTGTTGCCATCTGTCCTCGGCCCCCTCATAAAGATGGGGTACCCTCCACTCAGCTGAGCCGCCAGGCGTGACCACACAGTCTGCCTTCCCAAGCCGTCTGAGGTAAAATCTTAACTGTCACTCTGCTCTATCCTAAGCTCCGCCCACCACCTGTGGAACCTACCATATTCCTAGTTCCCCCTACACTAAGTGGTGCGGTCCTAAGTGAGTGCTAAAAATAGACTCCATAAGGTTGAAATCCTAACCTAGCAACTTACAAGGAAAAACACATTTTATATTCAAGTGTAATACCATTCTGTGGCGCATACCCGCAGGGGCGCCACAGTTGACTATGCATCGCTCTTCACTCATACTATAGCCTGGGAATCAGAGGTCTGCTCAAATCTTTTGTGAGTCAAGATGCGGTAATGATCTGCACTGATGCCCAGAAGCTTTTGGAGTTGGATCCAGGCCAGATAAAGAAGGTTCTGAGCAAGCATAATGTAGACCCTCATTCATAAAGTGTCAACTGCACCTTGGAGATCTTGTGAGCCCTTCCACATACGACTCCTCCTGTACTTCCTCCCCCTCCTCTAGTGCCACCACCTGACTCTGAATACTGTTTAAAGTGTGCTCCAGCATGTAAATGACGGGAATAGTCATGCTGATAATGGCATAATCATCACTAAACATCTTCGTCGACATTTCAATACTGTACAGAATGGTGCATAGGTCCTTCATTTCAGACCACTCCAGCAGTGTGATTTGCCCCACCTCTGGATCTCGTAGGCCCAGGTTATACGTTATGAGGTATTGCACCAGTGCTCGTCGGTGCTGCCACAGTTGCTGCAACATGTGCAGAGTTGAATTCCATCGTGTCGGCACATCACATTTCAGCCAGTGAACTGGCAGGCCGAACGACTTCTGTAGAGATGCAAGTCGTTGTGCTACGGGATGCGAACGGCGGAAGTAAGCATACAGCGACCGTGCCCTCTGCTGAAGACCATCTAGGGACGGATAGTGTGCAAAAATTTGCTGGACAACCTGGTTTAAGACGTGAGCCATGCAAGGTATGTGTGTCACATTGCCCCGGCGGAGGGCTGCACACAGCATTGCAGCATTGTTGCACACGGCCTTCTCTGGCTGCAGGTTCAGTGGACACAAGCATTGATGAAACTCGGTCTCGACAGCAGACCACAACTCCTCAGCTGTGTGAGTCACATTTCCCATACATTTCAAGGTACAGACCGTCTGATGCCGTTGAACCCTGCTGCCATCATAGTAAGGAGGTGTGCAGGATTCCTTGTGCGCAGTTAGAATGAGGGTGGCATTACCAGACAGGCTTTGGGTGCAGGTGGAGGAAAGAGACGAGGTTGAGGAGGCAGAAGCAGTGGAGGAACTTCTACATACAGAGGATTGACGCACTTCTCGTGGGGATGGTAAGACTTGGACAGCAGACCCTTCTCCTGCTGTCTTCATGGTTAGGCTGGGGTCACACATAGAAATCCGTTTTTGGAAGTGATTTCCATGACCAATCCGTTTTTTTTGGGGTGCTTTTTGAGCCTCCTACACCCCTGAACGTTTTTGGACTTAGTCATTTTTTGACCAAAATTCTCAAAAAACGGATCCGTTTTTTTAAGGCAACCCAAAAGAAACGGATCCGTTTTTCCATAGGGCCCATGTTAAAATTTTTTTTTTTTTTAAACGGACCCCAAAAACGTTGCTAGCAAAGTTTTTGGCTCAAAAACAGACATAGCAATGTTTTTAAGTGCAGAAAAAAACAGACAGGGTGTTTATTACATCCAGTCCGTTTTTCTATCAGTTTTTGGACTTAGAAAAAAAAATGCCAAAAATGAAGCCAAAAACGGACCAAGGGTTTATGTGTGACCGTAGCCTTACCCAGATTTTTTGGCCGCTACTTACATTTTGGTGACAAATCTTACAGATAACTTGGGGAGACTAAAGGCTTGTGGATTTTGGAATGTGCTGCATGAAAGTCACCTAACCAACCATTTTCAGCTTGCAACTATGGGGCTATTGATGCCACTGAAGTGGTGTCTGGGCTCAAATTTTGGGGAAAAATGGAGACTCTTATTGTAGTCCCCTAAATGAGACACAATGCCCAGTGTGTGCACGAGGCCTTCCAGATGCTGCGTTAAAAACCGCAACAAATACTCATCGCCTGCACAAGCCCTTCCAGATACTAAGGTAAAATGCACCAAATTATCATCATCTGCACATGACCTTACAGATACTGAAATAAAACACACCAAATAATCATCATCTGCACATGGCCTTACAGATACTTAAGTAAAACGCACCAAACACTCATCTTCTTGACGTGGCCTTACAGATACTGAATTAAAACTCAACAACTACTCATTGTGTGCATGATGCCTTACAACTACTGGAGTAAAAACTGATTTTGAAAGGGCATGACATGCCTATATTTGTGTCTGCTCCCCCTTTTAATCGTCTATCTCTTTTCTTTTTGCATTTTTATATGTAGTTTTCACTTTCAATATGTTTGTTGTATCCTCTGAGTACTTTGTCACCTTTTGAACACCTTAGAAGGTGTTTTCTATGTGTTTGTATGTGTTTGTGTTTGGCTGCCATTGTTTTTAATGGGATTCAACGGTGTTCGACGAACATTCGACGAACAAACGCCTAATTCGGTGAACCGAATCAAATTCAAACACTAGGGTGGTGGCTCATCTCTAGTGGTGATCATTGTGGCCATTTTGAAATTGGCCATTTTGGATCCAACTTTATTTTTTTCAATGGGAAGAGGATCATACGACACATCAAACCTATTGAGAACTTCATAAGAAAAATAATGGTGTGCTTGGTTTTAACGTAACTTTATTCTTTCATGAATTATTTACAAGATTATGACCACTTATAAAATATGTTCAAAGTGCTGCCCATTGTGTTATATTGTCAATGCAACCCTCTTCTCCCATTCTTGACACACTGATAGCAACACTACAGAGGAAATGCTAGCACAGGCTTCCAGTATCCATTGTTTCAGATGCTGCACATCTCGTATCTTCACAGCATAGACAATTGCCTTCAGATCAGTGATGAGGTAAACTTTTTTCGGAATGGTGAAGTTAACAACCAAAACCATGGTCTGACACTAACCCATAGTGAACAATCAAAAAAAAGCAAGGTGATATTACTATATTACTATTTTATTGTACTTCTTGATTAAAAACTCACTGTTATTTTTGTATTTTTTACTTGTCCAAACTTTTTAAGTATTCATAATAAATTTTGATCTTTTTGCAAAACATCACCTTCCTTTTTTTTGATTGTTTAATATCTACGGGTGAGCACATTTTCCATGATGTAGAGGGGTGATTTATTGGTGTATGAATCATCTTCTGTATGCCTAATTTTTGTATACTAACCCATAGTGGATAGATCCCTCCAAGACTGTTGGAACACAAAAATTGATGGTATGGTGTGGTATATGGGGTCCAAAGATAGTGGGGCCATTCTTCAATAGAAACCTCAATGCCACTGGATATCTGAAATTGCTACATAATGCTACACTTTTTATAATGGTCATAAACTTGTAAATAACTCATGAAAGAATAAGGGTACATTAAAACCAAGCACACCATTGTTTTTCTTATGATATTCTCAATACGTTTGATGTGTCACATAACCCTCTTCCCATTGAAAAAAATAAAGTTTGATCCAAAATGGCCAACTTCAAAATGGCCACCATTGGCACCACCACGCATCTTGAAAAGATTCCCCCTCCCATATATAATCTGCCACAAACAGGAAGTTGATATCATCAATCATTCCCATTTTATTTAGGTAAATCCATATAAATGGCCCACCCTGTATTTTACTTTCTACACGTAACATCCTTGACTGTAGTTAGCTACACTTTAAGGTATGAAAAAGAGAAAGAAGGGCTCACCAAAGCTTATGCTAATATTAACTGTGCTGAATACACAATGCACACACTGCAGCATCGGCAGGTCGTCCAGAAGAAGAAAGGGGAAATTGTGGCATCTCCAGTTAATAAAAGGTAAAATCATAGTCTTTATTTCACATTGTTTAAAAAAGTAACATTTTGTGAAAAAGATACATTACTAGTTGTTCTGATATGCAAATTTGCACTTCACTAAGGAAGTAGAGAAACTCCAGTGCCACATTTAAGCAGCTCAGCCAGATCAGAATATCCCACACACTACACTGATGAGTGGCAGGTACCCCGAAACGCAGCGTCTGTAGTTTGGGGTTCTGATCTGGCACAAATCCCTTAGTTATATTAAAAGCTTGTAGGAAAGCGATTATGACTTTGAGGAAGCTGCTTAAATGTGGCACGGGAGTTACTCCACTTCCTTAGTGAAGTGCAAATTTGCATATTTGCATATATCTGAGAGGAGGGAAGTGGCTTACAATCTCCTCACCTACTTCGCTGTCTCCATAAGGTTGATGGCAAGTTCCCAGACCTTGTCTTAGCCCACTCACTCAGCCAGATCAGAATATCCCACACACTACACTAATGAGTGGCAGGTACCCCGAAACGCAGCGTCTGTAGTTTGGGGTTCTGATCTGGCACAAATCCCTTAGTCATATTAAAAGCTTGTTGGAAAGCGATTATGACTTTGAGGAAGCTGCTTAAATGTGGCACTGGAGTTTCTCTACTTCCTTAGTGAAGTGCAAATTTGCATATTTGCATATATCTGAGAGGAGGGAAGTGGCTTACAATCTCCTCACCTACTTCGCTGTCTCCATAAGGTTGATAGCAAGCTCCCAGACCTAGTTGTTCTGACGCGTTTCTGGCGCATCTCATCTTGTCTCACCAGAAATGTTTCAGCAGAACTAGTCATGTATCTTTTGTCACAAAATGTAACTTTTTTAACAATGTCAAATAAAACCCTTGATTTTGCATTTTATCAACTGGAGGTGCCACAATTTATCCCTTTCTTCTTCTACTAGACACACTTTAAAGTATGTTATTTTGTAAAAGGCCGAATGAGCAACAAATCAGATAAGTGATCACTATTAGGGATGGGCGAATCTACTTGCTAGGACTCGTTACTCGGCGAGTAGTAAGGGACTCGCAGGACTCGGTACTCTGCGAGTTTCCCAGTGTTTACTCGCACGAGTCCAATGCAAATCAATGACAAACGCTGACAAAACTAGGATTGCCATTGTTTGCATTAGACTCGGCTACTGTGCCAGTGATAGCAGGGAAACTCGCAAAGTAACTGCTGTTTCTTTGCGAGCCGAGTCCAGCTGTCTTCTCTGTGCAGCTCCAGGGTCCTAGAGCCCGCCTGCTCACAGACATGATGTAGCAGTGCTGAGATTGTTCTCAGTCTGCTCATTCCCTGTGCATAGACATCTATATCTATGCACAGGGGATGTAGCAGAGAGGACATCGCGTTTTGGACTACGTCGGACGGAAGAGGATTTTTTTAATTAAAGATGGAGTCCCTAATGGCTTTTTTTTTTATTTCAAATAAAAATTTTTCTCTGTGTTGTGTTTTTTTAACCCTTTATTGGAGATTCTTAGTGGCTGGGTCAAACGTGGCCTGACATTAAGAATCTCGGGCTTAATACCAGCTTGTATAACAAAGCTGGTATTAACCCCTTTATTACCCAGCGTGCTACCGCCACCAGGGCCGCTGGAAGAGCGGGGTTCAGCGCCAAAGGATGGCGCTTCAATGAACGCGCCATCTTCTGGGGCGGCTGCGGGCTGCAATTTGCAGCGGGGGGTGCCCAGAAAGCTTGGGCATCCCTGCGCTGCGGATTCCAGCCCCCAGCTGCTTAGCTGTACCTGGCTAGACATAGAAATTGCGCGGAGCCCCACGCATTTTTTTTTTATTATTTCATGAATTTCAGAGTCAGAGTCTCAGAGTCAGAGTCAGAGTCAGAATCTCAGAATTTCATGAAATAATTTTAAAAAAATGCGTGGGGCTCCGCGCAATTTCTATGTCTAGCCAGGTACAGCTAAGCAGCTGGGGGCTGTAATCCGCAGCGCAGGGATGCCCAAGTTTCTGGGCACCCCCCGCTGCAAATTGCAGCCCGCAGCCGCCCCAGAAGATGGCGCGTTCATTGAAGCGCCATCCTCTGGCGCTGAACCTCGCTCTTCCAGCGGCCCTGGTAGCGGTGGCACGCTGGGTAATAAAGAGGTTAGGGCCAGCTTTGTATTATCAGCTGGCCCTAAGCCCGAAATTTATGGCGGTCACGCCAATATTAGACATGACCGCCATGAATTTCTATTAAATTGTTTTAAAGAAAACACAACACAAAGAAAATTTTTTATTAGAAATAAAAAAAAAAGCCATTAGGGACTCCATCTTTAATTAAAAAAATCCTCTTCCGTCCGACGCAGTCCAAAACACGATGTACTCTCTGCTACATCCCCTGTGCATAGATATAGATGTCTATGCACAGGGAATGAGCAGACTGAGAACAATCTCAGCTCTGCTACATCATCTCTGTGCCCAGACATTCATGTCTGTACACAGGGAATGAGCAGACTGAGAACAATCTCAGCTCTGCTACATCAGGCAGCAGGCGGGCTCTAGGACCCTGGAGCTGGCAGCCAGCACACTGAGCAGACAGGACTCTTATCTGTGCGAGTTTCCCAGCGAGTTTCCCAGCGATTACTTACAAAGTAAACGAGTCCAATGCAAATAAATGACAAAACTAGGATTGCTTCAGGCTGAAGCTTCCGAGACACATCTGCGATTTGTAAATCTCACACTACTTGCTATTACTCGCTTCCCCATTCATTAACATTGGACTCGCTAGACTCGCAACGAGTAGCGAGTCCTGTGCTCGGACTCGCTAGAGTCAAGCGATTCCGAGTAATTTAGGATTCGCCCATCACTAATCACTATATATTCAAATGCAGTTTTCAGGGACCCACAGTTGTTAGACCATAATTTTCAGGAATTAGTGGGAACATTAACGACCTTACTTAATGAATTCAGTCATAGAATCCAGAGCTGGAGCACGGTGGAAACTCTGCTGATTGGAACTCTTCTATTGCTGGAGGAAGTTTGGATTCTGATTAGAAAAAACACTCTGATTTCTTTATACCACAACAAGTTTGACATTATATTATTAAGGTATTAATTTTAAAATACTGATTCTTGCTTTATGACCCAAGGTCTTATGAAAAAACTAACCCACAAAACTATGGACTCCTACAAAGAAATCATTAATCACTATATAGCCTAGAGGTGTTTAAAGAACATGCATCAAATGTCTGAGTTTTATTTTATACTTGAAGCTTGATATTCATTCTGCAAAGTGTAAAATGTAATGTTACTCATTTTAAAGAGAACCTGTCATGTCTGGAAAATTTGCCTGCAGATATGATTCAACCAGAGCTAGGGTGAATGAGGGACTACTGTGTGGGGAGTAACGGATGGTCGGGACCCCGGTGCCGTGCCCTGGCGATCAATTATACCAGATGTTGATGGTAAACGGTGGGGGTTAAAGGGGTTATTTACAGGGGAACGTGACGCCACTTGTAGAGTCCGGTAAGATGGTATCGGCGCTGCCAGCCGGCCACTGAGGTGATGGAGGGGGCAGCAAAGTGTGGTACAGCTCCCCACAGGTGGAGCTTTACCTCAGGGCAGCTATTGTGGTGAGACGGTGAGGGAGGACAATGATGGTAATGGTGGTGCAGTTCTTACCCCTTCTGCTGATGATGTTGATGATGTTAAGCCCTCCGGGCTGCGGCAGGAAGAATGACAGAAACCATTTCCAGTTTAACTCTGTTTTACTCGGTACCGGCTGATGGCATAACAAAACACAGTACAGTTTGTTTTAGGGTGTTGTTGCCAACTCAGGGTTTCTCTTATGGAGTCTCTAGATGTCCTTTCTCTGTCTTTCAGGGTTTACTACTTTCTTTCTGACTCTAGTTCTTTCAGTCTTTCACCACCTTTGAAGAGCTCCCCCGCCAGTCCTACGGTCTGTATCTAGAAGATAAGGTCTGTCCACTACCCGGTCTGGATAGGGCAACCCGGAACTGAGATACAGAAGGCTCCCTTCCAGCACCGCAGTATATGTCTGTCCCTTTTAGTTTCTTCTAGTGTCCTGAACTGGTTTTCAGTCCTGAGGGGAGAGGTACCTTGTGGCGCTGTCAGCAACCCGGTTCTGTTGGGCCTGCAGCTCGTCGGCTTTGCAGTCAAGGATAAACTCCTGGCTGCCTCGGTTGTCCGTGTCACCGGTGTCCCCTCAACATGACCAGCTGGCTCCTACCAGCCCTGGCCCGTTGCCATCTGTCCTGGGTCCCCACATAAAGATGGGGTACCCTCCACTCAGCTGGGCTGCCAGGCCTGACCACTCTGTCTGCCTTCCCAGCACCGTCTAAGGTAAACTCTCAACAACTGTAACTGCTCTATCCTAAGCTCCGCCCCCACCTGTGGAATCTACTATATTACCAGTTCCCCCTACACTAAGTGGTGCGGTCGTAAGCGAGTGCAGATAACAGACTCCATATGATTTAAATCCTAAACTAGCAACTTACAAAATAATATTTCTCATGAATAATAAATGCAATACCATTCTGTGGCGCCTAGTCACAGGGGCGCTACAGATATAGGGTTAGTCAGCAGATAAATAGTGTTAAAACCACAAAAACTTTGGAAAAGCAGTTACATGTAGAAAATGAACTTATATCCTCCCTGTAGCTGATCACTTTCAATTATAGGGGCATTGTATGACGCAGTCACAGACACCGCTCACTATACATTGAAAGTGCTGTACTCAATTCCCTGGATTTAGACATTCTGCACTACTTATTTGGCACCCCTGCGGTCTGGCTGCCACTAATGATATTTCTTTAAAGAGGACCTGTCACCCCCTTGGTGCTTGGCAAACTGAATGCAGCACTGAATGCAGCATGTCTGCTGCATTCAGGGAAGTGGTCCCCCATGGCTCTAGCCCTCCTGTAAGCTTTAAAAAAGACTTTAGAAACCTTATAGTTAATAGGTCGCCTGGGTGGGATCTGATTAAGAGGTCCTGGCTGCCGGCACAGACCTCCCTGCCTTCTTTTTGTGTATTCATCCCCTTCTATGTGTCTGCTGCCGCCTCCTCTTCTTCTGGGTCTGCCCTCCTCTTCTGCTTCTGCTCATTGTGACGTCAGGAGTAGAAGAGGAGGGCAGACCAAGCAGAACACAACACAGAGAAAAAGGGTTTTCTTTATTAGAAATAAAACAAAAAAGACATTTAGTGACTCCATCTTTATTAAAAAAAATCCTCTTCCGTCTGACGTAGTCCATAAACGCAATCTCAGCACTGCTACATCGCTCTGCATAGACACATGTCTATGCAGAGTGATTGCAGGCTGAGAAATGGCAACAGTCAGGGTTCACCTCAGGTCATAGTTCAGGCTATGATCGCGGGTAAACCCTGCTGTCAGAGCCATACTGCTGCTGCCGGCCACTGGAGATTACTGACCGCCGGCAGAGCAGTGTATAAACCTGAAGTTAATGACTTCCGGTCTACTCAGTGCTCTGCCGGCGGCGGCAGAGTTCGGCTTTGACAGCAGGGTTCACCTCAGCCTGAGTCAGCTGTTCATTTGAAAATCCAGGCGGGAAGGTCAAAAATAGAAAACCGGTTTGAAAACCGGATTCTCCCGGATTGTATCGGTGCAATCCAGCGCCCCATAACATGGAACTCTATGGTGCCAGATTGCCCCGGACCGAGGCAATCTGGGAGAATCCGGTTTGATCTCCGAGTCATGTGCCCGGAGTTCCCACGATAACATGACGTCATCACAGGTCCTATCAGCAAGAGGACCTTGCCGGAAAGATTAAAGTATACATTTTTATATTTTGGACACTTTCTTTTACTTAAAGAAAGTGTCTAAAACATTAAAAAAAATTTACAAATTTACAAATCGCAGATGTATCTCAGAAGCTTCAGGCTCTATCTGCTACAATAGCTAAATCATGTTTAATAGGCTCCCACTGTTACTTCCGGGGCCGCCTATTAAGCTCATTACATATTTACTGCACAGTCAAACTAACAGCCAATCACACTCTGTGGGAGCCTCTGTGATTGGCTGTTGTAATCAGACTGGATTTTCTCAGTCTGGACAGTGATTCTGCTTGGTTGCCATACACATTAGTGTATGGCAACCAACCTGGCGTTGTAGGGTGTAAAATAAATAATTATTTTAAAAAAAAAACGCGTGGGGCTTCGCTGGATTTAACTCCCTGCTTATCGATCACTGCAGCGCCGGTAAGCAGAGAGTTAACTCTGCTGTGACCGCGGCTGCAGTATGAGGGGCGCATATACCAGCCGCTGTCACAGCACAGTTAACTCTCTGCTTACCGGCGCTGCAGTGATCGGTAAGCAGGGAGTTAAATCCAGCAGGTTATGAATGAGTCGGCTCTGTGCATTCGGCACAGCTTAATGCTCACAGCCCCACTGACTAATCACACAGCAGGGGAGAGCATTTCCGCCCCCTACTGTGTGATGTGTGATGTAGCAGAGCTGAATGAGTTCAATAAGAAGAAGGAAGACATAAGACAGAAGAGAGAAGAAAGAAGAGAGAAGACCTGGGTCTTTGGAGGGATATGTGGTGGTTATACAGATGGAGTCCCTAATGCTGTCTGTGTCTTTATTTTTAATAAAGAATTTTTCTCTGTGTGGTGTTTTTTTTAACACTTTATTGGAGATTCTTAGTGGCCGGGTCAAACTTGGCCTGACATTAAGAATCTCGGGCTTAATACCAGCTTGTATAACAAAGCTGGTATTAACCTCTTTATTACCCAGCGTGCCACTGCCACCAGTGCCGCTGGAAGAGCCCGGTAAGGCGCCTGGAAATGACGCTTATTATTAATGCGCCATTTTCAGGGGCGGCTGCGGGCTGCTATTCTTTAGCATGACGGGGCCCTATAACAATGGGCCCTCACTCCGCTGAGAATACCAGCTGCTTAGTTTTACCTTGGCTGGCATGGAAAATAGGGTGGAGCCCATGCATTTTTTTTTGCCGCCAAGGGGAAATTAAGCAGCTGAGGGTGGCAGCTCGCAGTTTGCCTGCTTTCATCGGGCTAGACTTAAAAATGCTGCGAAGCCCCACGCGTTTTTTTTTTTAAATAATTATTTATTTTACACCCTACAACGCCAGGTTGGTTGCCATACACTAATGTGTATGGCAACCAAGCAGAATCACTGTCCAGACTGTGAAAATCCAGTCTGATTACAACAGCCAATCACAGAGGCTCCCACAGAGTGTGAGATCCTGTGATTGGCTGTTAGTTTGACAGTGCAGTGAATATGTAATGAGCTTAATAGGCGGCCCCGGAAGTAACAGCGGGAGCTGTTATAACAATTATACAGGACTTGGATTCGTAGACTCGCTCAGACTCGGTCAGACTCGCTCAGACTCGCTGCTGACAGCGGGTATCCGTGAAGCGGTGCGATTGTTTAAACGATTTGGGGGGATTCAAGCTACATAGCGATGTGATATAGCGAGTCTAGCGAGTGAGAAAAAGTAAACTCTGACAAAACTAGGATTGCCATTGACTTGCATTGGACTCGTTACTGTGCGAGTAATCGCTGGGAAACTCGCCGAGTACCGAGTCCTGCGAGTCCCTTACTACTCGCCGAGTAACGAGTCCTAGCGAGTAGACTCGCCCATCTCTAGTTCTGAACACTTCCATTGTAATCTTTATCCCTATATCAATACAACAAGGACTACTTTCCCTATATATGTAAACATGGGAGATTCACCACTGAAGTGCAAAAGGGCTAGCTGATAAGATTTAAATTTGCATAAAGTGACACAGTGCCTAGCTACTTCATAACAAGTTACCCCTACAAATTGAAATAGAGCTGTTACTAGGTAAATTCTGATACAAAGAAGTTACATGTAAGGTTACAACCGTTTAAAGTGACTTAGGCTGTGTTCACACTTGCGGACCCCTCCGCAGCGTTTTACGGAGGGGATCCACAATGTGAGTGCAGCCCCCAGCTACATAGGTGTACCTGGATGTCAAAAAAAAAAAAACGGCGTGAGGCTTCGCCGCATTTTTCTTAGCCAGCCAGGTACAACTAGGCAGCTGAGGGCTGCGATCCACCCATAGCTACATAGGTGTACCTGGCTGGCAAGAGAAAAAACTGTGTGGGGCTTCGCCGCATTTTTCTTAGCCAGCCAGGTACAACTAGGCAGCTGAGGGCTGCGATCCACCCCCAGCAACATAGGTGTACCTGGCTGGCAAGAAAAATAAACGGCGTGGGGCTTCACTGCATTTTTGTTAGCCAGCCAGGTACACCAGCGCCCCGGCCGACCGGAAGTGACGCGTCCCGGCGTCACATGACCATGACATTGCGGGCGCGAGAATCTAAATCATGTCCACACTATGCAGGGTGAAATGACGCCCATTAGGGCGAAATAGAGCTGCACAGGGGACCCGCCTATCAGACAAAAATGCTTGGGAACGCCCTGCTGACATAAATTTAGTAAGTTTGCTAACTACCAGCAACAAAATACTTCTCTCACCCTCCATCCTGCCGAACCACCTTACCCACTTCACCAACCTTTTCATTCACTTTCAATCCTCAATCACCAAACAAGCACGCCTGCCTCGCAAGCTCTCATGCTCCCACCTGCTAACCCTCTGCCTACTCCTCCTCCTTGCCGGTGACATCTCCCCCAATCCTGGATCCCCCCGCAACATCCCCACAACAACCTTCATCCCGCGACCCACTGCCGACCCTCGCAACCTTACCACCACTAGCCCTCGCAACCCCACCAACATCAGACCCATTCCCTGAACCCATGCCCGCTCAGTGTGCAACAAACTCCCCGACATCCATGATCTCTTTATCTCCAGGAAACTGTCGTTCCTTGGCCTCACCGAGACCTGGCTCACCCCCTCCGACACGGCCTCCCCTGCTGCACTATCCTGCGGCGGCCTCAGCCTGTCCCACACCCCCCGTCCCTCTGGCAAACACGGCGGTGGAGTCGGCATACTGATGTCCAAATCCTGCACCTTCAGCCCTATCCCCCAGCCCCCATCCATCACTGTCACCTCCTTCGAAGCCCACTCAGTCCGAATCTTCTCCCCCTGCAACCTCCAAATAGCCATCATCTACCGCCTCCTTCCTTGACCACTTCACCACCTGGCTACTTCACTTCCTCTCCACTGACATCCCCTCCATCATCATGGGCAACTTCAATATCCCCGTTGACACTCCCTCCTCAGCCACCTCCAACCTTCTTTCCTTGACCACTTCCCTAGGGCTCTCCCAATGGTCCTCCTCTCCCACCCACGAACAAGGCCACACACTTGACCTCATCTTTACCCGCCTTTGCTCCCTCTCTAACCTCAATACCTCGGTACTCACACTATCCGACCACCATCTCTTGACCTTCTCCGCCCTCTCCTCCCCTGCCACACTACCCCCTCTCCACAAACTTGATCACCCTCGCCGAAACCTAAAAGATCTTGATCTTCCTTTATTCTCTGAATCACTCCTCCCTCTCACCGACATACCCTGCGCTGACGACATTGACATTGCCACCACCCTATACAACACCACCATAACGAACGCTCTCGACCTAGCCGGCCCCCTCACTCTCTATGCTCCATGCATTAACAGGCAGCCCTGGCACACCACCCTCACTAAAAACCTGAGACGGGCGTCCAGAGTCACCGAGAGGAGATGGAAAAAGTCTCACACCCCCGAGCACTTTGCTCTGTTCAAGCAATCCATCACTGACTTCAAGACGGCACTTGCTACCGCCAAGCAAGTGTTCTTCTCATCCCTTATAACCTCTCTATCCCGCAACCCCAAACAGCTCTTCAAAACTTTCAACTCCTTACTTTGCCCGCCTGCTCCTCCCCCTTCTCCCCTCATCTCTGCTGAAGACTTTGCGAATTTCTTCAAGGAGAGATCGACAAGATCAGAAGCAGCTTCAGTCCACTATCCCCACAACTCCCCTTCCCACCTACACTGCCCTCCTCCTCCATCAGCCATTTCACCCCCATAACTGAAGACCAACTCTCCTCCCTCCTGTCAAAATCACACCTCACCACCAGCACCCACGACCCGCTCCCATCCCACCTCATTCCGAGCCACACCTCCATTTTCATCCCAGCCCTCACCCACCTCTTTAACCTTTCACTTAGCACTGGTACCTTCCCCTTGGCCTTCAAACACACCCTAATCACGCCCATCCTAAAAAAAACCTCACTTGACCCTACCTCTGTCTCTAACTATCGCCCCATATCTCTTCTCCCATTCGCCTCTAAGCTACTTGAACAGCATGTCCATTCTGAACTGTCCTCTCACTTCTCCTCTTGCTCCCACTTCGACCGCCTACAGTCCGGCTTCTGACCCCTCCATTCCACCGAAATTGCCCTGACCAAAGTCACCAACGACCTACTGACCGCCAAGAACAAACACCACTACTCCATCTTGCTACTCCTTGACCTGTCTGCCGCCTTCGACACAGTTGACCACTCCCTTCTTCTCCAGATCCTGGAATCCCTTGGCATCACCCACCTTGTCCTCTCCTGGATATCCTCATACCTAGCGCACCGGACCTTCAGCGTCTCGCACTCCTACACCTCCTCCTCACCCTACCCCCTTTCTGTCGGAGTCCCCCAAGGTTAGGTCCTGGGACCCCTACTTTTCTCCATTTACACTCTCGGCCTAGGGCAACTCATTGAGTCCCATGGCCTCCAGTACCACCTCTACGCCGACGACACCCAAATCTACCTGTCCGGCCCTGACATCACCTCCCTACTCTCGAAAATCCCACAATGCCTTTCCGCCATCTCATCCTTCTTCTCTGCTCGCTTCCTTAAACTCAACATGGACAAAACTGAATTCATAGTCTTCCCTCCAAGAAATTCCACCCCACCTCCCAACCTATCCATCTGCATCAACGACTGCGCCCTCTCCCCAGTCCCCCAAGCCAAGTGCCTCAGGGTAATCCTTGACTCCTCCCTATCCTTCAAGCCCCACATCGAGGCCCTCACCACATCCCTCCGGCTCCAGCTCAAGAACATCTCACGGATCTGCTCCTTCCTCACCCACGACACCGCTAAAACACTCATCCATGCTCTTATCATCTCCCGCCTTGACTACTGCAACCTCCTTCTCAATGGCCTCCGGGCTAACTCCCTCACACCTCTCCAGTCTATCCTCAACTCCGCTGCCCGACTCATCTACATGTCCTCCCGCTACTTCCCTGTCTCCCCCCTCTGCCAAGCCCTTCACTGGCTCCCCGTCTCCAAGAGATCCCAATTCAAAACACTAACCATGGCGTACAAAGCCATACACAACCTGGCCCCACCATACATCTCCGACCTGGTCTCCCGATACCTACCCTCACGCAACCTCTGCTCCTCCCAAGAACTCCTCCTCTGCTCCCCCCTCATCACTTCTTTGCACAACCGAGTCCAGGACTTCTCCCGGGCATCTGCCTTACTCTGGAACTCCCTGCCCGAACATGTCAGACACTCTCCTACCCTGAGTAGCTTCAAGTGTCACCTGAAGACTCACTTGTTCCGTCAAGCCTACAACCTGCCATGAGACCCAGGCGACCGCCCCATACCTGACATTCCCCCATCCTACTGTATCCTAACCCGCCCCTCTTAGACTGTGAGCCCTCGTGGACAGGGTCCCTGCCCCTCCTGTACCTGTACGTCCTGATCGCCTAGATTTAGTGTACTTGTTCTTGTCTCCCTCGTCCTCATGTAAAGCGCCATGGAACCTAATGGCGCTATATAAATATATAATAATAATAATACTTTATTGCACTTTCATATTTGTCAAAAAGGTCAGACAGGGATGTGTTAGAATGTATTGTAAGGCTGCAGGGACAGGTATTAATAGGTTACAAAGGTGATTTTGGGTGACAGGTTCCCTTTAATGCATGTTCTTATTCTAATTCATTTTTGCTTCTCAGACTTGACCATTCAAGTCCACAATTTTCCATTTAAAACAAAAAACACCTGAAACATTTATATTTTAAGAGACCTATTTTTTGAAAACCTGAAAGGGGTTATCCATGGTTTATAAAAAAAAAAAAATTAGGTCTAAGCAACAGCAGACAGGTAACTGCCACCTACCTGCCTGTTGGTGCTTAGGCATAATTTTTATTTTCACAGCTGACATGGAGCGGTCTTAGACCACTCCTGTCAGCAGTTTTTCAGCTATCACTGATGTCATGTCAACAGAGAGGTTGCTTCTCCTCTTTGTTGACGGGCGCATAGCTGACGTCACACTATTTAACAGCCTACTCCCCCAATCAGGTAGCAAGGAGCCGGCTGTCAATCAGCATGACGTTGGCTATGTGCCCACTTCCACAGAGCAGAGAAGAAAAGCCGCCTCTGATCTGTTTACGCTACCATGCTGTCCCTGGCGGGAGCGGTCTGTGCCCGCTCTGTGCTGGGGGTGATTGGTGGTGACTTGCGCCGGGCACAACAGGCAGGTAGGTGGTAGCTACCTGCCTGTTAGTGCTTGGGCACATTTTTTTTATATAACCCTTTTATGTTCAAATATTTTTATTGGTTTGCAAATAAAAGAACGATATAACATACAGTATGCTTAGCATAAATGATACAGAAATCAATGAAGTACAATAAAAGGAGATTAGTAATCTAGGTGGTACAATATGAAGAAAGATGTACAATCTATATATTCATAGACCGAGGATGAATCAGAAATATATAACACTACTCAAGACTTTAGTCGCTCGGTCAATGATTTACATAAATATCAATCATATTCCATTAATTTGATTATTTAATGAATAGCGAGTTGCTAAACAGTAACTTAACTATTTACATTCATGGAAGTACAAAGAGTACGTATATAAGAATGCCCGCTATGAATTAACTTGGGTATGATTTACTTGAAATAGTAATGCTAAATAAGTTGGATTGGGGTACAAAGATTAATCTGGTCTTGTACAATGTTGAGGTCTTTATGGTTGATTTGTAGGAGACATAATTTTATTCCACTCCTTCCATTTTTTGGAGTATTTTTTTAAAAGGTTGTTTCTAAGGGCGTATGTGTATTCGTATGTGTTGTGACATGCTATTTTCTCTATTGTGTTTTCCACCGTAGGGGGAATAGGGTCCCTCCAGAGGGCAGCAATGTTACTTTTAGCTGTGAGTAGAATTTGCGTAATGATAGGTCTATGTTTATGAGGGATGGATTTGAGGCCAACAAGGAGAAGTACTAGTTCAGAAGATAGGTGTAATTTCAAGCCAGTGATACTATTAATTAGAGCCTCAACTCTGTCCCAGAAGCATTTGAGAACTCTACAGCTCCAAAAAATGTGAGTCAAGCTACCAATAGCATTACAATTCCTCCAGCAGAGGGGGGAGTTGGAGTTTTGAATTTGATGAAGTTTAAGAGGGGTATAATACCAGCGTGTGTAAATCTTATAGTGGGTCTCTGCAAGGGATGAGCAGGGGATGTAAGAGTAGATAGATTTGAAAATTTGATGCCAGACATCCGTTGTAATTTCTACATTTAGTTCTTTTTCCCATGCTTGTACATTCGATGAGTATGAGAAATGAGTGTCTTGGTTAAAGCTTTGATATATATGCCCAGTTTTCCAGAAAAGAAGGCTTCGAGGATATCTGAACATCTGAGCTAGGTTCTGGGGTAGAAAAAAGTTTAGTTTATGGGAGTTGATGAGATTTTGAATCTTCTTCCATGTCATCTCTTCTATGATGTCGAGTTTAAATTTTTCCATAAGAAGTTGGAAGGGAATGAGTTTTTTACTTTCATCTATTATTAGTGTTGAGCGAACATGCTCGGCACTACTCGTTACTCGCACGAGTATCACTGTACTCGGGCGACTCGCCGAGCACCGAGTAATCTCGCGATACTCGTGCTGTGCTCGTGGTCGTCATCTCTCCATGTTGGCGCTCTTTTGAGAGCCAGCCCATGTGCAGGGATTGGCTGACAGACCACTGCAATGCCACAGCCCTGTTGGTTGTGGTATAGCAGTGATTGGCCGGCCTGCACAGCGTCACCGAGCCTTTATAAGTCCCGGCGCGCTGTGCTCGGCACACAGCCTTCCAGACAGTGAGTGTAGGGAGAGTGTCTGCTGCTGATTAGGGACAGATTTGCGGCCCTCATACGTAGATCCGGATCAGGGCTGCAAACTGCTGCTGACCACAACAGTCCTTCTCAGGACTAATCTAGGAGGACATAGGCAGGGTGATCCAGATCGGAGTCCAAGATTTCCAGTGACCAGAACAGTCCTTCTCAGGACTAATCTAGGAGGATATAGGCAGGGTGATACAGATTGAAATCCAAGCTTTTCTGTGACCATTAGAGTCACCACACTCTTGTACTTAGTACCTTAATACAGGTTAGGGACTAAAATCCTCTCTTCAAACCATTACAGTCACCAGACAGGTGTACGTACTACCTTAATACAGGTTAGGGACTAAAATCCTCTCTTGAACCATTACAGTCACCAGACAGGTGTACGTACTACCTTAATACAGGTTAGGGAACTAAAATCCTAACTCTTGTCATCAAAACAGTCACCAGACAGGTGTACGTACTACCTTAATACAGGTTAGGGACTAAAATCCTCTCTTCAAACCATTACAGTCACCAGACAGGTGTACGTAGTACCTTAATACAGGTTAGTGAACTAAAATCCTAACTCTTGTCATCAAAACAGTCACCAGACAGGTGTACGTACTACCTTAATACAGGTTAGGGACTAAAATCCTCTCTTCAAACCATTACAGTCACCAGACAGGTGTACGTAGTACCTTAATACAGGTTAGGGAACTAAAATCCTAACTCTTGTCATCAAAACAGTCACCAGACAGGTGTACGTACTACCTTAATACAGGTTAGGGACTAAAATCCTCTGTTTAAACCATTGCAGTCACCAGACAGGTGTACGTAGTACCTTAATACAGGTTAGGGAACTAAAATCCTAACTCTTGTCATCAAAACAGTCACCAGACAGGTGTACGTACTGCCTTAATACAGGTTAGGGACTAAAATCCTCTCTTCAAACCATTACAGTCACCAGACAGGTGTACGTAGTACCTTAATACAGGTTAGGGAACTAAAATCCTAACTCTTGTCATCTCAACAGTCACCACACTGTTGTACGTCATACGTTTGTACAGGTTAGGGAACTAAAATCCTAACTCTTGTCATCTCAACAGTCACCACACTGTTGTACGTCATACGTTTGTACAGGTTAGGGAACTAAAATCCTAACTCTTGTCATCTCAACAGTCACCACACTGTTGTACGTCATACGTTTCTACAAGTTAGGGAACTAAAATCCTAACTCTTGTCATCTCAACAGTCACCACACTGTTGTACGTCATACGTTTCTACAGGTTAGGGAACTAAAATCCTAACTCTTGTCATCTCAACAGTCACCACACTGTTGTACGTCATACGTTTCTACAGGTTAGGGAACTAAAATCCTAACTCTTGTCATCTCAACAGTCACCACACTGTTGTACGTCATACGTTTCTACAGGTTAGGGAACTAAAATCCTAACTCTTGTCATCTCAACAGTCACCACACTGTTGTACGTCATACGTTTCTACAGGTTAGGGAACTAAAATCCTAACTCTTGTCATCTCAACAGTCACCACACTGTTGTACGTCATACGTTTCTACAAGTTAGGGAACTAAAATCCTAACTCTTGTCATCTCAACAGTCACCACACTGTTGTACGTCATACGTTTCTACAAGTTAGGGAACTAAAATCCTAACTCTTGTCATCTCAACAGTCACCACACTGTTGTACGTCATACGTTTCTATAAGTTAGGGAACTAAAATCCTAACTCTTGTCATCTCAACAGTCACCACACTGTTGTACGTCATACGTTTCTACAAGTTAGGGAACTAAAATCCTAACTCTTGTCATCTCAACAGTCACCACACTGTTGTACGTCATACGTTTCTACAGGTTAGGGAACTAAAATCCTAACTCTTGTCATCTCAACAGTCACCACACTGTTGTACGTCATACGTTTCTACAGGTTAGGGAACTAAAATCCTAACTCTTGTCATCTCAACAGTCACCACACTGTTGTACGTCATACGTTTCTACAGGTTAGGGAACTAAAATCCTAACTCTTGTCATCTCAACAGTCACCACACTGTTGTACGTCATACGTTTCTACAAGTTAGGGAACTAAAATCCTAACTCTTGTCATCTCAACAGTCACCACACTGTTGTACGTCATACGTTTCTACAAGTTAGGGAACTAAAATCCTAACTCTTGTCATCTCAACAGTCACCACACTGTTGTACGTCATACGTTTCTACAGGTTAGGGAACTAAAATCCTAACTCTTGTCATCTCAACAGTCACCACACTGTTGTACGTCATACGTTTCTACAGGTTAGGGAACTAAAATCCTAACTCTTGTCATCTCAACAGTCACCACACTGTTGTACGTCATACGTTTCTACAGGTTAGGGAACTAAAATCCTAACTCTTGTCATCTCAGCAGTAACCACACTGTTGTACGTCATACGTTTCTACAAGTTAGGGAACTAAAATCCTAACTCTTGTCATCTCAACAGTCACCACACTGTTGTACGTCATACGTTTCTACAAGTTAGGGAACTAAAATCCTAACTCTTGTCATCTCAACAGTCACCACACTGTTGTACGTCATACGTTTCTACAAGTTAGGGAACTAAAATCCTAACTCTTGTCATCTCAACAGTCACCACACTGTTGTACGTCATACGTTTCTACAAGTTAGGGAACTAAAATCCTAACTCTTGTCATCTCAACAGTCACCACACTGTTGTACGTCATACGTTTCTACAAGTTAGGGAACTAAAATCCTAACTCTTGTCATCTCAACAGTCACCACACTGTTGTACGTCATACGTTTCTACAAGTTAGGGAACTAAAATCCTAACTCTTGTCATCTCAACAGTCACCACACTGTTGTACGTCATACGTTTCTACAGGTTAGGGAACTAAAATCCTAACTCTTGTCATCTCAACAGTCACCACACTGTTGTACGTCATACGTTTCTACAGGTTAGGGAACTAAAATCCTAACTCTTGTCATCTCAACAGTCACCACACTGTTGTACGTCATACGTTTCTACACGTTAGGGAACTAAAATCCTAACTCTTGTCATCTCAACAGTCACCACACTGTTGTACGTCATAAGTTTCTACAAGTTAGGGAACTAAAATCCTAACTCTTGTCATCTCAACAGTCACCACACTGTTGTACGTCATACGTTTCTACAGGTTAGGGAACTAAAATCCTAACTCTTGTCATCTCAACAGTCACCACACTGTTGTACGTCATACGTTTCTACAGGTTAGGGAACTAAAATCCTAACTCTTGTCATCTCAACAGTCACCACACTGTTGTACGTCATACGTTTCTACAAGTTAGGGAACTAAAATCCTAACTCTTGTCATCTCAACAGTCACCACACTGTTGTACGTCATAAGTTTCTACAAGTTAGGGAACTAAAATCCTAATCTCCTGTGACCTCCACAGTGACCAGGCAGTTGTCGCTCTATACAGGCAAAATGCGCAAAGGCGTTGGCAAGGGCGTTGGCAAGGAACAAGGAAGTGGACGTGATGGTGGTGCAGGCAGAGGCCGAGGTCGTGTGCAAGCACTCATTTCGCAACAACAAAGGGCCACATCTCCTCGCTCGCACGTCCTGTCCCAAATTCTTGGGGCCCGCAGCAGTACACCACTGTTGAACCAAGACCAGTGTCAACAGGTTGTTACTTGGATAGCGGATAATGCTTCAAGTCAGATGGGCACCTCCACAAACACCCTGTCTTCCGCACGGTCAACTGTCAGTAGCCGTGATACTGCACCGCACATTTCCCAACCTGATCCTCCTTCCTACCACCTGGCCGATTACACGTCCACGGACATTACAGATCCCACACTAGGACACTCGGAAGAGCTGTTCACGTATCCATTCGCAGAATCTGGCCTGTCGCCACCTCCTCTTGAAGTGGGTCATGAGGAGATGGTATGTACAGATGCCCAAATATTTGAGCAGCCGCGTTATGACGAACGGAACGTTGTCAAAGTGTCTCAACAAGGGGTGGACGATGATGAGACACAATTGCCAGGAAGTCAGGAGGAGGATCAGGGTGCGGAAGAGGAAGACGACGTGGTGGATGATCCAGTAGCTGACCCTACATGGCAGGAGGATATGCAGAGCGAGGACAGCAGTGCACAGGGGGAGGGAGGCGTAGCATCACAACAGCCAGTACGAAGCAGGGGTGCGTCCGCAGGCAGAAGGCAGGCAACCGTTCCCCGGAACAACAACACGACTCAAGGTGCCTGTGCAAATGTTCGGTCTTTCCGAGTCTGGGAGTTTTTTAAGTTGGCTCCAGAAGACTCTAAAAAGGCCATTTGCCACACCTGCCATGCCACTATCAGCAGGGGTACGAAAACTAGCAGCCTGACCACCACCAGCATGATCAGGCACATGTCAGCCAAGCACCCGACTTTGTGGGAAGTACCACAGAGTCGAGGAGCGGTGCGTGCTGATGTCACTGCTAGGTCTTCGGCTGTTGTGCATGCAAGCCAATCCCCTGTCCATGCTGGCCGCGAACAAGCCTCCGGTCCTGCACCTGAAGTTGCTGAAGCACAAATTACGCCACCATCAAGCACGTCCTTGTCCCAGCGCAGCGTTCAATTATCCATTCAGCAAACATTTGAACGCAGGCGCAAATACGCTGCCAATGCCCCACATGCCACAGTCCTCAATACTCACATTTCGCGACTCATAGCGCTAGAAATGTTGCCTTTCCGTCTGGTGGAGACGGACGCATTCCGTGACCTGATGGCGGCTGCTGTCCCACGTTACTCGGTCCCCAGCCGACACTATTTCTCCAGATGTGCCGTCCCCGCATTGCATAACCACGTGTCCAACACCATCACACGTGCCCTGAACAATGCTGTTTCAGCCAAAGTCCACCTAACCACAGACACGTGGACAAGTGCTTGTGGGCAAGGCCGCTACATCTCCCTGACGGCACACTGGATTAATATTGTGGAGGCTGGGACCCAGTCTGAGCGAGGGACGGAACACGTCCTTCCCACACCAAGGATAGCAGGCCCTACCTCTGTCATGGTTTCACCGACACTCTACAGCTCCGGAATGTCATGCTCTTCAGCCTCCTCCTCCTCCACCTGCGCATCCTCATCCACTGTACCCTCCACACCAGTCCCAAGCTGGAAGCACTGCAGCACTGCCTCTGCAAAGCGGCAACAGGCTGTGCTGAAGCTAGTCTGCATAGGTGACAAACCCCACAATGCAGAAGAGGTGTGGACAGCTCTGAAACAGCAGGCAGATCACTGGCTCACACCTCTGAACCTAAAGCCAGGAAAGGTCGTGTGTGACAATGGCCGGAACCTGGTGGCAGCTTTGAGGCGAGGGCAGCTGACGCATGTTCCATGCGTGGCCCATGTGCTCAACCTGGTGGTTCAGAGGTTTGTGAAGTCATACCCGGAGGTGTCTGACCTGCTGGTAAAAGTTCGGCGTCTGTCTGCACATTTTCGCAAGTCACCTGCTGCTTCAGCCGGCCTTGCAAGCTTTCAGCGCCGTTTGCGTCTTCCGGCCCACAGACTGGTGTGTGATGTCCCCACGCGTTGGAATTCAACGCTGCACATGTTGGTCAGGATATGTGAGCAGAAGAGGGCAGTTGTGGACTACCTGCATCACCTAAGCCGTCGGGAAATGGGTCAAACTCCACACATAACACCTGACGAGTGGAGATGGATGTCGGACCTATGCACCGTCCTCCAAAACTTTGAGGACTCCACCAAGATGGTGAGCGGTGATGACGCCATTATTAGCGTCACCATACCACTACTCTGCCTTCTAAAACGGTCTCTGCTGAAAATAAAAGAGGATGCATTGCAGGCAGAGCGCGATGACTTAGAGCAAGAAACTGTAGTGGGTGTGGGTGAAAACACACAGCCCAGCCTCATGTCATCACAACGTGTAGTGGAGGACTATGACGAGGAGGAGGAGGAGGATGAAGACATGGAGCAACTCTCAGGCCAAATTGGGGATATGACATGCACACCAGTCATACCCTCGATTCAGCGTGGCTGGCCAGAGGACAGGGGAGATGAGGAGGAGGAGGAGGAGGAGGAGGAGGACAGCATGTTCAGTCATCGTGTTGGTCTGGATACTGATGTGATGGCTGTTAAGAGTCTGGCGCACATGGCTGACTTTATGGTAAGCTGCCTGTCTCGTGACCCTCGCGTTCAGAACATCTTGGCCGACAATCAGTACTGGTTGGCAACACTCTTAGACCCACGCTACAAGGAGAACTTTATGTCTCTCATTCCTGAGGCGGAGAGGTCAGCCAAAATGCTGCAGTTCCAGAGGGCCATAGTCACGGAAGTTGTGAAATCCTTCCCCTCACAAAACGCTAGCGGCATAGGTCAGGATTCGATGGACAACCAAGGCGTACGGCCGAGAGGGGCACAAGTCCAATCCGCCAGAGGCAGGGGAACTGTCTTTACGATGTGGGACAGTTTTCTCAGCCCCTCACGTACCACAGCCCCTGAGGTGCGGGGTAGTGCCACCAGAAATGCTAAGTTCGGGCAGATGCTGAAGGAGTACCTTGCAGATCGAACAACTGTACTGCGAGATTCATCGGTGCCTTTCAATTATTGGGTCTGCAAGCTCGACACGTGGCATGAATTGGCTCTCTACGCCTTGGAATTCCTGGCCTGCCCTGCCGCTAGCGTTTTATCAGAGCGTGTTTTCAGTGCAGCAGGTGGAATCATCACTGATAAACGCACCCGCCTGTCAACTGAAAATGCGGACAGGCTCACTCTGATCAAGATGAACAAGGGTTGGATTGGGCCAGACTTCACCACACCACCAGCAAATGACAACTGAATTTTATTTTGTTATTTGAATTTGACATGTACCTCCACTCACCAATGGGTACACACTTCCGTACTTTGGCTAATCGCTGGACTCCTACTCCTTCTCCTCATGTGACACCATGATGAGCGTTAGAATAGTTAGGCTCTTGTTTGAGGTATACGCACAGTGGTAAATTTTGTAGCCCATTCTGTTAGAATGGGCATTACAACGACAGGAGACCCGCTCCTTTTCAATGGGAAAAATATTTTTAGGTACTCCTACACGTCTCTATCCAGGGACAAAGAGGAGCCTCCAAATTTTTGGCTGCCCTGACAAAAGGGCTACACTACAATACACCCTGTTCTTCTTAACAGGCCCTCCTGCACATCTCCATCCAGGGACAAAGAGGAGCCTCCCAATTTTTGGCTGCCCTGACCAAAGGGCTCTACTACAATACACCCAGTTCTTCTTAACAGGCCCTCCTGCACGTCTCCATCCAGGGACAAAGAGGAGCCTCACAATTTTTGGCTGCCCTGACCTAAGGGCTCTACTACAATACACCCACTTGAGGGTTACAGGCCCTACTACATGTCTGTATGCATGGGTCATTGTTGAACCTCCCAATTTTTGGCTGCCCTGACCAAAGGGCTCTACTACAATACACCCACTTGAGGGTTACAGGCCCTACTACATGTCTGTATGCATGGGTCATTGTTGAACCTCCCAATTTTTGGCTGCCCTGACCAAAGGGCTCTACTACAATACACCCACTTGAGGGTTACAGGCCCTACTACATGTCTGTATGCATGGGTCATTGTTGAACCTCCCAATTTTTGGCTGCCCTGACCAAAGGGCTCTACTACAATACACCCAGTTCTTCTTAACAGGCCCTCCTGCACGTCTCCATCCAGGGACAAAGAGGAGCCTCACAATTTTTGGCTGCCCTGACCAAAGGGCTCTACTACAATACACCCACTTGAGGGTTACAGGCCCTACTACATGTCTGTATGCATGGGTCATTGTTGAACCTTCCAATTTTTGGCTGCCCTGACCAAAGGGCTCTACTACAATACACCCACTTGAGGGTTACAGGCCCTACTACATGTCTGTATGCATGGGTCATTGTTGAACCTCCCAATTTTTGGCTGCCCTGACCAAAGGGCTATACTACAATACACCCACTTGAGGGTTACAGGCCCTACTACATGTCTGTATGCATGGGTCATTGTTGAACCTCCCAATTTTTGGCTGCCCTGGCCAAAGGGCTATACTACAATACACCCACTTGAGGGTTACAGGCCCTACTACATGTCTGTATGCATGGGTCATTGTTGAACCTCCCAATTTTTGGCTGCCCTGACCAAAGGGCTCTACTACAATACACCCACTTGAGGGTTACAGGCCCTACTACATGTCTGTAAGCATGGGTCATTGTTGAACCTCCCAATTTTTGGCTGCCCTGACCAAAGGGCTATACTACAATACACCCACTTGAGGGTTACAGGCCCTACTACATGTGTGTATGCATGGGTCATTGTTGAACCTCCCAATTTTTGTCTGCCCTGGCCAAAGGGCTATACTACAATACACCCACTTGAGGGTTACAGGCCCTACTACATGTCTGTAAGCATGGGTCATTGTTGAACCTCCCAATTTTTGGCTGCCCTGGCCAATGGGCTATACTACAATACACCCACTTGAGGGTTACAGGCCCTACTACATGTCTGTAAGCATGGGTCATTGTTGAACCTCCCAATTTTTGGCTGCCCTGGCCAATGGGCTATACTACAATACACCCAGTTCTTGTTTACAGGCCATCCTGCATGTCTGTATCCAGGGGCATTGGTGAACCTCCCAATTTTGGACTGCCCTGGCAAAGGAAGATACTACAATAGACCCAGTTCTTCAAAATGGGCACATTATTTCTAGACAGGGCTTCATGTACGTCTCTTGTCAGGGTCATCGGAGTGCCGCACAATGTTTTCACGTAAAATCTTTCATGTAATCACAAAAAGTAACATACACCAGCTGTATCTCACTATTGGGTATGTGCCCTTAACATTTCCACCCTAAATATTCATTTTGGTGTCATTTTGGAAGGTTTTCTGGACACTCCGTAAAATTGGCGTGAAACTCGGACAACATTGTTCACAGCTGTGACTTTTGAGTGAGAAATGCTTCCAGGGGTCTTCCCCATGGTGTTGCCATGTCATTTCAGCACTCTTCTGAGACTTTTGTGACATTTTTAGGGTTTTTCCAGGCAGCCGGCAGTCATTTCATAAAAATACTCGTGTCTCCCATAGGATAACATTGGGCTCGTTACTCGGGCCGAGTACACGAGTATCTCGGGATGCTCGGCCCGAGCTTCGAGCACCCGAGCATTTTAGTACTCGCTCATCACTATCTATTATGTCTGCAATGTACTTGACACCTAGTTTCTTCCATGAGTTTAGTTTAATTCTTGACGATATAAGTTCCAAGATATCTATATTTATCCACGTTGGAGACACCGTAGGATGAGACTTGTGAGATAGCTTCAGTAGAGTTCTCCAAGAAAGGATTGCAGATCTGACAGCAATTTCCTCAGGGAGTTTCTTAGTTTTGTCACATAAGTAGGAGAGAGTGTTGAGGCCAAGGTCACCCTGAGGTTTAATAGATTCCTCTAGATCTAACCAAGTCGGCCCATCTTCTCCTGCCCACCAATTCTGGCTTAATTTAATTAGAGTAGCATGATAGTAGGCAGTTAAATTGGGCAAGGCGAGTCCTCCATGTTTTTTGTTCTTTTCTAGGATTAATCTCGCTACCCTAGGTTTCTTTTTTGCCCAAATGAATGTAACCAACTGAGATTGCAATTTTTGTAACCACTTATTCGGGATTATTAAAGGGATAGATCTAAAAATATATAAAAGTTTTGGTAAAAGGCTCATCTTGTATGCATTGATTCTGCCAAACCAAGAAATTTCTATCTTTGCCAGATGTAGAATATCGGTCTGTATAGTTTTGTAAATGGTTTTTAGGTTAGTATCTACAATTGATGTTAGAGGTTTAATAAGTTTAATTCCAAGATAGTTGATATGGTCGTTTTCCCAGGCCAGATTAAACTCCGATTTAAGAGCAACTAACGTTTGCGGATTTAGGTTTAGATGTAGAACTTGCATTTTAGTTAAGTTTATTTTGTAGTATGAAATATTGGAGAATGTTTAAATTGTGTCCAATAAGTTCCTTATTGATTTAAGTGGCGTAGATAGTGTTAAAAGAATGTCATCTGCGAATAAAGATATTTTAAAATGTCTTTTATGTGCCGGGATACCGCAGATTAAGGGATTAGATCGAATCTTTTCGGCTAGGGGCTCTATGTAGAAATCAAAAAGGGTGGGTGAAAGGGGGCAACCTTGCCTTGTGCCATTAGTGAGAACAATTTTGTCTGACAAAACATTATTGGTCAGGACTTTTGCCGAGGGAGAGGAGTAGAGAGATGTGATGGAGTTTAAAATATTGCCCTCAAAACCAAATTTTTTTAAGGTTTGGAAGAGGAAGCCCCAATGGACTCTATCAAATGCCTTTTCAGCATCGACAGCGACCATCAGGGCGGGAGTTTTAGTTTTTTCAATGTAGAATAGCAGATTAATGGCACGTCTAGTGGCGTCAGAGGTTCCTCTACTCGGAATAAATCCCACTTGGTCCTTATGGAGAAGCCCAGGAGAGATTTTCTGAAGTCTCAAAGTGATAGTTTTAGCAATGATTTTTAAGTCCGAGTTTAGGAGGGAAATAAGACGGTAATTGGTGACATTTTCGGTGTCTCCTTTATTTTTGGATATCACCATAATGATTGCTTCCTGCATTTCCGCTGGGAAGGCGTCTTGGGATGTGGTGGAAGAGTTTATAAGTTTTGTGAGGTATGAGGCAAGAGAGTTTTTAAAGTTTAAGTAGTATTAGTTTTGTAGGCCATCGGGGCCGGGAGATTTGCATTTGGCTAGGGAGTTAATTGTCGCTAGAATTTCTGTTTCAGTAAAAGGGGAATTAAGGAAATTCAAGTCTTCTTTTGAAATAGAGGGAAGAACAATGGAGTCTAAAAATTTGTCTATATTTGATTTTAAGGGAGTAAGTTCTGCTGGGTCTTCCTTTAAATTATACAGATTTCTATAAAAACTGGCAAAGATATTCGAGATATCCTTTGGGTTTTTATGTATTAAGTTTTTGTTGTTTTTTATTTGGAGGATTCTAGTTTTGCGTCTCTGAATTTTAATTTTGTTGGCAAAGAATTTGGAGGGCTTGTCCATACAGTTATGGAAATTGCTTTTTATGGTGCGTATGAATTTATCATATTCAGATGCTAATAAGTTTTTTAGTTGAATTCTCAGTATAGATTTTATCATTGGGGGACTTTTCAAGTTGTAGCTCTAAGTTTTTAATTTCTTTAATAATTCTTTCGGAATCCTTTATGGTGTTACGTTTAAGTCTAGAGTTAAGTTGTATTAAATGGCCTCTAATAACTGCTTTGTGGGCGGTCCAAAGGGTTGAGATTTTGGTGTTTTCTAAATCATTCTCTTGAAAATAGAGATTGATATAATTTTGAATTATTTCTCTATAATGTGGATGGTGAAATAAGTAAGAGTTGGCTCGCCAGATTTTTTGTTCAGAATGAATGGGTCCATAAGAAATTTCAAAAGTGAGTGGTGAGTGGTCCGACCACGTTCTAGGGTGAATCTTAATAGTTTTGATATAATGTAATGTATGAATGTCAGTTAAAAGGAGGTCAATCCGAGCAAATGATTTATGTGCGTCAGAGAAGTGGGTATACTCAATTGAAGAGGAATTAATGCAGCGGAAGGCGTCGAAGAGTTCCTCACTGTTCATCCATGTGTCTAGCGATGTGTTCAAGTTTCTGGATTTGTTGGAGGAGTCTAGGAAAGGGTTTGGAACTGCATTAAAGTCTCCGAACATGAGTAGCTGGCCTTTCTGTAATTCATGTACAGTTTTAATTAGTCTTTTTAAGAAAGTAATTTGTCCTTTGTTGGGCGCGTACACGTTAACAAGGGTGTAGCATGTGTCATTAATTTTACAGATGAGAATTAGAAAGCGACCATCATCATCCTTTATGAGGTTAATTTTTTCAAACTTAACAGTATCTTTAACAATGATAGCCACTCCTGCCTTTTTCTTTTTATTGGAAGATAAAAAGATATTTGGATAATTTTTGTTCGTGAATTTAGGTAGGTTGTCACAGGAAAATTTAGTTTCCTGTAGACCTGCAATGTCTACATTGAGTTTTTTCAATTCTTTCCAAATTAAGAATCTTTTCTGGGGGGAGTTTAGACCTCTAACATTGTAGGATAGAAATTTGTTAGCCATAGTCTACACCAGGTGCTTGAGTGTCGATATGTGATTTTAGGTGATAAAGTGTACATAGGGGCATTGGGGTAAAACTTTGATGAAATAATACTAAGACTTCCTTTTTATAACAGGGGTTAACAATGAAACTTTGAACAGCCGGGTTCAAACCCGTGAAATGTAAGTGGCTTGTTTGCCACTAAAAGTCTAATAGGCGGAAGGGCCGAGGCCGGTGATAAACGTCCAAGGAGACTAAAGTTTTAGCCTTTGTGCCTATGTAGTGACCTTGGATCAAGTGCTTGGGTGAAGTTTATAGGCTCATGTGTTAGAGATGTGTAGGTCCTTAAGAGTCTTTAATCCCGCTGAGATCTCATCAATTGTAATTGTTTTTTGTTTAAAGGAGAAGATAACATTGGTGGATGGACGACCCCATCTATATGGTATTTTTTTCTCTTGGAGAATGTTCGTAACCGGTTTCAAAGCCTTACGTCTTGTCATGGTCTCTTTTGATATGTCGGTGAAAACTTTAATTTTCTCATATGGAGGAGGCAGAGATTTATTAGACCACATGAAGCTGGTAATCTGATCCCTTGTCTGGTAAAATGAGAATTTGACTATAACATCCCTTGGAATGTCATTGGGTAGGTGGGATGGCTTGGGAAGTCTATGTGCTCTTTCTATAGAGTATTGGATGTCCGATAAATTGGGAATCGTTGTTTTAATCAGGTCTTTCATGAAGGACATGAGTTCTGGATTCTTAACCTTTTCTGGAATTCCTCTAAATTTGAGGTTATTGCGGCGGTCACGATCTTCCCTGTCTGCTAACTTATCTTTTAAGTACTTTATTTCTTCTCTCATGTGGTCCTGACCCTTTTTGAGTTCTTTGCTTTCCTTTTTAAGGTCAAGTACAGCTCTCTCGTTGTTTTCAGCTCTGGATACAACTGTTGCTAGTGAGTATCGCATATCCTCAAACTGTTCTGTAAGATCTGCTTTTAGTGACTTTTTGAAGGCCGAAAAGAGCTTATGAAAGAAATCTCTGTCCATCGGTTGGCCCACATTAAAATTCAATAGAGGGTCATCATCAGCGTTATCTTTTCTTGATCGTCGTCGAGCAGGGCTTTTAAATTTAGTTTCGTCTTCAGAATCAGCATCTTCTGGAAGGCTGCAGTTTAGATGCGGTTTGGTCGGGGTTTCTCTTTCTTTGCGTTTAGTAATGGTTTGTGAATTTTCGTATGCCATCAAATCTTCTGTTAAGGTTCCTGAGTCCTCTGGGTAAGTTACAGTTGATTCTGGGTTATCGTCAGGTAGAGTACTGGTAGTGATGTGAGCCAAAGAAACTGATTTGAGTTTTTGGCTGTCTTTACCCGAATCAGTAGTGTGTTCATTATTAGCAGATTTGTTACTGGAGTTGAGTTAAAGTTTTGAGGGCATTTTACTTCAGTTGGTGCTCTAGAGGACTCTAAAGCAGGACTTATGGCAGTTAATTGCAAGAAAGTGGTACTAAGTGATGTCAGTAGTAAACTATGGAACTCTTCGTTAGTGTGGGGAGAGGGGGGGAGGGGTGGAAACTGGTGATAGATGAGTATGGAGAGGATTTGTAGTAAACCCGGTTTAATTGTAAGGAGAGTTAGATTTACGCTGAGTGACTTTGTTTGCAAACAAAGCAGAGTTCTAGGTATCAATAACAGGTTTAACAATACTAGTTATTACAATAGCAATATCAATAGCAATAATTGATAAAAGGAACATCCCTTAAAAAATAATTAAAATGAAAGTAAGATGTTATTTCAGAGTTTAGAACAAATAAGGATTTAGATGCAGGAATAATTCATTGACAAGAAACTTTCTTAGTAGGTTAGAGCGATCGCAGTGCTATGTCCATAGTCTACTGTATCAAGCAGGTAGTTAGGCTGATTCAGTAGATAGTGTAAACTAGAGGATTAGTGCGTGAGTCTTTCAGATTGTAATAAAGTAAAGCTAGTTTGACTCTAGTGTAATCCAATGAAATTCTGCACGTAATGCTTCAAAAAGTAAAAGTAAACTCAATCTCCTTATATATAGTTTCCACCGATGGGATGATAGTGGAGGATAAGGATAAGGAAATTATAACAAATAATATCAGACAATAGGTCTTATAGGGGATTGTAAGATCCTTATAATTATATAGCTCTGCTACTTAATAGGAATATATAAAAGCAGAAAAGGTTTTTTTTTTTTCTTTCTGTCTAAAGTAGTTAAGTTCAGTATCCCACAAGGGCCAATAAAATGGCTAACTGTAAGATTGGTTGGCTAATTACAATGTATAGTAGGT
Organism: Allobates femoralis; assembly: GCA_033576535.1. Taxonomy (NCBI): domain Eukaryota; kingdom Metazoa; phylum Chordata; class Amphibia; order Anura; family Aromobatidae; genus Allobates; species Allobates femoralis. The sequence continues at coordinate 445,605,285 of JARQOC010000004.1, forward strand.
GTAGCTTAGTCAGAGAAGAAACTTTAGTAAGTAATAGCAATATAAAATATAATAGCAATAGCAATAGCAATCATAAAACCTGAGGCAGGTAGAGCTGTTGGTGGTAAAATGATAGAAGAAAATAGGACAAGATAGAGTTAGAATTAGCTAGAATAAAGTAAATTGAGATGAAGGTAAAAAAGGAAAGAAATAGAAAAAGAAAATGAGGAAAGGAAAAGGGAAGAGAATCAAATATTGATAGTCTTCTGTCTTCTGTCTGCGCAGCTTGGGCTCGGGGGAGGCTCACAAGCCCCACTTGCTTGAAGATCTATTCTTTACTGAGTCTCTAATATTTGGTGCTGCAGGAAACTTTAGCTGCTCAGTTGCAGGATCCAGCACTGGTTGTCATGGTGACGTCAGCTAGTCTACTGAAGTAGTTGATGACAGAGTAAGATATCCCTCCGCCGCTGAGGCTGCTGTATAATGATAATGAGAGTCTTTCTACCTCCAGCAGTTAGTTTAAAAGACTGTTCTCCTCAGTAATAGGAGAGGGAAGATCTCTCTTTATGATCTCACTTGATCACCTTCTCCTTCTGAGCTTTAGGAGCTGACAGGCTACAGAGTTAAGTGGAGATGCAGGTATCCCTCCGCCGACAAGGTTGTAAAATGGATGAGGGAGAAGGAACTATTGCCAGTGTTGAACAGCTGAATATGAGGCTGGTACTACCACTGGAGGTTGGAGGATGACCTTCCTCTCATTGGCTTTTTTCCAGCGGGTCTCCCTGCCAGCAGCACTGTATGTAGAATGAGTGCTCCAGTTCTAGGGAGAGTAAAGGCTATGACTGAGGGGGGATCAGCTTCACCACATAAAGGGTGTATCAGTTCTTCAATGCTTCCAGCGGTGGGTAGAATAGGGTGAGAGGTAGGGTGAGGAATGCCCCTACTTAGGGTTTCTCTCTGGTGGGGTCTTTAGGTTCTTCAGAGACTTCAGAGGCCTCTTACAGGGCAGAAAGGTAACAAGTTTTTCCTCAAAATGGCGCCCAGGATGAGCCTCTAGTCCTCTCATGAGTGTGAGGGAGCTGTGTGGAGCCTAGATCTCGGGTCAAATTGGACCAAAATGATCTTGAAAAGTTGAATAATGTGGTCCAGTAGTTTAGAGTGAGATATGAGCCTTCATAAAGGCTATAATGTCCGTCGCTTAATATTAGGCACAGGAGCTCCTGTAGTTGTGACTTACATGAAGCAGCAGGCCACGCCTCTTCTCTATATAACCCTTTTAAATCTGAATATAACATAAATGTTAGGCAGCAGGAGTAAATCTGTACCAGCTCTTTCTGCATTTACAACTGAACATAATGCAAGCATAAACTCTGAATTTTACAGTTTTGGTCTAGCAAGTGCCTTAAACATCTTTCTAATTATATTAGTTATATTTTACAGCTGGTAAATATATCTGGTTTTATCTGATATTAATCATACAATTCTAGGCAATGTAAAATGTTGATAAAAACGCCCAAGGTTTCAATCAATACCATGTGTGAATAGAATGACATAAAAAGTATCATTGGCCAGGAAATCAAACAAATGTCTGCAGGCTAATGATAAATTGCTCTTACTTCCTTTAGCTCATGGTCAATGTCTGTAGAAAGTCTACAGTGCAGAAAATTGTATACATTGGCTTTATTTCTCCATATGATAAATATACCTACAGCTAATGTTTGTTCTTTATGTACAATATTCGGTACATAAAACCTAAATATCTAATATCCAAATATTTATGTTGATTCTCCTTCGTATAAGCTTGCTGTTGATGGTTTTGTGCTGTTCATAACCCCTTAACACCTACAGTTGCGTATTCACTACAAACTAGTTCAATTCATTTGTATGCTTATGTAGATTTCAATTCAGCCAATAAAGGGTTAAAGGAACTCTATAATTTATCACCTATCCACTGGGACCATCACAGACTCTGAGAACAGCCCTAATAATAATAATATAATAATCTTTATATAGCGCCAACATATTCCGCAACGCTTTACAAATCAGATTCATATACAAACAGTCATAAGAAACAGTTTTGGAAGACACAATAATTAAAAAACAGAAAATAGTGATGACCTTGCTCGCAAGAGCTTACAATCTACAATAAAGTACAGGGGCTTATTTACAATCATGTCAAGCCATTTTGAGGAAGTGTGGAATAGATGAGAGTGGAATAAGTGGCTACCAGCCAGTCTGTGCAGAGCTTTTGGGTCTGATGGAGTTAAAAAATTATGTTTAAGGGAGTAGTGGATAACCTATGTCTGAATGACTCTGATTAGGGAAAATGATAGCATAATGGCTGAATGTGAATAGCAGGGCTCTCTGCACAGCTAATAAAGACATGGGGAAAAAAAGACATGGCAGAAACTGCTTGTGAATCTAAAGAAACTCGACCAGATAAAATGAGAAAGACCTTGACATGGTTATTGGGCACTTTTGCAGTGGCCACTGCTAAAGCTAAGTTTTCTCAAGTTTCTTTAGATTCACAAGCAGTTTTTGCCATGTCTTTTTTCCCCATGTCTTTATTAGCTGTGCAGAGAGCCCTCTTATTCACATTCAGCCATTATGCTATTTCCTATACATATATAGTCTAGTGTTGCAGCAGATTTTCACTTTAAAAGTCAGTATTTTTCTTGCTTGCACCTAGACATAAGGTGATCCAGTCCTTTTCTATATAATTGTAGGGAAAATGATAGGCCACCCTAAAAAGATGTGTTTTAGTGAGCGCCTAAATCTAAGTAACTTGTGGGTAGTCCTAATTTCTTGGGGTAGAGGATTCCAGAGATGCAACTGTCTTCCTGTCTTACCTGGCTGCAGTTCCCTATGTGGCCTCCTGGTCACAGGGGCACCACATTAGCGATGAAGGGGAGGTTGGAGACTGCTCTGTAGTTATTTGTACAGGATGGGTCAAGAGACATTTTCGTTAATAATAGAGTTATGATAGAATGTTTGAAGGAGGAGGGGAAGATGCCAGAAGAGAGGGAGAGATTGAAGATTTTAGTTAGGTGAGCGGTGACCACTGGAGAGAGAGACTGTAGTAGGTGTGATGGAGTGAGGTCAGTGGTGCATGTAGTAGAACAAGAGGAAGAGAGGAGCCTGGAGATTTCTTCTGTGACTGGGTCAAAATGTGGAGTGTAAGCCAGAGGAGATGTGAGGAGGGATGGGAGTAACAACACTTTGAGGTTGAGACTTGATTTCCTGATGGATGTTTTCTATTTCCTTCGTGAAGTAAGAGGCCAGATCATCAGCACAGAGGTCAGTGATGGGGGCCTGCACTTTGGAATTGAGGAGAGATTGAAAGGTGTCAAAGAGTTTTTTTGAATTGTTGGAGAGTTAGGAGATCAGGTTGGTGAAGTAGGTCTGTTTGAGCAGAGTTGTAAGTTCTCAGCATAAATTTATAGTGAATGAAGTTTTCTGGTGTGCGGGTTTTCCTCCATAGATGTTCAGCACTCCTAGAGCATCACTGTAGGAATCGAGTTTGTGATGTGAGCCAGGTCTGTTTTACTCTTTGGTTGGAAGATTTGATGGTGAGGGGCGCTACTTGGTCCAGGGTGCTTCTGAGAGAGTCATTGTAGTGATTTACAGCCAGATCGGGACAGGAGAAGGAGGAGATTGGGGACAGTAATGAGTTTAGAGGGTCTGTGAGTGCATGTGACCTGCCCAGGGGTCTTTGGGAACTCGGTACCCAGGCGTTAGTGCTGGAGTGATGTCTCAGTGGCCGGTGCCCGGGCCCGTAACCCTGGGGGTCACTGGATAAAAGGGAAAAATAATAAAAATAAAAGTCTAAAGTAAATAAAGTCTCGTGACTCCACCTGCAGTTTCTGATGAGGACATCAGCACTGCTTCAGACCTCTGGAGAGGATGTTATTGCAGCCAGTTGGTCTTGCTCCCTGCAGGTGGAGAAAGGTCCCCAGGGCAGTGTGGCTGCTGTGCTGGTTGTAGTGGTAACAGCTCTGTAGGTTAACTTAATCAGAATGAAACACTGGAGGCTTGCTTGCTCTGCACAGGTAGTTTACTGGTAACTTGTCATGGCACTTTTCTGGTACACAGTTACACAGTCTTTGCGGATAGCTGGCTGGGTAGTCACCGGAGGGTACAAAGTCTCTCTGAGGCTCCCCAAGTGTTCCTTCAGCTACGTTCACTGTCCATTGTGTCTTTCTTGCGCCTCCTTTCTATCCATGCAGTGCCCTGTATAAAACCACTTACTACCAGGCCCGTCGGGTGTGATGAGGTAACCCCTTCTTCTCTAAGGGGGCTCAACCCAGTTTGAGGATACCTGGTGGGGCTGCACATTGTGGATGAGGTCGGGGGTTGCTTGACAGACCTGCCACCCACCGGTATTGGCGGCTCAGGGTTGGACTCGCCTACACCGCTACCCCGATGTGGACCGGGATTCCCCCAGACCATTTACTCAGACAGTATGGCACTCGGTCTCCCCTTTCTATCTGGGTCGCCACTCCTTTTTGGGCGCCCTCCCTGTGGTGTTCCTCTAGGACTTGTTCCTTGCTTCTTTCCTCAGACTAGACTAGATCTGTGTGTGTTTCCCACTCCTTCCACCCTAACACTCCTCCCAAAGGGACCGGTTACCTTGGTGACGGGCTATCTGATTGGTCCCCTAGTCTAGGTGTAAGGATGCTGGGATGAAAGCCTCAGTTCAACATTATCCCTTCCAATGACTGGGATACTGCACACTATGTTTTGGGTGCAGTACCCTACTGTGGTGCACTGACCAGTGGGGCGCCACATATGATGGTTAATGGCTTGCAAATTTCTGAATGTGTGATAGGTAGGAATGTGCTGTGGTGGGCGAGGATTTGTGAGCGTGAAGGAGAGAATGTTGTGGCCAGAGAGAGGAAGAGGAGAGTTATCTAAGGATAACAGAACAGAGCTGGACAAAGACCAGGTCGAGGGTGTTACCGTCTTCGTGCGTCTCAGAGGTTGAGAACTGTGAGAGGCCAAGAGAAGTGGTTAGAGCTAGGAGCTGGGATACAGATGGGGAGATGGGGCTGTTTATGGGGATGTTAAAGTCTCCCAGGCTGGGGGGCGTGTCCGGATGCTGGCCTGAGAGGACGCTGTGTGGTGAGGCTCTCACTAACCCCAGCTATAAACAGCATTTTATCCAGCAGCACGCCTGAACTACATATTTATTATGGGCCCTAAACGTACCAAGCCCACACCGTAGCCAGCGGTAGGTCAGTCTGCCCAGAAAACAGCGTTGGACACCTTCCTGGGCTTGGAGCAGCAGCCAGCAGGAGAGAGGGCACTATTACCCAGGCAGCATGTTGAGGGGGAGGAGGTGGTTCCACTGAACACTGCTCGGCTGCAGGAGACACAGCATGAGGCAGAGGACAGCGGGGGAGAGGAAGATGAAATCTCTGCACTTCTGGAGAATGCACAGTCAGTAGGAGGAGGGGGTCCCTGCATAAATCAGGACAATGGCATTACAGCACATACCGAGGAGATGCTGGGGGAGGGGGGGGCTGGATCCTCTGTGGGCTCCATACACCAGAGCTCTTATAACACTAGAGCATCTACTAAACAAGGAGACCCAGATTGGGGAGTTTATCTGAACCCCTTACATTTCCAGCACCACCAAGGCCACTACTCTCCCCATCATGCACTCCTGGCTCCTAGCTATACCCCTATTTACCAGCAGGGGGGGAGTTCTGGGGGACTCCCTCTCCACCACAGGACTGGCAGAGCATTTTGGCTGCCTTGCCATCTAAAGAAGACTTCAGAATCCTCATTAATAAGGTTAAGGATACCTGCAGAGCCGAGATAGCCAGTGTTAAAAGGGATTTACATCACCTAGGTGGCAGGCTGGAGACTCTGGAGGAGGATCACGACTCTACCAGGAAACACTTGTCAGAATTACACCAACTTGTGAAGTCAATCCCATATGGAGGATTTGGACAACAAGGGTCGTAGATGTAACATACGTGTCAGAGGGGTCTCTGAGGCTGAGGATGCAGAATCCCCTGGTTCAATTTTGCAAGTCATTTTTAATGATATTCTTGGAGTTCTTTCCTCAAACATTACTAAACTTGATAGAGCTCACAGAGCGCTCCAACCTAAAAACATGACAAGGCAGCCACGGGACATAATCTGCTGTGTTCATGATTTTTCCATCAAAGAACAAATAATGTCCAAAGCAAGGATGAGAAACACTACTCCTAACTACAAGGGCACGGAGGTTCAGCTCTACCCGGACCTCTCCCGTATAACCCTGCAGAAGCGGAGACATCTCAGGCAACTACTTGTGGTTCTTCAGGAACACCAAATACCATATAGATGGGGCTTCCCATTTATATTAACAGCAAGGAAGGAGGGAAAGTCGGCTTCTCTACGCACCCCGACCGATGTACCGGTCTTTTGTGCAGCTCTGGACATCCCAGCTGTCCATATTCCTCACTGGGTCTTATACATGCCTGGGGGGCCCCCGCCTCCTGTGTGGTCCAATGTTGGGGGATCCAGATGGGGAACTAGGGAGAGTAGACGTGGTAAAGGTGGAAACCTCGATGAGGTCCTGGAGGACCGAGATTTATACCTAACGGGACTCTATCTCTCTTCATTTTGCATTCCTCATTTTGGCCAGGATTACATGACGTTATTTTTGCAGTCTTCATTGGACATTTGATTTTTTGAACCCCACAAGACCCTACTGACTTGACCCTTTCATGGGAGGACACTTACAAAATGGAAACTTTCAAGATGTTGGTTGGTGGGGGACACGCTCGGGTTGCGGTTTTGATTACTTCTTTTTTATTCGTGGCAGGGGATATCTCTTGACGGAGTAGACTCGAATCCTCCAGACATCCCTCCTCTACTTACTAATGAAGTTTCCTCAGGGGATGTGTTTGAGATTGAAGGGGGTTTCTCTTTTATTTTTTTTTCCCCTATCTCGACCGCTTTGAGGGCAGGTACTTTTCCTTTGCGGTACTCCTAACTGGGCTGAGCTCGGTTTATGTAGACTGAGTTTTCTTTTTTTAGTTTGTTTATGAAAATGATGCCTTTCTTCATTGTTTGTCCGTGTGTTCCCCTTCCCTCTATGTTTCTACCCTATCTGTTTTCTCAGACCACATCCACCTCTATGCATCAAGATGAATCAGACTGCGAATGGCTATTCGACTTCATGGAGTGGCATTCCCTCGAGGATAGCTTACTTGAAGGTAAAACATCTAGCATCAGCTTTGTCCTACTCACAACGCTATTAAGATGACTCGTATAATTTCCCTTAATGTAAAAGGGCTTAATTCCCCTCGCAAAAGGAAACTAGTGCTTCGAGAACTACGCACTGCTAAAGCTGAGGTGGTTTTCATACAGGAGACACATTTTGACTCCACCGGGTCGTTTAAGTTTGCCTTACGTAACTTTCCCTAACAATTCTCGGCCTATTCAGACTCCAAGAGGGGGGGAGTGGCCATCTTGATATCTGCCAACAGCCCAATTCAAGTCATTGCCTCGCATATCGATCCCAAGGGGATCCCAAGGATACGTGATTCTAGAAACTACTATGGGAGGCACTTCCTGTATATTGGTAAATCTCTGTGCTCCCAATGATGGTCAGCTTCGTTTCTTAAAGACGATTTTTACATCGCTTGGGGAGCTCTCGCCAGCGGCGACTATTGTGGGGGGGACTTCAATGTCCCTTTCTCTGTAGTATCAGATAGGCTCTCTCTCGGGGGGCTCCCGCCTTCTACAGCAATACAGAAGCTTTCATGAGGCTTCCACAAACTCATCCGTTCTGAAGCTTTATTTGATGCTTGGAGGGTGGCTCACCCTGGGGAGCGAGCCTTCTCTTTTTTTCTCACCCCCACCAGACCCACACTAGGATCGATTACTTTTTTGTGAATTCTCTCCTGCTGCGGAGTCTGAGGGATGTGAAATTAGGCTCCATCACTTGGTTGGACCACGCTCCCCTGATCATGGACATTGGGGGAGTGTCTGTACGCCCTCGTGCTGGTCATTGGAGTTTAAACGAATCCTTGCTTAAGGTCCCCGCGGTCAGAGGCTCTCTGCAAAAACAACTAGAGGATTATTTGAGGCTTAATGAGGGATCGGTCTCGTTGGAGGGGGTTCTATGGGAGGCTCAAAAGGCGGTGATGAGGGGCCTATGTGTTAGGGAATGAGCTAGGGCCAAGAAATCTGTGGAGACTCAGAGGGACTCACTGACATCTCTTCTAAAACTACAAGAGAGGAAGCTCTTGACACATCCAAAGTTGTCTGTTTTGAGGGAAGTGATCGGACGGAGGGAAAAATTAAAAGACCAATTAATTCAGGGCGCAGAGAAAATGTTAACCTTCTCAAAGCAAAAATTCTATGAGCGTGGCAAAAGGGCATATACCCTCCTTGCACGTCAGTTGAAAGAACGCACTGCAGCCTCCTGCCCCCAGGCACTACGTGACCCTGAGGGAACCACGCATTATCACCCGGAGGCCATAGCTGAAATATTGTATGGTTTTTATAATAAACTGTATAATTTACAAGACCAGATGGGCGATAACCTGCGGAGACCAGAGGCTATTGAGGCCTATCTTTCCCTTCTGGAGCTTCCCTCTTTGCCTCGGGAGGCAATAGATGCCCTTCACAGTGCAATTTCTATGGACGAGGTGGAGGAGGTGTTGGGCTCTCTGCCACAAGGGAAGTCACTGGGCCCTGACAGCTTAACTTACTTCTATGATAAAACCTCTATTTAAACACTTCTTCCCCACATGACCTTACTATTCAACTCTTTCTTGCAGCGTGTCCCAATCCCACCTACTATGCTTCACTCCCATCTGATACTCCTCCCAAAGCCACCCAGGGACCCCCTAGACTATGCAAATTATCAGCCAATAGCTCTTCTAAACTCCGATTTGAAGATATTCACCAAGCTTCTGGCTACCAGACTTAATAGATGGTTGCCACTGATAATACATAAAGATCAAGTGGGTTTCATCTCCTGTCGTCAGGGGGGAGACAATACTAGGAGAGTGATTGACTTGGTGGATGTCTCGAATCGGAGGAAACAGCAGATGCTAGTCTTGAGTCTTTATGCGGAGAAGGCCTTTGATCACCTCTCCTGGCCTTTCCTTTTTGGAACAGTGCGGGCCTTTGGTGTCTCTGATGGCTTCATGACTGCCCTTCAGGCACTATATAACCATCCTATAGCATCAGTTAAACTGCCCATTTATACATCTAAACCTTTCACTATTTCATACGGCACCAGGCAAGTATACCCTCTGTCTCCCCTCTTATTTGCTCTTTGTATTGAGCCTTTGGCCGCAGCTATCTGGAGGGATCCCAATATCTCAGGGGAGAAAGTCATTCAAGATTGCGTTGTTTGCGGACGATGTACTCTTGACTCTTACTAACCTCCATATTTCCCTCCCAAACCTTATGGAGGCTTTAAAGATATATGGAGCCCTTTCTGGCTACAAAATTAACTCAAGCAAAATGGAAGCTATTCCCTTGAACATTCCCCCCGAGGTCTGGGATCACATACGCCTGAATTTTAAATTCAGATGGAAGTTGGATGGGGTTAAGTACTTGGGAGTGCAGATTACATCCACATATGACACGTTATACAAACACAATTTCCCTCCCCCTATTCCGCGAATTGAGAGCGTGCTTGACAAAATGGCTATCGCTTCCCATATCATGGATGGGTCGAATGGCGACGGTAAAGATGACCCTACTCCCTAAGCTAATTTATGCTTTTGAAACCCAACCAGTCGCGGTCCCTCTTTCTGAGTTAAAATCCTTGCAGGCTGCTATTATTAGGTTCATTTGGCACCATAAGAGGCATAGAGTGGCCAGGGAGGTATTGCTAACCCATAAATTCAAAGGGGGGCTGTCGGTACCAGATGTGCTTAAATATTACTGGGCAGCACATCTGAGGAAAATTCCTTGCTGGACTTCCCTATGGGCATACAGGAGATGGAATGAGGTGGAGAAACTCTGGATTGCCCTATGTGCATCCCAATTCCCTTCTGTGGTCACCTGCCCAATTTAATGATACCTCTCCTCTATTGGGTCCCATGCAGTTTATGCGTGAGTTATGGATTAGCTGCACTTAAATATTTGCCCTCATGTCGCCATGCTCCCCTCTGGTGTCCTTTCTCTATCAGCCGCTGCTCCCAAGTAGTATGGAGTCTCCCATGGTGCATCCCTGGCTGAAAGCTGGATTATTCCGATTTGCTGATATTATTGATGGGAGGACCATGGAGATACATAATTTTGATTTCCTTAAACAACACTTCTCCCTTTCTAACAGGGAATTCTTCCAATATTTACAAATCAGAGAACTAGCTAATTCCTTGTTCAGTAAGGCGGGGGTCTCTATTCCTACGGAGTTTGAAAGGTTGTGCAGGGGAATACGGACACCAGGGGTCTGATATCGGCAATCTATAGATTACTTTCTGACCCACAGGAGGGACAGGACAAACCATTTCTATACATGACAAAATGGGTATCCGCCCTGGGATGGGGGATCTCTACTAGAGATTGGGAGACCATATGGAGAAATGCTGCTAAATCTTCGTTGTGCACGTTATACATAGAGAACATTTATAAAATTATGATGCTGTGGCACCACACTCCTGAATTTCTTCATGGGATGGACCCTACCATATCTTCGACTTGCTGGAGATGTGAGGGGGATTTAGGGTCCACATTGCATATATTCTAGTCATGCCCAAAGATCATTCCTTTCTGGGTACAAGTTAAATCTATAATATACAAGGTTTTGCATGCTGATGTCGACTTAGACCCCTTAGTGTTTCTCTTGGGCTCTGGGGCTCCTGGTATGGGTAAGCTGTCCTCCAGACTAATGATCCACATCCTCACAGCAGCCAGGTGCCTGATAGCACGGAACTGGAAACAGTCGAGCGCGCCCTCACTCCAAAGCCTCAGGTACAGAATCTTAGATGTTAGACGCATGGAATATCTCACGGCTTTACTTAACGACTCGGTAGAGAGATTCTTGGCAATCTGGTCTCCTTGGGATTAGTATGCCGCAAATCTTGACCTATAAATTTTTTCAACGATAACACAATGGTCGAAACGATTCCCCCCATACCCTTTTACCCCATGTACCTACCCCCCTTGTCTTGTTTTTGTCTTTGTCTGTTTTGTTTATATGTTACTAATGTTATGAAACTTCTCAGGTTATTACCTTGTCTCACCTGTGAATGGGTCGGTTAAACTGACCTCTGTATTTGACCATTGAACTGGCTTCGCCACCTTATTTCTCCTTTTGTGCAGGCTCCGTCCACTTTGCGGGGAGCTGGAGTCAAACCTAGCTGGAAGACACCCTGTATTTGTTGTACTGTTAAGGTGATGTGGCGGAATGTTGCTGTATTAATAGGTCATGTATTGTACTTATCCACTTGGAAAACTTATTTCGTTTACCATAATAAAAATTTATGGTTTAAAAAAAAAAGTCTCCCAGACTAAGGGTTGGTAATTCTGAGGACATGAAGTGTGTCAGCCATGCGGAAAAATTGGTCGAGGAACTCAGTTGGTGACCCTGGTGGGTGATATACCACCGCTACTCTGAGGGGGAGGGGATGAAAGAGCCTTAATGGTGTGGACCTCAAAAGAAGGGAATGAGAATGATGGAGCCGAGGGAATGACCTGAAAAGTACATTGTGGGGACTGGAGTAGGCAACTCCACCACCATGTCTGCTCCCAGGTCTCTGGGAATGGGAGAAATGTAGGCTGCCGTGAGAAATAGCAGCAGGGGAAACTGTGTCTGAATCCTGGATCCAGGATGCCCTGTTAGACTGGGAGTATGATAATGTCCTTGGATAATCTTCAGCACACTAAAGGAGTACATTTCTCATTCTCAGAAGTTCTGCTTTAAAGTAAATTTCTAAATCGTAAAATATATCTTTGATAAAACTCTTTATTTCTTGTTTGCAGGTATTGGTTTATACACAACATTTCGGCCTGTTAAGGGCTTTTTCAAATATTATCAGCATAATAATATTTGATAAAAATCAGAATAAAGAACACCGCGTACAAATAAAGATTGTACAAAAGATAGGAGGAAAAGGCTTGCTCACCTTGAGGGATTGTGTAGGACAAAACCACTGTGATAGCACAAAGGTCAACTACAGCAGCCACAAGAACGTTTAAAGCAGATAATGGAGTGAGATGGGCTAAAAGCCGCGCTTCCCTTATATTCCCCAAATTTGGTTGGTTTCCTGAGGAAGGAGCGAGGTTGATGCTCCAAAACGCGTTGAATAAAGCCACCAATCCTGATCCATATAACTGTATGGTCTGGTGTATCTGATGGCAGCACGGACCTTCAACGTTTATGTCTGACTAGATGGTAGTCCAATTATAACGTATCAGGTATTCTAGAATATGTATATATGACTGAAGAACAGCACACTATGACTGACAGCCTTATAGACAGGAGTGAAGGACGTCACACTGACTGACAGACCTTGTTGACAGGAGTGAAGGACGTCACACTGACTGACAGACCTTGTTGACAGGAGTGAAGGACGTCACACTGACTGACAGCCTTGTAGAAAGGAATGAAGTTTGTCACACTGACTGACAGCCTTGTAAACAGGAGGGAAGAATGTCCCACTGACTGACAGCCTTGTAGACTGCAGTAAACTGCGTCGCACTGACTGACAACCTTATAGACAGGAGTAAACTGCGTCACACTGACTGACAGACCTTATACACAGAAGTAAACTGTAACACAGATGAGTCCTGCACACAGAGAACAGGTCTGTAGGAACCTGTTCACACCGCCAGCATAATTGGAAACAAAAAGCTATTGCGACAAAAAACAACAGTACACTGCAGTAAAAATATTAAAATGCAAGTGCAGTATAAAAATGGTATAACAAATACAGGGTACTTAGTTAATCCGTTTTTTTGCGCAGAAACCGCGTCTGAGATGGGTACACTTTGAAGATAGTGACGTGGCTTAAAATAACTTTTTCTGCGCAAAAAAACGGATTAACTAAGTACCCTGTATTTGTTATACCATTTTTATACTGCACTTGCATTTTAATATTTTTACTGCAGTGTACTGTTGTTTTTTGTCGCAATAGCTTTTTGTTTCCAATTATGCTGGCGGTGTGAACAGGTTCCTACAGACCTGTTCTCTGTGTGCAGGACTCATCTGTGTTATAATTAATTGCCTCTTGCCATGCAAGAGATGGAGTTCCCGCCCCTCTCTGGGCCCTGCACACATAGAGCCCCGTCGCCTTCATTCCACTTCAGACACCGGTCATGCTGGCTCCTGTTTACTGGTAAGTATTCACACCAGTCAGGTTTTTAATACAACAGTTAGGACCGCGTCTGAGATGGGTACACTTTGAAGATAGTGACGTGGCTTAAAATAACTTTTTCTGCGCAAAAAAACGGATTAACTAAGTACCCTGTATTTGTTATACCATTTTTATACTGCACTTGCATTTTAATATTTTTACTGCAGTGTACTGTTGTTTTTTGTCGCAATAGCTTTTTGTTTCCAATTATGCTGGCGGTGTGAACAGGTTCCTACAGACCTGTTCTCTGTGTGCAGGACTCATCTGTGTTATAATTAATTGCCTCTTGCCATGCAAGAGATGGAGTTCCCGCCCCTCTCTGGGCCCTGCACACATAGAGCCCCGTCGCCTTCATTCCACTTCAGACACCGGTCATGCTGGCTCCTGTTTACTGGTAAGTATTCACACCAGTCAGGTTTTTAATACAACAGTTAGGACCGCGTCTGAGATGGGTACACTTTGAAGATAGTGACGTGGCTTAAAATAACTTTTTCTGCGCAAAAAAACGGATTAACTAAGTACCCTGTATTTGTTATACCATTTTTATACTGCACTTGCATTTTAATATTTTTACTGCAGTGTACTGTTGTTTTTTGTCGCAATAGCTTTTTGTTTCCACAGAAGTAAACTGTGTCACACTGACTGACAGCCTTATATACAGGAGTAAACTGCGTCACACTGACTGACAGACCTTATAGACAGGAATAAACTGTGTCACACTGATTGACAGACCTTGCATACAGCACTAAACTGTGTCACATTGAATGACAGCCTTATAGACAGGAGTAAACTGCGTCACACTGACTGACAGACCTTGTATACAGCCCTAAACTGCATCACACTGACTGACAGCCCTATAGCAGGAGTAAACTGCGTCACACTGACTGACAGACCTTGTAAACAGGAGTGAACTGTGTCACACTATGAGCGGCAGTTCAAATTGCGCGCCAATATCGCAATTTGAATACCGCGACGCTCATTGGTGCCCGCGGCTGTCGGCAACCAATAAGAGACTTGGTGCGCAGTTTGAATGCCGCGTCTCAGAGAAGTGGCATTCAAACCGCATACCGCTTCTCTCATTGGTCACCGTGTTCAGAATCGACCAATCAGAGGAGCAGCGCATACCAGGACGCAGATTGTATTTAACTTATAGCGGCATGACGAGCGCCGCTATTCTGATTGGTCGGCGCTGAATGCAACGACCAATGAGAGAAGCAGAGCGTGGTTTGAATGCTGCTCCTCTGATTAGTCGCAATAGCAACGCTCGCCATGGCGCTCATTTTATTTCAAATATGGTGCCATGGCGCAAGCCGCTCCTCTAATTGGTCGGCGCTGAACGCGGCGACCAATCAGAGGAGCGGTATTCAAACTATGCGCCGCTTCTCTCATTGGTCACCGCGTTCAGTGCCGACCAATCAGAATAGCGGCGCTCGCCATGGCGCACATTGTATTTCAAATATGGCGCTATGGCGCAAGCCGCTCCTCTAATTGGTTGGCGCTGAATTCGGCGACCAATCAGAGAAGCGGCATTCAAACCGAGCGCCGCTGCTCTCATTGGTCCCGCGTTCAGAGCCGACCAATCAGAGGAACGGCAGGCACCATTCTGCATATTGTACTTGAAGTATAGCGCCATGGCGCGCGCCGCTATTCTGATTGGTCGGCGCTGAATGCAGCGACCAATGAGAGAAGCGGCGCGCGATTTGAATGCCGCTCCTCGGATTGGTCGCCGCAATCAGCGCCGATCAATCAGAGGAGCAGCTCGCGTCATAGCGCCATATTGTATTTGAAATATGTCGCCATGGAGCGCGCCGCTATTCTGATTGGTCGCCACGTTCAGTGCCGACCAATCAGGATAGCGGCGCGCGCCATGGCGCCATATTTCAAATACACTGTACTCAGTGTATTTTAAATATGGTGCCATGGCGCGCGCCGCTATTCTGATTGGTCGCCGCGTTCAGCGCCGACCAATGAGAGAAACAGCGAGCGATTTGAATGCCACTCCTCTGATTGATTGGTGCTGAAGGCGGCGACCAATCAGAATAGCGGCATGCGCCATGGCGCTATATTTCAAATACACTGTACTCAGTATATTTGAAATATGGCGCCATGGTGAGCGCCGCTCCTCTGATTAGCTGCCACGTTCAGCGCCAACTAATCAGGATAGCGGTGCGCGCCATGGTGCCATATTTCAAATACAATGTGCGGCATAGTGCGTGCCGCTCCTCTGATTGTTTGGCGCTGAACACAGCGACCAATCAGAGGAGTGGCATTCAAACCGCGTGCCAAGCCGCGCTACATCTCTGATTGGTCATTGCGGCCGCGGCGACCAATCAGAAGAGTACTGCGGCTTGGCACATGGTTTGAATGCCGCGAAAGGCACCTCCGCTGCGAGCAGCCAGGAGATTACTGGCTGACGCCGGTCATCTCCCGGCTAGCTCGCCGGTCATCTCCTGGCTAGCTCGCCACTGACCGGAGCTCAGCCGCGGCTACTGCTGCACAGAGGTCAACGGCTCACCAGCCGGGAGATGACATCTCCCGGCTGGCTCGTGCGCGCTGCCCCCACCGTCAGCCGGACCCGTGTATCCCGGCGACAGCAGCACTAACGCGCCGCTGTTGCCGGACTACAAATTGGCGCGAAATTCAAACTTTGATCCATCGCTCCCCCCACAGCCTCCCCACCCGATCCTAAGTTAGGATAGGGTGGGGAGGTGGTGGGGAGAGCGGAGGATCCCGCTTGTCAGGCGGCGGGGAAGCTGTCAGCGGCTGTCAGCATTGTTTAAAAGCCGGCGGCTTTTTCTCGCTGGTTTTTAAACAATTAAATGGGGAATTGCAGGTTTTTCCTCTGCTGCAAGACCTCTTTATAGGGTCCAGTAGCAGAGGAATTGCATTTCCCATTGATTTATATTGGACTCGTTACTCGCTAGGAAACTCACAGAGTAACGAGTAGAGCGAGTACCATACTATTCGGCGAGTAATGAGTAGACTCGCTCATCCTTAGTTGGTTCCCCTCGCTTAATGAAAGGAAAATCCACAATGGTCTCAGAAATAACTTGAATCTGACAAAAGTAATAAGAAATAAGAAATCTATAAAAATAAACAAATGAAAGTTAGACATTGCTTTTCAACCCTGCTTCCTCAGAATTGAAAAAAAAATGTAACTCATGAAATAGCCCTGGACAGAAATGATGGTACCCTTAATGTAATATTTTTTTGCACAGCCCTTTGAGGCAATCACTGCAACCAAAGATTCTGTAGCGCCCTGCTAGTCAGCCCGCTACAAAAGGGTACTGCACCCCTTACAGAAGGTGCAGTATGCTTTGTCCTGATAGGGGGTAATAGAAACCTGAAGCTCCACAACCACACACATACACCTGGTGATAGGGGACCAATCGGACAACCCGTTACTAGGGTAACCGGTCCTGGTGGGAGGAGAGCTAGGCTATATAGTGAGTGGGGAAAGAGTAGTTGGAGTTGTTGTTGTTGGAGGAGTCGGAGGAGAAGTCAGTAATGAGGAGAAGTAACGGGAGAGCACCTCAACCTGGTGGCCCAGACAGAGAGGTGAGGATAGAGGGTAACTGAATACCCTGGCCCAGTCCGAAACGGGGTACCGGCTCCTAAGTGGTGCAGAGGACAATCCCTGAGACGCAAACACCTGCGTGGTCGAAAGCTTCAAAGGAGCACGATCCAGCCCGACCGACACACAGTCCCCACCAGAAGCACCAAACCGGTTGAGCACCCCTTAAAGAGAGTAGGGATCCTCATATCACCCGAAAGGCCTGGTTCAACAAGCGGGATTCGTGCAGGGCAGCGTGAGGAAGGAGAGCGCAGTGTAAGGACAGAGAAAGAGATAGATAAGGAACATCACTGGAGCTTCAGAGAGACATTGCCTACAGCCAGGACCACCTGGTCCACCATCCTAGCTGTAACAACTGCATACCCTGTAAGCTGAATATTACCGGAGTAAAGTGCCTGTACAGAGTGAACAAGTGTCTGTGTTTCTTCTTGGTGAACGAAGGTAATTCTGCACTGTGAAGTAGAGACTGCGCTGCCCCATTCCTACCGTGCTACACTATTACACCATTCTATCTTTACCGCCCCGGGGATCCTGCTCCACCTGTAGGCAGCCACAACACCTTGCTGCCGCCCATCACCCCGGAGGCCCCAGCAGCGCCGGTGCCATCACCGGATCTACAGGTGGCATCACGACATTCACCTATAAAGTTTTATCCCTGTAAACACCCCCTTTTTGTTGTCACCGCAAGGGCACGGGCTCGGGCACCGACCACCCGTGACATCCACCGCGCTCGAGACCTGAGTACCCCAGAACCTTGTGGGCCAGACCATTCCTGTACCTGTCAATTTCTGCACCTCTCGACAGGTATATTGTCCCACTCCTCAAGAGCAAACTGTCATGTTTTGAAGGTTGCCTTTTCAGATGGCAAGTTTTTCCAAAGATGCTCAATAGGATTTAAGTTACGGCTCATAGAAGGCCACTTCAGAATAGTCCAATAGTTTCCGCTTAGCCATTCTTAGGTGTTTTGGGTGTGTGTTTTGGGTCATTATCCTGTTGCAAGACCCATGACCTGTGACTGAGACCAAACTTTCTGACACTGGACAGCACATTTCTCTCTAGAATCCTTTGATAGTATTGATATTTCATTGTACCCTACACAGATTCAAGATACCCTGTGCCAGATGCACCAAAGCAGCCCCAGAACATAACAGAGCCTCCTCCATGTTTCACAGTAGGGACAGAGTTCTTTTCTTTATATGCTTCTTGTTTCCGTCTGTGAACATACAACTTACCAAAAGTTCCATTTTGTCTCATCTGTACATGGGACATTCTCCAAGTAGCTTTGTGGCTTGTCAACATGTAGTTTGCCAAATTCCAGCCTGGCTTTTTTTATGATTTTGTTTCAACAATGGTGTCATCCTTGGTCGTCTTCCATGAAGTCCACTTTGGCTCAAACAACGACGGATTGTGCGGTTTGACATTGATGTTCCTTAAGCTTCCAGTTCACCTTTAATCTCTTTAGAATTTTTCTGGGCTCATTTGTTACCATTCACATTATCTGTCTCTTTCATATGTCATAAATTTTTCTCCTGTGGCTACATCCAGGGAGGATGGCTACAGTCCTACAGTCCCATGGATCTTAAATTTCTGAATAATATGCCTTACTGTAGTCACAGGAACATAGGAACATGAAGCTGCTTGGAGTTGGTCTTACAACTTTTACCTTTAAACATGCTTGTCTGGAATTTTCCTTTCTAATCTTCTGATACAACTCTTTCCTTCAACCTCTTCTGGGCCATGTTGAGTGTGGTAGACACCATGTCACCAAACAGCACAGTGAGTATCTGTAGCCCTATATACAGGCCCACTGACTGATTATAAGATTGTAGATACCTATGATGCTAATTAGTGGACACACCTTGGTCTAACATATCCCTTTTGTCACATTATTTTCAGGGGTACCATCATTTCTGTCCAGGCCTATTTCATGAGCTTAATTTTTTTTTTTAATTCTGTAAAAGCAGGGTTGAAAAGCAATGTCTGACTTTCATTTGTTCATTTTCTTAGATTTAATATTTATTATTACTTTTGCCAGATTCAAGTTATTTCTGTGACCATTGTGGTTTTTTCTTTCATTAAATGAGGGGTACCAACAATGTTGTGTGCAGGGGCGCATGAAGCCCTCCCGCTGCCTGAGTCGCGAGTGAGGAGCCGGGGAGGGGTGCTGTTAACGCTGGCCGCGAGGTATATTAACGGCGGGCGCAAGTAGAGAGCAGGAGGGATGGGGTGCTGTTAGAACCGGTTGCGAGTGTCAGCGCCGGCCGCGAGTGAGGAAGGGGGCTGCTGCGCAGGCAGAGGGAGAGGCTGTGCCTTACCATGTTGCAGCCGGCGGCGCTCATCACACAGGAAGCCGCTGTGTGGTGCAGGTGCCACCCCTTTCTACACAGCCGCTCCCCCTGCCTGCTTGCCGCCTGAGACTCAGGGCTCACACTGTCCAATGGAAGGTGTGGCCCTGGTTGTATGTTATTATTAATATTATTGATAGGTATATGTTCTTTTAGAGACATACTGTTATGAATGCAATGCTCAAAATAATATCTACTATATAAAGCTGAGCCTATGTATGAGTGGACAGTTGTGCTGAAAAGTTTAGGCCTCGTTCACATGCTGCGTATTGGGCGCGTATTTTTCCCCCCAAAGCGCACCTGCATCTGTGTTTCACAGCAAACTGAATGGACTTTCACTTTTGCTGTTCACACGCAGCTCTATTTTTAGCTGCGCTTTTATGGGAGAAAGCATGCGTGTAAAAAGAATGAACATGTTTTTTGCGCGCGCTATCTCCCATAGGCGCCATTATAACCGCTGGAATTACGCATCGACGTTCAGACGATGCGTAATTCCAGCGGGAATACGCCGGCGCTGATGTCACAGAGGGGAGGAAGAATCCTGTTCCTCCTCCCCTCTGTGACATCTGTCATAGACCATTATACATTATGCATTATACACTGCAAAATCAAAAGTAAAATTCAGCCAAATGTAATAAAAATAATAAAGATTGTTATACTTACCCAAAGGTGTATCTAGGTTTTCTGGCACCCAGGACAAGAGTTCAGTTTGGCGCCCCCCCCCCGTGGTCTGAGTAGACATCATGTGACCAATCATTCATATGCGATTTTTTTACACTTATGGTACCTTTACACGCCACCACCGAAAGGTAGAAACCGCCAGGCATCAGACACAATTGTGCCTTTTGCCTTCAAAAGACCGTGAAGTGGTGGCGTGTAATTCAGGAAGTTCCTTCCTGTGTCTTTGGATACCTGTGTTTGAGCCGTGCTCAAAAACAAGCAGGCATAATCCCTATGGTGGCGGCGTGTAATCCGGGCAAAGGCAAGGTATTTGCGTGCCCTAGTGAATTCCTGGGGCGTGCCACAGCGTCATGTATACCACGCCCCATCAGCTATCATTGGTCGCGGCTACTGTGTAACCATTGGCTATCCCTGCACAGGGCGCCATATTCAGCGAGCTGACCAGTCACACTCCACATTTGCAATGGCGTCATGTATTAGCCAGCCTTCCTGCGCTGGCTGGCCAATCATGATGCTATTGCATTGTCCAATCACCGTACGAGCATCGCGTAATACACAACTCTGGCACGCCTATGTATTTACGCCGCACAATATGTACGCCCATATTCCCTTGTGGTAGCGGTGTGTAAATCGGTGAAGGTATTCCACAGAAGGTAACCCGTGGCACCCATCGGCACTTCCGGGGAACGAAAATACCTTCTGTGGAGCACCTTGTGGCAGCGTGTATATGCGGCATCAGGCACCGTTAGGAACCGTTGAAACCGCGCGCGTGCACGTGCTGTGTATGCCTGTTGTTGCCCTGTGTGGCGGCGTGTAAAGGTACCATTACAGGTACAGTGACTGCTGGAGTATATTACACGTTGTTAGGAGTGGGCTAAGGTGTTTAATGTTATAATTAAAGGGATTGTCCAGATTTCAGATGAAAGTCTAGGTAACCGCAGGCCTCCAAATTCTCATGGCGCGTGCACTGCACACTTTCCGGATTCTCCCATATCAATGGTAAGATTGGATGGTCTTGTGAACACAAGTATGCAATTTATATACTTCTGGCCACATTGCAATTAGACGAGTCTGGCCTCGCTCAATTCATTTAATTGATCGAAGCCTCGCATGTCTAGTCAGCACGTGACTGCATGTATGTAAATTACATACTTATAGTTACGTGACCTTCCACTCTCACCGCCGACACCAGACAATCCTGACACCAGGCATTGTGCGCTCTGTGAGAATTCAGAAGTCTACAGTCACATAGAGACATATAGAGTGAATGCAGACTCATCACAAGCTTGGGACAACCAATTTAATGCTTCTAATAAATAAATACATAGAACCCTTAAGTTGTTAGAATGCACAACACTTTATTAACATAGCCATGTATCAAGAAAGCTTACAAGTTATGGATTGTTAGATGTGTACAGGATCAGAACAATTAACAACACAAAACTACATCACCAAACCCACTAGAGGTACTGAAATACATCTATATAACCCCCATCAGTACAGAAATACAAAGTCAATACCCTCATCAGTACAGAAATATATCACCAGACCCACCAGAGGTATGGAAATACAAAAATATAACCCCCATCAGAACAGAAATCACAATCCTCATCAGTACCAAAATTCAACATCAGAGCCACCATCATTATATGGTAAAACAATTGTAATGTCAGGTCAGCCCCATACACAAATGTACTGTATGAACCTACAACTCCTACTACATCATTAGCAATGGTTAGGACATACTAGGAACTGTTGTTACCAGCCATCAATAAAAGCATACAGGAACAACAGCACTGATGAGAAGTACTCATTATCACAAAAAATCATTTACATCCTGGTACCTTATAGATGACCTTGTCTGATCGGGGTCGTCTTTTTCTTTTCATCTTGCGCAAGCATCATGATGACTTTTGAAATCCACAGCTCGTCTCTGCATATTTCCTTCTTCTCCGATCCTCTGCAGCCCATCCCGTCACAATATACTTAAAAATAGCAGAATGATCAACATTTTTCTGAGTAAAAATATCTGCCATACACTGTGCCCCGGAATAAATAATTGCTCCTTCTCACTGTTGCCTACACAAAATATGATTCATACACTGTCCCTCTTCTGTCACATGCCCTCCACACTGCCCTCTCATCAGACTGCCCTCTTCTTTCCATACTGTGCTCCCTGGTCACTCTATCCTCTACACTGTATCCTTCTATACTTCCCACGGTTTATACTGTTCTCCCTCATCAAACTCGACATACTGTCCCTGCATGCTGCCCCCTCTCTATACAGCTCCACACATGCTCAGTCTCTATTTTGTCTATTTTGTGCCCCTTTACATTTTTCTCATCCCCTACTGTTTCTTCATCCCTTTCTCACTCTACATACTGTATCTACACCTATTCCCTCCTCCATCCCCACTGTGTCAGCAGCCATCCTCCCTCACTCTACATACTTTGTTTACACCCATCCCCCTCTCACTTCTCATACTGTATCAGCAGCCATCCCTTCTCCCTCACCATACTATGTCCACACCAATCCCCGCTCACTCCACGTACTGTGCTGTGGCCATCCCCCTGTCACTCCTCATATTGTGACCATACTGATCCCCCCTCAGTACATATACTTTGCTACATCCATCCCCCTTACTCCTCATACTGTGTCCATACTGATCCCCCCTCAATACATATACTGTGCCACATCATCCCCCTTACTTCTCATACTGTGTCCATACTGGGCAGCTCCAATGTGGCTGCTGCCTGGCACTGAGTAGTCAGACATGTCCACCATTCAGCATCGTCCACACACCTCATGCAATGATCTGCAGTCTGAGTATCAACAAGCCGCCACTATACTGAGCTAGGAAAATCGCGCATCTTCCCCAACAGACCATGCCTCCATCACCCAAAATGCTGAGCCAATCACATGCACCACACACACGGCTGTCCAGAGCCAATAGCAGGGGCTGTCCAATTCGGTTAAGCAAAGGATGTGGCAGTGGGAAGGTCCTCTCAGCACAGAGTGCAAGTGAAGAAGAATGCCGGCTCTCACTGCGGGGGGGGGGCGCAATATGTGGCCGGCAATGGAGACCGTGGGTTGCTGCAGGAGGGGGCCCAGCAGCGCCCTTCCCCCCGCGGCACCCGGGGCTCATGCCCCACCAGCCCCCCCCCTAGATACAGCCCTGACTTACCCTCCGCCGTGTGATCGGCAACTGGGAGCCAGGAGCCAGGAGCAGCAGCAGGCATTGACCTGCAAAGACCTTGCATGATGTCATAATGACATCGGCGCTGTGATTGGCCCGCTTGCGGTCATGTGATATGTGTGTCACATATCATATGACCGCGAGCGGGCCAATCACAGCTTGTACGCCAATATGTAAAGAAAAAACAACAACAGCTTGTAGTGCGCCTGTACACATGGGGCTGTTAACGGGCGGTTCTTTTGCGTTTAAACTCACCTGGTCTGGTTGTAAACCACAGCCCGTAGATAAGCTTATTAATATGAAGCAGCGGAATCCTCCGGTTCCGTCCTCGTGCTTCCTACGAGGTCTTCTCCGGGGAAACACTAGTGCCGGGCGGCGTCACGTGTCTAGTAAAGGGGCTGATCCAGCTGACGTCTTCTCAGGTCCTCTCCCTCCTCTGCAGCTCACTCCACCACTCTCCCCATAGGGAGTCAGAATGATACAAAAAGATGGAAGCGTGATGTATGTTTGGGCGCTGAGGTAAGGAAGATCTCTGATGCTGGCTTCTTTTCCGGACTTTATTAAAATAATTGCAGTTATAATTATTCAAGCTTAAGGCTCTCAAAACCCACGATGCATTTCGACGTGCACACACGTCTTTCTCAAGTGAATGAGAGCCCTTCAATTCCTCCTATCTTATATTCCCACCCCTCAGTTATCATTGGTTCCTATTTTTAACTCAATAGTTACCACAATACCAGGTTACCAACCTCACTATAACACGCATAATTTAAAATACATAACATTATAGCACCATCATTACAATTCATTCCATCAACAAACATTATATAAATACAAAATAACCAATTTCCATACACTACCATTAAAAAATTATTATTAATAAAACAGGAATAGTTCTTAAACGATATAGTACATCAATATGGACACTAGGTGGGGATATATACTACCATTTATTCAGGTCTATCTTTCTCAGATTAGTAATCTAATATTTTATTTTATTAGTATTCCAGGTGGCTCACACAATATTCCGAATTTTACCTGCACTATTACTTATATTCTTTCTAGTGCCAGGTTTAAACCCTCAGGCGAAAGCGTCCCCATTTTAAAGATCCAGAATGTTTCTTTTTTATTTAATCTCTCAATTTTATCATATGCATATTCATTAATTTGATCTATAATAATTAATTTTAGGCCTGATGGGTCCTTATTATGAACAGATGCAAAGTGTCGTGACACACTATGGAAAGGGAATCCTTTCACAATATTATGGCGGTGTTTATTCATTCTTGCCCGCATACTTTGGGTTGTCCTTCCAATATACTGGCATTTACAGTCACATTCCAGTAAATACACCACAAATCTGGATCCACAGTCCAGTCTGTGGGGTATCTTAAATAATTGCTTCGTTGTATTGGAAAAAAATGTTCTACTCCCATTTATCATGTTTTTACAACATTTACATTTAACGGATCCACACCTAAAACTCCCTTTTTCCCTTTCCATCTCTTCATTTTCATCTTTCTTATTTCTATCCTCTTTCTGTTTTATTTCATTAATACTTCTAATCCTGCTTGGTGCCAGTATTCTTTGGAGATTCATCCCTCTTCTAAATATAATCCTAGGATTTTTGGGAATGATTCCTGCTAAAATGGGATCACTCCTCAAAATTGACCAGTTCTTTTGCAGAAGCTTATAGATATTCCTGTGGGAAGCATTAAAACTAGTTATTAGATTGCAGCCAAATTCATTTTTATTTTCATTTTTCTCTTCAGGGACTTCGCCGCTGATTTTTTCGCTACTGATTTTTTCGCTGCTGATTTTTTTACTACTGATTTTTTCGCTGCTGATTTTTTCGCTGCTGATTTTTTTATTTGTTCTCTTTATTTTCTTTTCCTTCAATTTTTTGAGGCAGGTTTCCTGTGTAAACTTGCTACTTTTTCTAAAGGCATCATTCAACAATTTTTTGGGGTAGCCCTTCTCTATAAATCTAGTTTTTAAGATCTTTACTTCTTCCAGAAAGTCTTCTTTATTAGTGCAGTTTTTTCTGACTCTCCAGTACTGCCCATACGGTATATTTCTCAACCATGAGGGAAGATGGCTACTGGAGAAGTTCAGATAGCTGTTCACATCCACCTCTTTAAAATACGTGCTGGTACTAATTTTGCCTTGATCATCTATCCTCAATTGGAGATCTAGAAATTGAATATTGCTATCCGAGATGTTAAGTGAGAACTTTAGGCCCCAGTCATTCGCATTGAGGTCCTCCGTGAACTGTAATGCCTCTTTTTCGGATCCTGCCCATATAAATATCAGATCGTCGATAAATCTCTTAAAGAGTTTAATATACTTACTCCCTAGTGGGGACTGCGCAATGGTGACTGATTCAAAGCACCCCATGTATAGCCCTGCGTAACTGGGGGCGAATCTCGTCCCCATTGCGCAGCCCCTTATCTGTCTATATGTATCCTCCTGAAAAGTGAAGACATTATTAAGTAGCACAAATTTGATACCTTCCTTTATAAACTCCTTTTGGGGGGGGGGCATTTCTGTGTCCTTTTCCAAGAACCAATTTACCGCTTTAATGCCAAACTCATGTGGTATATTTGAATATAATGAACTCACATCCATCGTCAGCAATAAGCAATCTGGGTGCGGGGGAAGCTCCGACAGAATACCAATCAAATGTGAAGAATCACGTAAATAAGAATCAAGTGCTAAATTATATTTTTGAAGAAATAAATCTAAATAATGTGATAAATTATTAGTGAGTGACCCAATACCAGAAATTATAGGGCGACCAGGAGGGTCCACCATGTCTTTGTGTAGTTTAGGTAAAAAATAAAAATGGGGAATTTTAAATTTTGTGACTTGTAAAAATTTGTGTTCTTTTCTGTCCAGGATCCCCCGTTTCCAGGCTGCCCCAATCAGTGACCGATAATCCTTCAATATTATATCCATGGGGTTAGCGGTTTCCTTAATATAATAAATCTCATCCGATAACATTTGGGCCCCCTTTCTACTATACCATTCATGACTCATTATTACAGTACCACCCCCCTTATCTGCTTTTTTAATCACTAAATTGTGCTTTTCTTTCAAATTTTTCAGGGCAGAACGTTCACCCACCGTTAAATTATCTTTCCCTTTTATGTTTTTTATCTCCCTGATTTCACGTAGACACATATGTTGAAATGTCTCAAGGTGGGACCCTTTATGGTGCATTGGATAAAAATTACTTTTGTTTTTGGGTTAACGTGGACGAACTCCTTTTCTTCAAAAATTGGTGTTTCCTCCTCTTTATTTACCTGTTCGTCAATATTTTTCTCATTCTTAACCATAAATTTTTTACCCTGTATTTTTTCTAGCGCAAAATGTCGTTGCACCGTTAATTTCCTCACAAATTCATTAAAGTCAACATATAACTCTAGGGAATTAATTTGGGCTTTTGGGCAAAAGGATAACCCTCTTCCTATTAATCTCATTTCATCCTCCGTTAGTCTAGCACCTGAGAGATTAAAAATCCCATATTCATTAGCATTCCCCTTTTCCTTTATTTTATTATCCTGTACCTGATTATTCAATCTAATTTTGTTTTTTTCTTTTCTGTTAATGATGCCTCTTGATCTAGATTCAATTCCGCTCCCTCTACAACCCCTTGGTCTCGTTTTCTTTTGGACTTTCTGCCTACAGCCTCGTGAAAATAATGCGTTATTTTATTCTGTGTTTTGTCCCCTATGGGAACCTTATCTCCCATCCTTTTTTCTTGAGTCGAAGTAATACCATTACTTACATTATCCCTTATTCTTTGCATAGGTATTTCAAGGGGAGAGTTCAGGGTTATTAATGGAGGGGAAGGATTCGGTGATTCTGGTAATCTATGATACATCGTATTATCAAGTTCAGTAACAAGTTCATTCTCATTATTTATATTACCATTCTCTCTATCAATCTGTTGTGAATCTGTAATATTATGGACAGTAAATAATTCAAACGATACATTATCCTCAGAATCGGTTACCTCCATATCAAAAGACATTGAAGCTAATTCCACCCGCATATTCCGTGATTCTTGTACCTTATCTATAAATTTACTAGTTCTTATTCCATTTTCTTCTTCCTCGCATTCCACGACACCAGTTTTTCTCTTTCCTGTTCTTTTTCCCACTTTCAATCATACTATTTCTTCTTATCCTCTTTCCTTTATCTTTTTCCCCACCTGTCCCTTTTCTTTCTATCTGGATTTCCTTAGCAGCTGTTAATTTTCTTATACTTCGCTTTTTTTCTACCTTCTGGATAATTTTACTCTCTCTAGTTTTATTTAATTCCTCCTGGTCAACCATTTTATTATTAATTATTAATGTTTTTTTATGTTTTTCATAATCCTCCCTTTGTTTAGCTGTTTTTAAGATGTCATTCGTTTCTTTAGGGAGTACTATACATTCTGCTCCTAATTCTTTTCTCACCCTAGTTTCTCTGTTTTCTTTTTTTCTTTTGTTTTCTTTTTTTCTAGCACTAGCGGATTTTTCTTTTATTGCTTCGTTTACAGGGGATGATATTGGGGTTTCTTCCATTACCACATCCTTATCTATCCTTTCTATATTTCTATCCCGCATGAATTTATTCCCTTTACGCTTAATCAGATCCTCTTCAAATTTATTTAATCTGGTTCTCAATTTTAAATCTGATTCCTTATATTCCCGACTATGTTTAAAAGCCATTAAATCCAAACAAATTTTCCCCACGTCTTGTAGTGCCTGCTGTGCCAAGTTTAAACGCTTTTTTAGTAAAATTCGTAACATCCCCATAGAGCATTGTAATACATAATTATTCCAAGTTTCCGTGAATTCAGGATCATTAGGATATGGGGATTTTTGTGTTATTCTTAACCCTTTTGGTACCATTTGCTCTTTTAAATATTGATTAAGGAACATAGCATCAATTTGATTCGTTATTTCACACCTGCACTTCCTCTCATATTCATTAAGCTTCTCAACAAGTTGCTTTTTTTCCTCATTGTCCAGCTGTGCATGATCTCCATCATCTTTCCTTTCTAATTTATCCTCAATTCTCCCTATGCCTAGGGTTTCCCTTATTAATATTTCACGGTGTATTTCTCTATTGCTCATATAAAATTCCATTTTGTCCTTACAATTCCTGATAGCCTCAAACAACTATAAAAACCTTAAAAAAAACTTTAAAAAAACGTTTAAAAAAAGTCCAGACAATATTCAAAATTCAAAAATCACAATCAAAATACACTTTACCAGTCCAATAATGTCCTATTACTTAGGATATATATTAGTATTCAGTCCAATAATGTCCTATTACTTCGGATATATATTAGTACTCAGTCCTATAGCTCTATAAAGTCCTTATTTGTAGCCTTCTATTCCGTGAATTCCTCTTAATGCAGCTCCATATGCCGGCAGCACCGCTGTTAACACTCCATTTGGTGTTGATCAATATGTAAAGAAAAAACAACAACAGCTTGTAGTGCGCCTGTACACATGGGGCTGTTAACGGGCGGTTCTTTTGCGTTTAAACTCACCTGGTCTGGTTGTAAACCACAGCCCGTAGATAAGCTTATTAATATGAAGCAGCGGAATCCTCCGGTTCCGTCCTCGTGCTTCCTACGAGGTCTTCTCCGGGGAAACACTAGTGCCGGGCGGCGTCACGTGTCTAGTAAAGGGGCCGATCCAGCTGACGTCTTCTCAGGTCCTCTCCCTCCTCTGCAGCTCACTCCACCACTCTCCCCATAGGGAGTCAGAATGATACAAAAAGATGGAAGCGTGATGTATGTTTGGGCGCTGAGGTAAGGAAGATCTCTGATGCTGGCTTCTTTTACGGACTTTATTAAAATAATTGCAGTTATAATTATTCAAGCTTAAGGCTCTCAAAACCCACGATGCATTTCGACGTGCATACACGTCTTTCTCAAGTGAATGAGAGCCCTTCAATTCCTCCTATCTTATATTCCCACCCCTCAGTTATCATTGGTTCCTATTTTTAACTCAATAGTTACCACAATACCAGGTTACCAACCTCACTATAACACGCATAATTTAAAATACATAACATTATAGCACCATCATTACAATTCATTCCATCAACAAACATTATATAAATACAAAATAACCAATTTCCATACACTACCATTAAAAAATTATTATTAATGAAACAGGAATAGTTCTTAAACGATATAGTACATCAATATGGACACTAGGTGGGGATATATACTACCATTTATTCAGGTCTATCTTTCTCAGATTAGTAATCTAATATTTTATTTTATTAGTATTCCAGGTGGCTCACACAATATTCCGAATTTTACCTGCACTATTACTTATATTCTTTCTAGTGCCAGGTTTAAACCCTCAGGCGAAAGCGTCCCCATTTTAAAGATCCAGAATGTTTCTTTTTTATTTAATCTCTCAATTTTATCATATGCATATTCATTAATTTGATCTATAATAATTAATTTTAGGCCTGATGGGTCCTTATTATGAACAGATGCAAAGTGTCGTGACACACTATGGAAAGGGAATCCTTTCACAATATTATGGCGGTGTTTATTCATTCTTGCCCGCATACTTTGGGTTGTCCTTCCAATATACTGGCATTTACAGTCACATTCCAGTAAATACACCACAAATCTGGATCCACAGTCCAGTCTGTGGGGTATCTTAAATAATTGCTTCGTTGTATTGGAAAAAAATGTTCTACTCCCATTTATCATGTTTTTACAACATTTACATTTAACGGAATATAAGATAGGAGGAATTGAAGGGCTCTCATTCACTTGAGAAAGACGTGTGTGCACGTCGAAATGCATCGTGGGTTTTGAGAGCCTTAAGCTTGAATAATTATAACTGCAATTATTTTAATAAAGTCCGGAAAAGAAGCCAGCATCAGAGATCTTCCTTACCTCAGCGCCCAAACATACATCACGCTTCCATCTTTTTGTAGCTTGTACGCCAATGTCATTCTGACATCATGCAAGGTCCTAGCAGGTCAATGCCTGCTGCTGCTCCCGGCTCCCGGTTACCGATCACATCACATGGCCGAGGCTGAGTATAATAATCTTTATTATTTATAATACATTTGGCTGAATTTTACATTTGATTTCGCAGCGTATATTGCACTGTGAAATCAAATGGGGCTGTGACAGATGTCACAGAGGGGAGGAGGAACAGGATTCTTCCTCCCCTCTGTGACATCACTGGAGAAGTAGCCCTGTAAAAACATGCGGTGTGTGAATGCACCCACGTATTTTTACGGGGCTTTTTTGCGTTTTTTGTGCGGGTCAAAACGCTGGAAAAAGCGCCCACACAAACAAGCGCAATGTGTGAACACAGCCTTACATACCCCGGCAAATTTTTTGGTTTCTTGGCCTTTTTTCCGAGAATATGAATGATAACACAAAAACTCTTTTTCCATTCATGGTTGTGTAAAGACATTTATTGTGAAAATACTGTGTGATCTCCTTTAAATCGTAATGACAACCTACAGCATCCAAATTACCCTGATCAAAAGTTCACATACCCCATTTCCTAATACCGTGTATTGTCCCCTCTAACATCGATGACAGCTTAAAGTATTTTGTGGTAGTTGTGAACAAGGTTCTTTATTTCCTGAGATGGTAAAGCTGCCCATTCTGACCGCGGTTTTTTTCTCTGCCGCACCTGCCGCAAGTGCAATACCGCACTTGCCGCATCTGCCGCAAGTCCCCCTATACTTCCTATGGAAAAAACCGCAACCGTGCCGCAAGTGGAACCGTTATGCGGCAAACGCGGCAGATGCGGTTTTTTTCACCGCATCTGCCGCGAATTACGAAAAACGCAGATGTGAAAGCACCCTAACTCAGTGTTTCCCAACTCAAGTCCTCAAGGCACACCAACAGGTCATGTTTTCAGGATTTCCTTGGAATCACCACCTGTGCAGGAGATTGAATTACCAACTGTCAAATTTCTAAGGAAATAATGAAAACCTGGACCGTTGGTGGACCTTGAGGACTGGAGTTGGGGACCTCTGGTCTAACTGATCGTGGTTTGGTTTTTACAAAGACCCTGATTTTCCATTAGTTATTTCCAGTTTGAACACTGTTGACTGGCATTATCAATTCCTTGGATATCTTTTTATATCCCTTTCCTGTTTCATGCAGTTCAACTATCTTTTCCCATAGATCCATTGACAATTCTTTTGGTTTCACCATGACTCACAATAAATAAACGTTAGTGGCTGGGTGAAAGATGCAAGAGTCTGCTTTGATCCCAGAAACTCAGATTTTATGCACACATGCTGATTATAAGCAAACAAGTCACAGGTGAGGATGTTACCTTTATCATTAAATCCATTAAAACCCATTTGTGTCAACTTCTGTGCATGTTATCAGGCCAAAATCACCAGGTTACATGAACTTTTGATCAGGGTCATACGGATGTTTTTGGTTGTAATTAATAGTTAAAAAGAAAAAACACAGTAGTTTGTCAATAAATGACTTCATGCAACCACTAACCATGAGTGGAAAAGAAGTGTTTGTGTTATCATTCATATTCAGTGAAAAAAGGCCAAGAAAGGCAAAAATCTGCCGTCGCATTTGTAATCATGGAATTTTGCACTGCCTCCTCATTGGACTCAGAGAATGTCATAGACTACGTTTTGAGGAGAAACTTTCACCCCCGAACTTTACAGCCATCTACCAAAAAAATGCTTACTTACTGTTTGTATGTGTGAGGTAATATATACTGCCTTGGCTGTTTTGGCAGTTAGTCTGAATATTTATCAGGTTGCCTATAGCAACCAATCACAGTTCACCTTCTATTTTGCTACAGGTCGTTAATAGGAGCTCTGATTGGTTGCAATGATTTCAGTGGTGACACTTATCCAACGTTGTTGTAGAGGCTGATGTACCATTTTTTTTGGATTTTGAGCAGCACTTTTGTTTTTTCCAAACTGGGGGGAAAATGGGGGAATATCTTAAACTACGAATGTAAAAAAAAAATTAAAAATTAAATATTACTGGAGGGTGGCAGGTCTCCATCATGGCTGCGGCCATTTTGTTAAAGTCTCTACCGACTGGCTGCACAGTTAGTGAATGCAGCCGGGCACAATAAACATGGTGGCGCCCATCTCACTTCCGTTGGTACTCCCCCGCTGCTGCGATCCTGCAGCTGTGCCCCTTGACTAAAGCAACCTGCCTTTGGCACCCCCGATTGGCAATCGCACCCCCCCTTCCCCGCTTGGTAAGCCATGTGCGTACGGGTGAAAGATGGGGGCCATATACACAAAGGGTTGGGGATGGGGCATATATACAGGATGGGGACATATGCCATATACAGGATGGGGACATATATACAGGATGGGGGAATATATACATAATGGGTGACATATGTATAGGATGCGGGACATATATACAGGATGGGGGCATATATACAAGATGGTGGGAGATATATATTAGGATGGGAGTATATATACAGGATGGGAGCCATATATATAGTATGGGGACATGTATGCCATGATGATGGATTTATATACTAGAATGGGGGGCACATGTACCAGGATGGGGGCATATATACAAAATAGGGACATATATACCAGGATGAGCAACATATATACCAGGATGGGGGCATATATACAGGATAAGGACATGTAAACCAGAATGAGGGACATATATGCCAGGATGGGGGGGCCATATGTACCAAGATGGGGGCATATATACAGGATAGGATCTTATATACCAAGATGAGCAATATACAGTTGTGGCCAAAAGTATTGACACCCTTGCAATTCTGTCAGATAATACTCAGTTTCTTCCTGAAAATGATTGCAATCACAAATTCTTTGGTATTATTATCTTCATTTAAATTGTCTTCAATGAAAAAACACACAAAAGAGAATGAAGCAAAAAGCAAAACAATGATCATTTCACACAAAACTCCAAAAATGGGCCAGACAAAAGTATTGGCACCCTCAGCCTAATACTTGGTTGCACAACCTTTAGCCAAAAAAACTGCAATCAACCGCTTCCAGTAACCATGAATGAGTTTCTTACAATGCTCTGCTGGAATTTTAGACTATTCTTCTTTGGCAAACTGCTCCAGGTCCCTGATATTTGAAGGGTGCCTTCTCCAAACTGCATTTTTAGATCCCTCCACAGGTGTTCTATGGGATTCAGGTCTGGACTCATTGCTGGCCACCTTAGAAGTCTCCAGTGCTTTCTCTCAAACCATTTTCTAGTGCTTTTTGAAGTGTGTTTTGGGTCATTGTCCTGCTGGAAGACCCATGACCTCTGACGAAGACCCAGCATTCTCACACTGGGCCCTACATTATGCTGCAAAATTTGTTGGTGGTCTTCAGACTTCATAATGCCATGCACACGGTCAAGCAGTCCAGTGCCAGAGGCAGCAAAGCAACCCCAAAACATCAGGGAACCTCCACCATGTTTGACTGTAGGGACCGTGTTCTTTTCTTTGAATGCCTCTTTTTTTCTCCTGTAAACTCTATGTTGATGCCTTTGCCCAAAAAGCTCCACTTTTGTCTCATCTGACCAGAGAACATTCTTCCAAAACGTTTTATTCTTTCTCTGGTAAGTTTTGGCAAACTCCAGCCTGGCTTTTTTATGTCTTGGGGTAAGAAGTGGGGTCTTCCTGGGTATCCTACCATACAGTCCCTTTTCTTTCAGACGTCGACGGATAGTACGGGTTGACACTGTTGTACCCTCGGACTGCAGGGCAGCTTGAACTTGTTTGGATGTTAGTCGAGGTTCTTTATCCACCATCCGCTCAATCTTGCGTTGAAATCTCTCATCAATTTTTCTTTTCTGTCCACATCTAGGGAGGTTAGCCACAGTGCCAGGGCTTTAAACTTCTTGATGACACTGCGCACGGTAGACACAGGAACATTCAGGTCTTTGGAGATGGACTTGTAGCCTTGAGATTGCTCATGCTTCCTCACAATTTGGTTTCTCAAGTCCTCAGACAGTTCTTTGGTTTTCTTTCTTTTCTCCATGCTCAATGTGGTACACACAAGGACACAGGACAGAGGTTTAGTCAACTTTAATCCATGTCAGCTGGCTGCAAGTGTGATTTAGTTATTGCCAACATCTGTTAGGTGCCACAGGTAAGTTACAGGTACTGTTAATTACACAGATTAGAAAAATCATGTGATGCTTCTCTAACAGTGCCAATACTTTTGTCCACCCCCTTTTTTATGTTTGGTGTGGAATTATATCCAATTTGGCTTTAGGACAATTCTTTTTGTGTTTTTTCATTGAAGACAAATTAAATGAAGATAATAATAGCAAAGAATTTGTGATTGCAATCATTTTCAGGAAGAAACTGAGTATTATCTGACAGAATTGCAGGGGTGTCAATACTTTTGGCCACAACTGTACATACCAGGATGGGGCATATATACAGGATGGGGACATGTATACAAGGATGAGGGACTTATATGTCAGGATGAGGGATATGGATACCACGATACCAGGATGCTGGGTTTATGTACTAGGATGAGGGACATCTATACTGATTGTAAGACAGACACTGGCATTATAAGATGTACCCCATTTAACTTTAAAAATGATTTTTTTCTCTTTTCCTTCACCAAATTTGGGGTGCATCTTATAATCATGTGGTCTTATAAAACGATAAATACATTGTCACATGACCTTGGCTGTAAAATAATTATGTGGGGTTTTAGATACTTTCAATTACAGACAACGATGCCCCATAAGAAATGAAATTCAATTAGGCAATTGTCATTAGACACTAAGAAAAAAATCATATTGCGGCTCAATAACTAATCTTAAGAAAGGAATTCAAGGCTGATAGACAGGAAAACAAAAGCTGTTTCCTCAAGGGATTCTGAAACCTTTCAGCAGAGAGAGACAAGACTTACCGACAAAAGAACAAGAGCTGTTTCCTCAAAGACCACTGAAACATCTCAGCAGAAAGAAGCAAGACTTAAAAACAAGAAAAAAAGCTGCTTCCTCAAGGCCCACTAAAACATCTGTATAAAAATAAAATTCGGTTGCGCCACACTATTTGCTAAAGGCAGAATCTCCGTTATATTAATTCCTCACTCACCTTGTCTGGTTGTGCCGTCTCTGCACAACCAGATAGTAGGCTCAGTGGTGAAGAAGGGATCCGAGACCTTTGCTCGCCGGTTCCTGGTTCCAGAATGAGCGCCCAGCTCCAGCTCGCTTCTCCGGGTCCCGTGATCAATCACGTGTCTATTGTGTCAGCCAGGTCCTTGTGTACAAAGCTGCTCTCTTCCACCACACTCCCCATAGGGAGGATAAGGTAAGGAACAATGCAGAAATGGTGGTATTTAGATTATGAGCGCTATACAAGGACACTGCACTGATTAGTATTACCTTTAGGTCTTTATTGAATATTGACAAATGTGAGTCCTCGCCACAACATGTTTCAACGCTAATGCGTCTTCCTCAAGTGGATCAACTTGAGGAAGACGCATTAGTGTCGAAACATGTTGTGGCGAGGACTCACATTTGTCAATATTCAATAAAGACCTAAAGGTAATACTAATCAGTGCAGTGTCCTTGTATAGCGCTCATAACCTAAATACCACCATTTCTGCATTGTTCCACTAAAATATCTGAGCTGACAGAAGCAAGATTTACAGACAGGAGAACAAGAGCTGCTTACTCAAAGGTCACTGAAACATATCAGCAGAGAGGAGCAACACAGGTAAGAGAACAAGAGCTGCTTTGTCAAGGGCCACTGAAACATCTAACCAAAGAGAAGCACGTCTTACCAGTAGAGATAAATTAACTTTCCTGAACATGTTCACCAGTTTCAAATTCTCCACTAAAACTGTAAATTTGGATTCGGGATTGAGAACCAGAATAGTTCATCAAAAAGTCAGAAAACTCAGCTTTATTCAGTAACTGATTACTGCATTTTCAGTGATGCTTTTCTTTTACCTCCTGTATGTGTAGGATAGTGGGCGGGAAATGTTTAATGAGGGGAGGGGTGGAGAGTGGTCCAAATATAAGTGGGAAATCCTGAGGTCGTGGTGGAAAGGAGTAGGAGAAAAAGGTTAGAAAGCAGAGTAGGCTTTGTGTTTGAGGTATATGTGGGGTAGGTGCTACTACTAATGTTACTGAAGCTGTACTGACCAAATATTGTCTCGTTGTATCCCAAGGGAAGTAACAACTTCTGTTACTGGACAGCCTACTCCAGTCTCTTTGTTTGCCAGTATGAGAGCAATATAAGTTGCGGATGAGGCCCAGATAGAGCTTTGCTACACTTCCTGGCAAGCACTGCATAAAGTGGCCTCCCCTCCTCTTTCTCCATCTCAACATCACACACAGTACAGTCCTCAGGGGTGGTGCACCAATTGCTAATGTTTCACCCCATGTCACAACACTCCAACTGCTCAAATAACTGTGGGGAAAGAGCTGAGCGATTCTGCAGAGATGTTTACACATTCTATTCCATAGGCATCAGAGGTCTGCTCTAAAGATGTACATACTCCAGAGGAGGAAAGCATCTGCGCTGATGCCCAAAATCTTTTGGTGTTGAATCCAGGGATGAATGAATTAGGGTCCAAGCCGAATCCATACCCTTGAAACCAGACGTTAACCATCGGGGTGGAGGTGATGATGATAATGAGACTCAGATACATGAGGAGCACCTGCACTGCACTGTGCATTCAGGGCAGGAAGAGGAGAAGGGTGACTCTAAGGTTGAGGAGTGGGACAAAAAATAGGATGATGATGAGGTTCAAGATCCCACTTGGAAACAACCCAGAGCCACACAGCTGAGTAGCTCAGTAGAGAAGGTGGAGGAGGAGGAAGACGAGGAGGTTAGGTTGCATCTTCCCACACAGAGACTGAGTGCTGCTACTATTGATGTACCCCAGGGGCCGTGGGGTACTCGGAACTGGGCTTTAATGCTTCTGGGGAGTCACAGGGGTCAAGACCCGACTCTTTGACCAAGGGTTCAGTGTCAGAATTTTGGGGGGGAAATATAAGGATAGGGTGGTGTAAATGGAGAATTGTTTGTGACGCCACCCGTGGTTGGCAGCTATGGGTAGCCGCCGCTGCTGCAGAACCTCTGGGGACAATGGAAGGGCAGCTGGGATTGAGTGGCTTCCTACAAGTGGAGCGGCTCCCCAGGGCAGTGAATGGAGTAATACCTTGTCTATGGCAGGCTGGGGTCAACTTTAGGCCTCGTTACCTTGCTCAGTGGCCTTCTCAACCAGTTGCTGCATAAATAACACAGTCTCACATAGTTATGCAACTTTGTACCCGGGTTTACTCACAGCAAGCTTCAAGTTTCAACAGGTCATAGATGTTACACTCCCTCAGATAAGCTCTGGCCTTTGTAGTCTTTAAGAAATCGTGGGTGGCAAGTATGAGATCCCCGGTGGTGT
The DNA here is from genome assembly GCA_033576535.1 of Allobates femoralis. Taxonomy (NCBI): domain Eukaryota; kingdom Metazoa; phylum Chordata; class Amphibia; order Anura; family Aromobatidae; genus Allobates; species Allobates femoralis. The sequence continues at coordinate 445,642,780 of JARQOC010000004.1, forward strand.
GCCAGTCTTTGCCTGGTCCTGTTCCTCAGTGCCCCTTCAGTGCCTCTGCATGCAGAGCCTTGATCTTGCAGCCGCGAGTATTGGTGGGTGACTGGTACCTTGTCCCTGGACCCTTGGCCAGCTACTTTCTCAGGGAATGTGCCAGGTGTGAGCCACAGCTTCTATGAAGCTCGTAGCCTCCAGTTCAACGGTTCAGGTATTGGACTCCCGTGTCATGTTTAGGTCCGGTCCCTGTGTCTAGACCAAAACCCCTCAGTCTGGAATCACCAGTCCCGGATTAGGGCACACGGGCTGCTTCAGTTCCGCCAATGCCCCTAGGGTTCCTTCCTTTCCTTTTCTGGAACGATCCTCAGCTGCTCAAGTCGCCTGCTTCTCAGTTTCACACCGCTTTTCTTTCTCTCCTTCTCCTCTTCACTTGACTTGGGTTCTCACTTTCTTTTTTCTTCCATCTCCCACCCACACTACTCTACTCTATTCTCCTCCTCTGGACTGCGTCCTCCCTACAGAGGGTCCATCCACGTCCCTAACAAGGGTGGCTACAGAGGTCCTTTTGATAACTAGTTAACAGTTTGATAAGCTATGTGCCGACACAGTGCAATTTCACTCTGCACATGTTGCAGTGACTGTGGCAGCAGCGACAAGCCATTGTGCAGTATATCATTATGCGTACAGTGACTCAAACTGAGCTGAATTTGGGACAAATGACGCTTGCAGAGTGGGCACGGATTAAGGATTTCTGCACATTTCTGCACAGTTTTGAAATGGCTACTAAGATGGTTAGCGCTGATGATGCCATTATCTGCATCACTGTTCTGATCATCTAAATGCTGGAGAAAATTTGAGGAGGAATGGATGGGATGAGGAGGAAGAAGAAGAGGATGCGGAATGGATACCAATATGTCTAAGGTTCGAACTCTCATTGCACAGGCAGTTGGCATGGGAGGGTTCAATAGAACATCAGAGGGGGGCTCATGGTACCAGGCAAACTGTTAGTGAAGGTGCAGAAGCTGAGGAACAAATGGAGGTGGACGGGGATGAAGAGGTGATGGGCACAGAACATTCAGAAGAAGAAGAAGAAATTATAATCCTTACTGTTGTCCAACGTTGGCCAGAGAGGATGGAGGAAGAAAGCTTGAATGTTACCCCTCCACCAACACAAAGACTCATTGATGCGTCAGACACATGGGTGCTTCCTTCTTGCTGCACTATGTGCAACATGATGCCTGTATTGTTACTACCCAAATTAGTGATGACTACTGGCTTGCCACACACACACAGTTTTATACGTGGTATAAGAGTAGATTTAGTCAGGTGCATCCAACCCTTGACAGGAATATGTGAATGTTGGACTATCAAAAACGCTTGTAGACAATCTTAGGGCTGGTGTTCCCCAATACAGCAGTAATGGACATAGTTCGCATAGTACATCTACGCTTCCAAACCGAGGAACATCAAGTCGCCAGCGTAGAAACAATTGAAGCAGCAGGTTGACTGTCAGAAGCAATTTTTGGGAGTCGTTTGACCAATTTTTTAAACCAGCCTGTCCACCAACAGAACTGAGTGCAAGACACACAGTGAATGGCTGGAGAGGATGTGCAGGAGTATCTAGAGGTCAATACTCATGCTATCGGGGGGTGTTTGGACCCTTTTGCATTTTAGACTTCAAAAATGGAGGAGTGGCCTGAGCTCGCCAGTTGTGACTTTGAGGTTTTGTCATGCCCGGCAGCTGGCATTCTTCAGCACTGCTGGTGGAATCGTGATGAATAAGTGCATCTGGCTGTCCAAGTCATGGATCTCCAAGGACTTCCTCCCCCCCACTTTTCAGTGTGCTGCATTGATCTTATCATTGTACAATTTTTATTCTGAGTCAATTGATGTCACTTTTGTGGTATCTTGTCCTAATTTTTTTAAATGTGGAGACTCCTCTTGGGGTCTCCTTCTTGTCTGTTTCCTGAATTTAGCAGGGCTCTCTTAGCATGATGCCTACATGTGTCACTCATCAAAATGTTACTAATGAATGTTTAACCTTGAAATGCTAGGCAGGCTCTGGTCAAGACCATGGGCCATGCATGCATGCTGCGACATTATATAATTTTTATTCTGGTTCAATTGATGCCACTTTCGTGATATGTTGCTCTCATTTTTTGAAATATGGAGACACTTCTTGGGGTCTCCTTCTTTTGTGTTTCCTGAATTTAGCTGTGCTCTCATGGCACCATGCCTTGTCACTCATCCCCCTGTTACTAATCAATGTTTAACCTTGAAATGCTAGGCCACTCCTTGTTCCAGACCCTGCAACATGCATTCAGGCTGTGTCATTACGCCATTTTTATTCTGTGTCAATTGATACCACTTTCGGGCTATCTGGCCATAATTTTTTGAAATGTGGAGACTCTTCTTAAAGTGTCTTTGTTGTGAGTTTTCTTAATTTAGCAGGGCTCTCTGAGCACCATGCGTACACCTGTCACTAATCTCCCTGTTTCTAATCAATGCTGAAGCTTGAAAAACTGGACCAGGCCATGTCCCATGCATGCATAATGCACTATGATAAAAATGTTAACTCTTTGAAATAAATGGCACCTTTCCTGGTGTCTGCTCCTAATTTAAGCTCTTTTGGCAGCTTTGGACTCCTGTTAAGGACTTGTCTATGCCCTTGATTTTGCCTCCCATTGATTTGAATAGTGTTGAGAAGTTTGGCAAACTATTCGCCCATCTAACTTATGGCAATTTGAAAAAACTGAACCGGAAATTCATAAGGTTCTCTCATCTCTACTTACCAGTCTAAAAGAATCAAAATTGCTTCCACCAGGACACAGGAAAAGGTTAGAAATTTGAAACACTTTGCTTTTTGCTACCACTCAGACATCAACTATCAGGATAATCCAATAGTTAACATAGGAAAAATGGATGTCGTTTGCATGTCCTGCAATGTCCTGAAGTGGAAAGATGGGCCACCAGGTTTATGCTGCGCAAATGGCAAGGTAACACTTCTTCTCCTGTCACCACCAGATCCCTTGAAGTCTCTGATGATAGGCACCACTGCAATATCAAAGCATTTATTGGACAACATGAGGAAGTACAACTCCTGCTTCCAAACTACATCATTTGGTGTAACAAAACATTTTTACAACTGAACTTATGTCCATGTTAGAAGCTCAAGGACATGTTTACCACTCAATTGTCTCACTGCTTCCATTACAAGGCAAAGAACCTCAATTTCATCTCTAGTTCATGGGAAATGTTGTAGCAGAGGCTCAGCAGGGATGCTCTGTCATTTCACTCGCCTTGATATTGTCACTAAATTGCAGCAGTTACTGCACTTAAACAATACATATGTTCACCTTTTCAAGACTAAACTTGAATGCATACCAAGTGACATTTACTTAGTTGTGATTAAAGCTAACAAAACACAACAAGATGAGCATTAGCAGTGTTTCAATGTCCCCACATTTGAGGAGGTAAATATCTTGATTGTGGGTAATGAGGTTCAAAGCCATTACATGGTGCTATCATGGGCAACACCAGATACTATAGCTAGTATCAATATATTTTTAAATTCTTAGCTTTTAATCTTTCTTAATAATCTATATATAGAAAACTTAATTTTAAACAATTATTTTAAAAAGCTTACAATTTTATATCTAATTAAGTATTTGTCATTATTAATTTAGGCAATATTTTCAAGACATATCATTAGTAAGCAATGCATAGTATTGAGATGGAAGGGGTTAAAATGCATATTCCTGTCTGAGCATTTATAACAGTCCATGGAAGCTTGACACACAGCCTCCTCTTGCAAAGGAACTTGCAATTTCAAAAAACACATAAGGATTGTACCAACCTTCTGGCCTCCGTACTTAAGCTTTGTGACGTCACAATTTAATTACCTGTATAGGTGATGATTCTAACACTTTGTACAATGCTAAGTAAATCCTGAAACATGTACTGTTTGTAGCCCTTGAGGAAAGAAGTTTCCCAGTCCTGTTCTACAGGAGTGTGTGTAGTGACTTGCATTTCCCTACCTCACGCCTTCAGGCCAGAGGCCTGTGGCTTGTTCTCCAGCATCTGTAAGAGAGTATCAAAGCGCCTCTTTCTTTGCACAAACAGTCCAGCACGAAAGGAGTGAAGTTAAAAAGTTTTACTGTTGCAGAGTTTAAAAAAAAATCACGATGGTACATGATGTAATTATTCAGATTTATGTTACACATAATGAACACCTAGAAGACATGATGCATATAATAGAACATAAAACAAAGTATAACATTATAAAAACTTGTTTCCTTCTTTTTTTTCATTGTCTCAACCCCTGTCTCACCAGGTTGAGACCCCTGAACTATAGAGTCCAAGTCCATTTTTTCCTAAAATGGGCCAATTGGAGCACAAAATCAACAGAGGCTTGCATAGGCATTGGACTCCATTCTCTCAGTGTGGCAGTAGCACAACACAAGGAGCATCAGCATATGAGTGAGTCCTTCAACTCTGGGTTGATTCCAAGTGGTATCTTGAACCTCATCATCATCCTCTCTGTTGTTCCACTTCTCACCCTGAGAGTCACCCTCCTCCTCTTCCTGTCCTGAATGCACAGTACAGTGTAGTAGTTTCTCATGTATCTGAGTCTCATCATCATCACCTCCACTCCAGGGGTTAACATATGGTGATGAGGGTCTGGATTCTGCTTGGACCCTACTTTGTCTATCCCCGGATCCAACTCCAAAAGATTTCCTCCTTGGCTGTTCCATGATTCTTTGGAGCAGACCTCTGGTGCCCATGTAATAGAATGTGCAAACATCTCTGCAGAATCACCCATTTGTGTTTCCCCACAATCAATTGTGCAGTTGGAGTGTTGTGAGATGGAGTGAAACCTGAGCATTTGGGATGCCACCTATGAGGACTGTACTGTGTGTTACGTTGCAATGGAGGAAGAGAAGGAGAGACCACTTGCCCTGAACTGTAAGAAAAGCTCTTTCTGGACCTCCTCCACAACTCATATCGCTATGCTGCTGACAAACAAAGAAACCTGAAGTAGGACGTCCAGTAACAGAAGCTGTCACTTGGCTTGGGATAACGACGAGCTGATGTTTGGTCAGTTCAGCTTTCAGTAACATTAACAGTAAAACCTATCCGATCTACACTTCTAACACCAAGCCTATTATTACTTCCACCACGCTTATTGCACTTTCCACCATGCTAATTCCACTTTTCACCAGGGCTGGCGATTTCCCATTCATATTTTTTTGCACAAAGATTTGGAAAGCCTTGTTTGAGGCCCAATAAAAGGTTATCTGACAGAAGAGATTTTGCAATGATTTTTTTGGAGGCCAATAAAAACCTTTTTAGAGGAAACACAAATATTTGTCCATCATTTGTTTGAGGCCAAACACAGCCTTTTTAGGGTGAATAGAAGGATTTGTCAAACAGTTGTTTGAGACCAAAAAAAGCCTTTTTAGGTTAAACTGAAATGTTTGGCAATCAGTTGTTAGATGCCAAATACAGCCTATTTAGGGGAAATGAAGGATATGGAAATTAGGCTGGCTTCACACTACAGTTTTTTCGCTGATCAGGTTCCATCCGGTTTGTGTGCCAAAACCAGGAGTGTCTCCAAAACTCAGAACAAGTGTCAATCTTTCAATTATACTTTTTCTCTGCAAGTTCCTCTCCTGGTTCATCTCCTGTTTTTGGCACACAAACCTGATTGAACCTGATCAGGAAAAAAATCTGCAGTATGAAACCAGCCTTGCTTGTTTGAAGCCAAAAAAAGCTTTTTTAGGGGAATTTGAAGGATTTAGCAATCACTTGTTTGGTGCCAAAAAGCCCTATTTAGGGGAAACTGAAGGATTTGGCAATCACTTGTTTAAGGCCAAAAAAAGCTTACTTAGGGGAAACTGAAGAATTTGGCAATCACTTGTTTGAGGCCAAAAGAGTCTTTTAGGGGAAAATTAAGGATTTGTCAATCACTTGTTTGAGGCCAAAAAAAGCTTTTTTAGGGGAAACTGAAGGATTTGGGAATCACTTGTTTCAGGTAAAAAAAAAGCCTCTTTAGGGGACACACAAAGATTTGGCAATCACTTGTATGTAAAAAATGCAGCTTTGGTAACACAACACAGATTTGGTAATCACTCTTGTTCTCAGCAAAAAAACCCTCTTGCTCTCCTATTCTATGTAAAAAGCAATTGAGTTGCTAGCTATCTTTTAGGGTAGCACAGATGTTGCAGGAAAGAGCAGCATGGAGTGGCAGCAGCACTGTCCCTAGCAGTAACACTTTAAAAATGTTGATGACAGCAAAATGACCCCTTCTTATAACCTGAATAACATGTGACTTAGGCAGCCAATGACACAAGCCCTTGTGTCTCAATTTGTGGATGTTTTATGCTTATTAACATGTTGCCAGCCTGGAACATCCACACAGAAAGTTAGAGGAAAAAATGAAGTTTGCAAATGGAGTCCGTGGAGCCTCGATTAAGAGTCTCAAACACGGGACTAGCCAAATATCCCTGCAGGGAAGGACCTAGCCCCGGGGTGGAATCCTTGTGGAGATCACCATAACCACCATATTAAGTGGCCCTTTAGTCAATATTCCACTCAGTTACGAGTTAAGGATATGACAAGGGAATTAACAGAGCCAGGTATCCATCCACAGACAGCTGTTTCGGGGTATTGCTCCCTCATCAGTGTGGAGTAGGATTCTGGCTAGGTGAGAGCAATGCCTGGTAGACCAATATCGCAAAGCACTCACTGATCTCAGGGAGACCAGTCAAGGAAAACACTGTGGGCAGCCGGCTAAAGCGCTCAAACACAGTGAAATCCATGATGCATTGCCCCCTGGGAATTTGAATATGCAAATGGAGTCCGTGGAGCCTTGATTAAGAGTCTCAAAACACAGGACTAGACAGATATCCCTCCAGGGAAGGACCTAGCCCTGGGGTGGAATCGTTGCAGAGACCACCATAACCACCATATTAAGTGGACTTTTTAGTCAACATCCCACTCAGTTACAAGTTAAGGATATGACAAGGGAATTAACAGAGCCATGTATCCATCCACAGACAGCTGTTTTGGGGTATTGCCCCTCATCAATGTGGAGTAGGATTCTGGCTAGGTGTTCCCTGAGGAAGGAGTGGCTCTGAAACGTGTCAGAAAATAAACCAGTCATCACTTTTATCCAGACATTCCGTTGTCTCTGGTGTTTCTGTATCCATCTGGCAGCAGCGCGGACTTTGAGGTACTTTGTCCAGAAGATTAATACCAATGTTGATATTCCCACAACCAGTAGAAGAACCAAGAGCAGAAGAACCACCAGTTGTAGCAGAGCCAGAGAACCCTGCAAACGGTGCACCTGGCATTCCCACGGTGAGAATCAAAAGACACTCAGTCATGCCTGTATTACGCAGATGAACAACATGGGTCAATAAATAGTGTTCACTCTACACCAGGCTCACACACTAGCGGAATACCGGTTTTACGTAGATTAAGACATAGTTACTTGGGTCAAAACTCCACTAAGGTACAAACAATAGAGTAAAAAACATAGAAAAATATAAATAAATCTTTAACATGTAAATATGTAACCAATGACAGTGTTCAGAAGGGTGCAGAGTAGGCTAAAACAACCCAAACCAGGTACACAACATCAGAAAGAGTGGTGAGTGGAGTTGGCGTAAGGAGCTGTCTAGGGAGAGCAAAATCTTGGCCAATAGGTGACCCCAGGGCCAGGAGGCCTACAGCGCTTATGACCTGTTATAGGCCCCTGCAGTACCTAGGACTCCTACGTCGAGGCACCCGAAGTGTTTGTTTGTTGTGTAACTTTGAACTTTTAAGCCTACAGAGACTTTACCTGTTGGACTATTGAACTTTTTCTAATTTTTAAAAATGGACCATAGCCACAGGACTGGTGGTGGAAAAAATTCTTTAAACAGCCTGCAGCGGATGGACTAGCGCTGTATGGACTGGTTACCCGTTTTTTCCAATTTTTCCCTGGTTTTTGTACAAATTTCAAATGTAAATAGTTAAGTTATGTTATGGTTGTTTAAAAAATATTTCAGTCCCGGAGGACTGAAGTTAACTAGGGGGGAATGTGGCACCCCTGCGGGGGATTGTGACAGGACCCACCGGTGCAGGGTGGGATGTACATCTTGGCACGCACAGCACATAACACCTTGCACCCCAAACCTGGAGGGGAGACCCACTGGCTGCCCTTAAGACAGATCCTCTATAAAGATCCAGGCCTGAGGGAGGAGTTAGTCAGTCTGCAGAGGCAGTCAAGCCAGTTAGTTCCAGAGAGACTGCAGAGGAGAGAGAAGTTAGTGAAGGAGCTGGTTGCTGGGACCAAGCCAGGCCCAGAACCAGGAAACCTGACCCAGCTGTGCTGAGCCCTAGGGAGAGTGACAGAGGCCAGTGGGAGAAGTGAGAGGTAGGAAGAAAGAAGAGGGGAACTTGCCTGTTATCCCTTTAGCCCACCTGGACACGGGAGTCCGAAGCAACTATTCATCCACAGTGTAGCAGCAAAAGCCCGGACAGACCAGGAGGTCCTATTCCCCCTGAAGTAAAGAATAGAAGACTCCAAACCTGACCAAGCATAGGACCAGGGACCTGAGCAGAGAATAGGAATCCCACAGAAACGTCCTCATTGTCAGTTGTGGAACAGCACCCTGAGAGGGAGAAAGAGCGGCAGGTTCAGCAAACAGGCAGAGCTTACCCCAAACATCGCACCCACTAATAGAGGAGGCCTCACAACTCTCCAAGGTGAACGTCCCAAGCTGCACCAAAACCTGGTTACCCTCCTGGACCGTGCCTTTTACTGGACATAAGTAAAAAGGTACCGAAACGGAGACTATTGTGTGTGTGCCTGATTCCCCGCCACCGCCTGCAGCGTTCACAGCAAAACCGCTACTACTACTCCCCTCATCCACCCTGCTGCCCTGAGGTAAAGCTCCACCTGTGGGGAGCTGTACTACCAAAGCTGCATTTCGATCACTTCAGCGGCCGTCCGCAGTGCTGGTAACCCTATTACCAGGTACCCACAGGTGGCGTCACGTTATCATCCCCCATCCCTCATCACCCCCATCCCTGCCACTAATGGTCCAGGGCATGGGACCGGAAACCGACCAGCCGTGATCCCCCACCGAAGTAACAACCAGTCCCGGTATCTGACTACCCCCTACCCTGTCGACCGGATCATATTAATGTCCCTCATCCTGGAATATGGCCCTTATCATAGTATATATGTCCCCTCCTGGTATATATGGTCCTCCTCCTCCTGTTACTATAGTCCTCCAATTATTATAATGCATTCCCATATTCTCCCATATATTACAATGTACCCCCATAGTCCTCTATGTATTATAATGCATCCAATAGTCCCCCATTCATTAGCTAGCCCCCATAGACATCCAATTATTGTAATGCACCCCCATTATGCACCCTCCATATAGCATAATGCAGCCTCAAAGCTCTCCTTTACAGCAAAATGCAGCCTCATATTCCTCCATATTAGTATAATACACCCTCACAGCCCTCCAAGTGGTATAATGCAGCCTCATAGTCCTCTATATAGTGCAGCTTCATCTCTCCTATAGTGCAGCCTAATATAGTGCAGCCTCCTCTCTCTATATAGTGCTGCCTCAAATAATGCAGCTTCCTCTATCCATATAGTGCAGCCTCCTCTCTCCATATAGTACATTCCTCATCTCTACATGCAGTGTAGCCTCCTTTAGTGCAGCTTCCTCTCTCCATATAGTGCAGTCTCCTATCCCCATATAGTGCAGCCTCCTCTCCCCATATAGTGCAGCTTCCTTTCCTCATATAGTGCAGCCTCCTCCCTCTACATAGTGCAGCTTCCTCTCCTCATATAGTGCAGCTTCCTCTCCTCATATAAGTGCAGCCTCCTCTCTCTAGTGCAGCCTCCTCTCTCTAGTGCAGCCTCCTCTCTCCAGTGCAGCTCCTCTATCCATACTGTATAATGCACCCTCTCCTCCCCCATAGTCCTCTGGCCACCATGAAACTCAAAAAAATAAATCTGTACTTACCTCTCCCCTTTCTTCCGCTGCTCTGGTTTCCTTTGCTAAAGACTCAGGAGGCTGAGGTGTCGGTGTGCGTTCCATTCTGGAATGCATAAAGCAGGAAGTATGGCCTACTATTGTGGAGGAGGTGGCATCAGCCTGATGTATGCGTTCCACAGTTCAACGCACAAGGAAATGCGTTTGGTAAGAGGAAGCGAGGCAAGCAGTAGTAGGAAGCAGGAGGTTCTCCCCTCCCGTCCTCTCCCTGACACACGGGCCCAAAGCGGCGTTTGCTTCCACGCAGTCACATGGATGTGCATCCTCAGATGTACATCCATATTGAAGCTGGCAGTGGGATCGGCGGGCGCTGGGGGCAGCTGGCGGTGCGGGCCCTTATAGGCTCGGCCCCGTCGCAACCACAACCCCTGCAAACCACAATTGTTATGCCCCTTGCTTATTAGGTTCAACGTGACATCAAAATTGTTAAAGTATTTGGCAATTGGTTATAAGAAAGATGCTGATTAGTGATGGGCGAATCCTAAATTACTCGGACTCGCTTGACTCTAGCGAGTCCGAGCCCGGGACTCGCTACTCGTTGCGAGTCTAGCGAGTCCAATGTTAATGAATGGGGAAGCGAGTAATAGCGAGTAATGTGCTGCTGGATCCTAACGAGAGCAGACAGAGCAGTGAATAACTCGCATTCAGCACGGATTGCTGTGTTCACTAGCGATTTAGAAGTCCTCTGTTTTGCTCGGTAGCACAGAAAGTCGTTTGAACAGCACTAAAGAAGATAAACAGGAAGTCGCCTCGCTACTAAGCACAGGCTGATGTTATCTGCAGAGATCTGATCTGATCTGCACACACAGGCCGACCAAAGATGTGTAGCAAAAGAGATACAGAGAGGCTCATTGGCCTGGTTGAAGAGCGGCCTCAGCTGTGGCAGCCCACCCACCCTGGCTATCGGGATGACAGACAGCGAAATCTGTGTTGGAGGTCCATTGCCAGAAGTATCTTCCCGTCTTTTGATGAAGCTGGACAAGATGGACAGGCAAACCTTGGTAAGAGTTATGTGATGTCAATTGTAGGGTACCTTTACACGCCGTACTGGAGGATGGATACAACCCGCTACAGGCTACAAATGTAGCTTGTAGCGTCATTATAGCCCATAGTAGCGGCGTGTGAAGACGGGACGAGACAGCCGGCAACAGATACATCTGTATCCGAGCACTGCTCGAAAACAGATGGCTACAAAGCCGATTGTAGTGAGCTGTATCGGCGTGTTTAAAGAAGGAACAGAAGGGTTGTTTCTACACCATGCTATGTAGCTGGGGCGTGACACAGGCTCCGGGTTTCCGCGCCCCCTTCAGCGATCATTGGAGGAAGCTCCAGCGTTGCGATTGGTAGTCGCTGCATAGGGCGGCATATTTAAGGAGCTGACGAGTCACAGTACACAATTGCTCGAGCGTCAACTATTAATCAGCCTCCTGCGATGCCTGCCCAATCATGGTATTATTGCTTTGTCCTATCAGCGTACGGACGTCTCGTAATCCACAATTGTAGCACGCCTATGTGCTGTCCCTGCAGCACCAGGTACGCCCATAGTAGCTGGTTGTAGCGGTGTGTAAACGAGGTAAGGTACGCTACAGATGGCTACTTCAGACACCGGCGATGTATCTAGCTATAGATGTTGCGTAGCGTAGCGCACCTTGTGGCGGTGTGTAAAGGAGGTGCGTTTCCCGTTTGTAACCGTTTGGGCGTGCTCGTGCACGTGAAGTAGCGGATTGTATCCATCCTCCAGTAGCGGCGTGTAAAGGTACCCGTTGTGCTGACAGAGTACCAAAATGCTAGTGTGCTCGATGCTCGGGCCGAGCATCCCAAGATACTGGTGCACTTGGCGAGCACCGAACCAAATGTTATCCTATGGGAGTATTTTTATTAAATGACCACCGCCAGCATGTAGAAACCCTATAAATGTCACAAAACTCTCAGAAGAGTGCTGAAATGACTTGTCGACAGCATGGTGAAGAACCCTGTAAGCATTTCTGACTGAAAAGTCACAGCTGTGAAAAATGTTGTTTGAGTTTTATGGCATTTATATAGACTCAACAGATGAAGTTCATAAATGACACCAAGAATAATTTTCATGGCGGAAATGTTAAGGGCACATACCCACTAGTGAGACACAGCTGGTGTTTGCTACTTTGTGTGATGACATTAAATATTTTCCGTTGAAAACATTGTGTTGTAATCAGATGTCACTGATAAGAGATGTACATGAAGGCCTCTTGACATAATGTGCCCATTTTGAGGAAGTGTGTCTATTGTACTATTTCCCTTTGCCAGGGTGGCCAAACATTTGGAGGCTAACGCATTCTCCATGGATAGAGACGTGCATGAGGGCATCAAAACATTATACCCATTTCAAAGGAGCGGGTGTATTGTTGTTGTAATGCCATTTATGAAATAATTTAACAATGGGGGTATACATGAAATAAAGGCCTAACTTTTTTAACGGTCAACATGGTGGCGCATGAGGAGAAGGCTGAGCAGTCCAGCGATTAACCAAATTACAGAATTGTGTACCCACGGGTGAGTGTAGGTTAATAGAAAATTAGCTTTTCAATATTTTAATTCCGCTCTCATTTCCTTGTGGTGTGGTGAAGTCTTGCCCAATCCAACCCTTGTTCATGAAGATCTGAGTCATTCTGTCTTCATTTTAATTTGATTGGCGGGTGCGTTTATCATTAATGATTCCACCTGAGGAAACTCAAAAAATAATCTGAAAAAACGCTAGCCCCAGGGCAGGCCAGGACTTCAAAGGCGTACAGAGCCAATTCATGTAACATGTCCATCTGGGATACCCAATAATTGGAAGGCACACAGCAATGTCGGAGTACAGTTATTAGATCGGCAAGGAACTCCATCAGCATCTGTCAAAACTTAGCATTTCTTGTGGCACTACCACGCAACTCAGGTGCTGTGTAACGTTAGGGGCTGAGAAAACTGTCACACATCTTAAAGACTGTCCCCCTACCTCGGGCGGATTACACTTGTGCCACTCTCGTCCGTATGCCTTTGTTGTCCACCAATTCCTGATCGATGCGGCTATCGTTTTGTGTGGAGAATACTTTGTGTAATTCCACAACTATGGCCTTCTGGAAATGCTCCATTTTTGCTGACCTCTCCGCCTCAGGAATAAGCGACAAACTTCTCATTGTAACATGTGTCTAACACTGTTACCAACCAGTAATGTCTTTTGGCCCGAGATGTTCTTAAATCGAGGGTCATGAGCGAGACAACTTAACATTAAGTCAGCCATGTGCGCCAGACTATTAACAGCCAGCACTTCGGTGTCCAGAGCAACACGATGACTGAAACATGCTGTAGTCCTCCTTCTCCTCCTCCTCATCATCCTCCTCCTCCTCCTCCTCATCTCCCCTGTCCTCTGGCCAACTACGCTGAACACAGGGTATGACTGGTGTGCATGTCATATCCTCAATGTGTCGGAGAGTAGCTCCATGTCTTCATCCTGCTACTCGTCCTCCTATTCCTCCTCGTCATAGTCCGCCACTGCCCATTGTGATGACATGAGGCTCTGCTGTGTGTTATCACCCACACCCACTACTGTTTTCTCGCTCCAACTCTTGGCGCTACGCCTGCAATGCATCATGTTTGTTTTTGACCAGAGACCGTTTTAGAAGGCCGAGATGCGGTATGGTGATGTTAATAATGGCGTCATCGACGCTCACCATCTTCGTGGTTTCCAACAAGTTTTGGATGACGCTACATAGTTCGTACATTCATCTACACTCCTCAAGTGTTATGTGTAGATTTTGACCCTTTTCCCAACGCCTTAGGTGAGGCAGGAACTCAACAACTGCCCTCTTCTGGTCACAAATCCTGATCAACATGTACAGAGTTGCGTAACAATGCGTCGTGCCATCACACACCAGTGTGTGAGCCAGAAGCTGAAAAAGGCCCCGCAAAGCCGTCAACGCAGCATGAAGCTGTTGGTTAATTTACATACACTGAACACAGGCGTCAAACTTTGAAGAGGAGATCATACAGCTCTGTGTATGATTTTAGAAACGCTGAACCAAGAGGTTGAGCACATGGGCCACACATGGAACATGTGTCAGCTAGCCTCTCATCAAAGCCGCCAACATGTTCGGCCCTTGTCGCACACGACCTTCCTGGCTTTAGGTTCAGAGGTGTGAGCCAGTGATCTGCCTGCTGTTTCAGAGATGTCCACACCTCTTCTGCATTTTGGGGTTTGTCACCTATCCATATTACATTCAGCACAGCCTGTTGCCGCTTCGCCGAGGCAGTGCTGCAGTGCTTCCAACTTGGGACTGTTGTTGAGAAAACAGTGGGAGAGGATGCGCAGACAGGTTCCTTCTCTAGCCACAACCCTCTCGCAATATGGTCCTTGGAGGTTTATCCTTCTCTCCCTTCTCTGAAGGTGTACGGTATACTTAACCATGGGTACAAAGAGGGCAAGAAGTGGATGTCTATTGTATGTTTGGCACTATTGTTTTGAGAGAAGACAATGTGTTATCAAATCTGATGTCTGTATTTTATTCATCTGCTTGCAGTTGATATGGTGATGAAGAGATGGAGGAGCTGCCGTGACCAGTACAAGAAGGAGTACGAACGGCAGTTACGCCTGGGCCCACAAGCTGCACCACCGTTGCGTGTTTACGCCCACTTTTACAGACTGGCATTCCTTCGTCCATTTGCTCGTCTTAGAAGGTCCGTAATGGAAGATTTTCATTTGCCCATAACCTTAACATGTGTAAGATTAGAGTATATGTTATATGTCCCCATTGCTATTGTAGCCATGTCACATTGGAAGGCGGATGCTGATCTGTTGAAAGCGTGAAAAAATATTTGGTCATCATGCACACAATTATGTTAGGTGACCTCAGATTTTTACGATCTGCATAACACATACATAGTCCACACTCAGCAAAGTATTTTAGTGGGACCATGGGTACTGTATGTATTTGTTTGTGAGAGATTCGCCATAACAACAGCCGCCATTAAGGCATGTGACCATGACGTGGGCATGTAGTGACTGGCTCACAAGGGCTTAGTCTTGTGGCTCAAGGAAGACACCTTATATGTTTGTCACTCCACTAATGTGCTTCTTACAGGTACCCACCTTGTACAAAAAACAAGTGGGACAGCAAAATTGGTCCCAGGTTAACAATTCACTTTGTAGGTTCAGAGAGGCCTGGTGCATGTTGAGAATAACCCTGTCAACCTGCAACATTATGTGTTTTAACAAATGGAGTTTTGACCTGTTTAATTGTCATAGTCTCCATTAGTGGTGAAATGACTATTGTGAGGGTGGCGTGAGACAACACCATATCTCAGAAGTTGTCATTGTATAATAATGTTTGGTTCTTAATAAAAGTATAAATTTATCATTGAGAATACCACATTCAAATCCAATAAGCTTTTCAAAACTGCACTTTTTACAATAATTATGTAATTTCAAGGAAAATAGCTTGTGTTAAAAAAGATGGACAGACATGTCACTGTTATTGTTAAGTTTACTAACAGTTTGGAGGTTACACTGTGTGTCGCAATGTTATTTATATGTTTAACCCCATTTCATTTGTTAAATACAGTAGGGTAACTAACTACAAATGTGCAACACTTATTTTATGAACACAGTTGATCATGTCAAGGTGTCCATCATCTTAAAGTAATTTTAGAGGGCAAAAATGTCTCCACACAAGGTGGCTACAAAATGACCCTGTGAATATTACTGCAGTCCACATCGGTACCTTACTTGTTTTTGAGGAAAACCAGGGTATACAGTAGCATGTCAATGCGCTCTGTGTCTGATCAACAGTATAGATCTGTCTGTGCTCACCAGTCTTCATATCCGTTCAAGAGGCACTGCGGTCTCCTGGTGTGTTGTTCCTTCGCACACTTGTGTGTTGGTCTTAATATTATTAAACTTGCCTATGCCTGTGCCATAATTTCAAAATGTTACTTGGCCCATTACCTTATGTAAATATGGTGTAGCATATCTGAAGGCATCTTACGGGTAACTATATAGTCTGAGATGGTGGTCATAGCAGCATAGAAAGGCGTGATTTCTTATTGCGGGAAGGGTGCGTTATTTTCCTAGCTCAATGGCATCACCTGACTTGAAAGGGCTGCCATTTGTACCCTAACGCTCCCATATACGTAGGATACATATGTGTTGTGCTGCTTAATATTTACTTAGAATGTTTTAACTATTTATTTTACGGTAAACAATACTTTCGAATAGTAAGGTAATCCTCACAAGTTATGCTACTAGAAGCCAATTTATATTGTATGTACTTTGCTCAGCTTGTTGAGTGGTTATTTTACATGTTTAACTTTGCCAAAATGTGAGTACAGTTAGATTTCTTTAGGTAGAAGACACACAAGGGTAAATGTAAGTGTAGATTTAAAGTAATGTTGGTCACTGCACACTTTAATTATAACTGTGTAATTACAAAAAATGTGCGCTTACTTTTTTCATTTTTTGTTTTGAAATAGACCGCGACGTCCAAATCCCCAGCCTGTGGAAGGTCACCAAGGCGCAGAGGAGGCCGCTGGGGCAGCTGTTCAACATCCGGACAGACCAGCCCAGCAACAGGATGTGGATGAAGCAGATGAGGTGATGCCGGACCCCAACCAACCCGTGGCTGATCAGCTTCCACCACCGTTACCACCACAGCCTGTAGAAGAACATGCTGTGAGTGGTATGGCTCTGGCGGCTCCACCAGTTTATCTGCCATCCGGTGTTCCAGCCGCTGTGGTCCCCTGTAGCTCTGGCCATGATATAGACCAGTCCAACAGTGGCCCTGGTCCTGTTCCCTCCTGCACTGCCCCAGCTCGTTTTCAGTTTTCTTCAACGCAAGGTCCATTTTCATGTTCCTCTGTCCCTGCTCCAGCTCCCTGCCATTATGTCCCTGCCCCACTTAGGTCCAGCTGTGGCCGAGCTGATCCATCATCAGCATTTTGGCGTGATTATGGGGCCTCCTACAGCTTAAACACAGGTGCCTTTACCCCCAGCTTCCCACCTTTACACAGATATGGCTCGAGTGTTGTTGCTCCCCTGGGAAGGGGTGGTTGGTGCATCCAATGCAGACCCTAACACAGTACAGTGGGCGGCTGCCTTTGCACACAGTCTCATTGGATATCTAACACACATTCCACATGAGCGTAGACTCAGTGCAAGGGCAGCCGTCCAAATTGTACTTGATGCCAATGTGCCCCCCAACTCCCCCACACGGGTCTTAAATATGCTGGAGAGTTGGCAGCGTTCAGAACAGAACTTATTGTCAAGGTCACACCGCCAGCAGCCAGGCCAACCAGGACCCCTGCTGGGCTCACCGAGTATTGTTGGACCCCCTCTTGCACATACCTTGTGGCGACCCTATGAGCCTTTACCGGTGAATGTGCCTAATGTTGGGTCAAGAGGTTTGGCAGAATATGACAGGCCGTTGGCTGAGGACATCAACCAGGCGCTCAACGTCATCAACATGCCTATCCATGAGGGTGACGGAGATGTGATTGTGGAAGACAATGGTGGCCGAAGTTACCATGTCCTCTAATGTAATGGACCTATTGAAGTTTTTATCAATAATAATTTTGTTTTTGGGTGTTTTGTAGACTTAGATTTTTCTCTTTTTGAGATATTTAACATTCTTTTTATGTTAGTTTTTAGTTAGCAATTTGGTATCTTAACCCCCTTTCGGCGTGTTTCTTTTTTTTATGTTATGTTACTAAATGTGGCTTTTGGATGGCTTTAAAAAAAAAAAGGTGGAAAGAATAACACACAGAGAAAAACATACTTAGAAAGCCAACAGGCATTAAAGTCTACCTCCTAATAAAAATATTTGTTTTGACAGCCACATATCAGTTGTATGTGTCATGTGTAATACACTCATTCCATGATTTTGGAAATCTCACACACTTTCCACACGAACACTTAGTCAAGAATGTCAGGTCAGTTTATGGGATACACCTAAGGTGGGATTTGGCCTGGGGTTTACATTTCCATTAATAATTGAAGCTGATTATCACATTCTTGTGGGCTTTTAGTTAAACATGTGTCCCGTCTACAGGTACAATGCAGTTTGTGAAGTTTTATCGGCGCTGAAATCCATTTGCAACGTCGTAACATAAATTATCGTTCGATTCATGAAGGACCATCGCCTTCAATTGTTCACTCTCTTCGGCGTACGTTTGTCTCTAAAACATTGCAACGGTGCATCGGATGTATGTATTGTAAAAATTAAGCAGGCCACAGAGCACATGTCCAACTGTACCTAGCACTTGAAGCAAAGGGCATGCAATGGTCAATGATGAATTATAGGCTTGTTGCCTCAAAAAATTAGCTTAAAGGGCTTTATAAACTCCTTTTAGAATTAGAGGAGGGCGTGTGGCCCATACTATATTCTTGCTTGTCCTGAGAGCATAGTACAAGCAACGTCCACGATGCAGGCTTAGGCTTGTTGCCTCATAAAATTAGCTCAAAGGGCTTTATAAACTCTTTTTAGAATTTGAGGAGGGCGTGTGGCCCATACTATATTCTTGCTTGTCCTGAGAGCATAGTACAAGCAACGTCCACGATGCAGGCTTAGGCTTGTTGCCTCATAAAATTAGCTCAAAGGGCTTTATAAACTCTTTTTAGAATTAGAGGAGGGCGTGTGGCCCATACTATATTCTTGCTTGTCCTGAGAGCATAGTACAAGCAACCTCCACGATGCAGGCTTAGGCTTGTTGCCTCCAAAAATTAGCTCAAGGGGCTTGATCAACTCTTTTTAGATATAGAGGAGGGAGCGTGGCCCATAGTATAGTCTTGCTTGTCCTGAGAGCATAGGAGAAGCAACGTTTTCGATGCAGGCATAGGCGTGTTGCCTCAAAAAATTAGCCCAAGGGGCTTGATGAACTCTTTTTAGATATAGAGGAGGGAGCGTGGCCCATAGTATAGTCTTGCTTGTCTTGAGAGCATAGGAGAAGCAACGTATTCGATGCAGGCATAGGCTTGTTGCCTCAAAAAATTAGCCCAAGGGGCTTGATCAACTCTTTTTAGATATAGAGGGAGCGTGCGTGGCCCATAGTAATAGTCTTGCTTGTCCTGAGAGCATAGGAGAAGCAACGTCTTCGATGCAGGATTAGGCTTGTTGCCTCAAAAAATTAGCCCAAGGGGCTTGATCAACTCTTTTTAGATATAGAGGGAGCGTGCGTGGCCCATAGTATAGTCTTGCTTGTCCTGAGAGCATAGGAGAAGCAACGTCTTCGATGCAGGAATGGGCATGTTGCCTCAAAAAATTAGCCCAAGGGGCTTGATCAACTCTTTTTAGGTATAGAGGGAGCGTGGCCCATAGTATAGTCTTGCTTGTCCTGAGAGCATAGGAGAAGCAACGTCTTCGATGCAGGAATAGGCATGTTGCCTCAAAAAAATTAGCCCAAGGGGCTTGATCAACTCTTTTTAGGTATAGAGGGAGCGTGGCCCATAGTATAGTCTTGCTTGTCCTGAGAGCATAGGAGAAGCAACGTCTTCGATGCAGGCATAGGCTTGTTGCCTCAAAAAATTAGCCCAAGGGGCTTGATCAACTATTTTTAGATATAGAGGAGGGACCGTGGCCCATAGTATAGTCTTGCTTATCCTGAGAGCATAGGAGAAGCAACGTCTTCGATGCAGGTATAGGCATGTTGCCTCAAAAAAATTAGCCCAAGGGGCTGCATTGTTTTTTAAAAAAAACATAAAAATTAGAAATGCTCACAAGCGGATGCACTTGTAAAGTAAAAAGATGTTTACTGATTGCGTATTTTTTTTATCATGCCGCAAATGTTTCAGGAACATGACTTATCACATCGTCTCAGCTGAGGGAGATGCCGATACTTCCTGTCTTAAAAGGGCATAAAGTTACAAGCGCAATATTCCAATCCTATTAATTAAGATTAGGTTACACTACAATTGGGTACTGTCGTCTGGGGGACTTACGAACTCCGATGATATCCAGTCCTTGTTGAACTTTATGAGCGTCAGCCTGTCGGCATTTTCAGTAGTAAGCCGTGACCTTCTATCAGTGACTATACCCCAGCGGCACTGAAAACACGCTCTGATGTCACACTAGCAGCTGGGCAGGCCAGCACCTCCAAGGCATACAGAGCGAGCTCTGTCCAAGTGTTAAGCTTGGAAACCCAGTAATTAAAGGGTACTGAAGGGTCGGTTAGGAAGCAGGTACTGTCACTGACATACTCATTCACCATGTTGGAAAATTGTTGTCTCCTATTCAAGGTGACCGCAGGCACTATCCGTTGTTGATTGGAAGGTCTGTTGAACATCGCCCAGTTGGTGGACATCTTACCCCCACCTCTTCTTGACATTGTTGACGTTTGTGTCCCAACCAAAGGCTGCTGTTGGAAAGAGCTGATTCTTCGGGGTACCAGCGGAGTCAGACGGTGATATGGACATCAAATTGTCAACAACAACAGTCTTGAAAAATTCCGTCGTTAAGCCCCTGGTTGACTGCAACAGCAGCGACGGAAATTTATCTTTGTATCTAGGGTCAAAAAAGGTTGACAACCAATAGAGGTTGCTGGCATATATGTGAATGACGCGTGGATCTTGGGAGAGACATTGACACATTACGTCAGCCATATGCGCTAAGCTGCAAAGACTCATCTCCTCGGTTGCAACAGAATGAGGATCACTACGCATCATGGCCTCTACATCGGTCTCCGCCTCCTCCTCTTCAGCCCACCCATGCTGTACCGACATAAACGTAGGGTTTGGAGTACCATCTGGGTTCACATCAGTACCACAGAAAAATGAATCTTCTTCATCATCACCCTCCTCACCTTCTTCTTCCAGAGCCAATGTAGCCTGCTGGTGTTGGCTTGGCTGGCTAGGATCAGCGATGTTAAATTCTGGCTCCATAGCCATCCGCTGGGCCCTCAAAGCTTCTGTTTTAAGATTCAGGAGCGACTCCTTAAGCAAACAGAGCAGGGGGATGGTGAGACTGATAATGGACTGATCATCGCTGACAAGTTTTGTGCAGTATTCAAAGTTGTCCAGCAACTCGCAAAGATCAGCGATCCAGACCCACTCTAAAGTAGTTATGTGTCTGGTCTGACTTCCGTGGTGACGGGCATGTTGCAGCTGAATATTCAGCTATTGCCCTCTGCTGCTCATTAAACCTTGCCAACATATGGAATGTTGAGTTCCATCTCGTGGGCATGTCACAAATTAGCCGGTGTTTAGGCAAATTAAATTTGTTTTGAAGGGCTGAAAGACTGGCAACTGCTGTGGACGAATGTCTAAAATGGGCGCAAAATTCGCCTCACCTTCTCGAGTAGGTCAGATAACTCGGGGTATATTTTAAGGAATTTGTTAACTATTAAGTTCAGAACGTGAGCCAGGCAAGGGACGTGAACAAGGTTACCGTGCTTCAGTGCCGCCACAAGGTTTCGTCCATTATCGCTCACAACAAGACCTGGTTGTAGTTGCAGTGGGGCCAGCCACTCATCAGTCTGTTGCTTAAGACCCTTCCATAGCTCAGTTGCAGTGTGAGGTGTGTCACCTAGACAGATAAGCTTCAGAAGAGCCTGTTGTCGCCTTGCTGAAGCACTACTGCAAAGCTCCCAACTTGGACGTGAGGGTGCGGGCAGCTGAGCAGTGGACAAGGAAGTTGCAGAAGCAGATTGCGCACTGGACATATATGATGAGGCAGCCACCCTGAATGATGTTGTGCCTGCTATTCGTGGAGTTGGCAGTATTTCAGATGCTCGACTTTGCGAAGTTGGGACACTGTCCACCAGGTTGATCCAGTGAGCCGTTACTGAGATGTATCTGCCCTGTCCACAAGTACTTGTCCACGTGTCCGTTGTTAGGTGGACTTTGGCAGTTACCGCATTAGTTAGTGCACGCTTTAAGTTGGTGACAACGTGCTGGTGTAACGCGGGGACGGCACTACGTGAGAAAAAGTGGCGGCTGGGTACAGTGTATCGTGGTGCCGCCACAGCCAACAACTCCCGAAAAGACTCTGTACCTACCAGCCTAAACGGCAGCATTTCCACAGCTAACAACTTTGCAATTTTAGCAGTCATTTTTTGTGAAAATGGGTGTGTGGATAGGTACTTCTTTTGCCTTTCATACAGCTGTGGCACAGACAACTGGACGTTTGTCGCGCACACACCTGTGGCTTCACTACTCAGAAGTCTCTCTTGTAGCGCAGCTTCGGAGGAGTACGTTTCAGCCGGAGCTGATGCCTGAACACTAGCTGGTGAAGGATGGATCTGAGGTGGCCTGGAAGTGTTGGGATCAGAAGGCACTGATTCTGAACCCTGATGGGCCGACCACTGAATTGGGTGCTTCAGAGACATATGCTTACGCATGCTGCTGGTGCTCAGGTTTTTTTTTCCCAGGCCTCTGCTTAGCCTTGCATGGCATATATTGCAGATCACCACATTTGGTACAGATGGGGCATCCTTAAAAAAATGCCACACAATGGCTTTTCGGCCTTTAGGTAGAATTGGAGGCAAAGGAGGGTGACTCTGTACCACACCAACTGTTGACACAGTTTGGGCAACTGTGTTTACAGTTTGTGCAACAGTTGGTACACTTTGTGCAACAGTTGACACAATTTGGCCAACTGTTCTCACTGTTTGTGTTCTGGAGAAAGGAGTAAGCCTGGGTGCTTTTGGCGGTGGTGCATAGCCACTTTCCTCCTCCTGGCTGCTCTGTTGGCTATGCATGCCAAGAGTCCAGGTAGGATCTGTGGTCTCATCATCCACCCCTTCCTCCTCAAAGTCTACGGGATAATGTGACTGAGCAGGCTGGCCAGATGAGATGTGTGTCTCATCATCGTCATCATCATCCACCTCCTGAGATGCTGTATGGGTTTGGTGAAAGTGGCTTTCTTGAGCACGAGGTGCTTCCAAACTTTGGCCATGAATAGACATTACGTCTTCTTCAAGTATCTCGTCAGGCACTGATAAAGAAAGGCCAGATGGAATCGAGTGCTGATACGAACCAAATAAATCATCGGAGTGACCAAGGTCGCACTCCAAGTTTTCCTCTGGCTGCCGAAGGCTTGAGGAAATAGGAAGCCTTTGAGGATTGGATGGCCCTGCGTTGTCTGTAGCGACACTAGACTGTGTTGGCACGGACGATTGTGTACTCAAAGAACCAGTGGTGGAGGTGTTATCAGCCATCCAAGTTGTTATCTGGTCATGCTCTTTCCGGCCTCAAGACACGTTTTTGTTGAGTACTGATAATTTTAGACGGGAGAAAGAGAGATCTGTCAATCCCTCGTCTGTCTACCTGTACCAGTGCCTTCTTGGGCACGACTGCTACGGCCACGACCTCGTCCGCGTCCCTTTGCCACATCTTTTTGCGGAAATTGTGGTTTTTGTGACATTTTTGAAAAACGCTCAGCCACCGAGATGGAGTTTGGTGTTGCTGTAGGCGTCACTTACTGGCGGGTTAAGTGTGTGCTAACACTTGACAGTGAAGCAGCACACTAGTCCCTGAAAAAAATTATTAAGTGCGCACAGCCACCGAGATGGAGTTTGGTGTTGCTGCGGGCGTCACTTAATGGCGGGTTAAGTGTGTGCTAACACTTGACAGTGAAGCACTACACTATTCCCTGAAAAAATTAGAAAGTGCGCACAGCCACCGAGATGTAGTTTGGTGTTGCTGCAGGCGTCACTTACTGGCGGGTTAAGTGTGTGCTAACACTTGACAGTGAAGCACTACACTATTCCCTGAAAAAATTAGAAAGTGCGCACAGCCACCGAGATGGAGTTTGGTGTTGCTGTAGGCGTCACTTACTGGCGGGTTAAGTGTGTGCTAACACTTGACAGTGAAGCACTACACTATTCCCTGAAAAAATTAGAAAGTGCGCACAGCCACCGAGATGGAGTTTGGTGTTGCTGCAGGCGTCACTTACTGGCGGGTTAAGTGTGTGCTAACACTTGACAGTGAAGCACTACACTATTCCCTGAAAAAATTAGAAAGTGCGCACAGCCACCGAGATGGAGTTTGGTGTTGCTGCAGGCGTCACTTACTGGCGGGTTAAGTGTGTGCTAACACTTGACAGTGAAGCACTACACTATTCCCTGAAAAAATTAGAAAGTGCGCACAGCCACCGAGATGGAGTTTGGTGTTGCTGCAGGCGTCACTTACTGGCGGGTTAAGTGTGTGCTAACACTTCACAGTGAAGCACTACACTATTCCCTGAAAAAATTAGAAAGTGCGCACAGCCACCGAGATGGAGTTTGGTGTTGCTGTAGGCGTCACTTACTGGCGGGTTAAGTGTGTGCTAACACTTGACAGTGAAGCACTACACTATTCCCTGAAAAAATTAGAAAGTGCGCACAGCCACCGAGATGGAGTTTGGTGTTGCTGCAGGCGTCACTTACTGGCGGGTTAAGTGTGTGCTAACACTTGACAGTGAAGCACTACACTATTCCCTGAAAAAATTAGAAAGTGCGCACAGCCACCGAGATGAAGTTTGGTGTTGCTGCAGGCGTCACTTACTGGCGGGTTAAGTGTGTGCTAACACTTGACAGTGAAGCACTACACTATTCCCTGAAAAAATTAGAAAGTGCGCACAGCCACCGAGATGGAGTTTGGTGTTGCTGCAGGCGTCACTTACTGGCGGGTTAAGTGTGTGCTAACACTTGACAGTGAAGCACTACACTATTCCCTGAAAAAATTAGAAAGTGCGCACAGCCACCGAGATGGAGTTTGGTGTTGCTGCAGGCGTCACTTACTGGCGGGTTAAGTGTGTGCTAACACTTGACAGTGAAGCACTACACTATTCCCTGAAAAAATTAGAAAGTGCGCACAGCCACCGAGATGGAGTTTGGTGTTGCTGCAGGCGTCACTTACTGGCGGGTTAAGTGTGTGCTAACACTTGACAGTGAAGCACTACACTATTCCCTGAAAAAATTAGAAAGTGCGCACAGCCACCGAGATGGAGTTTGGTGTTGCTGTAGGCGTCACTTACTGGCGGGTTAAGTGTGTGCTAACACTTGACAGTGAAGCACTACACTATTCCCTGAAAAAATTAGAAAGTGCGCACAGCCACCGAGATGGAGTTTGGTGTTGCTGCAGGCGTCACTTACTGGCGGGTTAAGTGTGTGCTAACACTTGACAGTGAAGCACTACACTATTCCCTGAAAAAATTAGAAAGTGCGCACAGCCACCGAGATGGAGTTTGGTGTTGCTGTAGGCGTCACTTACTGGCGGGTTAAGTGTGTGCTAACACTTGGCAGTGAAGCAGCACACTATTCCCTGAAAAAAATTATTAAGTGCGCACAATTAGTCGCAGAAGTAGGTGGCGTACGTGCTATTTGCAGCTAGGAGAGCAGCAACGCACTGTTCTGCCACAGACAAAATAACGCTGAAGGGGTTTTTAGGACCCAAAATCTATCAGCTGGCAAAAAATTGTAAATAGTACCTCAGCTAAGCCTCTCACTTCAGCTATTAGAACAGCTGAGTGAGTAAGCGAAGCTATGAGGTCGCTCCTGTGAACACTGTAAAGGCTGCAGCTCCCTGCTTCCCTGCCTGCCTACAGTGTCACTGTACACAGTACTCCTCTGTCCTCCTGCTAGCTCTCACAAGAGCTGTTTGGGGTTAATATAAGGAATCTTGAAGTTCCCTACACTCACTGACAATCCCTATGATCTGCTCCAGAATCTACCTCACCCTGTTCTAGCTCAGATCTTCAGAGAAATGTGCTCAAAATGGCGGTGGCAAGGCTTATATACAGCCTTGCCTGTCATCGATGACATAGCCATCACGATGGACAGAAGCCAATCATAGTAATGCCACAAGAAGAGGGCTGTGGCATTACTGAATAAGATTGGCTAACATCCTTGTCCATCTTCACAAGTTTGTCTGACCTAACACGCTAGGCTGTC
This sequence comes from Allobates femoralis, assembly GCA_033576535.1. Taxonomy (NCBI): domain Eukaryota; kingdom Metazoa; phylum Chordata; class Amphibia; order Anura; family Aromobatidae; genus Allobates; species Allobates femoralis. Next base: position 445,668,708 of record JARQOC010000004.1, read on the forward strand.
TCGGAAGATTTGTCGGAACATAACAGATTCTGTATTCGCGAGTCCCGAATACAGAATACAGGACTCGGATTCGTAGACTCGCTAGGATTCGCTAGGAGTCGCTACGACTCGCTCGGAATCGCTACTTACAGCGGGTATCCGTGAAGCGGTGCCATTCTCTAAACGATTTGGGGGAGATTCAACCTACATAGCGATGTGATATAGCGAGTCTCGCTAGTAAAACTAGGATTCCCATTTACTTGCATTGGACTCGCTACTTTGCGAGTCCTCGCTGGGAAACTCGCCGAGTAGCGAGTCCTGCGAGTCCCTTACTACTCGCCGAGTAACGAGTCCTAGCGAGTAGATTCGCCCATCACTAATGCTGATCTTAAAGAATAGCTGTATTTACATATACAGTGGGCTACATATATGGAGTACAGAAATTGTATCTCTAGCACCTTGCAATGAAACTTTTTATTCATTTGTCTTTGATTTATTTAATCACCTGTAATACACATTGCAATTCACAAAAATGGGTAATAAAGTGCCTAAATATATATACAAGAAAAATACAACGATTAAATAAGTTAATAGTACCGTAATTAATCTATTATATAATTGCGAATGGGTTTTTTGCCCCTTCTGAGTCCGCTCGCGCTGCGAGTCAGCGTGGTCATGTGGATACGCCCGAAGCATTGGCCGCGCAGCGGGCATGGCGAGTCGCCTTAGCAGCGCGAAGCATTGGCCGCGAAGCGGCAATTGCGAGTCAGAGACTCGCTCTTCTAGAATCCCGATGCATGTGCATCGGGCTCCCAGCTAGTTAGACATAAAAGGGGTCTAAAGGCATTAAACGCATTGCAATAGTATGTTAAAATGTTGTGAGCGGTATGAAAATATAAAGTCGAGCCTATACAGTATAGGAAACTTGGGACATATAGCCTAATGTGAGATACATTTAGTAAAATAAAGTGCTAAGTGTAAACATTACATATGGTAATCACAAAGATATCCCAAAGAAAAAAAGCAGCAAACTTATATGATGGCAAATAAATATGTGCTGCATCATAAATTCATACCATTCTCCTCCGGTGAAAAAAAAATGACCATGTAAAATCACACTCATGCAATAGTTTTTGCCATATAGTAGCCTAGTACAAATGCCTCTACTATTACAAGTACATGTGCAAATCCACAAAACACATGTGACACCTCTGCGGTCTGGCAGCCACAGTGGTAGGTAATATTATTGGTCCGAATATCACGTCTGAGGAGAAATCTGGTATCCTTTGATGGATTCCCTATGCATGCACACACTTCCCAACCTCTGATAAGTGCTTTAGGATAAGACAGGCACTGGTTGGAGGGAAGGCTTAGCTGTAATGAGTATTAGGGAGGGGTTGCATTAGGAGAACTCAGAAACACTTATGAGATTGAGCTTAGCAGTGGATGAGTGTGGGCCTGTTAACAACCTTTGGGCTGTGCAGGACACAGGCTATGGAAGAAGTGCCAGAAACTCAGGCTGTCAGGATTTCATGCCTGGCAGTAAGCTGGAGGCTGCTGGGCTGCAAGCTTAGTAGCCACACTGTGGTACTACTAGACGCACAGTGACTGTCATAGGGCTGGAGAACCAGTGTGGGTATCGAGAGGCCATGGCCGCTTTCCTGCTGCTAGTATGCACGAGGAAGAAAGAGGCACAGGGGGAAGTGGATAGTACCTAGAACCTCAACCTAAGGAGAAAGTCAGCTGGAAGGTCATAGTTTTGCTTAGTTCTTCTCAGACTAACCAAATCGCCAGGTCGGGTGAACCGGTACCCTGAATCTACTGATGGAATGTTGTACAAGTAAAAATTAAAGAACAGATACTGTTTTCTTGTTTCATTTCTGCGGCCACTCTGCACCTCCACTCACTACTACAACTCCTATCATCTCAACAACAACCTCAACAACCTCCTGGGGACCACTACCTGCAGCGCTGGTCACCCCTGACCAGATCCCTCAGTTGGCATCACGACAAATGCTATAAACTCTCTATTATCCTGTAAATAACCCTTCTTTTACATGTCCGGTCAGAGCCACGGGGCTGGGCAATCACTACCATGATATACCCACAGACTCCCTGCCTGGCTACCGAGTAACCCGACCTTAGAGACTAAGGCACACACACCCCATATTACCCAGACACCATGGAAGAGTCTGGACTGTACTCTTCATAAAAAAAAAGCAAAAAAGATGTATATAATGAATGAGGTATTGGTCAATATTTTGGCTAAAATGCATAAAGCTCACAACCCACGTCAAGGGTCCCTATTATCTGGCGAGTCCCCAGACTGAGTTAAAAAGTAATTCGCTGAAAAGGGACAAAAAAAAACTATTAAAAACAAAATTGAAGAAAAAAGCAGCCAGACTCTTAATACCACATTCAGACACAAATGCACATCAGGGCACAGCAGGCCCTCTTTGATATAGGCGGGGGCTGGACAAGCACAAAAATACTAATGAATAGCCACTTACTAACCCACCATACATCTGTCGGGTGGCTGTCCAGTATTCAAAATACATACGTCTGCATAGGCAGCGATTCCCAACATTATGTGAGATGCACCTCTGTCTGCAAAGCAGCCTATTACGAATGCCCCATTATATCAAGCCGGCTTCCAAGACCATATGTATACCCACAGGATGTAGGTTATGAGCTTATGCTGTAATGTTCACTCACATAAAGTGCTGCTGTACACTTATTAAAGGGAAGCTGTCACCACATTTAACCTATGTACTTTGTTAATAGGATATAGAATTGCTGAAAATAATTACCGTATACCTGTGCCTCATGTCAGATGCCTTGTTGTGGATAAATCATCGTTTATCACTTTATATAAATGTGCTGTTCTAGGCTATGGGGCAAGTGCTGCCTGAAAGATAACTCCACCCCAGAGATTATTATAAACAAAAGGAGGCATTACCAGTGTAATGCGTGATGGCCGCTCATTGCCCTCTGCCCTCTTGATCGTACTATAGAGTTCTGTATGATTATAAATAACACATCTGCAGATTCCTCTTACCTTCAGCCTCCATCTCACAGGCAGACAGGTTTGCAATATAATGTGTTTGTGATAAATCAGATTTAATTTCTCCAGTTCTGTGTCAGACTACTTTCACATCTGCGGTATTTTAACTTCTGGCACATCAGGCAAATCTGAAGTTTTGAACTTCAGGTTTGCCTTATCTGTCATTTTGCAAATCTGGCAGAATTCCGCCTTTTTTGCAAAAAGCAGATGCGCCCCACTTGCGGTACTCTTGCGGCAAGATTGCGCTTGTATTAATTCATTGTAAATAGACCTCTGGGCATGTGCGGAGTCCTACATTTTGCCTGTGATCCCGCACTTTTGGCACCGGATTAAAACCGCTGCTAGCTGTAGTTTTAAGGCACGCCAAAAGTACCAGAAGTGTCGGATAACTGTCATAAACGTAAGTCTCCGCACATGTCTGGAGGTCCATTTACAATACATTATCAAAAGTGCAACCTTGCTGTATGTATGCCGCAAGTGTGACGCATCAGGTTTTTGCAAAAAAGGTGGAATTCTGCCAGATTTGCAAAAACCCAGATGTGAAAGCACCCTTAGGCTGGGGTCACACATAGAAATCCGTTTTTGGAAGTGATTTCCATGACCAATCCGTTTTTTTTGGGTGCTTTTTGAGCCTCCTGCACCTCTGAACGTTTTTGGACTTAGTAATTTTTTCATTTTTTTTCATTAAAAACGCACATGCGTTAACGCATGCGTTAACGCAGGTGCCTATATGTGCCATGCGTTAACGCATGTGTTTCCCATTGGGCCCCATGTTAAAAAAACGCATGCGTTTTTTAACTGATGCCAAAAACGTTGCTAGCAACGTTTTTGGCTCAAAAACGGACATAGCAATGTTTTTAGGTCCAGTAAAAAACAGACAGGGTGTTTATTACATCCAATCCGTTTTTCTGTCAGTTTTTGGACTTAGAAAAAAAAAATGGCAAAAATGAAGCCAAAAACGGACCAAGGGCTTATGTGTGACCCTAGCCTTACTTGTCTCACAATGGTAACGCTTCCTTCTATTTATAATAATTAGTGATGAGCGACTGTAATCATTACTATTCGCACAGATAGTACAGTATTCACGATACTCATTACTCGACGAGTATGGCTGGTGCTCGTGAGTGATGTGTTGATCGTGATGAATCTGCAGCTCTTTACCTTTAGGGTACCTTTACACGCCGCTACTGGCGGGTGGATACAACCAGCTACACGTTACAAATATAGCTTGCATCGGCAATGTACCCCGTAGTAGCGGCGTGTGAAGACGGTAGGAGGCACCCGGCAGTAGATGCATCTGTTTCCGAGCACTGCCCTGAAACAGGTGGCTACCCAGGCAATTGTAGCGAGCTGTATCGGCGTGTAAAGAAGCAACAGAAGGGATGTGTCGACACCAGGCTATGTACCTGGTATGTAGCTGGGGCGTGACACAGGCTCCGGGTTACGGCGCCCCATCAGCGATCATTGGAGGAAGCTCCTGCATGACGATTGGTAGTCGCTGCATAGGGAGGCATATTTAAGGAGCTGACCAGTCACTCTACAGAATTGCTCGAGCGTCATGTATTAAACAGCCTCCTGCGATGCCTGCCCAATCATGATGTTCTGTCTTTGTCCTATCAGCGTACGGACGTCTCATAATCCACAATTGTGGCACGCCTATGTGTTGTCCCTGCTGCACCAGGGCCGCCCATATTAGCTTGTTGTAGCGGTGTGTAAATGAGGTAAGGTGAGCTACAGAAGGTGACTTATGGCACCCAGCGGTGTATCCGGGGATAGATGTCACGTAGCGTAGCGCACCTTGTGGCAGCGTGTAAAGGTGGTGCGTTTACCGTTTGTAACCGTTTGTGCGTGCTCGTGCACGTGAAGTAGCTGGTTGTATCCACCCGCCAGTAGCGGCGTGTAAAGGTACCCTTAGTAAACTATGTGAGCTGGCACCTCAGTGAGAGCAGATTGGATGTTAGGCTCTCACTGGGGGCAGACCAAGGTGTTTTTATGCAGTAGAAATGGAAAAAAGCCAACCCATACACCCTGTCCTGGAAAGACTCGTTTTATAGCCGAATGTGTGTGGGCGGAGCCTATCACTAATTGACTAACATTATACTCGTAATTTGGAGGAATATGCAAGTATTAAAAAGTACTCATTACGAGTATAGCAAGTGCGAATATTACGCCACTCGCTCATCATTAATAATAATCTCTGGAGGCGGAGTTATCTTCCAGGCAGCATATACCCCATAGCCTCCGAATCACTTCCAAGAATTGTCCAGCAAGTTGACGAAAGTAGCATGTAGAGTTCTTTATAAAATTTCCATTTATTGGTATCCAGGTAAAAACAGGTTTCTTAGCATGTAAAAACACACAGATCAGTTTACCATGTCTTCAGGCAACATGTTTCGGCTAGCTTGTAGCCTTACTCATGATCTTACATCATGTGCAGATGATGAGTAAGGCTACAAGCTAGCCGAAACATGTTGCCTGAAGACATGGTTAAACTGATCTGTGTGTTTTTACATGCTAAGAAACCTGTTTTTACCTGGATACCAATAAATTAAAATTTATAAAGAATTCAAGGTGCAATTTTCCTCAACTTGCTGGACAATTCTTGGAAGTGATTTGGATGCAGCTACAGGCCCGCTGGAATCTATGCTGGAGGAGGAAAACTGGAGAGAGAAGTCAGGTGAATGGACCCTCTTTTTCATAATATAATGTAATACCCCATAGCCTGGTACAGCTCATTTACATAAAACGATAGAACATGTGTTGCGCCCCAGGGTGTGGGGTACTCGGGTATCAGGCGCAAAAGGGTTAATTGTGTCACGGGGAATGACGGCCGCACCTGATCCCGTATCCTGGGGGCGATGCTCTTAAAGGGAAAATTATTTACAAGGATTATGTACAGTTTGTCGAGGCGCCACCTGCAGTACCTGGTGATGCTCACCAGCGCCAGTCCTCCGGTGGTCGATGGTATTGCGGCAATGATGGTGTAGTCCTCCGCAGGCAGGACCGGGACCTCCAGGGCAGCGTTTCTGTGGAAGGAAGGGGGTTCATGCAAGGAAAGATACAGCAGAGTCGAAAAGTCACTTTACCAGGTACTTTACTGAAAAAACTTTAGTAATCATTACAGTCCTTCAGTGCAGTAAGAAATTATAATGACAAGTGGCTACGGGTGGCTGCAAGCAGGTTTGTGGTAGGTTAGCAGAACCCTCAGTGCATGCCTTTCTTGTTCCTCCTGTTCCCTTTCTCCCAGTGGTGGGGTGAAGCCAGATCTCATGGAGATTAGGTCTGACCTCTTGCTGTCTCTCTTTACCTCCCTTGCTCCCGTCGGGTGAACCTTCTTTTGACACGGCAGCTCCCGGGGCTCTGTGGCTCTTTCTGCACAGCGGCTTGCCAGCGGTATCTGATTCCCTTCTAGTAGGTGCTTTAGGAGTCAGAGCCGTAACTGGAGATACCCCCATTCAACAGATTTTCTGCAGTCCTTAAAGGTTACCACAGGTGCGGGCTCCGGTACCTGGTTGCTTTCTTTGAGCGAACTCCGCCCAAGTTTCTTGCTCCCTTCTTCTCGATCTGGGATCTATTCTGTTTCCCTGGGTCCCTCAGCCGAGGTAACCCTCCTTCGGCTCCCTGCCTGGATCTTTTCTAACTTTCCAACCCTGGAGGCAGCGACGGGTCCCAAGACCTCCAGCCACAAAGGGCCATGATCAAAAGACCTCCTTTCTCCCCCTGGGGGTTACTATATACCCCTCCTGGGTTCCCTCCCACTGTGTGACTAGTGTGGGGTGTGGGTTTTAGGGTTCTGCCTAATCTCCACAAACCTACTTGCAGTGGGGTGACTACATCGTTTTTATGAGTGTAGTACCCCTTTTGTGGCACCTACATAGTGGGGGCGCCACACATGATTTCTCTACAACAAGGCATCTGATATGAGGCAGACAGGTATGATTATTTTCAGCAGTCTATAACCTGTATCCCCATATTAATACTTTAGAAAGGTCAAATGTATTAACAGACTCCGTTTAAAGAACAGTACAGATCACAATGATTTTTTTTTCTTAATTTCAGCGTACCATTGCTCCAGTTCAAGACGATGATTATTATTATTATCTAAACACTACTGGTATAAGGACTGGATCCCAATTATTTTCTTTAATGTGTTTCAAAAAAAGTTAAATGGGCTGTCCCAACCAGTTAAACCTATGGACTGCCAAGTATTAACCCTGAAGAGAGTCAGGGATAGTCAAGCATAAAATACTTATTTGCATAGAATTCTACAGAGATTAAAGGGAACCTGAGAGATCATATTCTAGATCAATGGACTGATATATAGTTTTGTGAGACTAGATTCAGTATAACCTGTGGTTTAACTATTTAATCAACTGCTCTTTCTGAGGAATTTGGTCCAATGGGAGGTCCTATCAGTGATTGATTGGCTAATGATTTAAGGAAGTGTTTCTTCCGAAACGCGTCTAGCGTCCAGCTAGCACGCTGAATGATTTTATAATTTTCAAATAATAAAGAGAATTTCAAGAAGACAAGCACCGGTGTTTTCTACTTCACATCAGTGATTGATGCCTATATTTATTAAGTGTTTATATAAAGCTGTCAGTCACTGACAGAACCGCCCACAGGACCAAAATTCTCAGAAGGAGCAGAGGTATAAATGGTTAAATCACAGGTTACACTGAGGACTTTACTCAAAAATATATATATCAATCTATTTAACTGCCCCTGATGTATAAGCTGGTGCCTGCAGATTGGATAGTATTTTCATGGTGACAGGTTCCCTTTAAGTCACTCATTCCATTGTCTTAATAAATGTTGGAGATGTGTTTATTTCATCAAATGTTGTATGTACTAATAGCTTCCAAATGGAGGTGTTCATTAAAACTGAACTAAATGAAACATTTTAATAGACTAGGACTCTTCTCTGATTTCATTTAGTTTGAGACAACAATGTATGTTTTCTGCAGTGACCTAATAACAGGTGGCCATCTTCTGTTCACATGATCCACTGCTGGTTTTGGCAGAGGAGAGTGTGTTCTCATCTGGACAGTCTGGCTTTATTTGCTATGTTTAACTCCCCCGTAGCATGGATACCTCACGCAGCATTCTGTACTCATTCAGGTAGGAGTAATGAACACCTGAGGTCACTGCATGAGGAACACTCTTAAGATTGTTCATTAGCCTTTCAGGATTATTTTACTTTAAATACAAGGGTTTAAATGTTCAGTAAGATTGGTGACTTTCTAATGTATTAACATTAATATTTTTTCATGAATATTAATGATGCTATTAAATTATTTCTGAAAATATCTACATTGTGTAGCACCACTTGGGTGGTATCTCCTATAATATTTTTGGAAGGAGGCTGCAATGGTTACGGCAATTTTAGGGTGGGTTCACACACTGTGTATTTGCTGTGTATTTTTACACAAGTGCTCTTGCAGTTTTTGTAGCCATAACCAGCAGTGACCGATTAAAACCAGCAGTGGGTGATTAAATACAGAAGTGCAGCACTTGTTTCTATTAGACTTTTCCTCTGATTGTTCCACGCCTGGTTTTGGCTACAAAAACTGCAACAGCTCTCACGTAAAAATACATAGCAAATACGCAGTGTGTGAACGCACCCTTAAACCTAATTTTTTTATTATAACATCAACCGTGGTTCAATCAAGTACTACAATGGCATTTTTTTTTCACATATTGCATGTGAATCTATTCTTAACCTGTTACGAGCCAGTCAGTCTTTTCGTCTGAGTCTTGAGTCTTCAGCAATGTCTTTTGATGCCATTGTATTAAGACTCCAGCAATCTGATGAAAAAGAACAACAGTTCAAGGGTGCGCTCTCACTGGCCGTGACTCACCTGAGCATGACAGCTTCATGTATTTCTATGCAGCTGTCACACTATAGTCAGGAGAGCCACTATCTGGATTGAAATGCACAATGTGATACTGCTTCTGGCTCCTCTGCCAATGCAAATTCTTTTTTTGGAGCCAGAAATCACATAATTGAAAGTGTTTGTTGGGTATAACCAACTAATGGGCCCTAGGCTCACCAATAAAGATGTCAATTCAGATCGCAAAAAATAAGCCATCACATAGCCTCAGATCCTGAATTTGAAGAATTATGGGTCTCAGAAAATGGCCAGACTACTAAAAATCTTTTATTTATTTTTTTTACAAATTTCTTAATTTTTTTGACCACTTAAATAAATGAAAACTATGCATATTTGGTATGTGTAATCCTACTGACCTGGAGAATCATGCTGCCAGGTCAGATTTAATATATAGTGAACATGGTAAGTAGAAAAAAATTAAATAATGTGAAATTACCCTTTTTTTGCAGTTTTAAAACCCTTGTAATTTTTTTCCTGTTTTCCAATACATCACATTCTAAAATAAATGGTGTCATTCAAAAGTCCAAAATTGAGACAAGAAAGGGGGGTGGGAGCGCATGTGAAGGAAGTTTAAACAAGGGAAATTTGTTGGAAGGGGCCGTGTGGCCACTCACCATAGGTGGTTGCGCACACCCTGCACTACTGCGGTGTATCACCTCAGTGTTATGGCGCCTCCTTGGAGTTGTTTGCAGGGACAGCTGGCAGTGTCCACAGAGCCTGGAGATCTATGCTGCGGTCATGTGGCCACACCAGAAATACATCATCACAGGTCCTTCAGTGGTGAATGCAAGCTTCTTCCAGCAGGTCCTGTGGTTTAGGAACAATGTTTGTAGATTATCCTCCTGCCCAGAGCTGCTCCTGCCAGTAATACCCGAAGGTATGGATAATGGAGACAGCAATTTAACGGTCTGTGGAGCGCTAGGATCAGAAAGTGTCAGGGAGATGGAAATATTTGTAAAAAGATTTTATTAACCTTTTACAAGCCACAACGCGTTTCTGCAGAACAGCGTTGCCTTCATCAGGTATGCAAACACCTTTTGCATCACCTGATGAAGGCAGCGCTGTGCCGCGGAAACGAGTTGTGGCTTGTAAAAGGTTAATAAAATCTTTTTACAAATATTTCCATCTCCCTGACTCTTCCTGATCCTAGTGTCGAGCCCACTGGGACGAGGGTACTCGGTACCGGACCGGGTCTTTACTGGTGAAGTCACGGGTGGTCCTGGTCCGGTCCGTGTCCCGGGCCCTGGCAAATAAAGGGGGATTATTTACAGGGGATTGTCACTCGTGACGCCACCCACTTGATGCGGCCAGTGATGGGGGCCGCCGCTGCTGCAGAACCTCCGGGGCAGTAAGGGTTAAGTCTATGGTGAAGTTGTAGCACACTTACTTGCAGACGCTGCAGGGATCTCTCCTCAGCGTTGGGGCTGACAGGCTGGAGCTGTGGCTCTGCAGGTGGAGGTCTTTCTGATGCAATCCTGTTAGGAGAGAATCGCTTTCATGCAGAGACACAAGGGAAGCTGTTCCAGGGTTTTCCAAAGCTTTACTCCAAGTTCTTTCAGTTACTTTACAAGTCATTTGCAGTTCTTACAATTACAATACACGGGCACTTTCTCCCTCTCCGGGTCCCCTTTGCTCTGCAGCCAGGCCTCTCTCTCTGTGACCCCTCACACAGTCTGTAGTGTCCTTTCCGGGCTATTACATTCTCTTTGCTGCGTGTTGTGCGACACTGGACAGTATGGCGGTGACTCGGGCTTCTGTGAGTCCTAGTGTGTCACTTAGCTGCCTGTCCTTTAGGGTATCAGATTACTTGGGAAAAGGTGTTTTGCGATCCGCGCTGCCAGACTGACTCGCATCAAAGAAGACACTTGAAGATGAAGTGTTGATCAAATCCTTCTTTTATTCACCGACGCGTTTCGGTGCCCACCTGGCACCTTCATCAGAACCCTGATGAAGGTGCCAGGTGGGCACCGAAACGCGTCGGTGAATAAAAGAAGGATTTGATCAACACTTCATCTTCAAGTGTCTTCTTTGATGCGAGTCAGTCTGGCAGCGCGGATCGCAAAACACCTTTTCCCAAGTAATCTGATGCTTCTCCACGTCTGAGTGGTCGGTGAAGGTCCAGCAGCAGCCATCAGGATATAATTCCTAACACGTCTTCAAACCAGTTGTGGGTGACACAACTGGATCAGGTGAGTGAACCCCTGTTGCTCACCGAGCTTCCAACTTAGTGTCTAGTGATAAGGGCACTATTGCGCCTCTTGTTCCCCCAACCCCCCCTTTTTGTATTTGTCCTTTAGGGTAGGGATCTCGATCTGAAACTCAGACCCCTCGTCGTGTTGTTTGGGGATACCGGGTAAACTAAGGTCCCCTCTAGAGCCGACACTCTACTTCAGCCCAGCCTCCAGCAGTCCTCAAGCCTGAGACTCTACCAGGCTCCTTCTCTCTGTTCCTCTCTGTACATAGGAGGGCTACTCCGCCTGCAGTCAGTTGCTTTAGCTGTAGTTCTAGGGCCCCGGGGTACACCGTCCCTCTCGGCTCTCTCACACTCCTGGCGATCTGACTCTGGATGGGCTTTCTCTCTCCCCTGGCTCGCACTGGCTCAGTACAGATTCTGCGCTCCGTCTGTCTTCACTCTTCCAGGCAGTTTGGCTCTCTACTGCTCAGCTTCAGCTCAACCTGCTGCTGTTCTCTGGCCTGCTCCTCAGCTTCTCTGCTGCTCTTGATCTTTGCATCTCAGCTCACTGTGGCCTACTGAACTCCTTCACTCCTCCCCCTTACTATATACTGTCAAGTCACCTGACTATTTGTTTGCCCAACCCACTCCTCTGATCCACCACCCCTCAATCTCATAGAGTTCTAATCTCAGGGCTGGATGTTACCTCCTCTGACACGTGGGTTGTGTGGGCTGTGAGGGTGTTGGTGTGCAACAAGTGTCCTACCTGCCTGGCTGCAGTTCCCTTTGTGGCCTCCTGGACGCAGGGGCGCCACACTAGCGCTCCACAGACCGTTTAATTGATGTCTCCAAAAGTACAAAATTGACCCACGAGCACTTGTCTATGATTATGTAAACAGAAAAATAAAATAGTTATGGCTCTTGGAAGAACAAAAATGGAAAATAAAGAGCAATTGTCAGCAATATTTTTTATGATAAATTGGATTTCTTCACCAAAGGGATCAAAGGTATCAATTCTATCAGTATTACAGAGACCTTACTGCTATGCCTTTAATTGACATTATACAATCGTGCTGACAGATTCTCTTTCAGTCATTTCCACGGCAGCTGTTTACTTCTTTCATATCACATTTTTTTCAATGGGGAAAGAGATTTTCCATTGTTAAATGTGATGTTGGTTAAGGTAATAAAGAAGGCTAATGTGCAGCCGGTGTGTCGTGGTATCATTATTTGTGTCACTAAATCTCTAACACATTTACTAAGTAATCCCAATCCTCCTTTTCTGAATGTGTGCCTTGAGACAATGGTGATGTGCTGAAGTGTATAAATCGCCTGTTTAGACTGGATTACAAAACATAAATTATGCATTTCACTTTAATGAGCTAGCCTGTCAGCATAGGAGAAATCGCAATAAGAACTCCAGAGATCTCATTACACTATTCTAGTAGTGACTACCGGTGGCCGACCCTCATAAAGCCATTCTGTAAAGATTCTCTAGCACTGGCCTTACTGACCATAAGCTTCGGTATATGTTTGACCATTTACCGGTTGCAAACGTGGCTCATGTATAATTTCCAAGCTTTATTGGGTAAATACTTGCATGAGGAAGGATATTACTTGATATGTAATTAATTCAAGACATTAGAGGTTACATTTACTTTTCATAATCTGAAAAACTGAACATCATCCACACCAGTAGGGTCATTATAGGATAGGACAACTCAGCAAAATCTATCTTTATAGTGTACACAAGTGTATATTACCAAGCAACAACGTCTGATTCATCTGTTACTAAAAACAATTGTATATTGAAGCCAAAGAACATTATATTGTTTATACAGTCATGTAATGTAAGTGAATTAGCATTCTACCATTCATTCAAAATTTGGATAATGTATCCGTAAAATGCACTGAGCTGCAATAACAAACAGAGCTATGGACATGAGTGGTGTTGTTTCTAGGAAAAAATTAATATATTAATATATAAAGACTTTTAAATCTGATCTTCTCGGCAGCTTTCTCAATGCAAACTGTTTATCTACTATATAATTGTCTAAGACATTTTCGTGTCGGACCAAAAAAACGTGCCGTGGATATGTCACACTGTGACGTCACCACGGCGAAGCATTGGCCGCGTAGCGGCCAATGCGAGGCGTCAGCTGCGCGAGCAATGGCCGCGAGGCCATTGCGAGTCGCTAGCTTTAGTGCGAGCAATGGCCGCGAAGCGGCCATTGCGAGTCGCTGGCCGAAAATAGAACCAGAGGCTCGGCCACAAAGCTAGCGATTTCCCGCTCAGGTAGCGAGTCGCTAGCCTCAGCGGGAAATCGCTAGCTTTGTGGCCGAGCCTCTGGTTCTATTTTCGGCCAGCGAATCGCAATGCCCGCTTCCATAAGGATTACCGCAACCGCGTACCTGCCGCAACTCCCCCTATACTTTCAATGGGGATCTATTGCGACTCGCTGTGTAGCGCGAGCAATGGCCGCAAGGCCATTGCGAGTCGCTACACTTGCGGCGCGGTTGCGGTAATCCCCATAGAAAGTATAGGGGGACTTGCGGCAGGTGCGGCAAGTGAAAATCTATTTGAAAATCTAAAAAAAAAAAAAAAAAATATTCTAGACACCCGATGCATTTGCATCGGGCTCACAGCTAGTTAATAAATAAATGTCGTTGTTTTAAGCTTGACTTTCTTTCTTATAAGGTTTTTGTGATCGATATTTGGTGCCAAAAGTTGAAACTTGACTACATAAGGTAAAAAAAAATAATGCTGAATGTTTGGCATACTCAAAAATCCTCTAGGGTGGCTGTAGTGAACTGGCATCAAATTTTCCAGGATAAGACATCTGGAATCACTAGACTCCGCCAACAAAGCGGAAAACAAAAAAACAGGCAAGCACATATAAAATAGATTTCAAAAAGGCATTAATAGATAAATGAATTCCAGCCAACCAACTTGACTAACAGCTGCAGTTTGTACAGAGCAGTGTGAGATCTCAGCAGCAGGAGCGTTTCCTTTGGAAAATTCAGAGTTAATCTCAGAAGCTGCTGCTGTCTATTGTTTATTACGGCTCTACAGGTGAGGGATGTGTCAGGTAATGCAGTTGTCCACATCCCTGGCCTTTAAATAGTGCCTTCTTTCACCAGTAGATGTCACTGATAGTTTCATTCTTTACTCTGACCTCATGCTGTTAAGACGCATAGTGGTGGTGCAGAAACTTTTTTGAAGCAAATTCTTTTGGCATTCATCTTGTGAGTTGCTCTTCCTTCCCTGGGTGGTGGTGAGGGGGTTTAGCCAGGGCTGGCTGGGAGAAGTGCAAGGGTGGAGGTCTGAACGTCCTTACCATTAGAGGTAATTCTGGGAAAAGGGTCAGATAGGGAACCCCAGTCTACTGAGTCAGACTAGCTTCCCAGTTCCCCTTAATATGATCTCTCATCCTGCTATTACTAGTCCATGCACTATTAGTTCCCCGTGACAAACTGTAGAAATATGTCACTCTACTCAGAGATTGTGGTGCGCGAGTAGGGGCCAAGGCAATAAATATATTGAAGAAAACTCAGGAATCAATTTTACAATGAATGACCAGAAAACATTTTTGTGAAGTCCATAAACAATGCTAATGTCTCAGTTCCACTTTTGGATCTTCTTTCAGATCGACAGCGCTGTGTGAGTGTGATGGCAGCTGTGTGCATAGATATGGCACCACATACAAATGGCACTGTCACACACAATGCTATTAACTATTTTATGTCTCTACACCATGGCAATCAGTTTTTGTGAAAAAGGTTAAAAAGTGGGACGAAAACATTAACATTGTTATTTGGCCCTTTTCAGACCAAATATACCAGCCCGCAGCCGCCCTAGGAGTGGTGCATGCCTTAGATACATTAATCTGGTGCTTTACCTGGCTTTTCCCAATTACCCTGGAGTGGTGGCAATCAGGGTAATAGCTTTTAAGTTTGAGGTCAGCTGTGACCATAGGTAATGACTGGTGACACCCCTATGTGAAAGGTGCAAGCTAGAAAAAATAGATCAAGGAAAAAAAATGGAAAATTCTGCTGCACACTGACACAAGAAAATTGTGAAATAGCATATTGGCTAATGAATGCTAATGGCATGGCTATGTGTAGTACTAGTGTGAATAGAGCTTGAGGCATAGCAGAAAACAGCTTCAGAGTACATAGAAAACAATGAGCACTTAGCTGATGCGATGGCCATAGCATGTGAGTCCGGTAACCAGCGTCAAGGTGTCTCATCCTACCGGGTCGTATCCTACTGCCTCTGTCTGCTATGTAGAATTGCTCGTATGGGTATTCCTGCCACTATTTGCAATTTAAAACCAGCCTGTTAGGGCATGTCTAGGACAAAAGTTACAATAAAATTTAGAGTTTAAGCATGGCTACAGGGCAGGGGAGGGTACACAGTCAAAATGTAATAAAATTAATCTTAGGTAATGACTGGCAACACCTCTATGTGAAAGGTGCAAGCTAGAAAAAATAGATCAAGGAATAAAAAGGGGAAAATTCTGCTGCACACTGACACAAGAAAATTGTGAAATAGCATATTGTCTAATGAATGCTAATGGCATGGCTATGTGTAGTACCAGTGTGAATGGAGCTTGAGGCATAGCAGAAAACTGCTTCAGAGTACATAGAAAACAATAAGCACTTAGCTAATGCAATGGCCATAGCATTGTCAGTCCGGTAACCAGCATCAAGATGTCTCATCCTACCGGGTCTTATCCTACTGCCTTTATCTGCCATTTAGAATTGCTTGTATGGGTAATCTTGCCACTAACTGTTATTTAAAACCAGCCTGTAAGGGCATGTCTAGGACAAAAGTCTTGTGATGTCATGACATCCCTGGGCTTGATGCCATCTGACACTATGCAACTGATATCAACCCCAAAAGTATTACCCCAATTGCGAATACACCAGGACAATCAGGAAGAACTGTACAAAGTGCCAGAATTGGCACATCTAATTGGATGGCCCACTTCTGTGGGCTAGTATATTTAGGCTGGTAGGGGGCTAAATAACCATTGGCATTCCCACCTTAATAATACCAGCCCCCAGCAGTCTGTTTTACCTTTGCTGGCTTTAAGAAATAGCAGGGGACCCCACACCATTTTATTTAATAATTTCAATTAAAAAAAAATGGCATGTAGTCCCCTCTATATTTGATAATTAGCCAAGATAAAGCAGACAGTTGTGGGTTGGACCCCAAAGCTTTCAGCTTTACCTTCGCTGGTTATGAAAAAAAATGGGGGAACCTTAAGTCATTCATCTTTTATTCATCATTCACATAAGTGTACAGGCATATTTTGCATAACAATATGCTTGTTGATTGGTTGCCCCGGTAATATGTAATTTTTAATTTTTAATATTTCTTTTACATTTTCTTTTTAAGAAGCATCCCAGTTTGGGAGAAACAAAAGCGCGTTTTAAAAAGCGAAAAATATGGTAATCGCAATAAAAAGAAAAGCAATAATCGTTTAAAAATCTGATGTTCCACTCTCAGCAGGGATTATTTATGATATAAAATATTCTGCAGTTCAGCAATAACTCCCTTCTTAATGAAAGAAACATGATTATCCAGTTGATGGGAGGGGCCTCTCTTGTAGGCACTTTGAGTGCTTTAGCCTGTATTTTCATCATCAGCTGCAAAACAACATTAACGTAATTTCTTCAAATAATCAAAGCTTTTCCTAAACCTGAAATAGTGAAAAAAGGGCTTTTATAATTGTTTTTCCAGAAAAAAACATAGATCTGACCTTCTCTGACATCAATAGTTACAGACAGCTCTTCCATTGCAGGTACATATGATCAGAAACAAACAGCTACAACATCTCGCCTACGAAGGTCATGAATGTGTACATACAGTTGTGGCCAAAAGTATTGATACCCCTGTAATCCTGTCAGATAATACTCGGTTCTTCCTGAAAATGATTGCAATCACAAATTCTTTGGTATTATTATCTTCATTTATTTGTCTTCAAATGAAAAAACACAAAAGAAAATGAAGCAAAAAGCAAAACATTGATCATTTCACACAAAACTCCAAAAATGGGCCAGACAAAAGTATTGGCACCCTCAGCCTAATACTTGGTTGCACAACCTTTAGCCAAAATAACTGCGATCAACCGCTTCCGGTAACCATCAATGAGTTTCTTACAATGCTCTGCTGGAATTTTAGACCATTCTTCTTTGGCAAACTGCTCCAGGTCCCTGATATTTGAAGGGTGCCTTCTCCAAACTGCCATTTTTAGATCTCTCCACAGGTGTTCTATTGGATTCAGGTCTGGACTCATTGCTGGCCACCTTAGAAGTCTCCAGTGCTTTCTCTCAAACCATTTTCTAGTGCTTTTGAAGTGTGTTTTGGGTCATTGTCCTGCTGGAAGACCCATGACATTTGTGGGAGACCCAGGACACAGCTTTCTCACACTGGGCCCTACATTATGCTGCAAAATTTGTGGGTATTACACATACTAAATTGGTTTTTGGAGAGTTTCTGTACCAATAATTCAATTGCACGATTTTAGCTGCTTTTCTTAAAGATGCTTTTATTGCTTCATCAGAAAGGAGATTAAAATTGCAGATACAAAAGTGCTCAGATATAAAAGATAGTACATTTTTAATGAATCTGGATAGGAGGACACTAAGGGGTTAAGGTCATTTTACCTCACACTTCAAGACAGATACATGGTAGCCATATCAAACAAGAGCTATGTCTCTCCCGTATACATATGGTTAAATTGAGAATTACAGCTTGTTAGTGTACGGAGGGTTCAGTTTATAATCCCCCTTCCTACTACAACACTTCACTGGATATTATCTCAAAGTCCATTACACAGCAGCCTTGGCAAAAAGCAATTGTACCAGAGCTTACCCATGTCAGATGCCAAGGTGTAAGGATGACCACTAGGGGACGCCCCAACGCGTTTCCCTGAATGCTTCCTCAGGGGGCCCCTGATATGTGGGAGAGTCCTAATATTTTTTGAATATTATTCATGTTTGACCTGGATATATAAAAAAAAATTTGTGGGTAGTCTTCAGACTTCATAATGCCATGCACACGGTCAAGCAGTCCAGTGCCAGAGGTAGCAAAGCAACCCCAAAACATCACAGAACCTCCGCCATGTTTGACTGTAGGGACCGTGTTCTTTTCTTTGAATACCTGTTTTTTTGCCCAAAAAGCTCTACTTTTGTCTCATCTGACCAGAGAACATTCTTCCAAAACGTTGTAGGCTTTCTCAGATAAGTTTTGGCAAACTCCAGCCTGGCTTTTTTATGTCTCGGGGTAAGAAGTGGGGTGTTCCTGGGTAATCTACCATACAGTCCCTTTTCATTCAGACGCCGACGGATAGTACAGGTTGACACTGTTATACCCTCGGACTGCAGGCAGCTTGAACTTGTTTGGATATTAGTTGAGGATCTTTATCCACCATGCGCCCAATCTTGCGTTGAAATCTCTCGTCAATTTTTCTTTTCCGTCCACATCTAGGAGGTTACTCACAGTGCCATGGGCTTTAAACTTCTTGATAACACTACGCACGGTAGACATAGGAACATTCAAGTCTTTGGAGATGGACTTGTAGCCTTGAGATTGCTCATGCTTCCTCACAATTTGGTTTCTCAAGTCCTCAGACAGTTCTTTGGTCTTCTTTCTTTACTCCATGCTCAATGTGGTACACACAAGGACACAAGACAGAGGTTGAGTCAACTTTAATCCATGTCAACTGGCTGCAAGTGTGATTTAGTTATTGCCAACACCTGTTAGGTGCCCAGGTAAGTTACAAGTGCTGTTAATTACACAAATTAGAGAAGCATCACATGTTTTTTATAGGAGTGCCAATACTTTTGTCACCCTCGTTTTTATGTTTGGTGTGGAATTATATCCAATTTGGCTTTAGGACAATTCTTTTTGTGTTTTTTCATGAAGTCAAATTAAATGAAGATAATAATACCAAAGAATTTGTGATTGAATCATTTTCAGGAATACTGAGTATTATCTGACAGAATTGCAGGGTGTCAATACTTTTGGCCACAACTGTATGCATCTAATATCAGTGTATACCTAAATACTTTGTCCAGATTCACACATTTTTTTGCATTTCTTTAGCCCAAACCAGGATTGAAACCCTATATGAGTTCACAAAAAAAGTGTGCTGACGAAGGGAAATGGAAATCTACATAAAAATACACGATTTTGTGTGGGCTTAGGCAGAGTTTTAGTGCAGACAATGGTATGGTAGAAAGATATAAAGCTATGGCTATTACATGCTTACTATTTACTTACTATTTACTGTCCCATTAAATTTAAAGGGGGTGGCTACTACTTTCATAAGCTTCTTTCATGTGATCTAACTGCCATAAACAAGTTCTTTTGTAAATATTTTGCTTTCCCAAATTTCTCTGTAACCTGAATGCTTGGTCACATGATCAGGGGCTGAGAATCCTCTAACTTCCTTCAGGTACCGTACCGTTACATGCTGCAATGTCGTTAACATATCACCAACGATCTTGGTCGTTAGGACATCTTTTTGACATCGTTGGTGAGATGCCACATGTCTAGATATCGTTAACGATGCACCAACGATGTAGTGAGCAGGCATCGTTCGCCCAACCCAGCGAACGATACTTGCTCATTGCTGTGAATAGGCAAAGTCGTTAACGGCATAGTTATCATGGTGTCACACAGAACGATGCAGCAGGTTGGCTGATCGAGGATCGTTTGATTTGAGAACATGTTCTCAAATCTGGGAGCAACGATCCAACAATTTATCATAGTCGTATCTTGGTGTTACACGCAACAACGTCCTAACGATCTCGTTTCAACGACTCCAAACCCATGATGTTTGAGCGATATCGTTCACAATATCATACTGTGTAACAGGGCCTTTACTTCCTAGGTCAGGAATCTGACAAGACATCACAGTCATGTGACTTTCATGGGTGAACGGGGCTCTTTTCAGCAGAGCTAACTCACTACTTTTGTGCATATGGCTGCAGGCACAGATCTCCTATCTTCCTGCATATTTCTCCCTCCAGAGCTGTCCCTTGTATCTGTGTATATACAGTAGAGTGAATATACATGTACACATATGGTGCCCTATGTAATATACAGATTGGGCAAAAATTAAGAGACCACTGCAAAATTTTCAGTTTCTCAAATTTTTCTCTTTATAGGTATATTTTTGAGTAAAATGTTCATTGTTCTTTTATTCTATAAACTACTGACAACATGTCTCTGAAATTCAAAGCTAAAAATTTTGTATTTACTTGCAGCAAATGAGAAATCATCAAAATAATAAGAAATAGTGCTTTCAGACCTCAAATAATGGAAAATAATGAAATTATATTAATACTAATGTTTTAACTCAGGAAGATATTTGGTGGAATAACCATGGTTTTTAATCACAGCTTTCATGCATTTTGGCATGCTTTCCACCAGTCTTTCACACTGCTTTTGGGTGACCTTGTGCCACTCCTGGCACAAAAATATAAGCAGTTCTTCTTTGTTTGATGACTTGTGACTATCCATCTTCCTCTCGATTACATTCCAGAGGTTTTCAATGGGGTTCACGTCTGGAGATTGGGCTGGCCATGACAGGATCTTGATGTGATGCTCCTTCATCCACATATTGATTGACCTAGCTGTGTGGCATGTGGCATTGTCCTGCTGGAAAAAACCAGACCTCAGCGTTGGGGAACATTTCCTGAGCAGCAGGAAGCAATGTTTTTCAAAGATGACTTTGTATGCGGCTTGATTCATACGTCCTTCGCAATGATTAACCTGCTCAATTCCAGCCTTGCTGAAGCAAAACCAGATCATTACCGATCCACCACCAAATTTCGCAGTGGGTGTACGACACTGTGTCTTGTACGCCTCTTCAGGTCTCCGTTTAACCATTAGACGAACAGGTGTTGTGCAAAGCTGAAAAGTAGACTCATCAGAGAAGATTACCTTACTCCAGTCATCTATGGTCCAATCCTTATGGTCTTTGGCAAACTTCAGCCTGGCTCTCCTTTACCTCTCATTGATGAAAGGCTTTTTTCTAGCTTTACCTGACTTGAGCCTTGCCTCTTGGAGCCTGTTATGAACTGTTCTTGCCATGTACTTCACCCCAGCTGCCATTTGCCATTCCTTCTGTAGGTCACTTGATGTTATCCTGCGGTTGCTGAGTGACATTTGAATAAGATGATGGTCATCCCAGTCATGGAGAGTCACTTTCGGCCTCTGCCGGTCTGTGACTTTGTTCTCCCCAATATCTGCTGCTTGACCTTGTTGTAGTGGACTGCCGTCTTTGAAATTTTAAGGATGGAGGCAACATGACGCTCACTGTATCCCTCTGCTAGTAAAGCTAGAATTGAGCCCTTCTTTTCCTCACTCAAGACTTTTCTTTTCAACTCCTTTGGCATGGCTAAAAATTATTTTTTCATTCAAATTACTTTTTGGTTATTCCTAGCACTTGTTTTGCCATCCAGCTTGTCCTATTGCAAGAGAATTGTGAAGACCACAGCAGTGTTTTTTTATACTTTCCCTCGTTAAATAAGATTTGGTTCAGGTGATCACCTAATCTGACTTTGAGGAAGCTGCTTAAATGTGGCACTGGAGTTTCTCTACTTCCTTAGTGAAGTGCAAATTTGCATATTTTCATATATCTGAGAGGAGGGAAGTGGCTTACAATCTCCTCACCTACTTCGCTGTCTCCATAAGGTTGATAGCAAGTTCCCAGACCTTGTCTTAGCCCACTCACTCAGCCAGATCAGAATATCCCACACACTACACTGATGAGGGGCAGGTACCCCGAAACGCAGCGTCTGTAGTTTGGGGTTCTGATCTGGCACAAATCCCTTAGTTATATTAAAAGCTTATAGGAAAGCGATTATGACTTTGAGGAAGCTGCTTAAATGTGGCACTGGAGTTTCTCTACTTCCTTAGTGAAGTGCAAATTTGCATATTTGCATATATCTGAGAGGAGGGAAGTGGCTTACAATCTCCTCACCTACTTCGCTGTCTCCATAAGGTTGATAGCAAGTTCCCACACCTAATCTGAAGCACATTAAGTAGAATGAGGTGTACTTTGGTTGGAATTCAACTGAAACTGAAATGGAATGGCTGTCAGACATGTAGAGATGGGGATTTTTATAAAAATGTGTAGTGGTCTCAATTTTTGCCAGAGCTGTATATTTTGCTGTAGTACCTTTATTACATATAACCCACTGTTCTGGTGTTTTCTGCACTGTATGAATGGCTTGTCTGTAGCAGTCTCCTGGACAGATGTTATACTGAAGCTATGTGTGATGCTGAGGGGGAAGTGGGAGGTGTTTCGGAAAAGTTATAGGAGGTATCCTGTAATATGTCTAATGTATCGATATATCTTTCTATCTATAAATCTATATGTCTAATCTTTCTATAATAATAACAATAATAATAGTATTATGAGGTTCTGCACTGGTTGAGATGTATATTATGAGGTTCTGCAGCAGCTGAGATGTGTATTTTGCAGCATATGAGGTATGTTCTGCAGAGGATAAAGTATGAGTTATGAAGTTCTGCAGTGGCTGACATATGTTTTGTGGAAGTTGAGATGTGAATTATAAGGTTCTATATCAGCTGACATTTTCACTATGATGATCTGCAGCTGCTCAAATGTATCTTATCAAGTTCTGCAGCAAGCTCTGTGTCTATAATTCTTATTGATTAATGGTTTGCACCTTGTGGTGAATCCTCTGTGTTTACTCTTATGAAGTCTACTCTTTTTGGTAGACTTAGATAATGAAACACATACTTCCTGAACATTAATGTTCACTTCGGTACATGATGAGAAAGGATGTTTCATCACCATTGGAATGATTCTGCATTCATTTTTAAGGTGGTGGACTGTGTCCTGAAACTCCTGCCCTGAACATACCAACCGCATTGTATTGTATAAAATGAATTGTGTCTTACATTTGTGTATATGTGGCGCCCCTTCAGACTTGCGGCCACAGAAGGTGATGCAGCTGGGACAGGTAAGTGAGTCACCCTACACCAACACCCTACACATCCCCCTATCCCTAACTAGACTAAAATCCTAGGAACACTAAGTTGGGGGGGCTTAGTCGGGAAGACACAAAGAGCACCCAGTTCATGTTCCTGGCATGAGTAGGTAAGGAACAGAACCCCCAAGCCGAGATGCCCCGAGAGCCAAAGTGTAACACCATAAAGGAAGAGCGAGGACCCGGTGGCCTGTGCCACCATAAGGCCGGTCGGGGTCCATGGCCGAGTACTGAGGCAGAGAAGAAGGGGTCCACGGTGGGTCCAGATGAGTCAGGACACCAGGAGGACTGGGCCATCACCAGGGTACCAGCCCTGCAGGTGTGCTTGGCAGCTGCATGCCCCGGCAACGAATTAACTGGTGAGGTGAAGAAACTTTATGCCCGGAACCCAACCCCCGGTACATGAAGGAAAGGCCGTCATATAGGACTCGGATTCCCAGACGGGAATGTCCACAGAAAGTCCGCGACAGCATGCCCCAAGAAGATGCGCGGGAAGGAACGAGAGACCCAAAAGGACTAGAAAGGAGATGCCCCTAGTGAACTGTCCTGATTGCAGAACCAGTGACCGGGGCCGATTGTGTACGGTATGTAACTGGAACTGTACCAATGAGATTAAAACTGCCCGGACAGACTCAGAACGGTGTGTGAGAGACTCTACTTTGCGCAACGGTTACAAGCTCCCGCCTGCAGAGCAGCATACTGCCTGCAGCGCGCCGGCAATGGAGACTGCCAAAAGAGGATAAGCGCAGAATAGTGATGGGCGAATCCTAAATTACTCGGAATCGCTTGACTCTAGCGAGTCCGAGCACAGGACTCGCTACTCGTTGCGAGTCTAGCGAGTCCAATGGTTATGAATGGGGAAGCGAGTAATAGCGAGTAGTGTGAGATTTACAAATTGCAGATGTGTCTCGGAAGCTTCAGCCTGAAGCAATCCTAGTTTTGTCATTTATTTGCATTGCTCGTTTACTTTGTAAGTAATCGCTGGGAAACTCGCACAGATAAGAGTCCTGCTTTCTCCTCTGTGCTGGCTGCCAGCTCCAGGGTCCTAGAGCCCGCCTGCTGCCTGATGTAGCAGTGCTGAGATTGTTCTCAGTCTGCTCATTCCCTGTGTACAGACATGAATGTCTGTGCACAGAGATGATGTAGCAGAGCTGAGATTGTTCTCAGTCTGCTCATTCCCTGTGAATAGAGATCTATATCTATGCACAGGGGATGTAGCAGAGAGGACATCGCGTTTTGGACTGCGTTGGACGGAAGAGGATTTATTTAATTAAAGATGGAGTCCCTAATGGCTTTTTTTTTTATTTCTAATAAAAAATTTTCTTTGTGTTGTGTTTTTTTTAAAACAATTTAATAGAAATTCATGGCGGTCATGTCTAATATTGGCGTGACCGCCATAAATTTCGGGCTTAGGGCCAGCTGATAATACAAAGCTGGCCCTAACCTCTTTATTACCCAGCGTGCCACCGCTACCAGGGCCGCTGGAAGAGCGGGGTTCAGCGCCAGAGGATGGCGCTTCAATGAACGCGCCATCTTCTGGGGCGGCTGCGGGCTGCAATTTGCAGCGGGGGGTGCTCAGAAAGCTTGGGCATCCCTGCGCTGTGGATTCCAGCCCCCAGCTGCTTAGCTGTACCTGGCTAGACATAGAAATTGCGCGGAGCCCCACGCATTTTTTTTAAATTATTTCATGAAATTCTGAGATTCTGACTCTGACTCTGAGACTCTGACTCTGAAATTCATGAAATAATTAAAAAAAAATGCGTGGGGCTCCGCGCAATTTCTATGTCTAGCCAGGTACAGCTAAGCAGCTGGGGGCTGGAATCCGCAGCGCAGGGATGCCCAAGCTTTCTGGGCACCCCCCGCTGCAAATTGCAGCCCGCAGCCGCCCCAGAAGATGGCGCTTTCATTGAAGCGCCATCCTCTGGCGCTGAACCCCGCTCTTCCAGTGGCCCTGGTGGCGGTAGCACGCTGGGTAATAAAGGGGTTAATACCAGCTTTGTTATACAAGCTGGTATTAAGCCCGAGATTCTTAATGTCAGGCCACGTTTGACCCAGCCACTAAGAATCTCCAATAAAGGGTTAAAAAAACACAGAGAAAAATTTTTATTTGAAATAAAAAAAAAGCCATTAGGGACTCCATCTTTAATTAAAAAAATCCTCTTCCGTCCGACGTAGTCCAAAACGCGATGTCCTCTCTGCTACATCCCCTGTGCATAGATATAGATCTCTATGCACAGGGAATGAGCAGACTGAGAACAATCTCAGCACTGCTACATCATGTCTGTGAGCAGGCGGGCTCTAGGACCCTGGAGCTGGCAGCCTGTACACAGAGAAGACAGCTGGACTCGGCTCCCAATGTAGCAGCAGTTACTTTGCGATTTTCCCTGCTATCACTGGCACAGTAGCCGAGTCTAATGCAAACAATGGCAATCCTAGTTTTGTCAGCGTTTCTGACAAAACTAGGATTGATATTGATTTGCATTGGACTCGTGCGAGTAATCACTGGGAAACTCGCAGAGTACCGAGTCCTGCGAGTCCCTTACTACTCGCCGAGTAACGAGTCCTAGCGAGTAGATTCGCCCATCCCTAGCGCAGAAGCCAGACGACCCATTCCCTACACTTGCTTTGTGGAACACCAAGCCCTACCCGTGGAGGGCTCACCATCCAGGCTGCCACCTTCATCATTGTTCTCCAAACCTGGACAGCAGCGGTGGCTTCAATAGCCACAAACCGCAGGTGGCGTCACAAACTACTTTTACATGTGTATTTGCAGCACAGCGTAATGCAAATAATATCTCAGGATATGATATCCTGACTGAGGTACAATGTGGCTTCAAAGATTACCGCTGAACAATATGTCAATCAAACAAGTTTATCATGGCTCAATAATATGTTTATATTATATGTAACTCCCAAAACTGGGAATGATGTCAAAGCACAACCAGGAAATTGCATATAAATTCAAAGGACAGAAAATGGAGGTAGCACTTACAATGGACATAAGCATAGTGGTGTCAATAAGGTCAAGAGGACATCCCAATATAACAACAGGATTCAGAAAATCCATATCCTGAGATATTATTTGCATTACGCTGTGCTGCGGTCTTGTAAGATGTGCAAGTGTTTGCATACACTTTTTTAAACTGTTTTTATTTTGTATGTTCTTTTTCAATAAAGATAACAATTTTTTCAGTAACATTGTGTAAGAGCATGGTTGATCCTGGTTATACACACGTTCTTTCCTCTTGCTTATAAGTCTGTATTACACGTGTGTCCGGTTGATCAACCTACCCTCTTTTGTAAACAAACTATTTTTACAAACTTTATTTCCCCTTTTTCTTTATCCTCCTTTTGTTGCTACACCTCGGCATACGGAGCTGGGTCACGTCGCCGTGACATTCCCCCGCAGACTGAAGAAAGGGCCTGATTCCAAGTACCCCAGTCCCTGGGGTGTGACATATACATTATATTGTGATGTCTTTATGTATATGATGTATAGTATAATGTATAAAATATAAGATAATGTTATGTAAAAATGTACAGTAAAAGGGTAACATATGACATAGCACTTAGGATAAGATATATAAGTAAAGTGAATAGATAGACAGTTTGTTCTACTTACAACTACTAACTGTAGGGCATGCAACAGTTAAGGAGTGGTATCAGCCCACTCGAAGAGGAGCTAGCCTCTAGACTTAGAGGGAAGGCTCCATCTTAGTTAGTGTAAGTAGTGAGTAGAAGTAGTTTGGGTTTACAGTAGGAGTATGCAAGCTGGATAGGCACTTTAGGCAGCAGAAAGCAGCACCAGTCACCCGTGGCATAACAAGAGTCTGGTGGGCCCTGATGCGACATTTAGACCAGCCCCCCTTCCTTTTCACGCACACGTTGGTCAGATGTATGGCCCTGTGTAATGTTCTAAATACTTTAAAGACCCCTCTCCCCCTTCATTATGTATTAATGTCCCTCATTCTGCTCTATATAGTCCTCCTCCTGGAATATGACCCTTATTATCTCCCTCATCATGGTTTATATGGTCTTCCTCCTACCCCCACCATAGTCCTTCAATTGTTATAATGCATCCCCACATTCCTCCATACATTACAATGTACCCCCATAATTGTCTATGTATTATAATGCATCCCATAGTCCCCCATTTATAAGGTAGCCACTATAGTCATCCAATTATTATAATGCACCGCAATTATCTTCCATATAGTATAATGCAGCCTCAGATCCTCCATGTAGTATAATGCAGCCTCCATCCCCTCATATAGTATAATACAGCCTCCATCCCCTCATATAGTATAATGCAGCCTCACAGCCATCCATATAGTATAATGCAGCCTCATATCCCTCCATATAGTATAATGCAGCTTCATATCTCTCCATACAGTATAATGCAGCCTCACATCCCTCCATACAGTATAATGCAGCCTCACATCCCTTCATATAGTATAATGCAGCCTCACATCCCTCCATATAGTATAGTGCAGCCTTATATCCCTCCATATAGAATAATGCAGATTCAAATGCCTCCATATAGCATAATGCAGCCTCACAACCCTCCATATAGTATAATGGAGCCTCATAGCCCTTCATATGCAGCCTCACAAATGTCCATATAGTGCAGATCCAAAACTCTCCATATAGTGCAGCCTCATAGCCCCTCCATATAGTGCAGATTCAAAACTCTCCATATAGTGCAGCCTCCTAGGCCCTCCATATAGTGCAGCCTCATAGCCTCTTCAATCTCCATATAGTAAATACTCCCCCTCCTCCCGCATAATCCTCCAGCCACCTTGCACTGATTCCTAAAAAAAAATAAAAAAAAATCTTTCTTACCTCTCCCGTTTCCCCAGCTGCTCTGGTCTCAGACTCAGGAGGAGGAGGAGGCGGCGGTGGTGCCAGCAAAGCAGGAAGTAACACCATCTCTTAGTGTGGAGGAGGTGGCATCAGCCTGCTTTACATGACTTCCACAGTGAACACAGGCCAGCACCGCCGCCTCCCCTCCCTGACACACTGGCCGCGCAGTCACATGGATGTGCATCCTTGGAGATGCACATCCATGTGAACGGGCACCCGGCGCTGGGATTGGTGGTTGCAGGGGCTGCAGGCAGCCCGGGCCCCTTATAGGTCCGGGTCCCGTGCCACCCGCCACCCCTGCAACCGCGATCGTTACGCCACTGTAGTCACCTTTCCATCAATGAAGAACAGGTACTGAGCTTGCTCCCAAAAAGGACTCCAGACTGGGAAGATATAGAGAACTACCTCCGTCCCTCTGAAGCGAGCTTCAGGCTCGAACTCCACAGAGTTTCACCTGTCAAAGGACTGACTCTAGTGGTACATATCCTCAGGAGGAAATTTGGCATAGACCTGGGTGAACATTTCAGCACGGGAGCAAGTGTTAGACGTGGCAAGTCTGACAATGATCTGCACTGTTATAAAGAACGGGTCTCCATGGGTTGGACAAGACCTGGTCAGGGAAGACTATATGACTCTAATGTGGTGCTGAGCAGTAAGGAGGAGGACAGATGTAGTCAGCTGTAGTGGAGCAGTCTAAAGTTAAAGTAAACTATAAACATAAAGCGTGTTGAAAGTCTTTGTAAAATGTTGCAGAAATGCTGTGTTGAGTGCAAGACTGTTAATTAACAAACACATATCCGTGTCTGTGACTCCCCAATGGGAAGGACCTAGCCATGGGGTGGCTCTTTTTGGAGACCACCATAACCACCATATTAAGTGGGCCCTTTGAGTCAATATCCAGCTCTTTACAAGCTTGAGATTAGTGAATACTTTGTGTCCCCAATGGAAGAGTCCTGGCCTGCACGATGGCGTAAACACAGATATGGCTTGCACACACAAAGACGACACAGCCAGACAGGATCACGACAACTAAATATCTCCCCCCTGCTCTGCAGGGTTGGCTACGGCACTCACAACCTCCACCGCCAGAGGGATGAACCCCTCCCCCATGATTATAACCCCAGACCACCCTCACATATTAACCAATATTATCTTCTGAAGACTTTACCTGCTTATTTGATGGTGGAGTAACAAGTGTGCAGTCCATTAAAGAGCTTTTGAGATAATTGTCCAGTTTCTTTTGGTCCCTTGAACAAAGAGGCAGCTACAAATTGAAGAGCTATAGTTCCAACCTTACTCCAAATAGTATGTGAATACCATCAAATTAAAGCCGGGTTCACTTGTGAGAGTGAAGTGAGAGACTTGCACAAATCTCGCATCGATCAACCAGCACTCCGGACAGGAGAGGGTCAGCTAGTTGTATTTTACGCAGCTCCACGCTCCTGTCCAGAGAGACGGCAGGCGTGCCAGTTGATGCGATGCGAGTCTCTCAAACCGCTCTCGCAAGTGGAACCCTGGTCTAAGGGCTTGGACACACTTTCCTAGTTACATCAGAGTTTCACTGAGGAGACTCTGAAAGGGCTGGATCAGTGACCCTGAATGGCCTCTCCCTCTCTGGGCGGGGAGTCTGGAGTTTGCACAAAAATACAAGCAGCTGACAGCCCAGTCCAGATAGGGAGAAGCCGTTCAGGGTCACTGCTCCAGCCCTTTCAGAGTTTCCTCAGTGAAACCCTAATGAGTGTGTCCGAGCCCTAAGGCCAGATCACACATGCATATGGCATTCAATATGATAGCATTGAATGCAATATGCTAGTGACACTTGGCTCAAACCTGCTGCGAGCATGAGCCGAATGTCCCTCACTGTGATCCGATAAATGTCTCCATCTTTTCCATTGCCTGTCTTAGCATATTTCCTGGACAGGACTCAGATGACATCCAAGTGCAGTCCTATGTTTTAAATGCACCCATACACGTTTATGGTTGCGTATTATCCGAATCACGCTACCATTCGCAGCATGCTGTGATTGTTTTCTCAGTCTGGTTAGAGCTGAGAAACAAAAACACAAAACAACACAGCCCCATAGAATAACAGTGGTCCGAGTGCAATGGGATTTTTGCTCACATTGTACTCATCCAATTTATATGCTCCTGTGCAAGATCCCTAAAGCTGAGAGTCGGCACTTTAACCCCATATTGATGATATATCACTATATCTTGGGAGTGGTTTGGTAGCTGGCTAAAATGACAAAACTTGTGTCACTGTCCAAATATTTCTGGACCTAATTGTAAATGAAGTATTATTGGTTTCATTTCCAAGTAAAATAAATAACATAATGGTTCAGATGAAATACTCATTTTTGGGGTTTATATTTTTTCAATGCATCACCACTGTCATTTTTAATGTAAGACTAACAGTATTACCATGAATATGACAATGTACAAGACAATGGTGACAATGCTAGAAAGGATAGCATATGGCGAATGTCTGCAGCTCTAGAGGTTGCTCGTGAGCGGCGCTGCAAGTGTTACTTCTCTGAACAAGGCATCATCTCTCCTGCATCTTCACAAAAACAAAGTCCTTAGAAAACAGAGATTATTAATTAAATAACCACAAGAAACAGCACGTACATCTCATGTTCTAATGTGTAAAATGTCTACCGGAGGAAAATAAACATATCTGTTCAGCACTACTTTATTAATCTGTACAAACAAGGAAAATAACAGATAATTACATTGATACAAACAACATTTCTATGAAGCTGTAATGTTCTCTCTGCCTTCTATTAGGTTAGAGGGTTTTTCATTATAATTTACCCTTTCACTGTGTTTTGCGCTAAAGATTTTGAATTTCCATAATTAATTCCTTAAAGAGGATTTGCTGGGAAATATATTACCAGTAAATATAAGCCCTTAATCTTTTTTTTTCTGTAAAGTAAAAAATTGTGTATTTGACCATTTCTCAATTGTATTTTCACAGAGACAAGTAATGTGTAACATCTGTACAGAAACTGCATCTAGCATAATGGTGGGTTTACACGTCCCAACGTCGGTCCGATATTGCATCCAACGGCGCGGGAGCGCGCTTTTTCTGGGCAGAATTCCAAGATCGCATAGGAGATGTTACACAGCGGATATCGGCATACAACGTCTCAACGATGTCTACGCCCCCCTTGTACGGCCGACCCAGGAACGACTATTTAACATGGAGAGGATAGGGGACGTTGTACTGCACATCGTAGTTGGGCATTTATACAGCCCGATCCGGCTCCAACCTCCATCCAATATCGGCCTTTGAAGCACGCTCATTCGATCCCCGATATCGGTTTTGACATCATTCGTGCATCGTATTGGACGTTTAAACCATACAACGCACGAGCGATATCGGGGCCAACGCACAAACCACGTGACTTTTGGTCGGAGTTGGACGCCGATATCGGGACGTGTAAACACACCATTAATTGCCCCATGTCGGATGAAACATTCCTTCTGACTCCATCTATCACAATCAGACCAGCTCAATGCTTCATTGTTCTATCTCTGAATCTAGTACCCATAGCTTGTAATATTACATTTTTTAAGGAAAATATCATGGCCCTTAATTTATCAACAATTACATCATGTGACAGAGACTTCCATAGTGAAGAACCATCTGTGATATTGGTTTCTCTAGATGTAGAGGATGCCCAATGTTATTGTTGCCAGCCTAGGTGTAAAAACCCTATAGGCTGGAGTCACGCTAGCGTATGCATCAAATATGAGATCATCGGATGCATATGGTAATGACACTCGGCTCAGTCTCTGTGCGAACGTCATCTGAGTGTAATGCAACTCTGATCTGATCCTACGACCAGATCACTTGTGCGGAGAAGGAGGAGAGTTGAATCTCTCCATTACCTCATTGCCAGTTTCTGCGTATATATACAGTACATTATAAGAATATATCTGCTCAAAAAAATAAAGGGAACATTTAACAACACAATGAAATGTTGAAGTGTTCCCTTTATTTTTTTTAGCAGTGTATATAATATATATATATATATAATCTTGTTTCTGTTCTGCTGTGCACATCAACACCGCACATAGGCATCCAATGTAGGTCCCCCATTGCTACCCTTTTCCCATATCCCAGGAGCACTTCTGCAGAGTGGCATTAAGGATCACCTATCTTATCAACTACCTCTCTTTTAAGGTTTGAAGACTTTGTTTAGGGACTTTGTTTAGGGACCCTTCTAAACAACATTAATTGTCAGGTATAGACATCTGCTTACTGTGGATAGCAGCAATGTCCACATAACATTTGTGATCGACAATAGTTTCACTGGTTATTTTTGGGCCTTATATGTAAAGTTTCCAGATAGTTCTACCTATTCTACCCATATTGCAGGCACATTTGACTGAGATCATGGATACCTCATAGATTCACTAGCTGATTGCGTGACTGCTTACCCGTTTGAAAGATTAAATTAGTATCTTGTCTGGGACCCTAATGATGTTATCTTGCCCACTTGACCACAAGTGACGATCACTGTGACTTGCAGTACATAATTATGAGCTATATAATTGTAAGAACCTTGATTCCTTAAATATCACTAAAATTACAATGTCTGTGACATTAGTCACCATTGCTCTATTGCGATACCTGACAGATTTTGTCTGTCTACATGTCCTCCCCCCTTTCCCGATTTCATAATCCTTCGAGTTATAGGTTACGTTGACCTAATACCCCTTAAGAACCTCTGTAATTGGAGGGGAAACGCGTTGGTTTTTCTCAGCTTTGGGTCACTCCTCTTTAAGAAACATTCCGTGTTACAAGTCTGTCATTTCCTACAGTGATTACCTGATTCATTTTTGGATCTCCACAAGACGTGGGACGGACAATCATAGGTTTGGACTAATAGAACCTGATTTGTCTCTATCTTTGATTTCCAAGTCTCCTATTCACACTGACTTGATTTCAACAAGACATTACTGGGACTAAGTGAGGCTATTTGACTGAGTTGGTACTCTCGACATGAGACAATTTAAATCTGACTATACATTGTGTCAGTAACTACAATAATAAGAACATAATGTTAAGCTATGGTTTAATATAAAAAATTGGTATCTTCAATATTCCTAAACATTGTTCACTAGCTTTAGTTTACTTTTTCTTAAGTAGGCTATAGCCTATTCCTGTCAAGATACGATTATACATGTCTGTCTATATTGTTTTTTTAGCCCTTTCATTCAACACAATTGTTGATTTTTTTTTAACAAATATAGAAATAAAAGTTTAAAATTTTAGGAGTTTTTCTTTTTTTGTGAATCCTCTTTAGACTCAGATTGTACTGAATTACCCTTCATTCTTGGTCCATACTACCTCTCTGTGTATCAGGGGCGTAACTAGAACTGGCAGGGCCCCATAGCAAACTTTTGAATGGGGCCCCCTCCAAGACACACCCCCAATGACACGCCCCCTTCAAGACACACACCCTTACCGAATCGGTGTTAACAGTCTGACGCCACCCAGTTTACCGTATATACAGCAGCCTCCCCAGTGGTATTATACAGCAGCCTCCCCAGTGGTATATACAGCAGCCTCCCCAGTGGTAGTATACAGCAGCCTCCCAGTGGTATATACAGCAGCCTCCCCAGTGGTAGTATACAGCAGCCTCCCCAGTGGTATATACAGGCCCCAGCAGTACATACAGCAGCAAGAATCACTTAGGGCCCCCCTGGTGAGAAGTGGGGGGGGTGCTAGTGGTGCCGGCCGGGTGAGAAGCGGGGGGGAAAAGTGCTAGTGGTGCCGGCCGGGTGAGAAGCGGGGCGGGGGGGGTGCTAGTGGTGCCGGCCGGGTGGGAAGCGCGGGAAGCGCACAATTACCTGCTCTGCCTCTCCCGGCTTTTGATGGGGTGATCACTTCCTGCAGCTCCTCTTCCGGCTCCTCTTCTGGCGCTATCGTGGTCGCAGCGGGCGGCTGGGGGCACAGGCAGCAGGGCCCCCCGGGGAGCTTGGGGCCCGCCGACCGCGTTAGTTACGCCGCTGTATCGCAGCTGACCAGATAGTAGCGTAGCGGCGCTGGGTCTGGGCCCCCCAAAAGCGCCGGGCCCCAAAGCGACCGCTACATCTGCTATGCTAGTAGTTACGCCCCTGCTGTGTATACTGCTGCATTTGGATGACATCTTAGTGCAATCCAATGTTTCACTCACACCCATAGACTTGTATGGGGGAGAGTGACCTGGGACTCGCTGACAATCACTATTTTTTTCCTAAGTCTGATTATGGCTGAGGAAATACTTTCGGTTCTTAGCTGAATCATTGCCTCACATTGGGCAGAGTGTATTGTGAGATTTTTTTCACATTACACATATGCGAGTCTTAAGCTCGTATGACTTCTTCCTTAGAATGATCTCTGTACTGTCACTTCATATATTTGTACATTGTAATAAAACCACCTCTAAACCTTAATTTTTCTATGCACCCACTCCAGTTTATATTTATACGTTTCATATGCTGGAGGCCAAAATTGTATGGAGCATTCCAAGTATAGCCTAGTTAGCAATTCGTATATTGGCAAAATCATTTTCTTGTTTTGAGCATCTTTGCCTCTTTGACTGCTGAAATCCCACCGAACCCACACCTAAACCTCAATATTACACAGCAGTTGTCAACTAGTGACCTTACAAACAAATCAGACCTCAAACATAACTTTTAATCCTAAAAGCATAAAAAATAGTTCAATTGAACCATAAGGTTAAAAATTAGTGCACAAGTGTTGAGTGAACCTGGAAGAAGATACTAAGGGTGCTTTCACATCAGCGTTTTTTTCAAATCGCGGCAGATGCGGTGAAAAAAACGCATCTGCCGCAATTACCGCATACTGGCTGCACTTGCGGCACGGTTGCGGCACGGTTGCGATAAACGCCATACAAGGTATAGGCGGAATTGCGGCAGGTGCGGCAAGTGCAGTTTTGCACTTGCGGCAGGTGCGGCCGCGAAAAAAAACCGCACCTGCCGCAAGTACCCCCCAGCCATATTCACAGAGCAGAGGAGAAAGGGTTGGTTGCGGTGATTCTAGCTGGCTGTGTGGACTTGGCGAGTGCAAGCCGTGCCTGTAGCTGGGGTTTCACGGAGGCCAGGATTCATCTACTAGGGACTGACACACAGGTAGCAAGAGTTTTTTTTTGCACAGTCTCTGTTTACTAAATATTCAGCATTGTACTGCAAACACATCGATATGGTGAAGACAACACTTGAACAAGTGGACTTTAAGGCAAAGTGTCACTTTGGGCTGCTCCATCATTCCTGTCATTTTAGTTGTTATATGTTCATTCTCCTCCTCACTACTTGGCATCACAGTCCCATCTCTTTCATTCCTCAAACAGGGACCTGTTCTTAATAATGGTATGAACTGCTCTTGAACTAGCCTCGTCTAACATATGTTCAATGCCGACCTGTTCACCCAGGTCTATGCCAAGTCTTCACTTTAGGACCCATACTGCTGGGAGTCAGTCCACTGACAGCGGAACCTCAATATAGTTCAGGCCTGAAGCTCACGACTGTGGAATAGAAAGATTCTCTAACAACATTCCAGTCTGGAGTCCTTGCTGGGTACTTTATTTCCCTTGTTCATTGTTGGTGAGGTGAGAGATGCCATAAGCACCCATTTACTGCAGCCTAAGGTACTTCATCAGCTTCCACATTGCTTCTACTCGCTATACTATCTGCTAGTACAGCTCTGTATAATAATAATTATTATTATTTTTATTTACATAGCGCCAACATACACCCTGTATTCCCATATTCTCTACCAATTAAATAAACTTAAATGGAGTTTCCCCTGTATGCCTGTAGGCTAGCTCAACCCACAGTAGTCTAGTTCCACTGCTTAACTTCTGCTTACCCTACAATCAGTATGTGAACAAGCTTATTTAAACAACTATATATATGTCGAGTCCTATCTTACACTAAGTGCTACATCACACCCTAAACCATACATTATCACATAACATTGCCTTATATTCTATGCATGAACATAATACACTACATCACATTATATATAATGAAGCAGGACTCAAAGTAATTCTAATGTCAACATAACAATGATTTGTTCAACTAATGCTTTATTTAAAGGAAAATTGCATGGTTGTAAAAGAGTTCTCCAGTTGAAACAACCTAATCAGTGGGGATTCAACTGCTGGGATCTGCCCTAATATCGAAAATGTACCAACATTCATTCTCTATGGGCTTACAAATGTTTTTTTTCTTGCACCTCATAAAGAATAAGTAGAGTGGCAGTCAGGCATATGACTTGACATGCTATAGTGCAGGGTGTGGGAAACTGCAGGCCTTGAGGGCCACAAACAGTGCAGGATTTCAGGATTTACTTAGTATTGCGCAGGGGTTGCAATCATCACTGGTGCAGGTGATTCAATTATAATCTGTGCAATACTAAGGAAATCCTGAAAACCTGCACTGTTGGTGGTCCTTCGAGGTCTGAAAATGCAGCAGGATGGCTGATCGTGGATCGTTTGATTTGAGAACATGTTCTCAAATCAGCGATCAACGATCCAAAGTTTTATCGTAATTGAATCTCGGTGTCACATGCAACAAAGTAGTAACGATGTCGCATAAACGACTCCAAACCTGTGATGTTTGAGCGATATCATTTAAGATATCTTGCTGTGTAACAGGGCCTTTAACCTGCTGCATTGTGCTGTGTGACAACGCGATAACGATGTCGTTAACGACTTTGCCCATTTACATCAATGAAACAAGTATCGTTCGCTGGGTTGTGTGAACGATAGCTGCTCGCTTGATCGTTGGTGCGTTGTGCACAATATCTAATTAGAAGAAAAAGGTTTGGTACCGTGTGATGGTGGGTTTACACACACCAATTTATCTGTTCAATATCTGAACAGATCTCTGGTTGCAGTGAAATCATGGACACATAGTTCCATTTTGTGGCTGTGTACAAATGATACAATGTGTCCATGATTTCACTGCAACCAGAGATCTGTTCAGATATTGAACAGATAAATTGGTGTGTGTAAACCCACCATTAGCCTGTTGAGAAAATGTTGATTGCTCTCAGTGTGGAGAAACAAGATACAAATCTTGTAGTTGTGATACCTTTTAATGGCTAACAAAAATTAAAAAAATGATGGTATAAGGCGATCTTTCGAGACGACTCAGGTCTCTTCATCAGGCATGGTATGACAAGATATTGAATGAAACTCAAAATATATGCATGCACAACTAAAATGATTGGACATTTGACTAAATAAACATTACAGGGACTGGGCATTTGCAAAATAAACAAAGCAGCCTTGGAAAAGATCTTCAATCACAATATCTAGGCATGGGACATCTCACCAACCATCTCTAAACGATGTCCTAATGACCAAGCGCCCACGAGATCGTTAGTGATATCGTTTCCACATTGAAGCAAGTAATGGTACCTTTATTCCAAAATCCCAGAGAGGCAAGAGGAAATCTGCCAGAACCACCCCAGCCCGAGAGGAGGCCCCCAGCAGATGAGCATCCCAGCTGAGATTTGGTTTATTTCAAGATTTCACTTGAGATAAAATCTTCTTAGAGATGTTAGAAGGCCCAAATTGTTTTTTTTTCTTTTCTCCGTCTGTCTCTTTAATAAACTGAGCAATTTTCTAGACTGTTATCTAGTCAAAACTTGACACATGGGTGTCTAAAACCGGTTACAGTCTAATACTTCAACCTTGTCACTAGCCGGTTGGCTATCCATGACCATTATATGATCGCACACCCCTTTGTTGTGGTGTAATATACTTCACTTGTTATGTTGTTTCATGTACTAGTTTTGCTTTGCTATAGATATTCTCTCTCTTATTTCTCCACCACTTCCTTTCAGCTCTACCAACCCCTCCTCTACCCTAGAACCGTGGGAATCTCAGCACCAGTCTCCAGAAGACACCTAACCTGGTTGTCATGACAACGACTAACAAGGTATTTAAGATTGTTTCACATAATGTACATGGTTTAACCCCTTTACGACTAATGACGAGTATACTCGTCATGAAAAGATGTCAGTTCCCGCATCATGACGAGTATACTCGTCATGGCTTTGAACTGTCACTGCTTCTAAACGAACAGTGACAGCTGAAATCTAAAAGCTGTCAGTGACAGCCAAGGGTTAGGGGAAGAGGTGTGGGCACCCCTGTTAACCCTTCACCCCCCCCATTCATACTTATCTGCCGGCGGGCTGCACCGCACTCGCCGGCCATGAGCTGATGCTCCAGCTCACCCTGTGTCCTGTCCCTGCCCCCTGTGTCCAGAGCCCCTGTGTCCTGCAGCCCCCCCTGTGTCCAGAGCCCCCTGTGTCCTGTCCCCGTCCCCTGTGCAGCCCCTCCTGTGTCCTGTCCCCGTCCACTGTGCAGCCCCTCCTGTGTCCAGAGCCCCCTGTGTCCTGTAGCCCCCCCCTGTGTCCTGAGCCCCCTGTGTCCTGTCCCCGTCACCTGTGCAGCCCCCCCCGTGTCCTGTCCATCCTCACCCTCCACCTAACATAGTTTGTCTGCCGGCGGGCTTATGCGCCCGCCGGCGAAGCTGCAGGGCCCCCTCCTCCTCCCTGCTGGTCCCCAGCCCCCGGTCCTCCGTCCCCAGCCCCGATCCCCGGTCCCCAGCCCCGCTCACCTATCCCGGCGGGCTACACGCTCGGTGCACCCGCCCGCACCGTCGGGCCTCCTCTGCAGTCCGGTTTGGCTCCTCCTCTTCTCAGGGGCTCCTCCTCCTCATCGCTGGGTAGGTATGAATGAATGAATGAATGAACGAATGAAAGAATGAATGAAAGAATGAATGAAAGATTGAAAGAATGAATGAATTGAATGAATGAATGAATGAATGGATGGATGGATGGATGGATGGATGGGTGGATGGATGGATGGGTGGGTGGATGGATGGATGGGTGGATGGATGGATGTGTGCGTGCGTGGATGTGCGTGTGTGGATGTGTGTGCGTGGTTGTGTGCATGCGTGGATGTCAGCACGTGGATGTGCGTACGTGGATGTGCGTACGTGGATGTGCGTACGTGGATGTGCGTGCGTGGATTTGCGTGCGTGGATGTGCGTACGTGGATGTGCGTACGTGGATGTGCGTACGTGGATGTGCGTGCGTGGATGTGCATACGTGGATGTGCAAGTGTGAATGTGCGTGCGTGGATGTGTGCGTACGTGGATGTGTGCGTACGTTGATGTGCGTGGATGTGGATGTGTGGATGTACGTGGATGTCAGCATTCGTGCGTGGATGTGTGCATGCGTGGATGTGCTTGCGTGGTTGTGTGCATGCGTGGATGTGCGTACGTGGATGTGCGTACGTGGATGTGCATACGTGGATGTGCATGCGTGGATGATGGGTGCATAGGTGGATGGATGGGTGCAACAAGGGATCAAGTGTCCTCTTGTTATAGTCTCTGGGATCATAGTCATGGTGCACTGTATAACTGATCATTGTCATACAGTGCACCATAACTCTGACCCCTGAGACTGTAGGAAGAGGACACTTGATCCCTTGCTGCAGTCTCTGGATTGAGCAGAGGAGATCGAGCGTCGTGGGACCTTCGTTGTGGACTACGTCGGAGGCGATCGAGCGTTGTGGGACCTTCGTTGTGGACTACGTCGGATCTTTATAATAAAGATGGAGTCCGAATTTTGTTTGTGTTTTTTTTTCAAATAAAAAGATTTTTCTATGTGTGTATTTTCTGACTATTTACCAGAGATTCCTAATGGCGGGTCTAACATTGGCCCTATATTATGAATCTCGGGCTTAGTGCCAGCTGCCAATAAAAAGCTGGCATTAACCCCTTTATTACCCAGTTTGCCACCGGCACCAGGGCAACTGGAAGAGCATGGGTACAGCGCCAGAAAATGGCGCTTCAATGAATGCGCCATTTTCTGGAGCAGCTGCGGGCTGCAATTCGGAGCATGGGGGGCCCAGAACGCTTGGGCCTTTCCATGCTGAGGATTCCAGCCCCCAGCTGCCTAGTTGTACCTGGCTGGGCCAAAAATATGGCGGAGCCCTACGTCATTTTTTTTTCTAGAATTAGTTCTAGAAATAAAAAAAAATGGGCTTCGCTGTATTTTTGGTTGCAGCCAGGTACAACGAGGCAGCTGGGGGTTGCTGGCAGTCTGTAGCTGCCAAGTTGTACCTGGCTGGACCAAAAATATGGCGGAGCCCTACGTCATTTTTTTTTCTAGAATTAGTTCTAGAAATAAAAAAAAATGGGCTTCGCTGTATTTTTGGTTGCAGCCAGGTACAACGAGGCAGCTGGGGGTTGCTGGCAGTCTGTAGCTGCCAAGTTGTACCTGGCTGGACCAAAAATATGGCGGAGCCCCACATCATTTTTTTTTTTCTAGAATTAGTTCTAGAAATAAAATAAAGCCTTCGTTGTATTTGTAGCCAGCCATGTACAACTTGGTAGCTGGCTGACTGGAATCCTCAGCGTGGAGAGACTCAAATGTTGTGGGTCCCCCACGCTGCAAATTTCAACCCACAGCCACCCAAGAAAATAGCGCATTCATTAGAGGCGGCATTTTCTGGTGCTGTACCCCAACTCTACCAGTTGCCCTTGTGCTGGTGGCACACGGGTTCTCCATATGCGACATGGTGTCCGCTAACAATTTCAATAGAAAATTAGCTCCAATTGTTAGCGGAAACCATGTCGGGTATGGAGAGCCCCTCCCTGTGTGCCTGAACATTGGAGCTCCCCCACAAGTGACCCCCTTTTGGAAACTAGACCCCAGAAGGAACGTATCTAGATGCATAGTGATCACTTTGAACTCCCAGATGCTTCACAAATTCATCCATAAAAATGAAAAAGCACGTTTTTTTCCACAAAAGGTTTCTTTTTTTCATTTTTACGGATCAATTTGTGAAGCACCTGGGGGTTCAAAGTGCTCACTATGCATCTAGATACGTTCCTTGGGTGGTCTAGTTTCCAAAATGGGGTCACTTGTGGGGGAGCTCCAATGTTTAGGCACATAGGGCTCTTCATATCCTACAAGGTGTCCGCTAACAATTCCAATTGTTAGTGGACACCATGTTGCGTATGGAGAGCCCCTGTGTGTCTCCACATTGGAGCTCCCCCACAAGTGACCCCATTTTGGAAACTAGACCCCCAAAGGATTATATCTAGATGCATATTGAACACTTTGAACCCCCAGATGCTTCACAAATTGATCTGTAATAATGAAAAAAGAAATTATTTGTGGAAAAAAAGTGCTTTTTCATTTTTACAGATGAATTTCTGAAGCACCTGTGGGTTCAAAGTGCTCACTATGCATAAAGATACGTTCCTTTGGGGTCTAGTTTCCAAAATGGGGTCATTTGTGGGGGAGCTCCAATGTGGAGACACACGGGGACCCTCCAAACGCGACATGGTGTCCGCTAACAAATTGAGCTCATTTTCCATTCAAATTGTTAGCGGACACCATGTCGCGTTTGGAGGGTCCCGGTGTGTCTCCACATTGGAGCTCCCCCCACAAGTGACCCCATTTTTGAAACTAGACCCCTAAGGAACGTATCTACATGCATAGTGAGCACTTTGAACCCCCATATACTTCAGAAATTCATCTGTAAAAATGAAAAAGCACTTTTTTTTCCACAAAAAAATTATTTTTTCATTATTATGGATCAATTTGTGAAGCATCTGGGGGTTCAAAGTGCTCACTATGCATCTAGATATGTTCCTTTGGGGGTCTAGTTTCCAAAATGGGGTCACTTGTGGGGGAGCTCCAATGTGGAGACACACAGGGACCCTCCAAACGCGACATGGTGTCAGCTAACAATTTG
This sequence comes from Allobates femoralis, assembly GCA_033576535.1. Classification (NCBI taxonomy): domain Eukaryota; kingdom Metazoa; phylum Chordata; class Amphibia; order Anura; family Aromobatidae; genus Allobates; species Allobates femoralis. The sequence continues at coordinate 445,710,522 of JARQOC010000004.1, forward strand.
AGCTCATTTTCCATTCAAATTGTTAGCGGACACCATGTCGCGTTTGGAGGGCACCGGTGTGTCTCCACATTGGAGCTCCCCCACAAGTGACCCCATTTCGGAAACTAGACCCCTAAGGAACATATCTAAATGCATAGTGAGCACTTTGAACCCCCAGATGCATCACAAATTCATCAATAAAAATGAAAAAGCACTTTTTTTTTCCACACAAATTTTTTTTTTCATTTTTACAGATCAATTTCTGAAGCATATGGGGGTTCAAAGTGCTCACTATGCATCTAGATACGTTCCTTCGGGGGTCTAGTTTCCAAAATGGGGTCACTTGTGGGGGAGCTCCAATGTGGAGTACACAGGGACACTCCAAACGCGACATGGTGTCCGCTAACAATTTGAGCTCATTTTCCATTCAAATTGTTAGCGGACACCATGTTGCGTATGGAGGGTCCCTGTATGTCTCCACATTGGAGCTCCCCCACAAATGACCCCATTTTGGAAACTAGACCCCTAAGGAAGGTATCTAGATGCATAGTGAGCACTTTGAACCCCCAGATGCTTCACAAATTCATTCATAAAAATTAAAAAAAACACTTTTTTTTCACAAAAAAATTCTTTTTGCCTACATTTTTTCAGTTTCACATGGGCAAAGGGATAAAATACATCCCAAAATTTGTTGGGCAATTTCTCTTGAGTACACCGATACCTTATATGTGGTCATAAACCACTGTTTGGGTGCACGGCAGGGCTCAGAAGTGAAGGAGCGCCATTTCACTTTTTGAACGGAAAATTGGCTCTAAAATTCAAATTGCGCTCCCTCCCTTCTGAGCCCTGCCGTACGCCCAAACAGTGGTTTATGACCACATATGAGGCATCGGTGTACTCAGGAGAAATTGCCCAACAAATTTTAGGATGCATTTTATCCTGTTGCCCATGTGAAAATGAAAAAATTGAGGCTAAAAGAACATTTTTGTTACAAAAATTAAAATGTCCATTTTTTCCTTCAACTTTATTTTAGTTCCTGTGAAGCACCTGAAGGGTTAATAATCTTCTTGAATATAGTTTTGAGTAGCTTGAGGGGTGCAGTTTTTGGAATGGTGTCACTTTTGGGTGTTTTCTGTCATGTACACCCCTCAAAGAGACTTCAAATGTGATGTGGTCACTAAAAAATTGTTTTTGTAAATTTTGCTGGAAAAATGAATAATTGCTGATGAACTTTGAACCCTTATAACGTCCTACCAAATTTTTTTTTTTCTTCCAAAATTGTGCTGATGTGAAGTAGACATGTGGGTAATGTTATTTATTAACTATTTTGTGGCACATAACTCTCTGGTTTAGCAGAATAAAAATGAAAAATGTGAAAATTGCTAAATTTTCAAAATTTTTGCCAAATTTTTTATTTTTTCACAAATAAACGCAAAAATTATCAACCTAAATTTAATACTAACATGAAGCCCAATATGTCACGAAAAAACAATCTCAGAATCGCTAGGATCCGTTGAAGCGTTCCAGAGATATTACCTCATAAAGGGAGAGTGGTCAGAATTACAAAAAATGGTCCGGTCATTAAGCTGCAAAGTGACTCGGTCCTTAAGGGGTTAAACTCCCCAGCACCCAGGTCTCAGACCCTACAACATTTTAAGAAAGCTGGATATGATATCCTGTTATTGCAGGAAACCCACTTTACTGCAGAAAAAACTAGAGAAGTGCTTTTATGACAGATGGTTCCATGCTGTGTCGCTTCAAAAGAGCCAGAGGAGTGGCGATTGCTTTTGCCAAGGAAATTCCCTTCCTCGTACATGGAAGTATGGTGGATCCTGAAGGCCGCTACCTCTTCATAGAATGGCTGATCGGAGGGAACATGGTAAATCTATGCAGTTTTTATGCCCCAACCATCTACAATGGCTTCAGAAAACCTTACATAAACTTTGCTTGTTTCAAGAGGGAGCCGTAGTGGTAGGAGGGGACCTGAATGTAGCAATGGAGCCCCATATTGATATCTCGACAAAAAGAGGTGCTATCTCCGAGAGACTTGGCCTGACTTATCTCCTTAAAAGAACCATACCTATTATTCTCATCCCCATCAAAACTATCACCGAGTAAATTACATCCTGATTTCCAGAACTATACTTTCCACTACCGTAGATATTGATATGCTCCCAGCTTTACATTCCGATCATTCTATGATACTGATTCATTTACAATTTCAAAAGCCTTACTCCACCTGCAGAACCTGGAGGCTGAATGAATCTCTTATATATTTGGATAGCATTAAAACCCACATCCATGCCTCGTTGACAAACTATTTTAACTCTAACAACACCCGGGAAAGAACCCTGCTATACCGTAGTATCTGAGGCTCACAAAGCCACAATAAGAGGGGAATTCATTTCCATTGCCTCTTATCTCAACAAACAGGAAAACAGAAATTGACTTCCTTTACAGAGCTATCACAGTTTTAGAATCTCAACATAAGGGCACAGTTAACAAAGATCTGTCAAACCAATTGATGCTTAAAAGGCAGCATTTGCGGGATCCCTTGAACACAAAAATGACCAAACATTACTCCTCTTGGAAGAATAGACTTCTAGTTCACAGAGATAAAGCATCAAAATTAATGATCTCCCTAATAAAGCAATGCCAAGCCCACACATTTATACATCGAATTAAAACTACCGAGGGCCTGATGACACAAAATTATGACCAAATCACCAAAACCTTTCTATCCTATTATAAAACCTTGTATAAACTAAATCCTGACAAATTACAAGTCAATTATTGAAGTCAATTATGTCTTTCCTCTCCTCCCTTTCTCTGCCGCAACTTTCCGATATGCAATGGGACATTCTAGTATGTCCTTTTAGCCTACATGAACTCCAGTCCATCCTGTCGGAGAGCCTGAGGGGGAAAGCCCAGGCCCTGATGGCTTCTCTACATGTTACTATAAGACTATCTCAAAGGAGTGTGCCTACAACTGCTTAACATGTGTAATGCAGTCTTGGCGGGTAGCGGGTTGCCTCCCAGTCTCTGGAAGCACATATTTCCTTGTTACACATGGAATGCAAAGATCCAGAGGGATGCGGAAACTATTGACCTATCTACCTGCTGAACGTAGACCTAAAAATGTTAGCAAGCTTGATAGCAAAACGTTTAGTGGGGATGATACCACAGATTGTATCCCTGGATCAAACGGGGTTTGTGACTGGTAGAGAAGGGAAAGACAATGCAAGTAAAATCTTACATATTATACAACATGCCAGAAATAATTGCCTACCGCTAGTTCTATTGGGGGCCAATGCAGGGAAGGCCTTCAACACTGTGGACTGGAGTTTTCTACAGGAAACCTTCTTGGCTTTTTGAATCCCAATCATGCTGGTTGAGGCAATCTTCCAGATCTTCAAGACGTACTCCTCTCCCACGAGATTGTGTATCAACAACTCTCACACAGATCCTTTCTTGATTAAAAACAGTATGAGGCAGGGATGCCCTCTGTCACCTCTTTTATTTGTCCTTGTCATGGAACCCCTTTTCCATGCATTCAGCAAGACACCAACTTAAAAGGTATACAGTTGGGGAAATACCACCATAAGTCAGCTGCTTTCACAGACGATCTCTTGGTAATACTTACAGACCCCCACAAGGGTATCCCTGCTCTCGTCCATATCCTAGAGACCTACGGCGCTCTTTCAGATTTCAAAATCAACCCCACAAGTCTGAAGCCCTTAGTGTCAATATCCCAAAAAACACAATAGAAAAATTTAAAGCATCCTACCCCTTTCAATGGCCTCTTAAACACATTACATATTTAGGCATTAAAATAGGGGCATCAGTCAAAAATCTTCTTGATTTTAATATACTTCCACTACTAGAAAAAGACAAAAAAATGGTCCAGTCTTGGAAAGCACCTTTCCTGTCTTCGGTTGGTAGGAAAAATTTATTAAACAGCATTATTCTTCCAAAGTTTATATACTTATTCCAGATGCTCCCTATCCACATAACTGTCCGCTATTTATTTAAAACTAGATGGAGGCCCGATTCTAACGCATCGAGTATTCTAGAATATGTATGTAGTTGACATACCTTGACTGACAGAACTTGTTCAGTCAACGTGAGTGAACTACATATATATATATATAGCAGCGCTATGGTATTTGGTGGTACATTACAGTACATGTATAGCAGCACTATAGTATATGGCGGTACATTACAGCACATGTATAGCAGCACTATAGTGTATGGCGGTACATTACAGCACATGTATAGCAGCACTATAGTATATGGCGGTACATTATAGTACATGTATAGCAGCACTATAGTATATGGCGGTACATTACAGCACATGTATAGCAGCACTATAGTATATGGCGGTACATTACAGTACATGTATAGCAGCACTATAGTATATGGCGGTACATTACAGCACATGTATAGCAGCACTATAGTATATGGCGGTACATTACAGTACATGTATAGCAGTGCTATGGTATATGGCAGTACATTACAGTACATGTATAACAGCGCTATGGTATATGGTGGTACATTACAGCACATATATAGCAGCACTATAGTATATGGCGGTACATTACAGCACATGTATAGCAGCACTATAGTATATGGCGGTACATTACAGCACATGTATAGCAGCACTATGGTATATGGTGGTACATTACAGTACATGTATAGCAGCGCTATGGTATATGGAGGTACATTACAGCACATGTATAGCAGCGCAATGGTATATGGTGGTGCATTACAGTACATGTATAGCAGCGCAATGGTATATGGCGGTACATTACAGTACATGTATAGCAGCACTATGGTATATGGCGGTACATTACAGTACATGTATAGCAGTGCTATGGTATATGGCGGTACATTACAGCACATGTATAGCAGCACTATAGTATATGACAGTACATTATAGTACATGTGTAGCAGCGCTATAGTATATGGCGGTACATTACAGTACATGTATAGCAGCACTATAGTATATGGCAGTACATTACAGCACATGTATAGCAGCGCTATGGTGTATGGCAGTACATTACGGTACATGTATAGCAATGCTAGAGTATATGGCAGTACATTACAGCACATGTATAGCAACACTATGGTATATGGCGGTACATTACAGTACATGTATAGCAGTGCTATGGTATATGGTGGTACATTACAGCACATGTACAGCAGCACTATAGTATATGGCGGTACATTACAGTACATGTATAGCAGCGCTATGGTATACGGCAGTACATTACAGTGCATGTATAGCAGCGCTATGGTATATGGCAGTACATTACAGCACATGTATGGAAGCACTATAGTATATGGCTGTACATTAGAGCACATGTATAGTAGTGCTATAGTATATGCCGTTACATTACAGTACATGTGTAGCAGCGCTATAGTATATGGCGGTACATTGCAGTACATGTATAGCAGCGCTATAGTTTATGGCCGTATATTACAGTACATGTATAGCAGCGCTATGGTATATTGTGGTACATTACAGCACATGTATAGCAGCACTATAGTATATGGCCGTACATTACAGTACATGTATAGCTGTGCTATGGTATATGGCGGTACATTATAGTACATGTATTGCAGCACTATAGTATATGGCGATACTCCGCACCCCGCAACCCCCCTGCTCCTCCTGGCCCCCGCTCCTCCACAGTAAAAGTAAAAATAAAAAAATCCTCAGTGAGGATACTCACCTGTCCGCCGTCTCGCTCCACTTCCGTCTTCTAGGTCCTACAGGCCTTTGGGACCTGTCGTTACCTGGGAAACCGATCAGCTGATCAGTCACATGACCGCGAACTGCCGGGGGGGCAGAATGGAGCAGGGGGGCATAATGGTGACGGGGGGGGGCAGGATGGTGGGGAGGGGGCAGGATGGAGCGAGCAGGACATGATGGAGCCGAAGGTGCAGGATGGAGCAAGCGGGGCAGGATGGAGCGAGCGGGGCAGGATGGGTCTACTCTACCACACGGCAAAAATAGCTGCTATTTCACAGGGATCTCTCACCTGGTTTGGAAAGATATGGTCTCCGTGGATATTCTTTAGATCTACTCCCAAGTCTGCAACAGCTATCTCTGTACAGGAGAAGGAGACTCGTCCTTGATGGCTAGTTCAGCTACATACATAGTAAGAAACTAAAAAATGATGGTGTTGGCCCCTTTAAAAATAGTCTGGGTGTAATGGTGGATGAGGATGAGGAAAAAGCCAATATGCTAAATGACTTTTTTTCAACAGTATTTACACAAGAAAATCCCATGAGAGACAATATGATCAGTGATAACAAAAAGTCTCAATTAAATGTCACCTGCTTAACCCAAGAGGACGTACGGCATCGTATAAAAATCACTAAAATTGACAAATCCCCGGGCCCGGATGGGATACACCCCAGAGTGCTGCAGGAATTAAGTACTGTCATAGATAGACCATTATTTTTAATATTTAAAGATTCCATAATAACAGGGTCTGTACCACAGGACTGGCGTATAGCAAATGTGGTGCCAATATTCAAAAAGGGGACAAAAACTGAACTTGGAAATTATAGGCCAGTAAGCCTAACCTCTACTGTGGGTAAAATCCTAGAGGGTTTTCTAAGAGATGCTATACTGGAGTATCTGAAGAAAAATAACCTCATGACCCATTATCAACATGGTTTTACGAGGGACCGTTCCTGTCAAACTAATCTGATAAGCTTCTATGAAGAAGTAAGTTCTGGACTGGACCAAGGAAATGCAGTGGATGTGGTGTATATGGACTTTTCAAAAGCTTTTGATACGGTGCCACACAAAAGGTTGATACATAAAATGAGGGCAATGGGGATAGGGGAAAATATGTGTAAGTGGGTTAAGAACTGGCTTAGTGATAGGAAACAAAGGGTGGTTGTTAATGGAACACACTCAGAATGGGTCACAGTTAACAGTGGGGTACCACAGGGGTCAGTGTTGGGCCTGCTTCTATTTAATATATTTATTAATGACCTTGTAGGGGGCATACGGAGTAGAATCTCAATATTTGCAGATGACACTAAACTCTGCAGGGTAATCAATACAGAGGAGGACAATTTTATATTACAGGAGGATTTATGTAAACTAGAAGCTTGGGCTGCTAAATGGCAAATGCGCTTTAATGGGGATAAATGTAAAGTCATGCACTTGAGCAGAGGAAACAAAAGGTATAATTATGTGCTTAATTGTAAAACACTGGGCAAAACTGTCACTGAAAAAGACCTGGTTGTATGGGTAGATGACAAACTCACATTTAGTGGCCAGTGTCAGGCAGCTGCTGCAAAGGCAAATAAAATAATGGGATGCATTAAAAGAGGCATAGATGCTCATGAGGAGAACATAATTTTACCTCTATACAAGTCACTAGTGCGACCACACTTAGAATACTGTGTACAATTCTGGTCTCCGGTGTATAAGAAAGACATAGCTGAACTAGAGCGGGTCCAGAGAAGTGCGACAAAAGTCATTAGAGGACTAAGGGGTCTGCAATACCAAGACAGGTTATTAAACTTGGGGTTATTTAGCTTGGAAAAACGAAGGCTTAGGGGTGATCTTATAATAATGTATAAATATATGAGGGGACAGTACAGAGACCTTTCTAACGATCTCTTTACTCTTAGGCCTGAGACTGGGACAAGGGGGCATCCTCTACGTCTGGAGGAAAGAAGGTTTAATCATAATCACAGACGAGGATTCTTTACTGTAAGAGCAGTGAGATTATGGAACTCTCTGCCACATGATGCTGTAATGAGTGAGTCACTATTAACATTTAAGAAGGGCCTGGATGCCTTTCTTGAAAACTATAATATTATCAGTTATACATACTAGATCCTTTGATAGGGCATTGATCCAGGGAATTAGTCTGATTGCCGTATGTGGAGTCAGGAAGGAATTTTTTCCCCCAATGTGGAGCTTAGTGTTGCCACATGGGTTTTTTTTGCCTTCCTCTGGATCAACATGTTAGGCTATGGGTTGAACTAGATGGACTTAAAGTCTTCCTTCAACCTTAAAAACTATGTTACTATGTTACATGAGCATTACAGGCTACATTTATTAGAAACTATACATATACGACTCATAAACGGTTTTATTCACATCCTCCCACTGTACCCCCCTCCCGACTATCCCATCTCCTTCCCTTCCCTTTGCCAACAGCTATCTCTGTACAGGAGAAGGAGACTCGTCCTAATTGGCTAGTTCAGCTACATGAGCATTACAGGCTACATTTATTAGGACTATACATATACGACTCATAAACAGTTTTATTCACATCCTCCCACGGTACCCCCCTCCCAACTGTCCCAGCTCCTTTCCTTCCCTTTGCCTTCTGCCTCTGCCCTCACCCCCCTTTTTCAACTCCTTTCCCACATTCTGTATTTCTCTATGTCTATATATGTAAATTTATATTGCTTTACTCCCTGGTTCCTCATGCCCGATTCAGGCACCCATTACTTCATTGACCTGTCTGGGACAATGGGAATGCTGTCATTATCTACCCTTCCATTTACCTAGTCTATATTCAGTTACCACTAGGGGTCTTGTTGTGGAAATTGACTCTTCTCCATTGTTTTTTTTTTGGAACCAGGGGAGTTATCATGTATTTGCTCCATATTGTAATAATATGTTTATTAGTTCTACAATAGCATATCTGTATTTACAATTGCTATGTATTCGATAATTTTTGTTATGTTTACTGAAATAAAAAGAACATTGAAAGAACAAAGCCAATTTTCAATTTTTAATATAGCTTACAAATTGATACATACATGGTATTAAAAAGTTGTTAATTTCATTATAAAAGATTACATATGTCACTATGAGTTTTCACAACCGTTTCAAATGAATTTAACAGATTTGCACGCGTCTTTTGAAAAATATGATATCAGCTGTTATCTTTAGATTCATTGATATTGCTCTTTCATCCATGGATTTACTATAATTATATACGTAATTATCATATTTTTAATCAGCAGAGAGTTTTTCGCTTGTAGGTAAAACTGGTATATGCCACTTCTATTTCGATACCCTCTGGAGAAAGAAAAGAATTATCTGCTATTTATGATCTTTTTTTAACCTTACAATTAAGGTATGTAAACTGATAAATAACAAATAATAACTGATCATACTTGACTCTACACATGTCCTATGATTTACTACAAAGGAATGTAGATGAAAGGAGCACTGTGTAATAAAAAAGCCCATACTTGCTCTCCCCACCCAGCAGTACTATTATTTTACATCAGTTTCCAGATATTACATTGCATTGATGTTAATCTCTAAATATATAATTTCTTTGAAGTGTCAAGCATTAAATGTATTGTTGTTTAGATTTAATAACCTAAAGAATATGAATTTGGAAGGAAGAAGACGACTGCATTGTCTGGAGAGGCACCCAGCTCTTCATGGTCTTGGAATGAATGAAAGCAGTCAGCCATGTTAATATTTGTAATTGAAATTCAGTAGGGTATAACAAGTCTTGGCTCTGTATTTTCTCACATTCTCCAGTCATAACACAAGTACAAACTTTATAAACCAGAACATTGCCTATGTAGACAATGAGTGACTATGTATCCGTGAAAGCAATAACTGAAAGGTGGAAATGGATTTTCTTTTTTTTTCTCACAGGCCAAAAACCTTTTTTTATGATTCAATATCTTTAGTAGCTCATGATAAGTGTAAGTAGATTAGGTAGGCGAAACTTATAAAAACTGTTAAAGAGGTATTTCCATCTCAGAAAGTGATGACATCTGGCCAGGTTACACCATCACTTTAAAATCAGTAGGAGTCTGACCTCTGAAGCCCCCACCAATACAGTGAGTAAATCAATGCTCCTTGTAAAGTGTTGCCCAAGTACCCAACTGTGCTGGGAATCTGTACAACAGCTCTATTTAAGTGAATGTGACCAGTAGCAGTTCCCTACACAGCAGGGTGGCTGGCAGCATTATATCTAGGGAAAAGAAATGACAGAGTTACAGTGTTGAATAATGGTGTGACCTCTTCCATTCTCAGGATCGTGGGGGCCAAAAGTTGTGCCCCCATCCTTCACAAAGTGATGGTATATCTTAGCTATGTGTAATCTCTTTGTGAGATGACATCACATTAAAGTTATGACATCTGGCAAGGTTATGTGAGGTCAGCGAGGGTCTGACCTCTAGAACCTCCACCAATCCAGATAATAAATCAGCGCTGCAGACACTTCATAGTCCCTGCCTGTAAAGTGCTTTCAAGGCTACCCAGGTTTGATGGGAAAATGTAGACTTTATTTAATGAAGGGAATTTGGGCAGCACCAATTCCCTGCAAAGCAGGGTGACTAGCAGCACGTACATGCAGGGAAGATTTGTGTGACTACTTCACTCTTAGGGAGTTTAAGAACCCATCACAAAGTTAGATATAGGCAATCACTTTATTATATGGAAGTAACATTTTAAAACATACTGCATATTTCATCTTTAGGATCACCCTAATATTATTTTGAGTTATGGTACGTGCACATTACGTGCACACTTTCATCTCCCTCTTTTAATTGCGTGGTCTGGAATCCACGGTCTGTATACAACAAGCTTCCCTTCATTCACAATTACTTCCTTACTAACTCTCTTAACCTCCTGGCCCTCACTGAAACCTTGCTATTTCTCATGGTGGCTTACATTTCTCCCATTCCCCAAGACCTTAAAACAGACATGATGGTGGAGTTGGCTAACTCCTGTCCCCACAAAGTACTTTCCAGATCATCCCTCCAGCCCCATCATTCCCTTCTTTTGATGTCCACACAATTAGGATCTTCCATCCCCCCCACCCTCAGAGTAGTGGTTGTATACAGCCCTCCAATGTTACCCACGTAGTTCCTTGATCATTTTTCTGTTGGCTGCCGCACTTCATGTCCTCAGAATTACCAACCCTTATTCTGGGAGAATTAAACAGCCCCATAAACAGCCCCATCTCCTCATCTGCATCCCAGCTCCTATCTCTAACCACCTCTCTTGGCCTTTCACAGCTCTCAACCTCTGAGACACACAAAGATGGTAATACCCTAGTCTTACCCGGCTGTGCTCAACTACCACCTTAGATAATACACCTCTTTCCCTCTCTGACCACAACATTCTCTCTTTCATTCTCACAAATTCTCGCACACCCCAGCACACTCCTACCTATCATACATTCAGAAATCTACAGGCCAATATCCCTCATACACTCACAAACCCTTTACTCTCCCCAATCTCCTCTTTCTCCTGTCCTGATCTGGCTGAGACTCACTACAATGACACTCTCAGAAGCACCCTGGACTAAGTAGCGCCCCTCACCCTCAGAACCTCCAAACATAGAATAAGAAAGCCGTGGCTCACATTGCAAACTCAGTTCCTCCAGCGATGCTTTAGGAGTGCTGAATACCTATGGAGGATAACTCGCTCATCAGTAAACTTTATCCATTATAAATTCATGCAAAAAACCTACAACTCTGTCCTTCACCTTGCCAAACAAACCTACTTCACCACCCTGATCTCCTCACTATCCAACAATCCAAAAAAACTCTTGACACCATTCATTCTCTCTTCAGTCCTAAAGTGCAGGACCCTATCACTGACCTCTGTGCTGATGATCTGGCTTCTTACTTTATGGAGAAAATAGACAGCATCCACCAGGAAATCAGAAATCAGCTCCCAGCCTCCAAGCGCTGTTACTCCCATTCTTCCTCACATTTCCTCCGGCTCACTTTCCACATTTGACCCAGTTACAGAAGAAGAAGTCTCCAAGCTCCTCTCTCCCTCAAGTCCCACTACATGCATCACTGACCCCATTTCCTCACACCAGTCCCTCTCTCCAGTCGTCACTACTCACCTAACCAAAATCATCAATCTCTCCCTGTCATTTGGCATCTTCTCCTCCTCCTTCAAGCATTCTCTCATTACTCCATTGCTAAAGAAAACTTTTCTTGACCCATCCTGCACTAATAACTACCAGTCTCCAATATCCTCTTCATCTATAAACTCCTGGAGCGCCTGGTCTACACCCGCCTCACCCGTTACCTCTCCACTAACTCTCTTCCAGATCCATTACAGTCTGGTTTCCATCCCCCCCCTACATTCTACAGAAACTGCCCTCATCAAAGTGACCAATGACCTTCTGACGGCAAAATATAATGGTGAACACTTTCTGCTTATTCTTCTTGACCTCTCTGGAGCTTTTGACACTGTTGACCACCACCTCCTACCTTCAATGCTGCACTCCATCAGCATAAAGGACACCGCTCTCTCCTGGTTCTCTTCTTATCATTTTGACTGTTCTTTTAGTGTATCTTTTGCTATCTCCACTTCCTCTCCTCTACCTGTTACTATTGGGGTCCCTCAGGGTTATGTCCTAGGCCCTCTTCTCTCTCCTCTCGCTACACAGCCCCTATTGGACAGATCATCAGCAGATTTGGCTTCCAGTACCATCTATATGCTGATAACACACAATTATACACTTCGGCCTCTGACCTTACCCCTGCTGTATTACAGAACACCAGTGACTGTCTAGCTGCAGTTTCCAATATCATGTCCACTCTATACCTGACACTGAACCTTTCCAAAACTGAACTACTTCTGCTCCCACCCTCCACTAACCTCCCTAAATCTGATATCTCTCAGTGTGCGGCACCCTGATAACACCTTGGCAGCAGGCTCACTGTCTGAGTGTTATGTTTGACCCGATCTCTCCCTCACCTCCTATATACAATCTCTCACCCTTTCTTGTCGCTTGCACCTGAAGAATATTTCTAGAGTATTCCCCTTTCTCACCATGGAAACAACAAAAACCCTCAGCGTGACCCTAATCCGTTCCCGCCTTGGCAACTGCAATTCTCTATTAATTGGCCTTCCCCTTACTAAACTTTCCCTTCTCCAGTCCATCCTTAATGCATCAGCCAGGATCACCTACCTGGTCAATCATTACTCAGATGCCTCCGCTCTGTGCCAGTCATTGCACTGGCTGCCAATACACTACAAGATCAATTTCAAACTGCTTGTTCTCACCCACAAAGCTCTTCACAGTGCAGCACCTCCTCCCTCATCTCTGTCTATCACCCCACCCACTCTCTACATTCTACAAATGACCTTCGACTAACATCTGCATTAATCCGATCCTCCCACTCCCGGCTCCAAGATTTCGCCCAAGCTGCACCAATTTTCTGGAATACTCTACCCAAGAAATCAGGACTATCCACAACTTGCATAACTTTAGATGCTCCCTAAAAACAAATCTTTTTAAAGGGTACCTGACCCCTAAAAATCAGCCCCCAGCCTATTAATACCTGTCCCTGCACCATCTTTATTGAATTCTAGCCATCCCTTTGTGTAAATATTCTGTATTTATAAAGTTTATAAAACTGCTTTTATTACCTGCTGATCTGCGGCTTCTCAGTGCTTGAGAAGTCACACAGGGCGTTCCCTGTGGTTTCTCATCGTCGCCTGTAATTCAATTATTCACGCCCCGATGGGCGTGCTAAACCATACTGATCCTTCTCGTCCTCCTACATGGGCGGGTTTAGCACGCCCATCGGGGTGTGAATAATTGAATTACAGGCAGTGATGAGAAGCCACAGGGAATGCCCTGTGTGACTTCTCAAGCACTGAGAAGCCACAGATCAGCAGGTACTAAAAGCAGTTTTATAAACTTTATAAATACAGAATATTTACACAAAGGGATGGCTAGAATTCAATAAAGATGGTGCAGGGACAGGTATTAATAGGCTTGGGGCTGATTTTTAGGGGTCAGGTTCCCTTTAAGGTGGCCTATCATGCTCCCTCATAGAATTCCTTTTTACTGTATATAGCCCATTCACTATCTCTCTGGTCATAACTCTTCTTCAAACTCCACCAAACCCAAAAGCTCTACACTGATTTTCTGGTGACCATTCATTTCTATCCCCATTTCCTCAAGATGCCTGGACCATCACTGTAATAAGTCCCTGTACTTTGTCTAACCCCCATCTCGTTGTAGATTGTAAGCTCTTTTGAGCAGGGTCATCGTTCTTTTTTGCTTTAATTATTGTATTGTATTTTTTACATTGATTGTATGCTTATTGTATTGTATTTAATTACTGCACTGTATTTTTTACATTGTTTCTCTGCTTTATGTATTGTACTTTTTACATTGATTCTCTGGTTAGTGTATTTGATTTTTTATATTGATTCTCTACTTTAGCTACTCACTGTATTGTATATTTTTCATTGTTACCTATGACCGTTTGTATATCACTGTATTTTAAAGTGCTGTTGAATATGTTGGTGCTATATAAATAAAGATTTGTTATTATTATTATGGTACCCTGTTGGCCCCAAGGTTTAAATGGATGGGGGTTCTCCAGTTAATATTTTTCTGAGTAACAATTTTGGGGCACAGACAAAGTAGTGTAGTTCCTTCGGTGGTCAGTGCGCCGCTGTAGCTATAGAACTCTCGAGGAGATAGGTGATGAGTTTGATACCTCAAACACTAGATAGCTACCTTTTTGGAGCAAAAAAGTTAAAGAAAAGGGTGTCTTACTTTCGGGGAAACAGGGTACTATAACCAAAACTCAGGTCAATTTGGCAAGAATGAAAGTGACAGAAAGGGTTAAAATTAAATTTTATTCACTAATCAATTAAAAACAGTTAAAATAGCAGAATGTATCTTAAGCATTGGGAATCTGGCATATGAGAAACCTATACATAGACAAATGCAGATAGAAATAGTAAAGTGCTAGTGCAACATTATTATACACCCATGTTTAGATATACATGTGCATGTCTAATTGTGCTTAGAATAGGAGCAACAACTCAGTAGTTATAAATGTCAAAAATAAATAGTATCTTGTAGGTCAAATGAAGTTAACTGTGCCCAAGTCTTTCACAGCCGGTGTCTCCACATCCTGACGGGCATTCACCTTTGCTTCTTTGGGGGACATGTCAGGGTAGGGAAATTAAACACTGTGGGCAGCTTATATGAGAATTAGTAAGTGACCTGATGTCAACTGATCATATTGGCGTATGTGACTGCACCACGATCAATGGTGATAAAGTGACTTTTGCTTGATGCTCAGCATCACGTGACTGCCCGAGACATGCCAGCTCCTCATGTCAGGCAATGACTGCCATAGGCGGAAGTCGAAATAAGTAGATGCTAGTGCATGTGCACTGTCAGGCCACTTCACATACGATTTTCGGCTGTCAGGATGTGTCCAGTATTTTGCAGGATGCACCGGACACAATCTGACAGCCTCGGACGAGCAGAACCGGATGGGAAATATGCCCTCCGATCCTATTTTGAGTAAGATTCATTTCTTCCCCTGTCCAGTGCTGAAATTTCAGCAGCGTGGATGCAGGGGAGCTGGCCGCAATGCTGAAACTTCAGTGCTCTCCAGGTGTTGAACTTCAGTGGCGGCTCTGAAATGCTGCGTTGTCCAGGTGCTGAACAAGTGCAGATAACATTTCAGAGCCGCCGCTCTTTCAACACCAGGCGTCCTGAAACCTGTACATTTTTTTTTGCCGGATTCGGCACCCATAGACTCCCATGTAATGGGCACCAAATCGCCCCGGATCCCGGAGGATCCAGTTTTGTTCGTTTTTGCCACCGGACACAAAAAATGCTGCTCCGATTTTGTTTCCGGGGCAAAAAACAGACATAGCTGGATCCAGTTGGAAAGCAACAAAATTGGATGGCAAATAAGCACAATCCGGCGCCATAAGGATACATGGGGGGCAAAATCGGATCCGGGTCTGTCTGGTTCAAGTGGCATAAAAAAGAAGAAACGTAAAGAAGGGGCATGTAGAATATTGATTAATAGGCAGTAGCCGACCAATTTAGGGTCAAATGTTAGTGCATGCGCACTGTGAACAATGAACAATAGAACATTTGATGGAAAGAACAAATAAACAATGTTATTATAAAGAGGTCAGAGTATGTCATTGTAAGATCTAGAGTAATAAATAGGTGCATGATTGGGGAAAGTAATATGTCAATTTAAGGACATGAACAATACATGCATAGGAAAATATCAATTAGAGGCAAATATGTCATGAATTTAAAGGATAACAATTAACAGATTAAGTAAATGTATAGAAAGTAAATATGTCAATAAGGTCAAGACCATAATAAAGGAAAGTTGTGTGTGGAAGTTCATTTGAGCATTTGACAGGTTCCCTTTTAAGAGCGTAATTTTATGGAAACAATCTTTTTGCTTAAACCCTATTGGAAGATTGAGACATCCTTCTAAGGACCTTGCTGAGAACCGCTAAAGTCCACACTAATTTTATATATGTATTACTTTACACTGAATGCTATATAATGCTATATTTCCCCAATAGGATTGATGACCAGTTGATCAACTTTAGTCTCAAATAAGAAAACATAGAAGATGGCAAATATGTAATAACACTATGAAAAATTGTTTACAAATGTAATAGCATAAAAACTACTAAGAAAAAGCAGCATCAGCACCATTTGGTCAGGCAGCAGAACAAGTGGGTAGCTTTCAGACACTCTGCATCATATGTTTCAGTGTGAATGGTGTCCTATGCAAGCCCATTATGTGCATGGCAAGTCGCCTCCGACACCTTGTTGTAGGTTGAGGTGATTTATTAGCCTGCACCTGGGCTTACTTCACATAAAGAGGTCTGACTGCATCCTGCAAGTGCTGTATGGGTTTTTGTTTTGGCATTGATGGTAAGTTTTTTCTGATGCTGCTTTTTCTTAGTAGTTTTTGTACAAATTTGTTAGGACTCATGAGCATGGGGATCCGTGACGTGGATCAAGAGCTTACGTGTCTCGACCAATGCATGAACCAATACCCCATTTATAAAGGTTTTTTGTTTATCATATAAAAAACTTTTTTGCACTTTTTTATCAATTCGGGGAGTAGTTGGGCCCAATGGGGCGCCATTCATCTAGTGGTGCAGAGGCATTGTACTGTGCAGCCTATTTGGTCAGGCAGCAGAACAAGTGGGTAGCTTTCAGACACTCTGCATCATATGTATCAGTGTGAATGGTGTCCTATGAAAGCTCATTATGTGCATGGCAAGTGGCCTCCCACACCTTGTTATAGGTTGAGATGTTTTATTAGCCTGCACCTGGGCTTGCTTTACATTGTGGGGTCGGACTGCATCCTGCAAATGCAGTGTTGGTTTTTGTTTTTGGCATCGATGGTAAATGTAATAGCATAACAAATTATTTAAATCAATATATTATAGAAAGGATACAACACAGCAATTTAAATTTTATGTTAAGCATCTATTATATACTTACCTAGTGGAGTGTGTCATCAACTTCCATTGGGATGTCCATGAATCACACAATCCACTACGCCGCCCTAGAAAACACGCCATATTAGCTCACCCAATAATGGGTGTGCTAATATGGCACTGACCTGCAACCACCGCCACCGCATATGATGCACCCTCTTCGCAGATGCCGACCTAACAGGGCCTGCAGTGATTACACAGTCATGTGACTGATCACAAGACTGTGACGTCACTAAAGGTCCTGTAACACAGACAGCAGGCAGGTACTTTCCTCCCTCAGACTGCAGTCATACTCCTCAGCCCACACTCACCCTCCTCAAACCCCACTCACCTCTGCTCAGCCTGCACTCACCCCTTCAGCCCAAACTCATTCACACTTAGTCCACATTCACCCACCTCAGCCCACACCCACCCTCCCCCAGCCACCTCAGCCCGCACTCACCCGACTCACCCTGCACTCAATCCATGCTGAGCCCACACTCACCCTGTACTCTCCCCACACTCACCGCAATCAGCCTGCACTCACAAAACTCAACACTCGCTCACCCCACTTACCCCGCGCTCAGCCTCCATTCACCTTGTGTCTCAGCCCACTCAGCCAACACTCACCCCACGCTCAGCTTGCACTCACCCTCCTCAGCCCACACTCACTGTCCTCAGCCTGCACTCAAAGCACTCACCCATGCTCAGCCTGCACCCACCTTGCATAAAGCCCACGCTTACCTGCTTAGTCCACACTAACCCGCTCTCACATCTCTCACAACTCAGCGCACACACCTCGCTCACCACATGGCCCACTGGCCCTTCTCACCTCTTAGCCCTCTCGCCCCACTCACCACTCGCCCGCTCTCCAATCGGCTCGCTCACCACTCACTCTGCAGCTGGCTCAGCCTAGAGCCTGCTCACCCCACAACCCACCGAATGAGTAACTGCACCAGTTCTTCATGCCAACGTCATCTTCCACATGCCACTGAGGTATGAGAGTGACCACAGGGGGGCAGAAGGGGACCAATGGAGGGGGCAGAGCGAGACCACAGGGGAAGCAAAGAGCAACCACAGTGGGGGGCAGAGAGGGACCACAGGGAGGGCGAAGAAAAAACAGACAGGGGAGAGACAGCACAGGGGTGAGTGACATTCGCTGCCCAAGAGCCATAGAGCCCACTCCCATCATGATGACACTGCACACCCGATGCTAGAGCATCGGGCTCCCATCTAGTGTTCCATAACTTTGTCCAGTCCAGTCATGTATGTATCGATACAGTAATATTGCTAATAGTGAACCCCATTACTTTCCTGATTCATGGCCCTTGGCCCCTACACACAGTAATATGCTTCCATAGACTCCCAGCCTACACATAAATGTTCCTCAGAGTATATTACCCTAAATACAGTATAATGTTTACCAAGCTACATTAGATTGCATATAGTGTGATTGCATCGGTCGCAAGGGGAGGGGTACATGACTATCCAGGGCAAACAGTCTATAGATCATGGTGGCGTCCTCAGAAGTCGTGACTTTGACCAGACATGTAAAAGGGGATAAAAGAGTTTGTCATGACGCCAGCTGAGGGAACTGGTCAGAGGTGACCAGTGCAGCAGTTAATGGTCCCCAAGGGCTATATGGTAAGGCAGCTAGATGGAGCACTCCCCTCAGCAGGAGCAGGCCCCTGGGGTATAGTAGTAGGACATGGTGTTGAAGATGGTAGGAGTCGTAGTAGTGAATGGAGGTACAGGATAGCCACAGAAAAGAAGCAAGAAGACAGCCTATGTTCTCTACCTTTTATTCAGCATTGCAGTCCATCAGCAGATCCAGGGTGCTGGTTCACTAGTCCTGACGATCTGGTCAGTCTGAGAAGAATTTAGCACTGCTATGATGGATGAGAATATGGCCTTCCCAACTGTCTTTCTTGTTCGGTTGAGGTTCTTGGTACTATCAACTTCCCCATGGCATCTTCCTTCCTTGTGGTTGCTAGCAGACAGGCAGGTGACCATGGACTCTCAAGACCCAGGACCCACACCGGCTCTTCTAGTCCTATGACGGCCACTGGGCCTCTGGTAGTTCCACAGTGTGACTACTAAACTTGCAACTTAGCAGTCTCCAGATTGCTGTCAGGCATGAAGTCCTGACAACCTGAGATTCTGGCTCTCACCCACAGCTTGTGTCCTGCACAGCCCGAAGCCTGTCAGCAGGCTCACACTCATCCACTGCTTGACTATCTCTCCAAGCTTCTGAGTTCTAACTCCGAACTGACACCCCTCTCTCCTACACCTCAGTACAACTAACCCTCCCCCCAATCAGTGTCTAGCAGTCCACTGATCAAGGTTTGGGAAATGTGTGTGTGCGCATGTATAGGGAGTCTATCATAAGATACCTGAATTTTCCTCAGATGTTGTATTTGGACAAATGGAGTTAAAGGGAACCTGTCACGTAATTTAGCCACCTAACCTATCACTACCTGTCCTTGCAGCTACCTAGTACATTACTAACCATACCTCTCTGATCTAAATGTGCA
This sequence comes from Allobates femoralis, assembly GCA_033576535.1. Lineage (NCBI taxonomy): Eukaryota > Metazoa > Chordata > Amphibia > Anura > Aromobatidae > Allobates > Allobates femoralis. The sequence continues at coordinate 445,730,304 of JARQOC010000004.1, forward strand.
TTATAAAAGTGCAAAAAAGCGATTTATAAACTTACATGTTCCTAGTCGCTTGGGCATTCCTAAATGGCTGGCCTTCGGGTGGGCAGACTCTCCAGGTCCACTGTCCCCCACCTTGCTGCTGCAATTGAGGGGACGTGATCATTCATTCAAGAGTTCGCTCCTGATTTAAAATTCCCGCCCCCTTCTACTGGGTATAACGGGCTGCTGGCCAAGCGTCATCTCCGGTCTTGCACAGTGTGGTGGGTGTATTGGCATACAGGCTGGCTCCGGAGCATGCTAAGTGTGCATTCTGAGCCACCTGCACACCCAATACACCCACCACACTTCGCAGACTGGAAATAATGTGCCATGGTGTCATATCCAGAAAAAGGAGGCAAGAACTTTAAAGCAGGAGCTTTAATCATCCTGAATGAATGATCATGCACCCCAGGGCTCAATTGCAGCAGCGAGGTGGGGGGACAGTGGACCTGGAGAGACTGCTCACCTGACGGCCAGCCATCTAAGAATGCCCACACAGCTAGGAACATGTAAGTTTATAAATCGCTTTTGTTGCACTTTTTTAATGCACATTTAGATCAGAGAGGTAAGGTTAGTAATGTAGTAGGAAGCTGCAGGAAGAGGTAGTGATAGGTTAGGGGGCTAAACTAGGTGACAGGTTCCATTTATCTAACACTGTGGTGTCCATACCGCAGGACGCCACGTGATCTTCCCCCCCAGCAGTACATTGCTCAACCGCACACAGTATAAAGTCCCCATAGCATCCACATATACTATGGCTACAGAACCCCCCACAGAATACATTTACACACACAGAATGATGCAGCATGGTTCCTCACTGGTTCACTTTCTTACTTTGAAGTAATGGGGACCTGGTTTCAAATCCCACCAAGGACAACATCTGTAAGGAGTTTGTATGTTAAACATAAAAAAGCCAAGAAGCTAACGCTGCCTGTGGTTAGCACGCAATACAAAAAGTGCATATTCACATATTAATTTCTAGCTGTACTTTAACCTGAGACATTTAGCGAACAATTGATCAATTATTTGAGCTACCCCGCCACACTACCCCACCACATCACGGCATTCTCAGACGGGGCAGTCCTAATCTACGTTTTTTTATATACGCTGTGCCATTATGGCCTCCTGAATGCATTAAAAGCAGAACCATATTAAATGCACACGTGCCTGAAACATTTCTAAACTACTCCTATGGCGCCAGAAAATGTATTTGTATTGCGTGCTAACCACAGTCAGTGCTGGTTTCTTGGCTTTTTTATTTGCTATTGGTTTGTGGTTGACCACCACTTATTGCCGTGCGCGCTTGATTGTGCATGCCGTTCTATCTGTCTTTATTGTGATTGATCTAAGCCACTGTACACACATACAGCGGCCACACCCTGCCCATAGGCCCTGCTTGATTATTGCATATGTAATTGGGCCTGTTCTACCCTCATCCATGGTTGATGATCTGGCAGTGTGCGGGTCAGATCTGATAATGTCAGGATGTCATGTCTGGACCTGGTCTGCCTTTATCTATGCTGCCCTTTTTTGGTGCCATGGGAGTAGTTCAGAAATGCTTCAGGCACGTGTGCTTTTAATATGGTTCTGCTTTTAATGCATTTAGGAGGCTGTAATGGCACAGTGTATATAAGAAATGTAGAGTAGGACTGCCCCATCTGAGAATGCCGTGATGTGGTGGGGTAGCTCAAATAATTGATCAATTGTTTGCTAAATGTCTCCGTTTAAAGTACAGCTAGAAATTAATATGTACATATGCACTTTTTGTATTGCGTGCTAATCATAGGCAGCGCTGGCTTCTTGACTTTTTTATTTTTTTTGAGTTTGTATGTTCCCCCTGTGTTTGCATGGGTTTCCTCTGGATTCTCCCACACTCTAAACCAGGGCTCCCCTTCATTATTCTGGGCTCACTGTACAATATTACTGATATATCCCTTTTATTAGGGGACTGTGCATGTGTTTGCTTGGGGAAGCCCCACTGTAACAGATCTCAGCCACCATGAGGTGGATTATAGGCCACCAGGAGCATGAACCCCAGATATACACTACATGAGGTTATAACACATACATAATTATACCCTTAGCAATATAACTCCCCAAATTCAGGACTGTCTGAATGGCTCCAGGACAGTTGGAAGATATGTTAGTCAATTAACAGCATTTATAACAAAATTCTATATTGGAAGTGGTCCTTTTAGGATATAATTAAGGAAAAAGTAAATACAACACAATTTGCACAGTGAATCATTTAGCGATAGCTGACAATGAGCATGAAAGTACACTAGGCAATAAAATACTTGTTCCTATGCCTGCAGATGTCAGTGAGTAGCAAGACCTTGCTGTTCTCTCTATATATCTAGCTTCAGATTTTACTGCTAATTTTAGAGAGAAAAAAATAAACACTAAACATGTGTCAATAGCGTGTTTTGTGTATCTTCAACCCAAGGTCTGTAAATGGAGATTTGATCATCCCTGGTTCTGTTAGCAGCACCCAGAGGAGAATCTAATAGACAACATACTGACTAATTAGACAAAACCCGAATGTTTGATCATTTGGCAGATCCAGTTTCCTGGGTGACACGAAAACCCAGTCACAGTCTGTATCCAACTTTAAATGAATTGTCTGATTCAATTAGCCAAGAAAACATTCCAGCCAGACACTCACCACAGCAATAATAGAAAGACTTTAACTCTTTCCCCAGTGGACCTGTTAACACTGAAAAAGAGCCAGTTATAGAAATAATCAGGAATGACCATTAATATTACTGAATCATGTCATATGTGAATGTGGACCACTTCTATAGCTTAATATTTCTGTCATTGACAATTGTATTAGAAGCTAAACTATCTAAAGACACTAAATGCCTACTCGTAAAAGTGTTACTAAAGTCATTAGTCAATGAGTCTGCATCCTAGGAGATTGAAATACCCATTAAATGCACATCATTTTATTATTAGCTTGCTAAAAGCCTTATTAGTGACCAGAATGTCTACTCTGGGTATTCTAGATGGGTCATGTGTGAATTTTCAGCAACATGTTTTCACAGTGGTAGTAGACTTGATCGTCACACTGTTTCAAATTCTAGAAGATATAACTGTAGGAACAACATTTCTATGTTTTGTTATTCCCGGCACATTCTGAATATATTTAGCATATGCACATAGACTGTAATTTACACGTCTGAAAGATTTCTTATATATGGGGAACTTACAACTAGGGATGGGCGAATCTACTCATTAGGACATGCAGGCAAGCATGAACTCACATGAACCCTGCCAGCACTGCTACTTCAAATGAGTCAGCTGTTCATTTGAAAATCCAGCGGGGAGTCAAAAATAGAAAACCTGATTAAAACCGGATTGCACCTGGTCAGGTTGCAATCAGGGACCATAGAGCCCCATGTTATGGGGCACCGGATTGCACCCTGATCGGTACAATCCGGGAGAATCCTGTTTTCAGTGACAGCGGCTGTGCTTTGCGGCTGCAGCCGTGCTATGCGGCTGCAGTCGCAAAGACACAGGGAAGAAGGAGGACGGTGAGTGAACACCGGCGCTACCCCCTCCCGAACAATAGTGACAGCCTCTGCAAGCTGTCAGCATTGTTTAAAAGCCAGCGGCTTTGTACCGCTGGCTTTTAAACAATGAAATGGGAAATTGCAGGTTTTTCCTCTGCTGCCAGACCTTATAGGGTCCAGCAGCAGAGGAATCAATCGTAATTACTCGCTTCCCCATTCATTTACACTGGACTCGCTAAACGAGTAGCGAGTCCTGGACTCGGACTCGTTAGAGTCTAGCGATTCCGAGTAATTTAGGATTCGCCCATCCCTAGTTACAACTTAAATCCAGAAATTTAACCCCAAAAGTGTAGATAAATTCACAAAACTTTATTTAGACAGTAATACAAACACAATTAAAACAGAATAAACAGAATAAAATATCATATAGAATGCTAACCAGCAATCAATAGGTTTTTATCCTACTCTCAGGGGACTATACCTCCTTCCCTGCCTTCCAGCAGCGTTTGATTGCACCCTAATTTTTGTTGGTGTCCCGACTCACCGGAGGCTTGTCCTGTGCTAATATGGATACATGGATTAACCTATGCTATGGTGAGGGTCACAAAAATAGCAGGGTCCATGTGTCGCCCACTGATCGGGGAATATAGATTCATACCATTGTATCCTACTGATTATTAAAATATTCTCCACCCCAACAGCAATATGCGTATTTAAGATGAACTAAGTCTAACGGTTTGTTATCCTTGGTACAGATTGGTACCAGCCAGTCCATCCAACTTAACTTAGTGTGCTATTGAAAGTGACGTGAAAGTGAGGTGATGCAGCATCCTGTTCATTAACCTCAGCCTCGACACATTTCTCCTTCTTAACGGTAGATTTTGTGCTATGGGTTCTTCAGGAAGCCTGTTCTAGATGGTTATGCACTCATACTTCAGTTCCCTGTGTATTCATTTCTTGTACCTCCTGAAGAACCCATAACACGGAATCTACGTTTAAGAGGGAGAAACGCATTGAGGACCCATAAATATTGACTCATGGGCCAGTGAGGCAGAGGAAGTGTTTGCCTTCAATGGGGACCCCAATTGTTTTGTGCCCGTGCCAACCTTGAGATCAATGTTTAAAGTTCTCATGAGTACCTATAAAAACTATCTCAAATCATGGTGGGAAATAAAAGTGCTTGAGCATTACATAAAAAATAAAACCGTAGCTTGGGGGCTTAGACTGAATATCCTTCCCTCCCCAAGAGCCAGTAGCTTGGGATTACTGGCAGCCTGGAAATAGGAATCCATTGCCTCCTCTCTGTTTTATTTGAACCCTCTTTTGGAGGAGGAGAAAAAGTTACTGAATAGTCAAAACCTCTCTCCTTGATTGAAAAGACCTGAAAATTTAAATCGGACCCGGAGTTCAACAAGAAGGAATCCCAACTAGAGACTAACATTGAGAGGTTCCAGTTACAATTAAAGAAAAGAAAACAATCACAATTTCTGATAGATTTAGGTGAATATAGGGACAACAAAGCCTACTCTCAACTGGAAATTGATGACCCACAACAATCTCATCTGTCTGCTTCAGACACTGATTATTCAGATTGGGAAGGTCAAAACAATCCCGAAGAAAATAGAACTCAGGGGTGAGGTCGAGGCAGAGGAAAGAAGGGACAATGGTGGGACCTGAGGAACAGACAGGATGGGAAGAGGGAGTAACAAAGAATTCTTCAAACAATGGGGAGGTCCAGGAGGGACGCTCAAGGAGGAGGATGCTGACAGGGAGGAGCCAATGGTGGCTCTGGTAGTTCACCATTTGGTTCTCCACAGCCTTTATTGGGGCAATATGTGCCAATAGGCTATCCTCTGAGGAATCGGAAATAAGAGTTATTCATTTGAGCTCTTTTGAATTGACTAATTCTAAAAAAGTGCTTTCGAGAAGGTTTACGTTTGTTCCAACTACACAGTACCATACCTTTAGTTGGATCAAGGATCTGAATTTATTTGGTCGTAGATTGAAATGGAGGAAATGTTTTGCCTTGAATAATAGAGAAGAGTGTACTAAGCTTGGGATTTCAGAGGAAGACTTGGAGGGGGTTAGGGAACTTGCAGGTCTCCTAGATATAAATGAGAGACAGAGGGGGTTAGGACCCTTCACAGACTTGAGATCTAAGAGTACTAGAATGTCACCTCTGGGAGACTATAGAAGAGATGACCTTTTCCTCACCCTGGTGGAACGGGATCTGAAGAAAATCAGGCACTCTAATCAAAATTTTAATCTGAACTTAAGTTTTGATGAATGGTTGGCCTTGGAACATCTAGAGAGAAATAAAGAACTGGTTTTGAAACCTTCCAATAAGGGTGGCAATAGTGTTGTTTTGAATCATAGTATTTATATTGATATGTGTCTTAGGATTTTGAAAGACAGAAGTAGTTTTGAGATCCTTTCAAAGAACGCCACCCAATTCTACCTGAAAGAACTTATTGGTATTTTTGACGGTGGTCCGGATAGTGATCTCCTGTTGGCCAGTGAAAATAAGCTTTTTGGTCCCCAAGCACCCAAGTATACTGACTTTTTACACCCTGCCCAAAATACACAAAGGGCTAAACCCCCTGAAGGGAAAACCTATACTAGCGGGCTCAAATTCGGCTAGTCAAGGTATTGGTATTTATATGGATAAGATCTTTCACCCCCTTGTTACCTCACTTCCCTCGTACTTGAAGGATACCTCTGATCTTCTTGTAAAGCTCGATGGACTGGTGTTGGAGGACAACGCAATTTTGATCTCTATAGATGTAGAAGTCCTCTGCAGTAGTATTTTACACAAGAAAGGCCTGATGGCAGTGGATCACTATTTAAATAGTAGGGCACTACACTACAGTGCACATAATGATTTGGTCAAAAAGATGCTACATTTAATCCTTAACCACAACTAGTTTCTTTTTAATGGACACTTCTACCACCAGCTCAGGTGCACCATTATGGGGAGTCCTTGTGCGCCCAATTATGCAAATTTGCTCCTGGACTGGTGGGAGGAGACAGTGGTGTTTGCTGGGGAGGGGAACTGGTGGCAACAAAAGATAGCGATTTGGTACCGTTTTATTTATGATGTTTTTGATATATGGTTGGGTACTAGGGATGATCTGGAGAGATTCATAAAGGAGAATAAAACCAACAAACTGAATTTGAAGTTCACGTATGAGATAGGACAATAGAGACTGTGTGTGATGAGTAAGCAGTATTGGTAAGGAATATTGCCATATTCCCCAGATTCCATTCCTCCCAGAAAGCAATTTGATAAGACACATCTCACTCATAAAGAGATAATCCCCCACCCTTGGAAGGCAGAGGTCATTCATCTCTGGCAAGTGGTAGATTAATTAGCATGTAGATGGGAGCCAACAGGCCACACAATAGGGCAGTTGGGGAAAGGATGACTGCCTGCTGGGATTTGAAGAAAGGTGACACTTCCAATTTCCCTGTAAGACCAAGAAAAAGAAATAGTTTCTTCAATGAAGACGGGACGGAGTCGTGAATATAACATTAATATCTCATGAGCCGTGCTGTCTATAAACATGGCAAGCATAGATATGTGATCGCGAGATTCCGACGGGCACCGCACATCGTTTTACATATGTGTGTGATGACCACAAGGCATCTAAACGTGATATTGCCTAGTAGGCTGCTCTCAGAATAGCCATGTTTCATATCCAGACGAAGCTAAAATCATAACTGAAAATATGAAAGCATTGTCTTCCGTCTGTGCTGCCCACGGACAAGGCTAGGGCAGATCATAAAGTTTTGGATATCTATATCTCCCCTCAGAGGGGTGGGAGCTGTGAGACAGCCCAGAGGTGCGAGATGAGTGGAGATAGGGGTCAGCCCATAATGTGTAAAAATCATCTGCCCCATCTCCATATTGTATTCCTTCTGAAGAGGCATTATTCCACCAAAGCCAGAGATTACCCTAGGAACAGATTGGCATCACGCCGCTCTTGTGGTGCCATCAGCACTAAGGTAACTGATCACATGTGTGTGTAATTCTGTGTGTTCCATTTATCCTTTTATTGGCATATCTAACTGTACTATTTGTAACATCTTAATAATAACTGTAAATATATCTAGTGTACCACTAGCATGATTAAATATATAACTTTAATCTGTAGTTGCTCTTTTTATCTTGATCAAGCATTCCCACGTCCGTGTGCTCATTTAACGCTACCTGTGTTGGTTTCTGACCCAATATAAGCCTGACCACGGACCGGACTTATATTAAACGAGAAGCTGGTGGCAGCATTTGTGCTTGGGGTTATTCAGGGTCTCTATCAGTGACGGGGTGGAGGATATTATATGCTCTTCTGGCTGCGGACTAGAAGGCATATACCACACTCACTGAGAGGTGCCTTAATAAACCAGCACAGGAAGGGCAGTTGCGGCCCTTCTTTATCCTTAGGCAGTTCTCTGACTAACCTGGGTTTAACAGGAAGCGCTGTGGAGCTGCCAGGTTTGGTGGCCGATTCACCACAAGTGGTGGCAGCGGTGGGATCAAGATAATAGTGTGTGGGACCCAACTCCCTAACACTAAGGACTGCTGGCAGTAGCTTTTGCTGTCAGGGTCCTAAGATCAACTCAACACTAGACAGTCAGAGTGCAAATATAAGGTGTGTGGGTGCATCAGGTTGCAGCTGTGTGTCAGTAACCAGGGGTTGCTAAACTGGCCCAGGGTACCAGGAGCTAAGCACTGCAGAGGGCCCTTGCTGCGGCTGATATGCAAGAGGTGGTGGAGGACACTGTTGTTCTAGGCCTCAAGGAGCCAATCCTCAGTGGTCGACTCGGCCGTGGGGCAAATGCCCCCTGTCCTCAGCCCTGCAGTGGGCAGATCACCACCTGCTGGTCCCTCCAGCCAGATGGGCTCGGATGCCCTTTTTCGAGCTGCCCTGGCTCGACTTGAAGCTGGAGACCAGAGCGCCTACGAGACCCTCATGGCAGCTGCAGAACGACGTGAGGCTGTGGAGCACGAAGCTGCAGAATGACATGCAGAGCGTGAAGCTGCAGAGCGACGTGAAGCTGCGGAGCGCGAATCTGCAGAGCGACATGCAGAGCGCAAGCATCAGCTGGAGCTGGCACGCCTCAGGAACTCGCAGCCCATTCCAGCCAACCAGGAGCCCAAGCCACCGAAGGTCCGAGTTGAGAACTTTCCTCTTCTGGAGGCAGGCGGAGACCTGGATAGCTTTCTGCTGGCCTTTGAGCAGGCCTGCAGGCAGTACAACCTGGACTCAGACCAGTGGGCCCAGTACCTGACCCCCCGTCTGAGGGGTGACACCCTGAAAGCCTTGGGGGACTTCCCTGCCAGGGAGGAGCAGGATTATGCGAGCATCAAGCGGGCCCTGATCTGGCAGTTCAACTTCACCCCAGAGTCCTATCGCAAGAAGTTCCGAAGCCTGCAGAGGGGTCCAAAGGATACCTGGACCGACCACATGCGGGCCTTCCTGAGAGCAGCTGACCACTGGATCAAAGGTTTGGAGCGCAGCACAGCCCAGGAGTTCCAGGAATTGTTTGTGATGGAGCAATTCCTGTGGAACTGTCCCGAGGACCTCCAACAGTTCATCTGCGACCGGAAACCAAAGGGGGCCTGTGAGACAGCGGTCCTGGCAGATGAGTACACGAACAACCGAGTACCTGAGACCAGGAGGACCAGCAGCAGCACCTGGAGAGGGGGTAAGACCAACCCTGCACCTGTGGTCCCGGGCCCCAGAATGCAGGGGGCAGCCCCTCTATTACCCCCTGTTCCCCTCTCCAGGTTGGCAGCAGAAGCCAGACGGTGTCATCTCTGCAATCAACCAGGACACTTCAAGGCTATGTGTCCCCAGCGCCAACAGGCCCTGTCCCCGACCCAGCAAACGGCCACTGTTATGTGTGTGGGTGGGGGTGGTGGTAGGTCCCTGGACAATTTCCAACCCGTCACCATAGGCTGCTCAGTGGCCATGGGAGTGTGGGACACTGGCGCTGAATGGACTTTGGTACGACCCGAAATGGTCTCCCCCCAGGACTTGCTCCCCGGAAAGTCCCTCGCCGTCTCCGGAATTGGAGGCGTGGAACCCGCATTGCCTGTTGCCAGGGTTTATCTGGACTGGGGTGCGGGGAGGGGAGTGAGGGAGGTGGGGGTGTCTGCTAATATCCCGGCGAATGTATTGCTTGGGTCAGACTTGGGGCGGCTAGTGTCCAAGTATGTGGCCACTGACCCCCCCAGTTCTAATCCGCCAGAATGTGCACTGTCCAATATTGAAAGTGTTGATGGGGCTAATGCTATTAATGATGATGTTGATGATGTTTGCAGTGACACTCCACACAACACAGCACACACAGGTCTGACATTGACAGTCGGGAGGGGGGAGGAAGATAAAGGGAATTGTAGAATGGCCTTAGGCCATCACCAGCCAGCACACATTTTGTTCTCAGAGTGGAGACAGAGGGGGCTGAGAGCTGCAGAAGGAACAGACACAGACAGAGGTGACCCTGCTCTCTGCTGTAAGCAGCAAGGTATTGTAGCCAAGGAGCCAACGATCGAGGTCGGAATACCCACAGGGAATGTGGTACTTACAGGTAAGGCCCAGACGCTGAGCTCTGAGGAACTGCAAGGGGGGGAACATGCCGGGGGGTATGGGGCTGTCACAGGAGAAGTGAAGCTACCAGGTGAGATCCCAGGGCAGGAACCCCCCACCACCGGGATGTCAGGAGGCCAGGATAGTCCGCCTGAACCGGAGATTTGCTTAGGAGCGGAGGGGAAACAGGCACTGCCCATGGTTACAGCAGCCATAGCCGCTGTCACTAGGAGTGGGGGTGCTGGAGGAGCCCAGGGAACCTCGCGGAGGTTCGACGGCTTCTCCCCTTCAGATCAAGTGGCTGCCGACTCAGACGGAGGCCAGAAGACAGGTCCCAGGGGACTGACGGAGACTGTGGCAGTTGCTTCTTCGCTGACCACTTCTCGTCAGGAGTGTCAGGTGGCGTCAGGGGCTGACGACCGCCTGGAAGCTCTCCAGGAGCAGGTGGCACAGCTTTTCTCAGACTCAGACCACGAGCAGGTGGTCTGGAACCAAGGACGGCTGTGCCAGGTAACGGTCCAGCAGGGGTCACCGGAGGTGTGGCCCGGAGACCAACCAGTCGTTGTACCCACTGGCTGCCAGGGGAATGGGGATGCGGTCCCCATAACCTGTCAGGGCAGTGGGGAAGGTCTACACGGAGGCCAGGAGACAGGTTCCGTGGAACTGACGGAGGAAGTGGCAATTTCTTCTACTCTGACCACGTCTTGTCAGGGGTGTCAGGTGGCATCAGGAGTCGACGCCAGCCTAAAAGCGCTAAAGGAGCGGGTGGCACAGCCTTCCTTGCACTCGGGCCTCAAGCAGGTGGTCTGGGACCAAGGACAGCTGTGCAAGGTAACGGTCCAGCCGGGGTCACCAGAGGTGTGGCCCAGGGACCAACGTGCAGTTGTGCTCACTGACTGCCACAGAGATGGGGAGGCGATCCCCATACCGTGTTGGGGCAGTGGGGCAGGTGTTCCTACAGCCGGTCAAGGGGATGGGCGGGTCAAGCCCATAACCTGTCCGGGTGATAGGAAAATGGTACCCCCAACCGGTCAGGACTATGGGAAAGTTGTACCTATACACTGTCCGGGTGCCATAGGGGTACTTGTGGCACCCCAAGGGTTAATGTGTCACAGAAACATCAATACAGGTTTGCTCCCCACACACCACACTACACTAGAAGGTGGGAGGAGTTTAGGTGGCACATGCACTAGTGGGAGGAGCTCAAGTTGTTTACCACAGAGCAGAAGTGACTAGTTCAGTCTAGCTGAGCAGAGCGCCAAGTAGAAGTGAAGGTCCTGAGAGGTCTGAGGAAAGGAGACAGAGTAACAGAGGAACATCCCCGGGATAAAGAGTTACCCCAAACTTAACCCCGAGAGGAGGGAGAGGAGCTTAAGACGGATACCGGATCCGAGGCTGTGCCTGAGACAGACAGGACAGTAAACACCGCATAGTGAAGGTCCACCATCTTCACAGCACCATAGCAAAGCAACACGGAGGGGTCAGTGACACAGAGGACTCAAGTTGCCCAGCAGATTGGTACCCGTGAGCAGAGACAGGGCCAGCAGTACAGCTACAAGCAGCAGCAGGGCCACACACAGCGCTTAAGTAGGAAGCCAAGGACCCGGTCAGGGTGGGAGCAACCTGGTACAGACTCCGTGGACAATATTGTGATATACCATCTGCAAGTAAAGACTTGGAAAACAACAGAAACCGTGAGTGTGTGTGATCCTTATACGGAAACCCCACTTGCCCTCATATACTGCGATTACCTCTACTCTCATCATCTCTACTGCTACCCCTACTCTCCTGCAGCATCAATAACTATCCTCACAGACTTTAACTACTACTACCACTGCCCCGGGGAACCCAGTTCTGCCCACAGGAACTATTCTATCCAAGCTGCTATCCCATCATCCCCGGAGGTTCTGCAGCAGCGGCAGCGGCGGCCCATTACTGGCCGCATATAGTGGGTGGCGTCACGAGTGACAAATCCCCTGTAAATAACCGCCCATTTTATTGTGCGGGCTCGGGACACGGTCCGGACCAGGACCGCCGTGACTTCCCCCAGCAGTACCCCGGTCCGGCACCGAGTACCCCGTCCCAGTGGGCCCTTCACACATACTCTTGGGTCCTAATCAGAGTGTAGACTTCATGACCCCTTGAGTCCTGGATCTTAGAAGTAGTCACCTCTAAGATATCGGGCTGTCAGAGGACTGTGCCATACTTCAGAGGGCATTTCCCGTGACCTGCCAAGATGAGGGACAGGGACTGCCCCTAACTTGTCAGAATGATGGGAAAGCTGTATCCCCGGCCTGTCAGCATGACAGGAAAGAGTTGTCCCAGGCCAGTAGGGCGGATGGGAAGGTGATGTTATCCCCCGGGAGACAGCCGTCAAAGTCGCTGTCACCTGTGGACTGAGGAGCAAGAATGCAGGTCATACACTGCTTTCTGGGCCCTCACTCTGTCGACAGGGCCGGCGTTAGGGGGGGGGGGCAGACTGGGCATTTGCCTAAGGCCCCCACCCTCTGAGGGGCCCCCATTCAGGGGCGGTCATATCGCAGGTGCAGCTGCACTGGGGGCCAGAGCGGGAGGGGACCCCAAATAACTAGTAAAAGTGGAGAACCGGCGGCAGAGTCAGCGCTGACAGGACAATGCTGGGGACAATGTGCTGCATGATGATTATCCTGAATGGGTCCCTGTCCTCACCAGTTACTGCTGCTGCTGCCGCTGGTCGTGTCTACATAGTGCAGAGGGGAGGGGGCCAGGAGTCACTGACAGCTCACAGTGTGACTGTGCCATGCTGAAGATCCATGGAGGGTATGAGAAAAGGGAGGGGCTGGGAGGGAGAGGGAGCAGGATAATTAACTCTCTCATATCCACTATAAGGGAGGGGGGGGGCTGTGCAGTGGCCCCCTGCTCCAGCCATATCACTGCACAGAGGGACATGTGTGCCTCATCTCCTGTCAGCCAATCGCAGACTTCACTTTATAAGCATATCTGTGATTGGCTGTCAGGAGATGATAGTGTACTCTGTGCCCTGGAGCTGCAGGATTTGCAGCAGGAGACACCTGTGGCCCCATAGAAAGACTCCCAGCCTCTCTGCAGAAAACTATGTAAGAATCTTTTTTTTTAAGTATTTCTCTAATGAGCATGTTGGCAGTAGTGGTGACTAAGGAAATTGTCATATGTCCACAGATGGTGAACCTGATCTGTCCATAGTCCTGCTCTGTGCTGTGCAGATCCTGATCCCTCCATAGTCCTGTTCTGCGCTGTGCAGAGCCTGATCTATCCATAGTCCTGTACTGTGCTGTGCAGATCCTGATCCCTCCATAGTCCTGTTCTGTGCTGTGCAGATCCTGATCCCTCCATAGTCCTGTTCTGTGCTGTGCAGAGCCTGATCCCTCTATAGTCCTGTTCTGCGCTGTGCAGATCCTGATCCCTCTATAGTCCTGTTCTGCGCTGTGCAGATCCTGATCCCTCCATAGTCCGACTCTGTGCTGTGCAGATCCTGATCCCTCTATAGTCCTGTTCTGCGCTGTGCAGAGCCTGATCCGTCCATAGTCCTGCACTGCACTGTGCAGATCCTAATCCGTCCATAGTCCTGCTCTGTGCTGTGCAAATCCTGATCCCTCCATAGTCCGACTCTGTGCTGTGCAGATCCTGATCCCCCTATAGTCCTGTTCTGCGCTGTGCAGAGCCTGATCCGTCCATAGTCCTGCTCTGCGCTGTGCAGATCCTGATCCACCCATAGTCCGCTTCAGCGCTGTGCAGATCCTAATCCGTCCATAGTCCTGCTCTGTGCTGTGCAGAGCCTGATCCCTCCATAGTCTGGCTATGCGCTGTGCAGAGCCTGATCTATCCATAGTCCTGCTGTGCGCTGTGCAGATCCTGATCCCTCTATAGTCCTGCTCTGCGCTGTGTACAGCTTGATCTATACCTTGGTCCTGCTCTGCGCTGTTCAGATCCTGATCCATCCATAGTCCTGTTCTGTGCTGTACAGAACCTGATTCATCCAAGTCCCGTGATCATCCAACATAAATAGACACACACATGTATGTGCACAGATCACACACATTATATAGAATACAAATACACATATACTGTGTGTATATATATATATATATATATATATATATATATATATATATATATATAATACAGTTGTGGCCAAAAGTATTGACGCCCCTGCAATTCTGTCAGATAATACTCAGTTTTTTCCTGAAAATGATTGCAGTCACAAATTCTTTGGTATTACCTTCATTTAATTTGTCCTCTCTGTCCTCGCCGCCTCCTTGATGGTTTGTCATCCATCCTCGCCTGCGCCTCCTTGTGCTACTTCACACAGGCGCAGAGCGAGGTCTTTTCTCTGTGTGTATCCTGCGCGCCTGTCCTGCCTCCCGCCCTGACGTCAGCGCTTGTGCCCACCCTGCTTCGTATATACAGCATAACACGGAGCAGGGCAGGCACAAGCGCTGACGTCAGGTGTGAGATGGGTGGAGATAGGGGTCAGCCCATAATGTATAAAAATCATCTGCCCCATCTCCATATTGTATTTCTTCTGAAGAGGCATTATTCCACCAAAGCCAGAGATTACCCTAGGAACAGATTGGTGCCACGCCGCCCTTGAGGTGCAATCAGCACTAAGGTAACTGCTCACATGTGTGTGTAATTCTGTGTATTCCATTTATCCTTTTATTGGCATATCTGACTGTACTATTTGTAACATCTTAATAATAACTGTAAATATATCTAGTGTACCATTAGGGTGATTAAATATATAACTTTAATCTCGAGTTGCTCTTTTTATCTTGATCACGATTCCCATGTCCGTGTGCTCATTTAACGTTACCTGTGTTGGTTTCTGACCCAATATAAGCCTGACCACGGACCGGACTTATATTAAACGAGAAGCTGGTGGCAGCATTTGTGCTTGGGTTATCAGTGACGGGGTGGAGAATATTATATGCACTTCTGGCTGCGGACTAGAAGACATATACCACACTCACTGAGAGGTGCCTTAATAAACCTGCTCAGGAAGGGCAGCTGCAGCCCTTCTTTATCCTTAGGAAGTTCTCTGACTGACCTGGGTTTAACAGGAGGCGCTGTGGAGCTGCCAGGTTCGGTGGCCGATTCACCACACTGTCCTTCCTGGATCTTTATAAATTAAAAGAAAAAGGAAGCGCACATAGAGTAGTACCGCTATTATACAGGTCCCTCAGACCCCAAATTGTTAAACTCATCTGATGTAGTTGTGAGTGTCACAACTACAATAAAAGCACACAGGAGGTCGCTGCAGGCTCCCAGCTGAGAACTGAAGAATCCAGATAAGAGTAAAAAGAGCTGGATCAAATGCCGCGCTGACCGCAAAGATAAACACAGAGTTAATCACACACTCTGTTTATTTTGCCTACACATGTTTCATGGCTCATAGCCACTTCCTCAGGGCATGCCCTGAGGAAGTGGCTATGAGCCATGAAAAACGTGTAGGCAAAATATACAGAGTGTGTGATTAACTCTGTTTATCATTGTGGTCAGCGCGGCATTTGATCCCAGCTCTTTTTACTCTTATCTGGATTCTTCCTGGATCTTGAGATATCAAGAAAAGCTGGTGGTTCTCTTGAAACAAAAATCTTCAGGAAGCCAACGGCGACTAGTAGTCTCTTACACTGGGGTAGTCTTCACCCCCTTTCTCTTAGAAAAGGTATACCAAAGGGACAGTATCTTAGAGCAAGGAGGAATTGCTCCAGTGGGGAGACTTATGAGAGAAGCATCGAACTTACGGAGCAGATTCAGAGATAGGGGATACCCCAATGATGTACTAAGGGCTGCTTACAATCATGCTTCTGGGATGGAGAGAAATTGCTTAATCCCTAAAGAACGTCCTCAACAAGAGAACGTCTTAAGAATTATTGATACCTATGATAACCAGGCAAACAGGGTGCAGAGCATCCTGAGTAAATACTGGGATATCCTTAGAGCTGATGAAAACATTAATCAGTTTATCTCAAGGAATCCCAGTGTGACATATCGGAAAGGGAGATCATTGAAAGATCCCCTGGTTCACAGCCACTATCTGAAACCACCCCCTGTAGGATCCTGCCTTGAAAGAATAATTTGTGGTACCTTTAGGTGTGGAAACTGTAGGTTCTGTAAATGGGGTTGTGGAGCCCACTGGGACGGGGTACTCGGTGCCGGACCGGGGTACTGCAGGGGATGTCACGGCGGTCCTGGTCCGGACCGTGTCCCGGGCCCGCACAATAAAATGGGGGTTATTTACAGGGGATTTGTCACTCGTTACGCCACCCACTATATGCGGCCAGTAATGGGGCCGCCGCTGCTGCAGAACCTCCGGGGATGATGGGATAGCAGCTTGGATAGAATAGTTCCTGTGGGCAGAACTGGGTTCCCCGGGGCAGTGGTAGTAGTAGTTAAAGTCTGTGAGGATAGTTATTGATGCTGCAGGAGAGTAGGGGTAGCAGTAGAGATGATGAGAGTAGAGGTAATTAAAGGATATGAGGGCAAGTGGGGCTTCAGTATAAGGATCACACACACTCACGGTTTCTGTTGTTTTCCAAGTCTTTACTTGCAGATGGTATAACACAGTATTGTCCACGGAGTCTGTACCGGGTTGCTCTCACCCTGACCGGGTCCTTGGCTTCCTACTTAAGCGCTGTGTGTGGCCCTGCTGCTGCTTGTAGCTGAACTGCTGGCCCTGTCTCTGCTCACGGGTACCAATCTGCTGGGCAACTTGAGTCCTCTGTGTCACTGACCCCTCCGTGTTGCTTTGCTATGGTACAGTGAAGATGGTGGACCTTCACTATGCCGGTGTTTACTGTCCTGTCTGTCTCAGGCACAGCCTCGAATCCGGTATCCGTCATAAGCGCCTCTCCGGGGTTAAGTTTCTGGGGTAACTCTTTATCCCGGGTATGTTCCTCTGTCTCCTTCCCTCAGACCTCTCAGGACCTCCACCACTGCTTGACTCTGCTCCTGCTCCAGACTAAACTCAACTCTCCTCTGAACTGAACTAACTGTCACTCCTGCTCTGTGGTAAACAACTTAGCTCCTCCCACTAGTGCAGGTGCCACCTAAGCTCCTCCCACTTTCTAATGTAGTGTTGTGTGGGGAGTAAACCTGTGTTGATGTTTCTGTGGCACTTTAACTCTTGGGGTGCCACAGATTCATCCCACAAAGACCTTCTCTAGTGTGCATTGTAAAAAGAGGTTCTTCTTGAGGGATTGTGCCAATTGTCAGACCAAGGGAGTAGTATACATCGCAACGTACATTTGTCCATATAACTATGTTGACAAAACCAAGAAAGAGCTAAGGAAATGGATGGGGGAGCATCTTGGCGACATCCGCAATAAGCATGACACTCCGATATCCAGACACATCAGAGAAGTACATGGAGGTAATGAGGATGACATTTCCTTCTTTGTCATAGAAGTAGTAAAACCGAACGCTAGGGTAGATCATTGGAACAAAATGATCTTACAGAGAGAAACCCAGTGGATATTTAGACTGGACCCAGTCTCACCTATGGGATACAATGAGGCACTTTCCTTTGGGTGTATCCTTTAGATTTACTCCTTATTTTTATGGGAAATATAAGTGTATAGTGGACATTAGATTATGTTAGGATCCGTTAATATGGACCAATCTATTAAGCAGTACCGTCTTTCATTTAGGTCTGGTACATGTAAATATCTGTTGCTGTGAGCATATCATATGTGCTTACCCTATTTAGTGGATTTACTTATAGACATAACTGATGATTAAAATCTAATTTCTTAGTTCTACTAGTTATACCTGCAGTGCCCTTGCACGATAAAATGGTGGGGTGGACAATGATATATTCCTTAGTTAAGGAATGTTCACAATTGCTTTTTGAGCCTAATGTTTCCAATAAAACCCCCTTAACTTAATGTAATGCAATTTACCTTTGGGTCCCTCCTATAGGATCCCCAGTGTACGTTTAACACTGTCTAGCTGTTTGTATTATGATTTTTGGTCGGTGGTGTGGGAATTCATGTGACCCCCCTGGCTCATGTAGGTTAGGTTACCAGCGTCTTCACCTTCATGGTAACTTATTTGAGTTACCGCTGATGCACTTCCAGTTTCAGGACCGCGTGTCCCATGGTTACGTGTCACCTTGCGATGATGTATACTCGATCACGCACTTCCGGTGATGTACAACCCAGAAGTGGATGTAACTATGTGGAACGGAGACGCCGTGGCATCCCCACAGGTGTCAGCGATTGGAGTTGATTAGTATCCACTATGTAAGGGTGCACCAATGAGGATCTTGATAGTTGCAGCCTGCATCACAGGGAAGTAGTGAGGACCTACTTGAGATATAAGTTGCAGAACCATGGAGATAAGTGAATTTATCAGGTAGTGCCGATAACATTGATTAATGTACCTTGATATGTTTACAGTTGCTCTTATCAGGAGTGAGAGTCTCTGTTGCTCCAGCTTGCGGAATTTGGATCTAGTAAGTGTTTTTATCTGTCATAGGTTGGAGTGGGGATAAACTGATATAGTTGTAGATTTTCTGTGAACATATAAGCTTTTGTTGCCTCTATGATATATTTTCACAGCTTAGGCTACTTTCACACTACGATTTTTGTAAAATCCGATGCTGTCCGATATAAATCGGACAGCATCGGATTCTTCTAATGCCTGGAATCGGATGCCAAATAGGCATCCGATTCCGACAGAAAATAGGATGCCCGCCCTCCTGTCAGATCGCTCCCTGAGAGCTGTCAGTCTCTCCCCCGGTCCTCTTCTTTATCCCCTTTGTCTCCCCTCTTGGCCCCCGGTCCTTTCCTCTTATCCCCTGTGTCTCCCCTCTTGGCCCCCGGTCCTTTCCTCTTATCCCCTGTGTCTCCCCTCTTGGCCCCCGGTCCTTTCCTCTTATCCCCTGTGTCTCCCCTCTCGGCCCCCGGTCCTGTGTCTCCCCTCTTGGCCCCCGGTCCTGTGTCTCCCCTCTTGGCCCCCGGTCCTGTGTCTCCCCTCTTGGCCCCCGGTGCTGTGTCTCACCTCTTGGCCCCCGGTCCTCTCATCCCCTGTGTCTCCCCTCTTGGCCCCGGTCCTCCTATGCGTCTTCCTCCTCTCCTCTTGTCCTCCTCCTCTTGTCCTCCTCCTCTTGTCCTCCTCCTCCTCTTGTCCTCCTCCTCCTCTCCTTTCTCACCTGTCCACGACTCCTGCACGGTCCCGTGCGTCTCCGGTGTCTTGCTGTTCTGTCTCAGTGCTGCCAGGACCTCTCGTGATGTCACAATCACATGACTGCCGGCTATTGGTTCCTGGCAGTCATGTGATTGTGACATCACGGCAGGTCTTATCAGCACAGACAGCAAGATACCTGGAGACACCGGAGACGCCGGGAGACGACGTGGGCCTCGTGGACAGGTGAGCATAGTTTTGTTTTTTTTTATTAACCCCTTAATTTACTTTTAGGAGCTATTTTAGTGTACTGAGCATGCTCAGTACACTAAAATCGGTCCGAGGAGACATCACATGTTTTCTCGGACCCTGCTCCATAGGGCCCCATGCTAAATTGATCGGGTCGGATCGGATGTGCACTAAATGCCATCCGATCTGGTCCGATCCGAATCTGTCAGATTTTATTTTCGGTGCAAAAATCGGAGCAAGCTCCGATTTTTGCACCGATAAAAAAATCGGACAGATTCGGATCGGACCAAATCGGATGGCATTTAGTGCACATCCGATTCGGTCCGATGCCCATAGGCCTGCATGGGGTCCGAAAATCGGTCCGATGCTGTCCGATTTTTATCGGACAGCATCGGAACTGAAAAAATCGTTATGTGAAAGCAGCCTTACCTGTCCAGAATGAATGTCCTTGTCTCTTTGTGATTATCTAAGGTGAAATGTCATCTTTTATACCCTGGTAAGGCCACTCTTTTGGTCTGTCTATACACTAATGTATGATTTTGAGAGAAGTAAATGGGTGTTCTAATGATTTATTTATCAGTGGATTGTTTGAAGAATTTTGTGATGTCCACTCTACTATATTTATCGGCTGTAACCATCTGGAAACATTGATATGAGTAATTACAAAGTCATCCTCAATACCTGTCAGGATGAGAAGTTTTAAATGACCAGTACATATACTCGTACAGATACTTATCAGAGACTAGCTGGGTGCCCGATGCACATGCATCGGGATTCTAGAAGAGCGAGTCTCTGACTCGCAATGGCCGCTTCGCGGCCAATGCTTCGCGCTGCTAAGGCGACTCGCCATGCCCGCTTCGCGGGCATAGCGAGTCGCCTTAGAACTGCTCGCAATGGCCGCTGCGCGGCCAATGCTTCGGGCGTATCCACATGACCACGCTGTCTCGCAGCGAGAGTGGACTCAAAAGGGGCAAAAAACCCATTCGCAATTATATAATAGATTGGTTTTGTCTATGTGTAAACTGTTACTAATTTTGATTTATCCCTGTTCTAGATGGTTATGCACTCATACTTCAGTTCCCTGTGTATCCATTTTTTGCGCCTCCTGAAGAACCCATATTGTGGAATCTACGATTAAGAGGGAGAAACGCGTCGAGGCTGAGGTTAATGAACAGGATGCTGCACCACCTCACTTTCAAGAGGACACTAAGTTAATTCAGACGGATTGGTTGGTACCAATCTGTACCAAGGATAACAAACCGTTAGACTTAGTTAACCTTAAGTGCCAATATTGCTGTTGGGGTGGAGAATATTTTAATAATCAGTAGCATGCAATGGCATGAATCTCTATTCCCCGATCAGTGCTGAAACAAGGAGAATTTTTGTTGGGGTACAACTGCCCAATACAGTATAATCAAAAACGGGTGCTGCTTGCACAGAGGTAGTTTTACACTGAAAATGGAGAAAAGAACCTCTGTATAAGAAGCGCACAACCAGAATCATTAATGCAAGGTGATATTATTAGAGAAACATGTGCAGGCTAAACAGTGCCCCAGGATTAAAAACAATTAAAAACCTCTGAATCTGAAACATCAGGCTGCTATAACAGTAATTTTAACATGTCATGATAGTATCCAACCGTTATGAGATCAGGAAGTGACACATAGAGAAAAAATCATTATTAACTATCTTAACCAGATAACAAGGTCAAATGTCACCAGGAAGGAGGGTTATAGAGAGGGTATAAATAGCACAGTAACACAGTAATATATAAAGGGAACAATACCCATATAACCTGTGGTATTCAATACACTAGGAAAATGACTGTGCCAGTATAAGGTTATACAGACAACATAACCACAATTGCCAGTGTCAAACAGAATAATAAAATGCACAACCTAGAGCTTAGTATATCTGTCAAAATAATATACCAAATTTACAGATAATGTACATGATGTATAAGTGAATTGCAGTACACAAAACAGCACCAAGCTGTGCGCAGGATTACTGCAGTAAGGACTGTGGCATAGGCAATAGAGTAATACCCTGTAGGTGGAGAAGGATCACCCAGGTTCATAGTGGTGGGTTAGTGTCCAAGGATTAAGGACACCAGTAGCTGCATAGATGGCGGATAGGCCCCACGCGTATCGCCCTTCGGCTTCGTCAGGAGCTGGAGAAGTGGCTGGGTGACACTGTTAAATAGCCCTCCATGAAGTGAGCGGCGTGTATAGTAGTCACGTCCACTTCCTGGATGGCAAGTGCGTCACATCCGTGATCGCCCCACCAACTAGGGGTGTGTCTAAGGATCAGGAGATGGGAGGAGGTAGGTGTATGAGGAAACTAGAAGATATGGGGGCATTGGGCGAACTCCATATAGTAGGCAGTGTTATGGGCTGTGACAAGCACTGAAACTGTCTGGGAAGTGAAGACTATTAGTTGAAGTTGGCTTACGGTAAAGATCTGTGAGGATGCATCCGTCTTCCATCCTGATCGCAGTGTCCAGGAATACGGCCTCTGTCTGTGATATTGAGAAAGTCAGAAAAATGTTGAGGGAGTTGTTATTTAACTTTTCAATGAAGGTATGGCATTCAGAAGCAGTAACTGACCAGACAAAGAAGATATTGTCAATGAAACGTTTCCAGATGATGACATGTTGCTTGAATCCCTCTAAGGGATAGACTACGATTTCTTCCCACCGGTTGTTAAGACACACACGAGGATGGCTTCTTACTTCTTCACTGCATAATCATGTTATA
Organism: Allobates femoralis; assembly: GCA_033576535.1. Lineage (NCBI taxonomy): Eukaryota > Metazoa > Chordata > Amphibia > Anura > Aromobatidae > Allobates > Allobates femoralis. The sequence continues at coordinate 445,752,576 of JARQOC010000004.1, forward strand.
CAGGTCCTTATGGGAATGATTATTCACAATTTTGTGTCTAATCTCCCTGGCCTGTTTATACTTCCTTAGTTGTCATCCTTTTTATTCAACCACCTTAACCCCGTCTGTGTGATTCAGACATTGGGAACGGTCTCAACTATATATGCCTCTCTTGTACCTTTTCTCTTTTTAAAATTTTGCCCTTGGTGCTTTCCTGGACACTAGTATATCCATGTCATGCCCTTCCCGGACAGTTTCAGAGCTGTCACTCACAGCCATAACACTGGCTACTATATGGCGTTCGCCCAATGCCCCCATATCTTCTAGCTTCCTCATACACCTACCTCCCTCCCATCTCCTGGTCCTTAGACACACCCCTAGTTGGTGGGGCGATCACGGATGTGACGCACTTGCCATCCAGGAAGCGGACGTGACTACTATACACGCGCTCACTTCATGGAGGGCTATTTAACGGTGTCACCCAGCCACTTCTTCAGCTCCTGACGAAGCCGAAGGGCGATACGCGTGGGGCCTATCCGCCATCTATGCAGCTACTGGTGTCCTTAATCCTTGGACACTAACCCACCACTTATGAACCTGGGTGATCCTTCTCCGCCTACAGGGTATTACTTATTGCCTATGCCACAGTCCTTACTGCAGTAATCCTGCGCACAGCTTGGTGTTGTTTTGTGTACTGCAATTCACTTATACATCATGTACATTATCTGTAAATTTGGTATATTATTTTGACAGATATACTAAGCTCTAGGTTGTGCATTTTATTATTCTGTTTGACACTGGCAATTGTGGTTATGTTGTCTGTATAACCTTATACTGGCACAGTCATTTTCCTAGTGTATTGAATACACCAGGTTATATGGGTATTGTTCCCTTTATATTACTGTGTTACTGTGTTATTTATACCCTCTCTATAACCCTCATTCCTGGTGACATTTGACCTTGTTATCTGGTTAAGATAGAGAAAAAATCATTATTAACTATGTGTCACTTCCTGATCTCATAACGGTTGGATACTATCATGACATGTTAAAATTACTATTATAGCAGCCTGATGTTTCAGATTCAGAGGTTTTTAATTGTTTTTAATCCTAGGGCACTGTTTAGCCTGCACATGTTTCTCAATAAAATTCACCTTGCATGAATGATTCGGGTTGTGCGCTTCTTATACAGAGGTTCTTTTCTCCATTTTCAGTCTATTCCCCGATCAGTGGGTGACACAAGGACCCTGCTATTCTTGTGACGCTCACCTTAGCATAGGTTAATCCACGTATCCATATTAGCACAGGACAAGCCTCCAGTGAGCCGGGACACCAACAAAAATTAGGGTGCAATAGAACTCCGCTGGTAGGCAGGGAAAGAGGTTTATAGGGCCCCTGAGGGTAGGATAAGAACCATTTGATTGCTGGTTGGCATTCTATACATTTTAATATGTATATGTAATATATTACATATATTTTATTCTGTTTTAATTGTTGAATTTTGGTATAATCACATTGGTGTTGAGGTGTGTTTGTTTGCTGTCTAAATAAAGTTTTGTGAATTTATCTACACTTACATAGACTGGTTGACACACAGATAATTCAGGGCACTTCATGGTAGTTTTTAGACTTATACTATGCCCATTTATACATGTAAAGCCCCAACATATGCCATATTAATAACAGGTAGTACATGGGACACTTCATTACTACCCAAAACCAATAAGACCTCCTAAGGGAAGGGAATAAAGATGAGCTGATATTTTGAAGTCCAAATTCGACAAGTTCACCAATTTTTAGCAAAACGTTTTATTCACGATTAATACATTTGCATGAATTTCAATACTAGAAAGCTTGTAATTGCTTATAAAATACACATGGAGGAGAGAGCGAGTACCTCGTTGATGATAAGAGCTTACATTTTATTGGCGAGAAAGAGAGGACCCCTCTATCCATAAGGACTTACAATTTACAGTTGAGACAGAGAGGACCCCACTGACCACAAGAGCTTACACTCTAAAGAAGAGAGAACTCCACTGATCATAAGAAAATACATTTTACAGGCATAAGAAAGAGAGAACTGTGCTATTCATTTAGAAATTCCAAGATACAGATGATAGAGAGAGAACCCTACTGACCACAAGAGCTTACATTCTACAAAAGAGAGGATTCCACTGTTCATAAGAGCTTAAGGGCTTTAGAGGTATGAAAGAGAGGGAGAGAGATATAGAGAGAAAGGATTTTGTGGGCCATAAGAGTTCACACTCTACAGCAGAGGAGGGCAAAGTAGAGCCTGCAGGTCACAGCCACATCCGGCCCTCGGGGTGCTCCAGTCCAGCCCATGAATCGCGACAGCCAAAAGGCCGAAACTAGGAGACCACACCTGCTATGTGCTTTCATTGATGGAGGATGGAGACTTCAGCTTATTCTCCTATGAATCACCATGTGCAACTAGACAGCAGATTCAGTGTCAGTGCACTGAAGACTGGATCAGACGCAGCGGCGGTGGAATGGGAGGGAGGTCAGTTTGTGGTGTTTTTTTCTATCTATGTGAGATGTGTGGTTGTACATATAAGGGCAGTGTGGGGCTCATACTATATATAGGAGCTATGTGGGCACTCATAATTCACATAAGAGAACTATGTAAGGGACCATAGTGTTTATAAGGAGGCTCATACTGTGTATAATGAGACTATTTGAAGGCTCATACTGTATATCGGGGACTATGTGTGAGCTTATAGTATGTTTAAGGAAACTCTTTGGGGCTCATACTATATGTAGAAAGCTCAAACTCTGTATAAGGAAGCTATGTGGTGTTCACAGTGTAGATACATGAGCTATGTGTATAAGGAAGCTATTTGGGGCTCATACTGTATATACAGGGGCTATGTGGGGGATCATACTGTGTATACAAAAAATATTTGGGGCTCATACTGTATATAGGGTTTCATACTGTGTTTTAAGAAGGTATTTGGGCTCATGCTATACATACAGGGGCTATGTGTGGGCTCATACTGTGTATAAAGATGTTTTGCAAGGGCGTTTACTGTATATAAGAGAACTGTATGTGAGCTCATACTTTTTATAGGAAGACTGAGTGAGGTTCATACTGCAGACTTATACTGTATGTAGGAGGCCAACACTGAATATAGGCCCAATTTGAAGTAGATACTGCATATTGGTGGCTATCTTGAGGCTTACACTGCTTTGAAAAGGCTTTGTGGGGGTCTTACTGTGTATAAGGAATCTATTTAGGGGCACATCCTATAAATAGCAGGACTGTGTTGGGGCTCATACTGTGTGTAAGGAAGCTATGTGGGTGCTCATACTATGTATTACGATGCTATGTGAGGGTCCATACTCTATACTCATACTCATACTGTACATAGGGGTTCTCATGCTTTATTTAGGAGTTTGATGCAGTTGATAGGGGGACTGTGTGGGCATATACTGTAACGCGAGCCACAGTAATAACTAGTCTCAGAGGTGAAGAAACAGACTGCAATAACGGAAAGTAAATATAATAATAATACTACTTACTGGCAGTAAATGGAGCTCAAACGATCTGAGGTCAGCTTCAGGAAATTGGGCAGTAACAGCAAGTGGTAGTCAGAGACAAAGTTCAATTCTAGCCGAAGTCAAGAAAACCAGAGAGACAAAGCAGGGAGCAGGCAAAAGAGTAGTCAGGTCAGTGAAGTTAAGACAGGTGATTGCATCACAGACCCAGCACAGACTAACGGCTTTCACAAGAACAGTAACAGACAAGGGCAGAGTGGAGATTGTGACATATACTTCTGTATGTAGGGGCCTGACTGTGGGCTCATACTGTCCATAGGAGGACTGAGCTAAATTAACTTCAGCCTATTAGCTCCATCCTCCACAACAGTCACAGTCTCTCCTTTGGCCCCCTGGAAACTTAATTGCCCACCCTGGATCTACAGAATAGAGAGGACCTCACTAACCTTAGTTCACACTCGACAGAAGAAAGACAGTTACCCAATGACTACGGAAATGCTAAATAACTCTACTGTTCAATCTGTGCTCCACTGGGAACCACTTTATTTCAGATAGTTCAAATAACAACCACTACTGTAGAAGCTATTATAATCCATAAAATGTCATAGCTGCAGGGAATTATGGGGAGACCCTCATCCCAATGGAAAATGAAGTTTGTCTGATCTCTGGTAATTCAGCAGTGTAAGAAAAGGTTCCGGGCAAACATTTTTTTCTTGCAAACTGCAAATTGAGTTTCAAAATATTTGAATTTACATCAAACCATGAATTTCAGGAAATTTTACTTGAACTCGATTGTCTGTGAATTGATGCACTCATCCATTAAATGTAAGCCCCTTTTAGAAAAAAAAAACCATACCAGGCCACCAATTTATACAGACTTTAGTCAAGAATTCCAGCTATACAAATTTCAGACCAGATATCCTATCTATTTTCAACCAAGCACAAATTGGAGTTCAAATAGGCTAAAAAAAAAAATCACATTTTTTATTTAGTACAAAAAATGAAAAGCATTTTTTTACACAAATACAGGGAAAAAAACCTTACAGTAAACAAGGTTTCAGAAAAACTTACAAAACAGGAGGGGGATCCACAAGTCAGTGAGGAAACCGATGCATTTGGGCAAGAGACATATGTAAAATACAGACACTTCATAAAATTTCTGGGTTGAGAACCCCTGGTGCAATTGTGCAATAAATGGCTGTTTGAAATATATTATGCCACACAGGGCACAAAATATTACTGTAGCATGTTAATGTTTTCTGTTATAACTTAGTTTGGCCACTAGAGGTCACCATTCAACAAGAAAAGAAAGCACTGGAAACAGGAAGTAGGAGACTCACACTCATGAGGTAAATTTTGAGAAGTCCTGTCTGAGAGACAAAGAAGATTGGGAGCCTGAAATGATCCAAATTGGATGGTGTGATCTAGAGGGAGTGGCTCCGTGAGTAAACTTCGATGTGTGACCGGTCACCGACTGTTTAGAAAGTTAGGGAGAGCTAGGTAGGATCTGAAGCATCTCCATGAACATTCCTGTTGCTGGGAATACAGATGGACTGATAAAGACTGTGTGAGCTCCTGTGTACTGAGACTCTGGTGAATGTAAATGCCATAGGAGGGCACTGTGAACTACTACTGGGACTGAACTGAATCTTCACCTGCACCTGGATGTATCAGAGTATTTGGTGAGCTAGGAAGCTGATTAAATCTAATGGCTGGACATCAGAATAACAAGTCCAGTTGTTTTCTGTTTGAGGATATTCTGTCAGGAGTTCACCCTGAGACCTCGCAAAAAGGACAGTGCACTGTATACATATTGTGTTGGTTTAAGTGATTAGTCATGTAAATATATATAAATCAAGGGGGAAACGGTACCCGGAAGCTATTGTAATTAGTTTGGGAGGGGGTGTAAGATTGAATTCCTGAGAGAATCACGTGTCACGGTCACAGTAGCACCCCGGGAAGGCTCTGTGCCAGATAAGGGCGGGAGTGGCATAGCCTTGAGCTAGTCCTTCTCCCCTGGCACTTTGGATCTCTCAGGCTGCATAATTTGTAGTCTGTGGTTCATAGCTGTTGTGGCCCATATTTTGTGGAAAAGTGTAATCCGGTTATTTTCTTGACAAGTTGTAAAAGAAGTTTGATACCACATTGTGGACGGAGCCGTTCATAGCAGCGCCATATCTCTCATACACACACGACTGGCGTTCCGGTCGTTACATTACATACAAGTGTCCAATAAGTTAAACATTGACCACAAGCGCTGTCGGCCAATGCACCATGTGCTAGGTATGATTACCAAAACCCATATATACTAGTGCATCTCAATGAAATTAGAATATCATCAAAAATCTTTGTAATATTTCCATGTGTCAGGACGTTTCTGGGAGCCTTGAAACATGTTGACTAATAAATCAATATTATATTCACTCTTTGATGTCTCGTGGAATACTGCAATGTGGTTTTCAACCCTTCATACTCCCTACTTTACATTTCTGAAATAATGACCTGTGGGTTTTCATTGGCTGTAAGCTATAAACATCAGCAATAACAGAAATAAACACTTGAAATAGATCACTTTGTAATGACTCTATATAATATATACATTTCACATTTTAATTGAATTACTGAAATAAATTAATTTTTTGATGATATTGTAATTCATTTAGATGCACTAGTATCTAT